>JAPDNY010000007.1:10347683-10947683 GCA_029375565.1 Gekko gecko | reverse complement strand
CCTCCAGGCCAAATTAGCCCAGGGATCCTGAAGGTTTTTTTCCCCTTCCTCTGGGCATAGACAGGGTTCCCAGCCCCCACGTCCCAGCAGGGGTTCCCCTACTTTCAAGGGCTCCGAACCACTACTGGTCAGCTGGCCAGTGGGGGAGACCCACCCCTAAACAGGGACCCCGAAGTGCAATGTCCTGACGAAATAATGTCACCCGGAAGTGAAATCATCCCATTGCTGACGTCGGGGGTGACGATCTAGTTTTGGGGCAAACTCTATGGTTTTGAAGGCAAAAAAACCCAAAGCAAAACACACCACATAGAGTTTTGCCCCCAAAACTAGAACATCACCCCCAACGTCAGCAATGTGATGGCGTTACTTCTGGGTAAAGTCACTTCTGAAAGGACCTGGGAGCATAGAGCTGGGAACATTGCTACGGGAATGGGGGGGTAGCTGTGAATTCCCATCACTGTGCAGGGAGTTGGGCTAGATGACCCTGGGGATCTCTTCCAGCTCGATGTTTCTATGTCTGTATAGAATGCACCTCGGAATCTGAACCACAGATTTCAAAAACGTCGATGTTTCAGTTGTAGCCGCTGGGTTTCGCAGCCAGTGGGGTGGTCAAACTGTCTCAGAGAGTAAAGTCTGGTGGCCCGAGGGCTTCAGGTGTAAGCAGGGCTCTTTTTGTAGCAGGAACTCTTTTGCATATTAGGCAACACACCCCTAATGTAGCTAATCCTCCAAGAGCTTGCAGAGCTCTTCTTAGAGGGACTACTGTAAGCTCTTGGAGAATTGGCTACATTAAGGGTGTGTGGCCTGATATGCAAAGGAGTTCCTGCTATAAAAAGAGCCCTGGGAAGTGGACAGCCAGTGGAGGGGAGCTGATAAGGAACAAGACCAAAGGAGCTGAGCACTGAATTGCACTCCCCAACTATTCAGAAGCCCATGCGGACAGTATTTCTGTACCACTAACGACACCACATTCAGTTCGGGGTGTTTTTACTAAATACTAAATTTTTATTTGCTGAATATATTTCTATTCTATGCATTTTGTTTTTACTGTGGACGATAATCGGCTTTATTGCGGAGAATATCCATGCTAATAACTACGGCACATAAACCCCTGTTTATTTTCCCTAAAGCAAGAAAAGGGGGCCCCTACGTGCCGTCACGCGGAAGAGACCTTTCTGCGGGCTGCCATGTTGACCATTATTTAGTTTGGTGCCTTGTAACCGCCTGCACTCTGGTGCCTGGTGGCCTCTCTTGTAAGATCGCAGAGCGTGTCTGTTGGATGAGGCCAAAGGTCCAACTAGATGAGCTTCATGTTCAGCTCCTGTCTGAATCATCTAGCATTTCATCCAAGTTAATGTCTCAAGGTACAGGTTCCATTCAGCCACCATGGCTAGTAGCCACTGATAGACCTCTCCTCCATGGAGTCATCTGTTCCCCCCTTTAAAGCCAGCTAAGCTTTAGCTTAAAGCCATCACAGCATCTTCTGGAATTGGAGTTCCTATATTCCTCCTTATGGTGGAAGACCTCCAGGTAATTGGTCCTTTGCCTGCCGATGCTCTAGGGTTCCCAGGTCTGGGTTGAAAAATACCTGGAGACTTTGGGGATGGATCCAGGAGGGAGCGGGGTATGGGGAGGGGAGGGGAGGGGCCTCAGCATGGCACAATGCCATAGAGTCCACCCTTCAAAGCAGCCGTTTTCTCCGGTTAGCTGGAGATCAGTTGTAAACATGGGAGATCTCCAGGCCCCACCTGGAGGCTGGCAACCTTATGATGCTCACCTGACTGGCAGGCAGAAATTGGGGCCCAAGGGAGGGGAGGGAATCATCCTGGGGAGAAAAATGGGGGGGGGGGAGAAGGAAAATAAGGCCTTGTTTACTTACAGGAACCATAGAGTTTCTGGTGATTCCAAGACTTACTCGGAAGCCACACTGTAGTTGTAGGAATTGCCAGAAACTCTATGGTAATCTTATCATAGTTTTTGGTGAGTCCCAGGGCTATTTTTGGGCGGTACACACCAGAACGGCATTCCGGCTGCCTTCTGTTTGGCCATGCCCCTTTCCTGCCGGCTCCTTGCACTTAAAGGGAGCCCCTTTAAGTGCAGGGAGCTGAAAGGCCTCACACACTGGATCTCTGAGCGGAGATCAGGCACATGGGGGCCCTCTCCCGCTGGCTCCCTCGCTCCCCCCTCCCTCCCTCCCTCCCTCCCTCCCTCCCTCCGTCCCTCCCTCCCTCCGTCCCTTCCTTCCTTCCTTCCTTCCTTCCTTCCTTCCTTCCTTCCTTCCTTCCTTCCTTCCTTCCTTCCTTCCTTCCTTCCTTCCTTCCTTCCTTCCTTCCCCTCACTCCTTCTGCGTGAAGACCGTCCAAATGGCAGCAAGGGGCAATAAAGCCAGTTATACAGCAGGTAAAAATGCGGTGATAAATAAAAAAATTAAAAGCTGCAAATCCACGGCCTATAATGCATATTTTATGACAAACCCCCTCCCCTCCCCTCTCCCAAGTTGTTAAAATCTCCATAACCCCTTGATGTATGTGTGTTTCCTTGAGGAAGGTGCTATGTTGCTGGGAGGCAGGGTGAGTAGCCCGTGCTATGGCAGCTGTAGGGTAACAACCTGTTTTCCCATAAAAAGGCAGAGCAAATGGGCACATAAATTCGGTATAAACTGTCAACGTGGCAGCTACGCTAACACCAGCTCAGCTCCTACCCTGGAGCCCTGCTAACGTATGCGCCTTCATTTTTCAAACAATACACTTGAATTCACACAGCTCAGGGGTTTGGCAATGCAGAGCCATCCCTGTTTCCGGACACTTCCCTCCCCTTTTATCAGTATGCAGCATTTAAGGGATCAAAGGAGGGTAATTGTTTACTGAGGTGCCGTGCATACGTAGACAATAAAAGAGGGGGGGAGAGAATAGAAGCTAGCAGCAATCTTTAATGTCTGTAATGGAAGGAAAGAGAAACAGAGTTAGCCTAACAAGCTAGGTGCCCATGAGGAATGGCGGGGGGGGGGTAACCATTTGCAAATCCCACCCCATCCCTCAACATCTCCCCCTCAACATCTCCCCCTCCATAATTCTCGAAGCTCCTGGAGGTGTGAGCAGGCTGAACTACATGAACAGAAACTAAGTTGCCTTATACGGAATCAGACCACAGGTCTATTGAGGTCAGTACTGTCAGCTCAGACTAGCAGCAGCTCTCCAGGGTCTCAGGCAGAGGTCTTTCACTTTCACTCACCACCTGGTCCTTTCAGCCAGAGATGCCGGGGATTGAACCTGGGACCTTCTGCATGCCAGGCAGAGGCTCTACCACTGAGCCACTGCCTCTTCCCTATTTCTTTCTTCGCCCAAGTCATGGCCGCTCTCAACATTCCATCCCTCCCAGGGCATATTTAGACCTCATCAGCCCATTTTAAAGGATTGGTTAAAAAAGTTATATATATATATATATATATATATATATATATATATATATATATATAAACTCTTTTTTCCTGCATACCTGGAGGGTAATGATGATGATGATGATGATGAGGAGGAGGAGGAGGAGAAGAAATTATGAAACCATAATGTGATTATGATCCTTTTGAGCCTGCGGGCAGTTTTGGTACTCTGACGCAGTGTAGTGGGCACAGTCACAAAATGGCTGCCAGAAATGCCTGTTGCAGGAGGTGGAGTCAGCCAAACAACTGCCACAGCTTACCTGCAGTCACATAGACCTTGTGCTGTGGTGGCAGATGCTGGCAAGGTAACATTTTTTTTAAAAAAAAATCATTGCCAATCAAATCTCCAACAGCCAATCAGAAACCTCGCTGGGCAAAAGCAATGCATGATCCTGCCCACTTAAAAAAAACAAACAAACTTGGAGAGCACCAGGAAAAATGTTGGTTGGCACAGAAGTGACCCCGGACACTACATTGGGGACCCCTGAATTAATTTGTGAAACCACGTTACCAGTTCAGTTTGGTGTAGTGGTTAGGAGTGTGGTCTCTAATCTGGGAGAACTGGGTCTGATTCTCCACTCCTCCACTTGCAGCTGCTGGATGACCTTGGGCAAGCCATAGTTCTGACACGAGCGGTCCTTGAAAGGGGAGTTCTTGAAAGAGCTCATTCAGCCCCAACTACCTCACAGGGTGTCTGTTGTGGGGAGGGGAAGGGAAAGGAGTTTGTAATCTGCTCTGAGACTCCAGGGTATAAATCTAATCTCTTCTTCTTCTTCACCAGTTTGTTGTAGTGGTTAAGTGTGTAGATTCCAATCTGAGACAACCAGTTTTGATTCCCCACTCCTCCACTTGCAGCTGCTGGATGACCTTGGGCAAGCCATAGTTCCGGCAGAGCTCTCAAGGACAGTTCTGGAGATAGCTCTCTCAGCCCCACCTACCTCACAGGGTGTCTGTTGTGGGGAGGGGAAGAGAAAGGACTTTGTAAGCCCCTCTGAGGCTCTGAGTGAAGGGTGGGGGTATAAATCCCATCTTCCCCTTCTCTTCTTCTTCTCTTCCTTGGTGGTCTCCCATCCAAGTACCAATCAGGGCTGACCCTGCTTAGCTTCTGAGATCTGATGATATCAGGGCAGCCTGGTCTATCCAGGTCAGGGCAGAACTTTGAGCCCCAATAACGGGATCACTACGCACATGCCTGGAATCCCAGGAGACCCAGTGCTTCATGTATCCAAGTTATTCTTAACAAACTGTCAGGGTCCTTAGTTAGTCAGCCAAACACCAGGCCTTGTTCATTGAAACAAGAATAGTATTTATTAAGCTGCAAGATTAGGTCACTAGAACAGAAGCATTGTTAAGAATAACTTGGATACATGAAGCACTGGGTTATACTCTAAAGGGGGAAAGGCCCCCACCTTTCTACCAATAGATGGCCAGCACGCGCGGGCACCCCAGAAAGCAGTAAATAATAGTCTACCCTCCATCCCCCCATTCCCAAGCCTAGCTGTTGTCTTTAGAAAACGATAGGAGACGCTCAGCCTGGCATTCAAGGCCACCCTTGGCCTGGGAGATGAGATATGGCCCGGTTGCCCAGGCAACATCGGCAGCTCCCCACATTCCATCCCACCAGTTCAGATACATCAATTAACACCATACAGTCCCATCCTCCCTCCCTTCTCCATCCCTTATGGCAGGGATACCTGACATTCAGCCTGGCGGAATGAGGTCACCTCTGGGTGACGTCATTATGGTGGTTTTTGGGGGCCAGGGCTCCCCCTGGTGGCCAGTTGGCCAATGGCAGATTAGGGCCCACAAAATTGCCCCGATTGGAGGGATGGCAACCCTATAGGGATTGGGTTGACAACTCTGGCTGGAGAAGTTCCTGGAGATTTGGGGGGTCGAGCCTGGGGAAGGAACTCAGTGGAGTCCAGAGAGGCCAAAGGAGCAGTGTTCCCTCTAAGCTGAGTTATTGTGAGCCAGCTCGCAGTTTTTTAGCCTCCGGCTGACACGTTTTTTTGTCTTTGCTCAGGAAGGATGGCTCCCGAGCAGACTAATTTATAACTGCAGTAGCCAAATTGCTCGCTCACAACTTTAATGCCAGCAGCTCACAAAGTAGAATTTTTTGTTGACAAGACGCCACAGCTTAGAGGGACCATCGCAAAGCCGTCGTTTTCTCCAGGGGAACTAATCGCTGCCACCTGGAGATCAGCTGTAATTCTGGGAGAGCACCAGGCCCCGCCTGGAGGTTGGTAACCCTAAGCGGTGGCAGGTGTTATCAACAGGGCATCGCACACTCTAGCGGGTAAGTTAGCAACCCTACCCGATCGGGAATGAAAGAGGACAAGGATTTGAAACATCCGTCCTTGAGACTAGCACGTCCTATGAAGAAAGGGTACCAAAATATAACATGCCGCATGGTTCCCAGAAGTCCCTTAGGCCAAAGGCGACGTGTAACGTCTTTCTCAGATTTCAGGCCTAAACCATAATCCTCGCAGTGAAATTCATATTTCTTTCATTTCCACCTCTCTTTTGATTCTTTTAAGAATCCTGGGAGTCCAGGCTAGCCGACAGATCCTGGCACGAACGGTTTCTTGCCTGAAGCGGGGACTGCAAAGGATGTACCACCATGGCACTCGACAGGAAGAGCACCCCTTTAAATAAAGGATGTTTCAGACTCTGTGAACTTCAGGTAGGCTTCGAGGCTGGTTTGGACCGAGAGAGCTTCTCGATGTTATTTGGGGTCAGGGTGTTTTGTTTTATTTTAACCATCCTGCCGGCAGCTAAATCCCCACAAGCTGTGATCCAATCAGATCTCCTGGGCCATCTCAAGCTGTGATCTTGTCAGAACTCATCAGCGAGGAGAGGTTGGGATGAGGAACTGCTCCGACTGGAGGCTCCCCGGCAGCGCTGAGGTAAAAGGGGCAGAGATGGAGTCTGACACGGCAGAGAGAATCGATCTGGACAGCAAAAGGTACACGTATTCATACAGCTCAAAAGGACCTGAAAGTCGGAGGCTTGCTGGATCTGATCAAAGGTCCACCTAGTCCAGCATTCTGTTTCCAGGAACGACCATCGAGTTGCCTCCAGGAAGTTCTCAAAGCAGGCCGTGACGGTCCCCCAGTTGCTTGTCTTCACATCTAGCATCATGAACACAGACGTTCTGTTCAGTTATCCCAGCTCGACGTGGTTGGTAGACCTCCATGAATTCGTATCCCCCGTCCCTCAAAATACATCTAAGACCGTGAATGGTCGGAACCATGCTATGTGTTAATGAATCCCACAAAATAATTATACATCGAAGGCAAATTTGAGTCCACTGGCACCTTTAAGACCAACACAGTTTAATTCTGGGTATAAGCTTGAAGTGCACATGCACACTTCAAATAAATGATGGCTGATACCTTGAATTAAACTGTGCTGGTCTTAAAGGTGCCAGTGGACTCAAACGTTGTTCTGTTGCTTCAAACCAACACCACAACCCTCCTGAAGAAGAAGAAGAAGAAGAAGAAGAAGAAGAAGAAGAAGAAGAAGAAGAAGAAGAAGAAGAAGAAGAAGAAGAAGAAGAAGAAGAAGAAGAGGAGGAGGAGGAGGAGGAGGAGGAGGAGGAGGAGGAGGAGGATATTGGATTTATACTCTGCCCTTCACTTGGAGTCTCAGAGAGACTTACAAACTCCTATCCCTTCCCCTCCCCACAACAGATACCCTGTGAGGTAGGTAGGGCTGAGAGAGCTCTTTCAAGAACTGCCCTTTCAAGAACAGCTCTGAGAGAACTGTGGCTTGCCCAAGGTCATCCAGCAGCTGCAAGTGGAGGAGTGGGGAATCCAACCCGGATTACAGTCTGCATACTTAACCACTACATCCAAACTGGCTCTCACCTAATCTCTCAGTATTCAGAGTTCAGAACACAAAGCAGTCACAAAGACTCAGAGGGAAGGGGGATTGTGGCTGTGGCACAGTGGTAGAGCATCTGCTTAGCATGCAGAAAGTCCCAGGTCCAATCCTTGGTATCTCAGGTTAAAAAAAGGACCACTCAGCAGGTGATGTGAAAGACCTCTGCCTGACACCTTGGAGACCCACTGCCTGTCTGAGTAGACAATACAGGCCTTGATGGACCAACGGTGGTCTGATTCGGTATAAGGCAGCTTCATGGATTCGTGTGCCCATTTTTCTGCTCCCAGTTGTGGCCTCATCTCTCACTCTCTTGGCTCTGGATGGTTTCTCCCTCACTCCACGGCTTCTGTTTGCTGGTTCCAGCTCACCTTTCCTGGTTCCTTCTTCGTTCTGGCTCTCCTCGCCTCCTTGAGCCACTGCCCACCTCATTTTTTTTTGATACACCATTTCCATGGCAACCAAAAATTCTACCTGAACGCCTACATCGGGAGGGGGAATGACCCCAGGGACGTGTTTTCTATAGGGGATGGTTCTGAGGACTAGACCACTCTGTACGGTATGTGTTCTTTGTTTGCTGTGTGTATTTATTGGGTTAGTTCATACAGCACAGTTTTGACCAGTCTCAGAAACGTGATATGGAGTGCAGTAAATAAATCTCCCCAGAGGTATATTGCAAAAAAGGTAAACTTAACATTTGTGCAAGTAGATTCAGTTCCCATTCAGGCTGCAGTCGAAAGGAGAGAAAGAGAAGCCTACTCTAAAGGGTACTTCCCCTATCACAAATGGCCAGCTTGTCTAGAGGGCATTGTCTCTGTAGGAGAGACCTGCAGAGATGTCTGTCTCCATGGAAGGCCATGGAGAGGGAAAGCACAAAGTGAGAAAGTACAAAATGAGACTCTTTCAAAGGTTTTGGGCTTTCATCAGGGCTCTTTTTGCAGCAGAAACTCCTTTGCATATTAGGCGACACACCCCTAAAGTAGCCAATCCTCCAAGAGCTTACAGTAGACCCTGTAAGAAGAGCTCTGTAAGCTCTCAGAGGATTGGCTACATTAGGGGTGTGCCGCCTAATTATGCAAAGGAGTTCCTGCTACAAAAACAGCCCTGGCTTTCATATAAGAAGAAACAAAGACTGTAACTTTTCTAGGCAATTCAAATAGAATTTCCCACATGTTATATGTAAATGCACTGTTCATTTAAATATAACATGAATTTGTAAGAATTGTTAATTGGGTTATCATGGTTTAATCTCTTTTGGTACATGTGTTTCTGTTTGTTTGTTCTGGAACTTTTACTAGCATGACAGTCATTTCTGGTGACTCCTCTTTTTATACTATCAGTACAATCTCAGTATCAATCTCATAGCCAGTTTGGTGTAGTGGTTAAGTATGCGGGCTCTAATCTGGGAGAACCAGGTTGGATTCCCCACTCCTCCACTTGCAGCTGCTGGATGACCTTGGGCAAGCCACAGTTCTCTCAGAGCTGTTCTTGAAAGGGCAGTTCTTGAAAGAGCTCTCTTAGCCCCACCTACCTCACAGGGTATCTGTTGTGGGGAGGGGAAGGGATAGGAGTTTGTAAGCCTCTCTGAGACTCCGAGTGAAGTGCCGGGTATAAATCCAATCCTCCTCCTCCTCCTCCTCCTCCTCCTCCTCCTCCTCCTCCTCCTCCTCCTCTTCTTCTTCTTCTTCTTCTTCTTCTTCTTCTTCTTCTTCTTCTTCTTCTTCTTCTTCTTCTTCTTCTTCTTCTTCTTCTTCTTCTTCTTCTTCTTCTTCTTCTTCTTCTTCTTCTATCAAAGTAGCTATTCAGGCACCCCATATTCATTCTACGTCCGCCTCTCCATCTGCTTAACAGGGAGTTGTGCTCCCCCACACAGAGATATGAAACATTCTTCTGAAGAACCAAGTTCTGGTGTTTGTGTCAAGGTAAACACAGGTGGGAGGGCATCCGGAGGGATTCAGGAGATGTTTTCCTAGTAAGTAAAGCCCAGGGCAGAGAAAGAGTGTCAACAGAGACGAGAGGCGATCTAAAGCATAAAGGTTAGCTTTTTAAGCTGCGGAGGTTTAGAAAGACTTCTCTTTGTGCAACAGCTCACAATGGGAGCCAAGAAGTGCCTTTGCCGGGGAAGCTGAGTGACCTTTTCAAAGTCTTAGGTATTGTTTATTTTGATGTGGAGATGTCCGTTGGTGTGTGGAGGGAAAGGGAGACCGGAGAGGTTGTGTGTGGCAAGGGTGTTTTGTTGCTTTGGAGTGGGCCTTTTTGGCTCCAGGTTCAGTGCGACGTATGCTGTGTCTTGCAAGAGAGATTTGTGGGGTTTTTTTCTCCTAAGGATGTTCTGAACCCTCCCGAGAAATGTTGTTAGGCCTCCTAAAATCACTTTGGCTTCTCTCATAAGAACATAAGAACATAAGAGAAGCCAATGTTGAATCAGGCCAATGGCCCATCTAGTCCAACACTCTGTCACACAGCGGCCAAAATATACCAGGTGCCATCAGGAGGTCCAGCAGTGGGGCCAGGACACTAGAAGCCCTCCCACTGCTGCCCCCTCCAGCACCAAGAATAGAGTACAACACCTGCCCCAGACTGAGAGTTCCCATCTATACCCTGTGGCTAATAGCCACTGATGGACTTCTGCTCCATATGTTTATCCAATTCCCTCTTGAAACTGTCCATGCTTGCAGCTGCCACGACCTCCTGTGGCAGTGAATTCCATATGTTAATCACTCTTTGGGTGAAGAAGTACTTCCTTTTATCCATTCTAACCCGACTGCTCAGCAATTTCATAGAGTGCCCACGTAATCCCTCAAAGGAGGGACTGCCAAATTCATTTAGAATTTAACCAAAGTTTTTAAAACAAGGGTTCCCTAACTGCTAGGGCGTTGGACCCCCGTATGTTTTTGGTTCAGGTCATATCTATGAAGTTGGACCAGAATCAGGGTTGGTCATCATCTGAATGGGATGCCGGGAGTCCAGCTCTTGAGTTCTAGAGCAGCACTGCAACTTGTTTCAATGAGAGCTGGTTGAATATTTCCACATCAGTTCTTTATTATCCTGGAAGTTGTCTTCTGGGAGTTCTATTCTATTCTATTCTATTCTATTCTATTCTATTCTATTCTATTCTATTCTATTCTATTCTATTCTATTCTATTCTATTCTATTCTACTCTACTCTACTCTACTCTACTCTATTCTATTCTATTCTATTCTATTCTATTCTATTCTATTCTATTCTATTCTATTCTATAAGTTTTGTCTGTTCCGTAGGGTTGCTGGTCTCCAGGAGGGGTCCAGCAACAGATAAATATACACTGCAAAAACCTTTTAACAAACTAATGTGTACTATTTATAGTCATTAGTAAAGTGCATTAAGGTTCCCTTGCTCGAAAGCCCGTCGAATCTGACTCTAGGGTTGCAGTGCTCATCTCCGTTTCAAAGCCGAAGAGCCAGCGCTGTCCGAAGACGTTTCCGTGGTCATGTGGCTGGCATGACTAAACACCAAGGCGCCTGGAATGCTGTCACCTTCCCACCAAAGTGGTACCTATTTATCTACTTGCAATTTCTTGCTTTCAAACTGCTAGGTTGGCAGGAGCTGGAACTAGAGACGGGAGCTCACTCCGTCATGC
Organism: Gekko gecko; assembly: GCA_029375565.1. Taxonomy (NCBI): domain Eukaryota; kingdom Metazoa; phylum Chordata; class Lepidosauria; order Squamata; family Gekkonidae; genus Gekko; species Gekko gecko. Next base: position 10,936,746 of record JAPDNY010000007.1, on the reverse strand, counting down.
GGCACTCTTGGGTCTCGAACTGCTGAACTACTGACCTTCCACAGCCTGCAGTTCAGCCTCTTAACCACTTGAGCCACCGCAGCTCCTTAGTAAAGTGCATAGTATAACATTATTTCATCCTGGTCAGGTATAAATATTAATTGTATTCATTAAGCAATAACATTCAGTACATCTAGATTTCTAACTACCAATTTAGCATCAGTGTTTGTAAAAAGTCAAGCCCCAACAGGAATTCCTAGAATAATAACCCGCTTCTCCTTGCAATTAAGTCTTCCAAGAAGGGGGACTGCCTTCTCAGTAGTTGTATGGATGCTTTTTTGCCAGTCCTACAAAAGACACATGGTGCAGCTACTATTCATAAACAGAGTACTCCTGTCATTCTCAAAGGTGGGGTCTGGGGATCTCCTGGAATTACAGCTCATCTCCAGACTGCAGAGATCAGTTCCCCTGGAGAAAATGGATGCTTTGGGTGGTGGGCTCTATGGCACTGTACCCAACTGAGGTCTTCGGTCCTCCCCAGGCTCCAGGAGTTTCCCAACATGGATCTGGCAACCCTGCCCCACCCCATTTGCCGCTGGCAACAATGCTCCCTCTAAGTTATGGAGTGTTGTGAGCAAAAATTCTACTTTGTGAGCTACTGGCATTAGAGTTGTGAGTGAGCGATTAGACTAGGGGAAGCAGCCTAGAAGGTCTCCTGGGAGTGACATCATATCCTTCCCAAACTGCGTCCCCACCATGCATGGCTCCACAAATCTCCTGGCATTTGACATGACAGTGTTCAGAAGCCTGGGCATCTGTGGAGCAATAGATACAAGCAAGGCTTTTTTTGTAGAAAAAGCCCAGCAGGAACTCATTAGCATAATAGGCCACACCCAACAGCAAAAACTCATTAGCATATTAGGCCACACCCCTGACAGCACAGCTCATTAGCCTATTAGGCCACACCCCCATGTTACCAGAAGTGTGGTCATCCAGCCACCCCCACCTTTTGCTTCTTATTCTGTTCACCTTATTTGTTGTCAAAACCCAGGGCTTTTTTTGTAGCAGGAACTCCTTTGCATGTTACGCCACACACCCCAAATGTAGCCAGTCCTAATGAGTTTCTGCTGTTGGGTGTGGCCTATTATGCTAATGAGTTCCTGCTGGGCGTGGCCAACTCCGGAGCCAGCCGGAACTCCATTCCTGTGCGTTCCTGCCCCAAAATAGCCCTGGATACAAGGAGGTGGAACTGGAGAAGAGTACTCGATGCCAAGGTCGCAAGGCATATGTGCTAAAAAGCACCACACCGCTGTTCCTGCCAATGTAAACAGTCTGGTGCACTGTGACATTATTGGTAGTAGAGTCAGACACCTTTAATGGCATAATGATACAGAAATGATACATTTAGTTCCAGCAAATAAATTTAGACAACAAAAGCGTATATATTATGTAAAAAAATCTGTGTCTAAGTGCAACTGATTCTGCTAAGAATTTTTCAGCCATAATTGTGGTCTCAGTATTAGCATCATTAAGGAAACGTTGAACAGTTCCAGATTTATTAGAAAAATAAGCGTGGCCGGAGGGGTAAAAATTCCATGTGTGAGGATGTGTGCGGTTGGCAGTCCAGAATAATATGGGGAATTTAATCTGGGGCCATACTGGAATATTTGCAGAGTCTTCCTTGAGAGTAAAAGGTAAAGGTTCACTGTCTTGAAAGCCAGTCAAATCTGACTCTAGGGTTGCAGTGCTCATCTCTGTTTCCAAAGCCAAAGAGCCAGCACTGTCCGAAGACATTTCTGTGGTCATGTGGCCAAGGTGCACAGAATGTCGTTACCTTCCCACTGAAGCAGTATCTATTTATCTACTTGCAGTTTCTTGCTTTCAAACTGCCAGGGTGGCAGGAGCTGGGACCAGAGACGGGAGCTCACTCCGTCATGTGGCACTCGGGTCTCGAACTGCTGAACTACCGACCTTCCACAGCCTGCAGCTTAGCATCTTAACCACTTGACCCACTGCAGCTCCTTTCCTTGAGGGGGGATGTTGTTGATTCTATGTCTAGAACTGGGCCAACGTCTCATTCAATCAAAAGGCTGGCGATTAACCTTTAAACACTGGCTCGAAATTCATTTTAGAGCCTCTCCAAACTCTCTCATCTCACGCTTAAAAAACGATATACACCTGGTTTCTAAAAATGGAGGGGGAAAAAATCACCAAATAGGCTTTTCGACTGATTATTTCCCCCAAATGGATGAAACCTTGATTTCTCAATCTATCAGACAAAGACTATTTGACTTAGAACTGCATAACTTTCGCCACACATTTATTCACAAGCTCATCTTAACCTCTCAGTCTAACATGGCCAAATGGCCCATTATTTACACAATCTCAGCCTTCCCTCCCATCGTAGAGCCTTTATACTGGCTTGGCTGAATGTCTTTCCCTCAAACATGTTATTGATAGTACGGTAGCCAGGTCTGGGCTGGGAAATTCCAGGAAATTTGGGGATGGATCCTGGAGAGGGCGAGGTTTGTACACTACCATAGAGTCTGCCCTTCAAAACACCATTTTCTCCAGAGAAACTTGTCTCTACATGCCGGAGATCAGCTGTAATTCCGGGAGATCTCCAGACCTCGCCTGGAGGCTGGCAACCTTAACAGCATACATGCATGAGTTTTCAAAAAGATGTACAGAAAGCCGTTGCGATCAAGTACTTGAAGGGCTGTCATATAGAGGATGTTCCCGGTTGCCCTAGAAGGTTGGACCAGAACCGACAGGTTGAAATTATAAATCAGAAGAGTTTTCGGCTAAACATTAGGGAGAATTTCCTGACAGTTAGAGTGGTTCATCAGTGGAACAGGCTTCCTCGGGAGGTGGCGGGCTCTCCTTCTGTGGAGGTTTTCAAACAGAGGCTAGATGGCCATCTGACAGCAATGTAGATTCTGTGAACTTAGGCAGATCATGAGAGGGAGGGCAGGAAGGGTTGCCTCAGTGCTTAGTTCTTGTGGTCCTTTCTGACACGCCCAGGGAAATGCTGATCGCCACTTTGGGGTCAGGAAGCCAGTTTTCTCCAGGCCAGTTTGGCCTAGGATCCTGGAGGGTTTTTTTTGTTATCTTCTGGGCATGGAGAGCAGTCACTGGGGATGTAGGGGGGAGGTATTTGTGAATTCCCTGCATTGTGCAGGGGGTCGGACTGGATGACCCTGGAGGTCCCTTCCAACTCTATGATTCTATATACACTTCCACACCCCTACGCAGAAATACTCGTTGGAACTGGCACCCGGCCAACTTCTTCATTTTCATGACCAACAGCACTGACAATATTGGCCAGGTGGCCGTCCTGAATATAAATCAATATTATTTATTATACTACCCGGAACAGTGTTTGCTTATTGGTATTTTGCAGATGCCATCACAACATAAAGCGTGCACAGACAACGTCTAATTTGCTTAAATTGCAGCTACAAGGGACAACCTCAATATCTCAATTACCCCAGCTGGTCCAGTTAATATTGTCCCCATCTGCTCTGAAGCAGCTGTAAATCTAGGTGACCCACAGAACTACGGATGGAGAGGAAATCAACTTCCCTGCTCCTCTCGGATCGGAAGCTCAAGCTTCGGACATCAAAGAGAACTCCCAAACTTCAGACTTATAGCAACCTTCCAAGATGAAACAATGGTACTAAAGCAGGCTTGCCAAGAACTTACCGTACACCGGTGGGGGACGGATACATCTTGGCAGGACCATCCCCGGGGAAGGAAAGATGCGGCACATGATGCCGTCGCCAGGAAGTGATGCAGGGCAACACTCTGGCAAGAGGGATGGAAACTCGATGGTACCATTGAGTTTCCAGCCCCATTGCCAGAGCATAGCCTGGCATCACCTCCTGGCGACAGCATCGTGCGGCGTGGGTGTTGCCCGGGGGAATGTTCCGGCCAGGGACTGTGCATCCCCCGCCGAAATACGGTAAGTACTTGGGAACCCTATACTAAAGTAACTAGGAGTAAACCATTATATCACAATGAAGTAGTAAGTGCTCAAGGCTGTGAAGGATCACAGCCGTGGACCGTAACAAACATTGTTCACAAAAAAGGAGATTATGTGATAGGACTATCTTTACTGACGTTCTTAGGTATCTGACTTTCCTTGACTGCTTACCGGCTCAAAGAACTGCCTGTCTGTATCTCGACTACAAAAAAAAAATACTGTCCCTTTCTCCGGCATGCCACTGACTCTTGTGCGGGACTGTGGGGAAACTTCATAAGCACTCCAGATTTTTCCATTTCTCCCCCGATTTCATGATTCAAATGTTTCATTTCTGATTCGAGTTCCAGTCTCTGAATTATAGACTAAACCGCTGACTGCTTTTGACTTGGTGTCCCCTGAACTGTCCTAAGCTACTAACTGTTATAAAAACTGCATTCTGCTGCATGTCATCCGTCAAACACAGTCAAACACTGAAGCTGCCTTCTACTAAATCAGACCACCGGTCCATCAAGGTCAGTACTGTCCACTCAGGCTGGCAGTTGCTCTCCCGGGTCTCCAGCAGAGGTCTTTCCCATGACCTCTTACCTGCTTCTTTTACCTGGAGATGGTGGGTGTGGCGGAACAGACCTGTGTCAGCTGGCTGGCCCTGCTCTGCCCACCCCTCCTTTGCCTGACCTGGCACCTGAAGGGGCAGTTCTTCTCCACTGCCTCTGGTTATTGCTGCCACCACTGTCCCTCTCTTGGGCTCTGCTTAGGCAGGACAGCCTCCTAACCTCTCTCCGGTTTCCCTAGGAACCCGCCTTGGGGCTTCCTAGCGATCTTTGGGGTTTCCCTGGAGAGCTGGCAACTGGCTGTTTTGCCCTGCCCTCCTCCTTAGGGTGTCCCTGACCCACCCCTAGAGTGTCCAAGTGGCTGGGGGAACTGTGCGGTACAGAGGGACTTCTCACCGTCAATCGTCAAAGGATTTATTTGAAAACTCTGAACGATTTGCAGGCATCTCCAGAGTGAACTGAAGAATCGAAAGAAAGGCGACAAAACCGCTCCATCTCTCCCTTCTCTAAACTACTCGTGCCCTGTCTAGACGGTCTGCAGGGCAGGCACATGACTTCCTTTCATTGGAGGAAGTGGGATCAGCATGTCTCCTACAACGGCCTCTGCCTCCTGCAGACTCCGACCGACTGTCTGACTGGCTTCCTGCCCCAAACTCCACTATCTAAAACAGCAGTTTCCCGCCCAGGAAATGGCTCTCCCTCCTGCAGCATTCTGGGGCAGATCTCCTCACCACCACGATGGACTTCCAGTCCTCTCTTGGGAGCTGCCCCCAGACTACTGGTTGGAGACAGGAGGGGAGGAGGGGGAAGGAGGAGGAGACTAGGCCCAGGCCGACCTCAAGTGTGATGGTCTCTTCCTATCCAGCCCACACCAACGTAAAACACATCCACAAAATGGTGTTTCTCCACAGTGGGGTTTGAAACTGGGACTCTCTGCATGGCAAGCAGATGCACGATCGCTGAGCCATGGCCCCTCCCAGAGGGAAGGTGGCACGCTATAGCCCAATGTCATCAGATCTCAGAAGCTGGGCGGGGTCAGTACTTGGAAACGAGACCACCAAGGAAGAGGTTGCAGAGGAAAGCAATGGCAAGTCACATCCGCTCCTTGATTGCCTTGAAAGCTCCTCGGTGGGGTCACCATAAGTCAGCAACAACTTGACTGCACTTTCCACCACAACCACTGTTGTGTATTGAAAAGTGAATCAAGGCTATACATTGCCATGTAAAGCTGGAGTCTGAATGTGGCTCTTCAGATTTCACATTACCATTGGTCGGTTTCTGCAAAACCATTTGTAAATATCCAATCACTGAGTGATATCGTTGCAAAGAGGGAACGGTCCTGATTGGCCTTTATCCCTGCAATGTTATTGGATGTTAACATGTTGTGGGTGTGGCTTTGACAGCCCGGGAGAATTTAAAAGAAGGAGCTGTGCTCCCCTTGTTTGTCGTGTGTTCCTGACTTACAGTTGCCGTTTAATAAAGCTGAAATCATTTGTTGAGCTTATCCTGTTGTTGAGTCTCATACTTAACAACCACCATATAGTTGCATAGGAACTATTATGCAATGGAACAGATTATAAAGTACCTTTGGATAGCAGATGGTATTATTAGACTTGTAGACTTAACCTGGATAGCTCAGGTTAGTCCTCTTTCATCGGATCTTGGAAGCTAAGCAAGGTTGGCCCTGGTTAGTTCTTGAATGGAATCCCAGCATTGCTACAGAGAGGCAGGCAATGGCAAACCACCTGTGAATGTCTGTCCTGACCTGAGTGGCCCAGACTACCCTGATCTTATCTGATCTTGGAAGCCAAGTTCTGACTTCCAGAAAGCTTTTGATAAAGTTCTTCATCAAAGGCTCCTAAGTAAGCTCAATAGTCATGGGATAAAAGGGCAAGTCCTTTTGTGGATCAAAAACTGGCTAAGGAAACAGAGAGTGAGTATAAATGGGCAATTTTCTCAGTGGAGGGTGGTAAACAGTGGGGTACCACAGGGATCAGTACTGGGTCCGATGATTTTTAACTCGTTCATTAATGATTTGGAGTTGGGAGTAAGCAGGGAAGTGGCTAAATTTGCAGATGACGATAAGTTGTCCATGGTGATGAAAACCAGGGAGGATTATGAGGCATTCCAAAGGGATCTGTCGAGGATGAGCGAGTGGGCAAATGTGGCAAATGGGGTTCAATGTGGTCAAGTGCAAAGTGATGCATATTGGAGCCAAAAATCCTAACGCTATAAATACAAATTAATGGGGTCTGAACTGGCAGAGATTTACCAAGAGGGAGATCTTGGAGTCATAGTAGATAGCTCACTGAAAATGTTGAGACACTGTGTGACTGCAATAGAAAAGGCCAATGCTATGCTGGGGATTATTAGGAAGGGAATTGAAAACAAATCAGCCAGTATAATAATGCCCTTGTAAAAATCGATGGTGTGACCTCATTTGGAATACTGTGTACAGTTCTGGTCTCCACACCTCAAAAAGGATATTGTAGCATTGGAAAAAGTGCAGAAAAGGGCAACTGGAATGATAAAAGGGTTGGAAAATTTTCCCTATGAGGAAAGGTTAAAGCGCTTGGAGCTCTTTAGCTTGGAGAAACGACGGCTGAGAGGTGACATGTTCAAGGTTTACAAGATAATGCATGGGGCAGAGCAGGTTGAGAAAGAAGTCCTTTTCTCCCTTTCTCACAATACAAGAACTCGTGAGCAGTCCATGAAATTGCTGTACAGTCGGGTTAGAGCAGATAAAAGGAAGTCTTTCTTCACCCAAAGAGTGATTAAAACATGGAATTCACTGCCACAGGAGGTGGTGGCAGCTACAAGCATGGACAGTTTCAAGAGGGAATTAGATAAACATATGGAGCAGAAGTCCATCAGTGGCTATTAGCCACAAGGTATAGATAGGGACTCTGGGGCAAGTGATGCTCTGTATTCTTGGTGCTTGATGGGGGGGTCAACAGTGGAAGGGTTCTAGTGTCCTGGCCCCTCTGCTGGACTTCCTGATGGCACCTGGTATTTTTGGCCACTGTGTGGCACAGAGTGTTGGACTGGATGGGCCATTGGCCTGATCCAACATTGGCTTCTCTTATGTTCTTATATCGAACCACCTCTGAAAACCCTGCAGGTCTCCGTAAGTTGGCTGCAACTAGATGGCAGGACAAAAAAAGGACTAATCCACAAATATTTAAGGAAGGTTGTGGTGGAGCGGGCCTGCTCTGGGCTTCAGGCCCTGTTCCACCATGCCCTCCAAGGTTTGTCTCAACATCTAGACAGCTTTCCTCTGTCTCTGGTAACCTCCTGCCACCACCTGACCTTTGTAGGAATTGCCTACTGGGAGGGTCAGGACTCCCAGCTTCCTTTCTAAGTTCTGAGGCCTTGCCTCTGTGTCTCCCACTGCCCAGCACCTGTTCACCTCGGGGGCTGTTTACTACCTTGTGCACCCTTGGAGGAATAGCCACCTGCCAGCTGTCTGCCTTCTCCCTGGCACTCCTTTTAAAGTAGCGTGTCCGAGACAGTGGAGGTCTATGTGATACAGAGAACCACTACCAGCATCGGAAAGTTATAAAGTATGCATTAAAAAGAAAACATACTTTTAGCACAGCACCAGATTGAGGAAGAGATTCAAAAGAAATGTGTAAAACACAATTCCTCTGTCCCTCTCTCTATACATGCCCTGTCAGATGTTCAAATATAGGACAGGCTCCTTTGCTCAGGAAGTTACAGATCTCTACAGAGTCACCATTAAGTTGAAGTTTTCTCCAGCTCTTCCAGGCCAACACACGGCTAAGAGTTCTGCTCGCTCTGATGGAATCAACCCAAAAGAGAGCACCTCCTTGCTTCAAGGAGTTTTTATCACATCTGTTTCTCCACCCACTGACCAGGTAAGGCTGGGTCAAGAACAAACAAACAAACAAACAAAAACGTTTCCAGAAGCCTCCAGAAATGTCCTTCCTGAAATCTCTCGAGGATTTAGTTCCTCCAAATCTTTATTCCCTGCTTTGGGGGGAGGACTGGCCCATCCAATTGCCTCTAGCTAGACCTATTAGCATTTGTATGAAGGTGGGCTAAGGTAAGTCTGGAAAGCGATTGACTTCCTCCCTTACTGCCTGTTCTCTGCCCGGGGTGTGTGTGTGTGTTAAAACTCAGAGTGAAGGCTTTGCTCGTTTCAAACCTCCGAAGGAGAAAAAATGCATTTCTTCACACGGCTCAGCCAAGGACAGCCAGATTTATCACCGCTATCTACATAAAAATACTTCTGCGCATTACAGTCGAGATAATCATCTTCTTTCGCTTGATACCCGGACCTGTTTGCGTTGCTCTAATTAGAAAGCCATTTAAAACCCACATCGGTCATCCGGTATATCTCCCACACCTGCACCATTTTTTTTTTCTAGTGTGGCATCTGCAAGGGCTACGTAACTAAAAAACTAATAACTTCATTTTTAATTAGTTGCCTACATGGCCCTCTGTTCTAACCTCTCCATTGTTCCCTCTCCAATCCATATCATTATTAACTCCTGATTTCTCCTCGTGGGTCTTAAAATGCCATCCTCTCTCTCTCTCTAGCTCTCTCACACACTTCCCCACCAAACTGCAGCCAATAAAGCAGGCAAAAGAAATGTCTAAAGGTGATTTTAGACACAGTATGAGCAACGCTCATTTTATTTAACCATTTATTTCACGGAGTCATTATCAGGCAGCGTCGTCGTTGTTGTTTAAGAAATCCACCAATGGAAGGGGGAAAGCTGTACACTTTAAAGGAAATGGCTATATTTTCTGTCTGATTGCCCTAAATATATATAGAAGAAGAAGAGATTGGATTTATACCCCGCCCTTCACTGCCCGAAGGTGTCTCAGAGCAGCTTACAAACTCCTTTCCCTTCCTCTCCCCACAACAGACACCCTGTGAGGTAGGTGGGGCTGAGAGAGCTCTTGACAGAAACTGCTCTTTTTCAAGAACAGCTGTGCCAGAGCCTGTAACTAACCCAAGGCCACATCACCAGGTGCAAGTGGAGGAGTGGGGGAATCAAACCCAGTTCTCCCAGATTAGAGTCCGCACACTTAACCACTACACCAAACTGGCTCTCTCTGACACTCTCTTGCCTTCAAAAGAAGAAGAGAAGAGATTGGATTTCTCCGCAGCCCTTCACCACCCAAAGGCGTCTCAGAGTGGCTTACAAACTCCTTTCCCTTCCCCTTCCCACAACAGATACCCTGTGAGGTAGGTGGGGCTGAGAGAACTTCTGACGGAAACTGTCCTTGAGACAACAGCTGTGCCAGAGCTTGTGACTGACCCAAGGTCACATCAGCAGGTGCAAGTGGAGGAGTGGGGAAATCAAACCCGGTTCTCCCAGATAAGAGTCCGCGCACTTAACCACTACACCAAACTGGCTTAACCACTACACCAAAAAATTAAAGCAGGAGTTTAAAAATAGGGGGTCGCCACTATCGCCCATCGGTTGGCTTTGCGTCAGAATAGACTCGAGCGATTAGAAAGGGAAGTCAATCCGTTTTTCGATCACGACATTCAGTTGCCTTTGAGGCAATAATACACGGCAAAGTAGGGATGTAAAAGGACGTCCCTGGAATAACTGTTCTCTGCATCACGACGATCTGACCAGAAAACTCCAAATGAAGAAGTACAGCCCGTCGTCATTAATGCCGCAGGATGGGGAGCGGCGTGCGACGAGCATTTAAAGAAACGTTTTTAGCCGTCGCAGCATCGACCCACCGTGCGCCATCGAAGAGAGGGTCACGTTGCTTCCCGGATCCCAGTGCGCATAAAGCGAGCCGTCGCCTGCAGCTCCTTCACCTCCAGCTGTGATCCCATCCCTTTTCATCAATCTGGATTCTGACCCGGATAAGAGACCTCTTGGAACATCTGCCACGTTGTTTAGGGCACACCTGGATTATGCATGTGTGATTTGATACCGGATGAACTGCCATGTCCCTTATTCACACACACACACACACACACACACACACACACACACACACACGGAAAGAGGAGAAGTTGTGGTTCTGCAAAAGAGCCTCCGCTCGGCTTTTGGAAGGTCCTGGATTCAAACCCAGCTATCTTGAGCTAAAAGAATTGGGTAGGAGCAGGGGTTCTTTTTGTAGCAGGAACTCCTTTGCATATTAGGCGACACACCCCTAATGTAGCCAATCCTCCAAGAGCTTACAGTAGCCCCCATAAGAAGAGCTCTGTAAGCTCTTGGAGGATTGGCTACATTAAAGGTGTGTCGCCTAATATGCAAAGGAGCTACAAAAAGAGCCCTGGGTGGGAGGTGATATGACACACCTCTGCTTGAGATCCCGGGGAGCTGCTGCTGGCCAGAGTAGACAATAGCGACCTTGGTGGACTGATGGTCTGATTCGGTGTAAGGCAGCCTCATGTGTGTTGATTTGGTATATGGGTAGAGGAATTTCTTAGACATCATAGTCCCCCATGAAGCTGCTGGGTGACTTGGGCAAGCCACAGTTCTCTCAGAGCAGTTCTCTCAAGAGCAGTTCTCTCAGAGCTCTCTCAGCCCCACCTACCTCACAAGGAGTCCGTTGTGGGGAGGGGGAGGGAAGGAGATTGCAAATTGCTCGGAAATTCTGAGTGAAGGGCGGAGTATAAATCCAATCTCCTCCTCCTCCTCTTCTTTTTCCTCCTCCTCCATCACTTGCACTCCTTCTCATTCTCAGGTATCACTAATCACCCCAGCTCTCTTCTACCTTAAAGGCTCATCCCAGATGGGAACCACCTCCTTGTTCCAACCTCCTCCAGCTCTATCCAACCCTTTTGCAGCCCTCATGGTTCCATTCATCACCAAGAGTGGCTGAGACCACTAACCAGCTCCTCCTCCTCCTCCTCCTCCTCCTTCTTCTCTAGGACAGAACTAAAGTTCCCAAGATTCCCTGGGAATCAGGAATGACTAGTACCCCTACACCAAGGAACTCAGGGAAAGAGACTCCATTTTCTGTATAAGATTAGCCAAGATCTCCCACTGAACTTCATGCTTCATCCAGGATTTGAATCCAGGTCTCCCCAGTTGCAACCCAACATTCTGACAACTGACCATGTCAATTGGATGACTAGTAAACCAGTTTTCAGTGTGGAATGGATATGCTTCAAACATGGAAGTGGACTGATTTTAACTATTGCCACTTTAGGTAAAGGTTTCCCTTGCTCAAAAGCCAGTTGAATCAGACTCTAGGGGGCAGTGCTCATCTCCATTTTCAAGCCGAAGAGCCAACGCTGTCTGAAGATATTTCTGTGGTCATGTTGCTGGCATGACTAGATGCCAAGGCACATGGAATGCTGTTACCTTCCCACCAAAGCAGCACCTATTTACCTACTTGCAATTTCTTGCTTTCGAACTGCTTGGTTGGCAGGAGCTGGGGCCAGAGACAGGAGCTCACTCCATCAAGTGGCACTCAGGTTTTGAACTGCCGAGCTACTGCCCTTCTGGTCTGCCCTCTGCAGCTAAGCATCTTAACCACTGAGCCTCCGCGGCCACTTTAGCAGACCATAGAATTTTAGGATTCAGAAAGCAGTAGTCCAATACTCTTTAGTTCTTCAGATACATCGGAATCAGAGAAAGGAGCAGCCGCTCCCAAACCCCGAGGAAAGAAGAAACACAAGAAGAGAACCTAAGACCAAGATAATTGTTGAAAATGCAGTTTTTATTAATTAATCAATCATTTTTTGCATTTTTTTCTTTTTACTATTTTTTGTTAACTTTTTTTTTTAAGCAACAAATCTTTGTAACATCAGATGATAATGACACAATATGTAACCAGATCATGTCACCATGTTAGTCTTCCCTTCCCCATGTCCAGTAGGGTGTATAGAGGTAGGGTTTAGTTTCCTTCCCCCATCCTGGTAGTGGTTTATGTATTAGCTTCCCTTACCCATATCTTATAAAATGTTTAGAGGTAGGGATTTAGTAACCCCTTCCCCATATCCCGTAGTGATGCAAAATCAATAAAATTCTAAATAAAAAATAATAATTCTATCTCATTTATATTATTGACCTCATAACCTCCAAGAAATTCCAGACTATGTGGACTACATGGATGGAATTTTCAGGAATTAGGACACATTCCAGAGGGTGGGTCAGTCCATCGTCCATTGTCAGTACAGAGATGTGTATCAAAATTAATAGCCATCAGTGCTGGCCAGTTAGAAGACCAAACCAAGAAACCATGCAGAGATGGACCAGTGTGGTCTTTGGGCGGTCACTTTGGACTATGGTTGCCAGCAGAAGGCTGGAGAAGTTATGGAAGACTTGGGTGTGGAGCCTATGGATGATGGAGTCTGGGGAGGCGAGAAACTTCAGTGGGGTATAATGCCAGAGTCCAGCCTGCAAAGCAGCCCAGCCGTTTTCTCCAGGTGAATTGATCTGTCTGGAGATCAGTTGTAATTCCAGGAAATTTCCCCCTGAAGTGAGGTTGCCAGGCCACAGCTGCATGGACATCTGGGGTGGGGACAGGTGTGCCAGTGTGAAAACAGCACTCTGACATGACTTCCTGTGAAAACCAGAAGTGAGGTCATAATGCCCAGCAGGGACCCTCTAGGATTTGCAAAACAAATTTATGACTCGTCTCTTTTGGAGTCTGGACAAGGTGAGGTCTGAAAGTACCAAAGCCGAGGCAGTTTGTTGTACCTTACTGCATTTTCTAGCAGCTTTCAAACAGTTTTGCAGCTCTGTGAGCCATATATATATATATATATATATATTTAAAAAAACTTTCTACTTTTCAGGAATTGCTAGTTGCCGTTGTTTTCTAAAGGACACCAGAGGTGTTAGGCACGAAAGACAAACTATAATTAATGAGCAATTTATTGGTGGTGTAAGTTTGGCTTCAGCATCTCCAGATTGTTTTTTGGGAAAAAAAAACAAATTGTGCTTAATAAGGAATAAGCATTGTCATACCACAAACACCCTTTTCACTGACAATCCCAGTTCTGCGGAATTTGGTATACACATCCCCTTGCTTGCTTGTCTCCTATTTATTGTTCTCATTTACGCTTCATAATCCCTTGAACCAAAGACTCTGAAGTTTTTTTATTTATTTATCCTTTTTCCAATCTCCTTGTATGGATCATTATAATTAGCAGTTATAAATAGACACCTTGGCACAGATGACGAAGTTTCGTCGTATTGACTCTTGCGGGAACTTTCGAGTTCTTCCGGTAATTGGAATGTATTTACCAGAAAACTGTATTTGTTCATCGGCCCATTAAAAAATAGGAGAAGGGAGATGATCCGACGGCAGAACCGCCTGCTCACCAGCAACCTTCGGTGCATTTAAATAAAACTTGCAATAAAAAAAAAACACCAACAAAATATTATTTATGTCAGCTGGATACTGATGAAAAGGAAAGCTTTCAGGGGGTAGACAGAATCGATTTTTAATTTTTTTCCCCCCTTCCAGGTATTTTTTTTAAAAAATATATATGACAGAATGACACTTTCTTCACTCAGCCGCTCAAGCTGAAGAATGACTGAGGAACCCGGTGAAGGTCAAACACATTTTCGTCCATCTGATGCTCAGTGAAAACTGACTTAACCCTCCTCTTTCAGTCCAAAGCTCTGTGGAAGTTTCCCTTTGCGGATTTATTGCAACCAAATTAAAAGACTCGGGAAGGTCACAAAACTTCCAGCCACAGGAACTTGGGATACTCGTCTTGACAACCAAACCTTTGGACAGGGGAACCCCAACCTTTGGACAGACCCCAAAGCTCTGTGGAAGTTTCTCTTTGTGGAATTTATTGCAATCAAATTAAAAGACTTGGGAAGGTCACGAAACTTCCAGCCATGGGAACTTGGGATATTCATCTTGACAACCAAACCTTTGGACAGGGGACCCCAACCTTTGGACAGACCCCAAAGCTCTGTGGAAGTTTCCCTTTGCGGATTTATTGCAATCAAATTAACAGACTCGGGAAGGTCACGGAACTTCCAGCCGTGGAAACTTGGGATACTCGTCCTGACAACCAAACCTTTGGACAGGGGAGCCCAACCTTTTCGAGCCTGCGGGCACCACTGGAATTCTGACAGAACAAGATGGGCCCTGACCAAAATGGCTGCTGCAAAATGGCTAATGCTGGAGGTGGAGCTAGCCACAAAATGGCTTCCACGGCTGACCTTCAGTCACACGGTGAAGATCCTTGTGCTATGGTGGTAGCTGTTGCCAATTATATTAAAAATATATATATGCAAAGCACCCTGACCTGGATAGCCCAGGCAAGTACTTGGAAGGGAGACCTCCAAGGAATTCCAGGGCTGGGATGCGGAGTCAGGCAATAATAAGCCAACTCTCTGAAATGCCAAAGCCCCACTAGGGGTCACCAGAAGTCAACCATGACTTCCAACTTACAAAAAAATGCAAAGCCAATCAAATATCCAATGACAAATCAGAAACGTTGCCGGGAAAAAAACTGGGGAAAAGTGGCCCCACCCACATTCCAGAAGCGCTTGAAGGGCATCAGAAAAGACAACAACAACAAGAAGAGATTGGATTTATACCCCACCCTTCACTACCCAAAGGAGTCTCAGAGTGGCTTTCCCTCCCCCTCCCCACAACAGACACCCTGTGAGGGAGGTGGGGCTGAGAGAGCTCTTTTGAGGACTGCTCCCAAGAGAACAGCTTTTGTTACTGACCCAAGGTCACACCAGCAGCTGCATGTGGAGGAGTGGGGAATCAAACCCAGTTCTCCCAGATTAGAGTCCGCACTTTTAACCACTACACCAAACTGGCTCTCAACTGTTGTTGGGTACAATGGTGCCCATAGGTACCAAACTGGGGACCCCTGGTCTAAGAATTAAGGTTCCCTAGAGTACATTTGGAGGGCAGTGTCTCAGGGAGGGGTGGAGTTTGGGGAGGATGTGATGTCACTTCCAGTTGATGCTCTGGCCTGCCTCCCCCAGTGTCTATAGTCTTTACCATAGAGACTAGGGAAATTCCTAGAGCATAACTATATGGAAGCTATTTTTTTTACTTCTGCTCCTTTATTCGCCAGGGACAGGAAACTGGGATGGGGTGCAGGTAAATCCCCACTCCGGGTGGGTAAACTGAAGGCCTACCAGGAAACGTTGCAATGTGAGAACTTTTCTTTAGGATCACCAGAATTCCACATTGGGGTATGTAGATTGGTAGCAGGGTGCATCTCAACACACAGAGTGTACATTTTCTGCTCTACGAATTGTAGCAATGCCCTCACACATCTCGAATTTGGATGGCCCCCTTGGTTTGCTCACGAAATCTGGTTTCCTACGAGCCGATCTTTAATTCAGCGAGATCTGTTCGAATCGTTCCGTGTGGCATTCGCCCACCACTCCGGACTGCCAATGGGCCAGACGATTGAGAAGCCAGTCTATTCCAGTTTCTATGACCCGTCACCCGTGACTTGGCGCATCCTTCCCCTCAGCTGTTAGATGCCCCACACCTGATCCATCAAGCTGTTGGTTGGCTTCGCCCACTGGTATCATCCGAGGGCCAAATGTATAAGAAATCAGAAATTAGCAACCTTTTGTGTCGGAGCAAAGGCGGTTGGACAGACACCCTTCCAGTTTGCATAAATGGCTTACATCTTTTTATGACTGATTTCCCCCCCCCAAGACGCATCACAATTTCCATAACCAGCTGAGATCACTATTGTAGAAATACCCAGCTAGCTTCTAGCATACAAATGATAGAGGTGGCTTCCCTGTGCCAGTCTGTCAGAGACACCACTAGGGACTAAAAGCCTTTTAAACTTACATGCTGGGGGATGGCCCATGGAGCCGTCTCTCTTTTCATCTTCTTGACAGCTTGTTGAAATAAATGCCACGAGTGCGAGGCCAGTTCCAGAGGCCGGTTCCAGTTTGGTGTAGTGGTTAGGAGTGAGGACTCGAATCTGGGAGAACCGGGTTTGATTCCCCATGCCTCCACATGCAGCCACTTGGTGACCTTGGGTCTGTCATAAGTTCTTTCAGAGCTGTTCTCTCAAGGGCAGTTCTCGAGAGAGCTCTCTCAGCCCCACCTACCTCACAGGGTGTCTGTTGTGAAGAGGTGAAGGGAAAGGGATTGTAAGCCACTCTGAGACTTCTTTGGGTAAGGGTGGGGTATAAATCTAGTCTCTTCCTCCTCCTAAGAACATAAGAGAAGCCAATGTTGAATCAGGCCAATGGCCCATCTAATCCAACACTCTGTCACACAGCAGTGGGGCCAAGACACCAGAAGCCCTCCCACTGCTGCCCCCTCCAGCACCAAGAATAGAGTGCATCACCTGCCCCAGACTGAGAGTTCCCATCTATACGTTGTGGCTAATAGCCACTGATGGACTTCTGCTCCATATGTTTATCTAATTCCCTCTTGAAGCCGTCCATGCTTGTAGCTGCCACCACCTCCTGTGGCTCCTCTTCTTCTTCTTCTTCTTCTTCTTCTTCTTCTTCTTCTTCTTCTTCTTCTTCTTCTTCTTCTTCTTCTTCTTCTTCTTCTTCTTCTTCTTCTTCTTCTTCTTCTTCTTCTTCTTCTTCTCCTTCTTCTTCTTCTCCTCCTCCTCCTCCTCCTCCTCCTCCTCCTCCTCCTCCTCCTCCTCCTCCTCCTCCTCCTCCTCCTTCTCCTCCACACTAGGACCCCAGACACCAGGTATTTAGTGCAATAGTCCCTATGGATGCTATCAGAGGTTAAAGGCAGGTTCAATCAAAATGCTCCAATGTTTATTTTGCTTGTGCAGATTGGACCTATGAGTCTTTCTTCGCTCACACTTTTCTGTCGTGTAGCATGGGATTTCCCCCATTGCATGTATGCATTTGTCAATGTGGTCTGCCCATGAATAAACAGCACGGTACGTTATCTGTATCATATAGGTATGGATGGCGCTCATTCTGCATGCAAATGCCCTATAAGTGGCAATTAAATTGCATCAAATTGAGTAAAAGGAATGAATAAATCATCAATGTCAACAAGAAAAGTGGATGGAGGAAAACCATTCGTCGCAGCGCCATATGGGAACAAGATTATACGGATAAGGGTATACACATCCATCTCTCAAATTGTGTTTCTGTGCATACTTCTGAAAGAAAACTATGAGGTGCTGTAGTGCTTCATCATGGTGGAGAGAGGAGATGAGTGTTATACTGTCACTTGGAGTAAAGTCCTATGAGGAAAAGTTGAAGGAGCTGGGTATGTTTATCCTGGAGAGGAGGCGACAGAGACGTTATGACACAATAGCCATCTTCAAGCATATGAAGGGCTGTCATAGAGAGAACATAAGAACATAAGAAGAGCCCTGCTAGATCATACCAGTGGTCCATCTAGTCCAGCATCCTGTCTCACACAGTGGCCAACCAGTTCCTCTGGATGGCCAACAACAGGGCACAGAGGCTGAGGCCTCAATAAGAACATCAGAAGAGCCCTGTTGGATCAAACCAGTGGTCCACCTAGTCCAGCCTTCTGTCTCACATAGTGACCAACCAGTTCCTCTGGATGGCCAACAACAGCGCACAGAGGCCGAGGCCTACATAAGAACATAAGAAGAGCCCTGCTAGATCATACCAGTGGTCCATCTAGTCCAGCATCCTGTCTTACACAGTGGCCAACCAGTTCTTCTGGAGAACAAACAGCAGGGTAACATCCCCAAACATTGCCCCCTGGCACTGGAATTCAGAGATTGACTGCCTCTGACCATGGAGGTTCCCTTTAGTCAACATGCCTAGTAGCCACTGAGAGATCTACCTTCAGTGAATCTATCTCATCCCCTGCTAAAGTGGTCTATGCTTATGGTCATCACTGCATCATCTAGCAGCGAATTCCACATTATAGTAATCTGCAAGAGTCAGGAAGAAGGAGAAGAAGGAGAAGGAGAAGAAGTAGAAGAAGAGGAGGAGGAGGAGGAGGAGGAGGAGGAGGAGGAGGAGGAGGAGGAGGAGGAGGAGGAGGAGATTGAATTTATACCTCACCGTCACTCAGAGTCTCAGAGCAGTTTACAATCTCCTTTTCCTTCCTCTCCCCACAGCAGACACCCTGTGAGATCGGTGGGGCTGAGAGAGCTCTTTCCAGGACTGCCCTTTCAAGGACAGCTCTGACAGAACTATGGCTTGCCCAAGGTCATCCAGCAGCTGCAAGTGGAGGAGTGGGGAATCAAATCCGGTTCTCCCGGATTACAGTCCGCTCACTACACCAAACTGGCTCCCGAGAGTCCTTTGAAATTAAATCTCTGTGTGATCAACTGTACCTTGTGTGGGAATTCCATGTCTGGATCACCCAACTTCAGGGTCACCAGCCTCCTTGGGCAAGCCATAGTTCTGTCAGAGCTAGTTCTTGAAAGAGCAGTTTCTCTCAGAACTCTCTCAGCCCCACCTATCTCACAGGGTGTCCGTTGTGGAGAGGGGAGGGCTTTGCGTTTGTAAGCCGCTCTGAGACTCTGAGAGAAGGGCGGGGTCTAAACCCAATCTCCTCCTCCTCCTCCTCCTATTATTGCAACCTGGACACTTCTACTGCTTTTCAGTACACAATCATGCCTTGTTAAGCAATAATAGTCTGCATCTCTCCAAAGAGCAAAATAAAGACAATGCATGATGAATGTGCCCAACTGAGACTCTTGTCATTGGCCCAATAAGCTTGGTGTGGTCTATACAGACTGGCAAGGACATTCTAGGGTTAAAGACAAAGAAGGGTTCCCCCCCCCCCCAACTAGCAGGCAATGTAATAACCTTGCATGTAATTAAAAGGCTCTACCCTCTTTATATTATTGAAGAGAGATGCTGTAAAAATGGGGATAGTTTGTGCAAAAAAGGGACAATTTAAACATCTCGTTATACCTGCAGAAATAGAGAAGAAGAAGAGATTGGATTTATACCCCGCCCTTCACTGCCCAAAGGCGTCTCAGAGCGGCTTACAAACTCCTCTCCCTTCCCCTCTCCACAACAGACACCCTGTGAGGTAGGTGGGGCTGAGAGAACTTCTGACAGAAACTGTCCTTGAGAGAACAGCTGTGCCAGAGCTTGTGACTGACCCAAGGTCACACCAGCAGGTGCAAGTGGAGGAGTGGGGAATCAAACCCGGTTCTCCCAGATAAGAGTCCACACACTTAACCACTACACCAAATCTCTTTACCTTCACGCCTCTTCAAGAATCGGAGCCCTGGGTACAGTTGCCAGTCCTGCCTTGGCAACTGGAGAAGATTTTGAAGGGAGCGCCTTGGGAAGGGGCAGTTTGTCGAGGATGTGGCGCCACTTCTGTGTGACACTCTAGGGATTTCCCCTAACCTCTGTGGTAAAGAACATAGAGACATGGGGAAACTCCTAGAGCGTCGCTATGGAGATCATTTTCCAGCCTTTTTTCCCTCACGCTCCTCAATTTTTCAAGTGCAGGAGACTGCAGCAGAGGGTAGGGGTTTACCTGCCGCGAGTGGACAGATAGCAAGCCTAGCCCCTGGCCACCTCAGTTCATTTGAAGCTCCCATTCATTTCCGTTGGGTGTAGTGGTTAGGAGCATGGACTCTAATCGGGAAGAATAGAGTTTGATTCCCCATTCCTCCACATGCAGCTGCTGGTGTGACCTTGGGTCAGCTACAAGTTCTTTCAGAGCTGTTCTCTCACAAGTGGTTCTCGGAAGAGCTCTCTCAGCCCCATCTACCTCAGAGGGTGTCTGTTGTGGGGAGGGGAAGGGAAAGGAGATTGTAAGCAGCTCTGAGACTACTTCAGGTAGTGAAGGGTGGGGTATAAATCCAATCCTCCTCCTCCTCCTCCTCCTCCTCCTCCTCCTCCTCCTCCTCCTCCTCCTCTTCTTCTTCTTCTTCTTCTTCTTCTTCTTCTTCTTCTTCTTCTTCTTCTTCTTCTTCTTCTTCTTCTTCTTCTTCTTCTTCTTCTTCTTCTTCTTCTTCCTCTCCTCCTTCTCCTCCTTCTCCTCCTCCTGGCTTTTCATGGGAGAACCTTCCTATGTATTGTGCCCTTTGCTAATGAGAACATATAAAAAACCAAAGTACAAAGTCGGAGTCCAGGGGCACCTTTAAGACCAACAAAGTTTTATTCAAGGTATGAGCTTCCATGCGCGCGCACCCCCCCTCAGGTACACATGCACACGAAATCCCGCACCTTGAATAAAACTTTCTTAGTCTTAAAGCTGCCGCTGGACTCAAACTTTGCTCTGCTGCTTCGGACCAACACGGCCACCCACCCGAACAGAAGAGACAGAGAACAGAAGCAACCCTTCTCCCCCCTTCCTGTATCCTAATGGTGGAGCTCTTGCGAAAGGAGAAAGCTGATCCCTCTCTACTTCTATTCACACCCAACCAGCCCTCTGCTGAGGCTTCAAGACATTCCCCCCTTCCCGGGGAGGGGAAAAAAAAAAGTGTCTTTCTTTCAATGTAGAATAATAATAATAAAAAATCCCTCTTATTATTATAGCGGCGGCGTGGCTGAGAGGAACTCCACGAAGGGCCGCCAACTGATATGGAGCGCCTCGCCCTTCTTATTGTCTATTTCATGGGCTTTAGCTTCCCCCAATTGCTAAAAAGAGCCATCTGAAGACGGAAAAAATCCCGGATTCGTTTTATTTTTATGACCATTATTATCCCCTCACAATAATAATAATAACCGTTGGCACTTAGGCGGCCGCAGTCATCCAAGGACCCTGACAATGAGAAGGAAAAGGACGGGGAGGGGGGAGAGAAGAACCCATCGGTGGGCTTTGTTGGGGGGAGGTACAACCTCTACCGAGCTGACTGGCCAAAGAGAATCGGACGTACCAGACGCTGCCCCCTCAGAAATTCTGTCCAACTGACTGTCTATATCCAGAGAGGCTACCGTGTAGCAGAAGGTTCCAGGTTTGGTTCCTAACATTGCCAGTTAAAGAGGATCCGGTAGCAGGCGCTGAGAAGGAGGAGGAGGAGATTGGATTTATTACAGTGCTCTTTTTGTAGCAGGAACTCCTTTGCATGTTAGGCCACGCACCCCTAATGTAGCCAATCCTCCAAGAGCTTACAGAGCTCTTCTTACAGGGGCTACTGTCAGCTCTTGAAGGATTGGCTACATTAGGGGTGCATCGCCTAATATGCAAAGGAGTTCCTGCTACAAAAAGAGCCCTGGATTTATACCCTGAAAGTACTGAGGCCGGAGGCTCGGCATGGTGAAATCAGCAAGACGTTTATTGATTACATCGCAGAATGAAGCATGCTTTAGCCAATCCGTGCCCAGTTTATATGCCTACACCCATACCATCTAGTCCAACACTCTGTCACACAGTGGCCAAAAATACCAGGTGCCATCAGGAGGTCCAGCAGTGGGGCCAGGACACTAGCAGCCCTCCCACTGCTGCCCCCTCCAGCACCAAGAATAGAGTGCATCACCTGCCCCAGACTGAGAGTTCCCATCTATACCTTGTGGCTAATAACCACTGATGGACTTCTGCTCCATATGTTTATCTAATTCCCTCTTGAACCTGTCCATGCTTGTAGCTGCCACCACCTCCTGTGGCAGTGAATTCCATGTGTTAATCACTCTTTGGATGAAGAAGTACTTCCTTTTATCTGTTCTAACCTGACTGCTCAGCAATTTCATGGAGTGCCCACGAGTTCTTGTATTGTGAGAAATGGAGAAAAGTACTTCTTTCTCAACCTGCTCAATCCCATGCATGATCTTATAAACCTCGATCATGTCACCCCTCAGCCATTGTTTCTCCAACCTAAAGAGCCCCAAGTACTTTAACCTTTCTTCACAGGGAAAGTGTTTCAACCCTTTTATCATTCTAGTTGCCCTTCTCTGCACTTTTCCCAATGCTATAATATCCTTTTTGAGGTGTGGCGACCAGAACTATACACAGTATTCCAAATGAGGTCGCACCAATGATTTATACAGGGACATTATGATACTGGCTGATTTGTTTTCAATTCCCTTCCTAATAATCCCCAGCATAGCAGTGGCCTTCTTTACTGGAATTACACACTGTCTAGACATTTTCATTGGGTTATCCACTACGACTCCAAGATCTCTCTCTTGGTCAGTCTCTGCCAGTTCAGACCCCATCAATGTGTGTTTATATTTATAGCCTCCTCCTCCTCTGGATGGACCAACTGTCTGTCTTGGTAAGGGAAGAATGGGGGAATGGATGTGTTACAATCTTGGCAAGAGATAGCAGCAGGTGAAGTCAAGGGACAGTTGAAGTCTCCTCTCCCCCTCCTCCACATGTGAACTCCCATCTCCACATCAGTTGGGACTCTGACTTCTCCATAGCCAGGAGCTTGGATTGTAATCTGTCTGAGGGGCGCAGGAAACTCTTTATACTGAATCAGACCACTGGTCCATCAAGATCAGTATTGTCTGCTCAGATCGGCAGCAGCTCTCCAGGGTCTCAGGCTGTGATCTTCCACATCCCCTGTTGCCTGGTCCTTTTAACTGGAGATGCCGGGGATTGCTCCTGGGACCTCCTGCATTCCAAGCAGATGCTCTACCACTGAGCCACAGCTCTTCCTACCACTGGTCCATCAAGGTCAGTATTGCCTACTCAGACTGGCAGCAGTTCTCCAGGATCTCAGGATGTGGTCTTCCACATCCCCTATTGCCTGGTCCTTTTAACTGGAGATGCCGGGGATTGCACCTGGGACCTCCTGCATTCCAAGCAGGTGTTCTACCACTGAGCCACTGAGGTCTTTCCCATCACCTACTGCCTGGTCCTTTTAACTGGAGATGCCAGGGATTGAACCTGGAACCTCCTGCATGCCAAGCAGATGCTCTCCCACTGAGTCACTGAGGTCTTTCCCATCATCTACTGCCTGGTCCCTTTTAACTGGAGATGCCAGGGATTGAACCTGGGACCCTCTGCATGCCAAGCAGATGCTCTCCCACTGAGTCACTGAGGTCTTTCCCATCACCTACTGCCTGGTCCTTTTTAACTGGAGATGCCGGGGATTGCACCTGGGACCTCCTGCATTCCAAGCAGATGCTCTACCACTGAGCCACGACCCCTCTTTGGAGGTAAGTCCTCACCTTTCCCCCCATGTGCAACTCTTTGAAGTCCCATTCACATTTATGGGGTACGAATCATAATTATCTCTTTGAGTCGACTCTTTGGGATGCGCTTAGAGCCACGTCCTCTTAGACTCTCTCTATTAGAGAAGGTCTCATCGAACCACACTCCTGACTTGTAACGGTAACACTGAGGGGTAGCATCACATGAATACATGAAGCTGCCTTATCCTAGATCAGACCCATTGGACCATCAAGGTCAGTATTGTCTACTCAGACTGGTGGCAGATCTCCAAAGTCCCAGACTGAAGCCTTTCCCATCATTTACTACCTGGTTCTTCTAACTAGAGATGCCAGGGACTGAACCTGGGGCCTTCTGCATGCCAAGCCGACGTTCTACTACTAAGCCATAGCCCCTCCCCAGGGGCAGGGACCATCTGTGTTGCCCTAGGGAGCTTATGTACACTGAGAACTATGTGAATTTAGGCAGATCATGAAAGGGAGGGGAGTTCTCATGGCCCTTTCTTACACGCCCAGGGAAATGCTGATCACCACTTTGGGGTTAGGAGCAGTGTTTCTTCTAAGCTGATTTAGAAGAGAAGAAGAAGAGATGGGACTTATACCCCGCCCTTCACTTGGACTCTTAGAGCGGCTTACAAACTCCTTTCCCTTCCCCTCCCCACAACAGACACCCTGTGAGGGAGGTGGGGCTGAGAGAGCTCTTGCCAGAACTGTCCTTGAGAGAACAGCTCAGAGAGAACTTGTGACTGACCCAAGGTCACACCAGCAGCTGCATGTGGAGGAGTGGGGGAACAAATCCGGTTCTCCCAGATTAGAGTCCGCGCACTTAACCACACGACACCAAACTGGCTTAGTGTGAGCTAGCTCACAGATTTTTAGCCTCTGGCTCACACATTTTTGTCGTAGCTCAGGAAGGAAGCCATTTTTCTCCAGGCCAGTTTGGTTGGGAATCCTGAAGGTTTTTTGTCATCTTCTGTGCATAAAACAGGGGCCACTGGGGGGTGTGGGGGGAAGGTATTTATGAATTTCCTGCATTGTGCAGGGGGTTGGACTAGATGACCCTGGAGGTCCCTTCCAACTCTATGATTTTATGAGATGCACATACAGTAATTCTGGAAAGAAGAGACCAGAATGGTGTCCTCTTTGTTGGCTCAAGGGCAGCAGCTAATTTCTTGGACCTGTTCTGGGTTCCTCTTTCCAGAGAACAATAGGCCTTGTTGATTTCAAATTATCCAGGCCCACAATGTCTGTCGACTTCAGTTAACCCCTCAAAACATCATTTCTTGTTACAACAAAGTACACACAATTACATTCACTCACCTTCATGTCTTGCTAGCTTTCCTCTCCTACCCCTTCACTCCCTTACTGTCGTTGAAACTCCTTGGGGTAGAAATGTGATATGTTTGCTTTATTATTTGTTAAAATAGCTATATACTGCCTTTTGACAGTCTGCAGGGCAGCAGACCAACACGAAAGGATATCGATTCCAATCTGGCAATCTGAAACACACAAAGAAGGAGGTGGGAACATGAACGGCTGACGTCTGTAGAAGGCAACAGAAGTAAGCACTCGAATGAGCTCCGAAGTAGTCAAAACAGAGGTGAAGAGGTGTTAAAAGCAGGCAACATCCTCTGTAGATTTGACTCATCCGGTTCCTGTGGAAGCCCAACAGCAGGACAGGGAGGCCGAGGCCTTCATAAGAGCATCAGAAGAGCCCTGCTGGATCAGACCAGTGGTCCATCTAGTCCAGCATCCTGTCTCATGCTGTGGCCAACCAGTTCCTCTAGAGGGCCAACAACAAGGCAGAGAGGCCGAGGTCTTCATGAGAATATCAGAAGAGCCCTGCTGTATCAGACCAGTGGTCCATCTAGTCCAGCATCCTGTTTGGTGTAGTGGTTAAGTGCGCAGACTCTAATCTGGGAGAACCGGGTTTGATTCCCCACTCCTCCACTTGCACCTGGCTGGATGACCTTGGGCAAGCCGTAGATCTGATAAGAGCTATTCTTGAAAAAAGAGCAGTTTCTGTCAAGAGTTCTCTCAGCCCCACCTACCCCACAAGGTGTCTGTTGTGGGGAGAGGAAGCAAAATGAGTTTGTAAGCCGCTCTGAGTCTCCTTTGGGTAGCGAAGGGCGAGGTATAAATCCAATCTTTTCTTCTTTTTCATATGGTGGCCAACCAGTTCCTCTGGAGCTCCAACAGCAGGGCAGAGAGGACGAGGCCTTCATAAGAACATCAGAAGAGCCCTGCTGGATCAAGCCAGTGGTCCATCTAGTCCAGCATCCTGTCTCATATGGTGGCCAACCAGCTCCTCTGGAGGTCCAACAACAGGGCATAGAGGCTGAGGCCTCCCACTGATGTTGCCTCCTGGCTCTGGGATTCAGAAGTTACCTGTCTCTGAACATGGAGGTTCCCTTTAGCCACAATGACTAGTAGCCACTGGCAGACCTCTCCTCCATAAATCTGTCTTATCTCCTTTTAAAGCTGTTTGTTCCTGTGGCCATCACTACATCCTCTGACAGCAAATCCCACATTTTCATCATTGTATAAAACAGTGTTTCCTTTTGTCTGCCCTGAACCTACTGCCCATCAGCTTCATTGGATGCTCTCAGATTCTAGTATTTGGGGAGACGGAGAAAAAGCTCACCTGAATATTGTATTCATGTAAAAGTTCTCAATGCTCCCAGTATTAAAGTTTAGGCAGAGGTAATATTTCAGAATGTGGCTGTGTTGGCCTGCAGCAGAGCAGTTAGATTGGACCCCTGGAGCACCTTAGAGATGAAGACGATGAAGATGAAGAAGGAGGAGGAGACTGGATTTATACCCCGCCCTTCACTACCCGAAGGAGGTTGTGGTCACACACTCGAGACAATGCCGGGGGGCGGGAAGCATGGCCATTCCCACCAGAGTAAATTGACCTACAGTTGCATGATCACACAGTCCTTGGAAGCTGCGGGGGCAGCCCGCCACTGTGTGATCAGACGCAACCGCGGGTGACTCATTTTGTGTTTCTTTTTTGCCCTTTGTTTCTGATGCACTTAAACAGGGGATCGATGAATCACATTTCTGTACTGAGGATTTCCTATGGCAGTATGCGATGATGCACAAACTGAGAAGGGGGGGGAAAAACAATGGCATGGAGTTGGGATGGAATGATCAGACCATCCCTATGCCATGAGAGTGTGCTGGAGCAATCACCCAGGGATAAGTCCGTCTGTGGCCCGTAGCAAACCTGTTTGCTACTGGAGTGTCCCCAGTGTCTTTTAACTCCGCTTCTGCAGTGGAGCAAAACAGGTTGCCGACAGGTGCGGGACGCTCAACAGATGTTCACTTCTGATTGTGCCCTTTAAATCTGCCTGGCGTCCGTGTCTGTGGCAGGACTAATTGTGTGTGTGATCGGGCTCGGAGTCTCAGAGTGGCTTACAATCCCTTTCCCTCCTCACAACAGACACCCGGTAAGATAGGCAGGTCTGAGAGAGCTCTCCCGAGAACTGCCCTTGAGACAGAAGCTCTGAAAGAACTTGTGACTGATCCAAGGTCACATCAGCAGGTGCAAGTGGAGGAGCGGGGAATCAAACCCGGTTCTCCCAGATTAGAGTCCACACTCTTAACCACTACACCAAACTGGCTCCCACCAAAGAGTTTCAGGGCATAAGCTTTCTTTTGCAGATGCACTGTAAAGGTAATGTGTGACGTGATGGTAAATCTTTACTCTGCTTCAGTTAGACCTCACCTACAGTGCTGTGTTCAGGTTTTGCGCATCCACAATTCAAGAAGGATATAGACAAGTTGGAATGTGTCCAGAGGAGAGCAACAAAGATGGTGAGGGGTCTGGAGACCAAGAAGAAGAAGAAGAAGAAGAAGAAGAGGAAGAGGAAGAGGAAGAGGAAGAAGAAGAAGAAGAAGAAGAAGAAGAAGAAGAAGAGGAAGAGGAGGAAGAGGAGGAGGAGGAGGAGGAGGAGATTGGATTTATACCCTACCCTTCACTACTCAAGGGAGTCTCAGTGTGACTCACAATCTCCTTTCCCTTCCCCTCCCCACAACAAACACCCTGTGAGGTAGGTGGGGCTGATGGAGCTCTGACAGAAACTGCTCTTTCAAGGACAGCTCTGACAGAACTACGGCTCGCCTAAGGTCACCCAGCAGGTGCAAGTGGAGGAGTGGGGAATCAAAACCGGTTATCCCAGATTAGAGTCCGCACACTTAACCCTAACCCTAACTACACCAAGGTTGAAGGAGCTGGGTATGTTTCGCCTGGAGAGGAGACAACTGAGAGGGGATATGATCACCATCTTCTAGTACTTCAAGGGCTGTCATCTAAAGGATGGTGCAGAGGTGCTTTCTGTTGCCCCAGAAGGTCAGACCAGAACCAACGGTTTGAAAAAAATCAGAAGACTTTTCACCTAAACATTAGGAAGAACTTCCTGATAGTGAGAGCGGTTCTTCAGTGGATCGGGCTTCCTCGGGAGGTGGTGGGCTCTCCTTCCTTGGGAGGTTTTCAAACAGAGGCTAGATGGCCATCTGACAGCAATGCAGATTCTGTGATCTTAGGCAGATTGTGAGGGGGAGGGCAGGAAGGGTCACCTCGGTGCTTAGTTCTTGTGGCCATTTCTTACACGTCCAGGGAAATGCTGCTCACCACTTTGGGGTCAGGAAGCAATTTTTCCCCAGGCCAGGGATCCTGAAGGTTTTTGGTCATCTTCTGGGTGTGGAACAGCAGTCACCGCAGGTGTGGAGGGGGAGGTATTTGTGATTTTCCTGTATTGTGCAGGGGGTTGGACTAGATGACCCTGGAGGTCCCTTCCAACTCTAGGATTCTGTGATGCTATGATTCTATGATTCTCAGTGCTTTGAACATGGGCAGTGGGCTACAAATGCTAAGTATTATCCTTAGCTATCTTCAGGGCTCTTTTTGTAGCAGGAAGTCTTTTACATATTAGGCGACACAGCCCTAATGTAGCCAATCCTCCAAGAGCTTACAGTAGCCCCCCGTAAGAATTGCTCTGTAAGCTCTTGGGGGATTGGCTACATTAGGGGTGTTCAGGGCTCTTTTTGTAGGAGGAACTCCTTTGCATATTAGGCTACTCACCCCTAATGTAGCCAATCCTCCAAGAGCTTACAGAGCTCTTCTTACAGGGGCTTACTGTAAGCTCTTGGAGGATTGGCTACATTAGCAGTGTGTCACCTAATATGCAAAGGAGTTCCTGCTACAAAAAGAGCCCTGGCTATCTTAATCCATCTACCACCCACTCAAATGGCTACAGATATCCCCTCCCCCATGGTAACTAGTGTGAGGGTAGGGGTGGCCATGAAATTCTGCAGGCACTCTGGGATGTGACATTTCATCTGGAGATGCTGGCATTAATGAGCCGAGAAGAAGGCCTCCTCACCTCTTCCGCATGTTGGAGTGACCTAGAAAAGACCTCTGCTCCACCCGTTGTCCTCTTGAACCAATTGGCCCTGAGCGTCTCCTCTCCTAGCGAGAAGGCCACGGGACCGAGCTGGGAGAAAAATGCAAACTGCCACCTTTATTTGCGGAAAGGAGAATGGCGATGACCTGTGACCGTCCGACCCAGCTCATGGCTCCCGTGTTCCATGCCCCCGTGACTCCTGTTGTGGGTTCTTCCTTTTTTTGCATTCGAAGTGACCAGTAGGAGAAACGCAACGACGTGGTGTTTTATGCCACGGAGACAGAAATCTATTGATCCTTCTTGCCTCTGGAAAAGGTTTCTAATAATTCCCAGATATATTGCAGATGGCGGCGTTGCTATCTTTAATTAAAACGTGACACGGGGATGGAAAGTAATGATTGGGGGTTGGATCTCTTTCCTTCCTCCTGCAGGTTTTCTTTTGTTCGGCAGCCTCTTTTCCCAATTCAGGGGACTTCTGTGCATTTTGGTATCATTTTGTTTTCTCTTCTGGCAGCGATAACGTCGAAGCACAGCGGGGACAATGCAGAGCAGCAGTGTGGCGTGCCTCTTCTAACTCCACCGAGGCAACTGGGAGATCGTTCCCAGTTAGTGACTCAACCATTCTTTACACTGGAGTTGCATATTCATGCACTACAAGTAAAAATTGTAACTCGCCAAAACATCACAGAGAGAAGTCTATAATACTGTTGTCAGAAGAGTTTCCATCCCTCGGTTGGAAATGGCTGGAGATTTGGGATTGGAACCTTGGGAGGATAGGGTTTTTTTTGCGGGGAGGAACCTCCGTGGGGTATAATCCCATACAGTCTGCTTAGCTTCCAAGATCTGACAAGATGGGGTTTCCCTCCTCACCTTTCCCTCCCATATTTGCATATACTCTAAGGTCATTTCTATTAATAATTGTTTCTTGCTGTTGTTGTAGGCAGGGCTATTTTGGGGCAGGAACGCACAGGAACGGAGTCCCGGCTGGCTCCTGAGTTGGCCATGCCCAGCAGGAACTCATTAGAATAATAGGTTATACCCAACAGCAGAAACTCATTAGGACTGGCTACATTTAGGGTGTTTGGCCTAATGTGCAAAGAGTTCCTGCTCCAAAAAAAGACCTGGGTTTTGACTATAAACAAGGTACACAGAATAAGAAGCAAAAGGTGGCTATGACTGGATGACCACACTTCTGGTAACATGGGGTGTGTGGCCTAATATGCTAATGAGCTGTGCTGTCTGGGGTGTAGCCTAATATGCTAATGAGTTTCTGCCCTATTAAGTTAATGGGTGTGCCCTATTGGGTTAATGAGTTCCTGCTGGGCTTTTTCTACCAAAAAAAGCCATGGTTGTAGGGGTCATCTTACACTCAAGTTTCTCTTCTTCTCAAGGAAATGTGGCAAATTTTTATACTAACTAGAAAAAAAATATATCTTCCCTTTATAGTGATGCCAACCTACAGGTGTGGCCCAGAGATCTTCAAAGGAAGTTTAGAAAACTAGTAAAGGGCCAGAAGTTAAAAACATAAATAGGTATAGACAAAAATATATGGGATATATATATATATATATATATATATATATATATATATACACACCTCTGCTTCTCACTTGCCTTGAAAGTCCCTGGCTGGGGTCACCATAGGTCTAAGCTAAGCAGGGTCAATACTTGGAAGGGAGACCACCAAGGAAGACTTTGCAGAGGAAGGCAATGGCAGACGACCTCTGCTTCTCACTTGCCTTGAAAGCCCCTTGCTGGGGTCACCGTAAGTCTAAGCTAAGCAGGGTAGGTACTTGGAAGGGAGACCACCAAGGAAGACTCTGCAGAGGAAGGCAATGGCAGACCACCTCTGCTTCTCACTTGCCTTGAAAGCCCCTTGCTAGGGTCACCATAAGTCTAAGTTAAGCAGGGTTGGTACTTGGAAGGGAGACCACCAAGGAAGACTCTGCAGAGGAAGGCAATGGCAAACTACCTCTGCTTCTCACTTGCCTTGAAAGCCCCTGGCTGGGGTCGCCGCAAGTCTAAGCTAAGCAGGGTTGGTACTTGGATGGGAGACCACCAAGGAAAGTTCTGCAGAGGAAGTCAATGGCAAACCACCTCTGCTTCTCCCTTGCCTCAGAAGCCCCTTTCTGAGATCACCATCAGTCAACAGAGACTTGATGGCACTTGACACCCACCCCTTCTTCTTTTTCTTTCCTTTTATGATGACATACCTGGAAATAACCTCATTTTGCCCTTTGAGTAAATACAGTACCTTGAAACTAACCCTGAAAGCATTATTTTTTGCAGCAGTGTCTTACCTGGTTTTCCTGACCAAACGGCTCGACTGAACACTGTTCACAAAGGTGGAAACCCTACCGGTATGACATCGGCAACCGCTGCTGAGGGATTGCCACGGGTGACTCATCGTTCAGCGTCCTGGCCCTTGGGTTTGGCTGGGCAGACGTCTGCTCAGCAAGGCACATTCTGAGCACGGCTGGGTAGACCCCCAGATGTCAACTGTCCCTTCTGTAAATAGGTTTCTCTTCCCAAACCATCTGCATCTTTGGACATCTGTCTTCCCGTACAAGTACAGCAAAGCACGCCAGGGGACGGCAGCAGACAGAGAGCCTCTTGAAGGCCAGCAGCAGGAAGACCATCTGGGACTGAAATGGTGCTGGCTGCTTGTCTTTTCTGGATGGAAATTAGACTTGCAGGTTGGGGGAAATATATGAGGAACTCGGGGGATCTGGAGAGTTATAGTCCAAGGTAGAATGTTGGCAATATATATATATGGGTTCCACTGCAGAAACTTGGTGTGAGTCCAGCGGCACCTTCGGGAACAACAAAGTTTTATTCGGGGTATGAGTTTTCGTGTGTCCACACACTTCCTCAGATACAGTGAAATGGAATCGGCCAGTCTGTATGTATAAGTCAAAGGCTGAACAGCAGATTAGCATCCAACATAATTAAAAGAGGAGATGTAACAGTGCAGTACGAACTACCCCACCTCGAAGAAGAAGGTGCTATTAGTGACCTCCATGCTTGAGAGGAGACAGATGGAGTGTAACAAGGATTGCTAATTCTGAAGAAGACAGAATCAGGATTCAAAATGATCTAGGTAGGCTGGAACAATGGGCTGAGGCAAATAAAATGGATTTCAGCAGAGATAAGTGCAAAGTCCTACACCTGGGCACAAAAAAATCAAAGGCACAGATATAGAATGGGAGGGACTTGGCTTGACAGCAGCACATGTGAAAGGGATCTAGGTGTTATGGTTGATCGCAAGCTCAACATGAGCCTGCAGTGCGCTGTGGCTGTGAAGAAAGCTAATGCAATCTCAGGATGCATTAGCAGAAGCATCGTGTCCAGATCATGGGAGCCGGTAGTCCTGTTGTATTCTGCTATGGTCAGGCCTCACCTGGCGTACTGTGTCCAGTTTGGGGCACCACACTTTAGGAAAAGATGTTGACAAGCTCGAGCGTGTCCAGAAAAGGGCGACCAGGGCCATGAGAGGGTTTGAATCCAAGTCTTACAAGGAAAGGCTGAAAGAGTTGGGTATGTTTAGCCTGGGAAAGAGAAGGCTTAGAGGGGACAGGATTGCAGTCTTCCAGTATTTGAAGGGCTGCCATGTAAAAGATGGAGCAGATCTGGATTGCAAGACTAGATCTAATGAGAGGAAATTACAAGGGAGTCATTACCAGCTAAATATCAGGAGACACTTCCTAACTGTCAGAGTGGTTGAGCAGTGGAACAGACTGCCTCGGGAGGCGGTGGATGCTCCTTCCCTGGACGTTTTCAAGCGGAGGTTGGATGACCATCTTTTGGGTATGTTGTAGGTATGTCGGGCTCTCTTTCAGCTCTGCTCCTGCAGAGTGCAGGGAGTTGGACTAGATGACCTGCAAGGTCCCTTCCAACTCTAACATTCTATGATTCTATGACTGTTAATTACTCTTAGCACTCCACAATTAACTAGGACACATTTACACATCTGTCACAGATTTTGGTATATCTATTTTGCTTCACAGTCTTTCCCCGGAATTAAATCCAAACAATGGTGACCTTATAAACTTAGCTTGCTATTCCAGTTTGCATCCATTAAAACATATTCGTTATGTTGTACGCTGATTTGCTGTTCAGCCTTTCCCTTCTATGTATGGACTGGTAAATTCCACCTCCATGTATCTGAGGAAGGGTGCGTGCACATGGAAGCTCATACCTCGAAGAAAACCTTGTTGGTCTTAAAGAAGCTGCTGGACTCGAACTTTGTTCGGCTGCTTCAGACCAAGACAGCTACCCACCTGGATCTATGGCAGATTTTTTTTAGTTGAAGAAACTATGATAGAACAACCTTGAGCTGTACAGGCCAGGCTATAATGGTCTCATCAGATCTCAGAAGCGAAGCAGGGTCATCCCTGGTTAGCACTTGGATGGGAGAGACCACCAAGGAAGTCCAGGGTTGCTACGCAGAGGCAGGCCAGGGCAAACCATCAACATCTCTTGCCATGAAAACCCTACAGGGTCAACATGTGTTGGCTGTGAACATAAGAACATGAGAAGAAGAAGAGGAGGAGGAGGAGAAAACTGGACATCTTTCAGGTATGTTGTAGGTTTGTGGGGCTATCTTTTGGCTATGCTCCTGCAGAGTGCAGGGGGTTGGACTAGATGACATGCAAGGTCCCTCCCAACTCTAACATTCTATGATTCTGTAACTTATACTCCACCATTCACTACTTGAAGGAGTCTCAGGGCGGCTTACAATCTCCTTTCCCTTCCACTCCCCACAACAGACATCCTGTGTGGTAGGTGGGGCAGAGAGAGCTCTTTGAGAACTGTCCATGAGAGAATAGCTCTGAAAGAACACATGACTGACCCAAGGTCACACCAGCAGCTGCATGTGGAGGAGTGGGGAATCAAACCCGGTTCTCTCAGATTAGAGTCCACGGTCCTAATCACTACACTAAACTGGCTCTGTTGGCCAACAGCCCAATCAACTGTCACACAGTGGCCAAAAATACCAGGTGCCATCAGGAGGTCCATCAGTGGGGCCATTGGCCTGTGACTTGACAACAGTTTCCACCACCACGACCACCATGATAGAACATTTAGCTTTGTCGACCTCCAAGTGCTAATGCAGTAGGATATCAGATTCTGAGGTAGTGTTTCCAGCTCCTGGTTGGGAAATACCTGGATATTTGGGAGGCGGATCCTGAGAAGGGTGGGGTTTAGAGAGGGGAGGGACATCAGTGAGGTGCGATGCCCTAGAGTCTACCTTCCAAAGCAGCCATTTTCTCCAGGTGAATGGATCTCTGTCACCTGGAAATCAGCTGGAATTGTGGCAGCTCTCCAGCCACCACCCGGAAGTAACTGGTGGATCTTAGGATGCATGAACAGAAGCCTTGTGTCCAGGTCACAGGAGGTGGTAGTTCGGCTCTATTCTGCTATGGTCAGGCCTCACTTGGAGTACTGTGTCCAGTTTTGGGCACCACACTTTAGGAAGGATGTTGACATCCTTCTAAAAACTCTCCTGATTTAATTTCAACCTGTTGGTTCTGGTCTGACCTTCTGGGGCAACAGAAAACAACTCTGTACCATCCACTAGATGACATTCCTTGAAGTACTTGAAGATGGTGATCATATCACCTCTCAGTTGACTCCTCTCCAGGCTAAACATGCCCAGCTCCTTCATCCTTTTCTCATAGGACTTTGTCTCCAGACCCTTCACCATCTTTGTTACCCTCCTCTGGACACGATCTAGCTTGTCTATATTCTTCCTGAATTGTGATGACCAAAACTGAACACAATGCTCTAGGTGAGGTGTCTAACCATCATGGAGAAAAGCAATACCATCACTTTGTGTGAACTTGACACTGTACTTCTGTTGATACAGCCCAAAGTCACATTTGCCTTTTTGGCTACAACATTCCACTGCTGACTCCTGTTCAGTGTACGGTCTACTAAGACCCCTAGATCCTTTTCGCACATGCTACTGCCAAGGCAAGTCTCTCCCTATCCTATATTTATGCATTTGATTTTTTCCCCCTACCTAAATGCAGAACTTTACACTCATTCCCACTGAAATCCATTGTGTTTGTTGGCAGACCTATGAGTTCCCCTGGAAAAAAAAATTGGCATCTTTGGAGGGTGGGCTCTGGGCAATGGAATCCCTATTTGAGAGGCAGTTTGGTGTAGTGGTGAGGAGCGCAGACTCTGATCTGGGAGAACCGGGTTTTATTCCCCATGCCTCCCCATTAGGGTTCCCAAGTACTTACCGCGTGGGGGCGGGGGAAACATGCTCCCTGGCCCGACCATTCCTCCCTGTAATGCACCATGCCGTCGCCAGGAAGTGACACCAGGCGATGCTCTGGCAATGGGGCTGAAAACTCGATGGTACCATTGAGTTTCCAGCCGAATTGCCAGAGCGTCGTCTAGCGTCAATTCCTGGCGACAGCATCGTGCGGCGCATCTTTCCTTCCCCCGGGGATGGTCCTGTCAGGATGTAACCATCCCCCGCCGGCACGAGGTAAGTATTTGGGAAGCCAACTCCCCATGCAGCTGCTGGTGTGACCTTGGGTCAATCACAAGTTCTCTCAGAGCTGTTCTCTCAAGAGCAGTCCTCAAAAGAGCTCTCTCAGCCCCACCTACCTCAGAGGGTGTCTGCTGTGGGGAGAGGTAGGGAAAGGAGACTGTAAGCCGCTCTGAGACTCCTTTGGGTAGTGAAAGGCAAGGTATAAATCCAATCTCTTCTGCTGCTGCTGCCACCGAACTCCCTGTCCTCTCCAAACTCTGCCCTGGAATCAAAATCGCCCTACATGTACAAGGAAACATAATGTTACCTGGCTCAGACATCTCCTTCCCGACCCCGAGAGTGCCCACTGTCTATTCGTCGGCATCCCTTCCCTCTCCCCTTCCCTCCTGCACTTCCTTACACATCTCATTTGAAATGTCGGCAAGAGCCGGATTAAATAAAGCAAACACGACGATTGCATTTCACATCCCACAGCGATCTTTGAAGAAATGCTAATTTAATATGCCGAGGTGATAAGTCAAGTGACGAGAGAACCTTCGGTAGGCTTCCAGTTCAGATGCATAATTTGGAGGGGGGTAGACACACAAAAATAAGTTTATTTGGAATGTTCCAGTGAGCTCTCGGAGCCTGCCGGGCCTGGAGGAATTAGATTGGAATGGTACATCGGATGCTTTTTTCCCCGTCAGCATCCTGGAAGGCATCGAGGTTTCCCCTCTCAGGTTTTGGAAATGCCAGATGCCTGGTTTCCCCCCCACCCATAAAAAGAAATGTAGTCGAGGAAAGAATCGGGAGGAAAGGAACGGGACGGCTTTTTCTCCTGAACTGTCCCAAACCCCATGGAGTTTCAGGAGAGGGCTTGATTTGGAGCACTTTCCCATTTTATGTGCGTCAACGCAGCCATCTGTATTCCAAAGAAGAAGAAGAAGAACCGAGAGAAACAGAAGGGGGGGGAATTCTAAGAATTCTCCCAAAGACTCAGAAGCAATCCAGTCGAATGAATAAATAAAACATGCGAGGAACACAAATGATGGTTTCTGGGCAAGAGGAAACACACAAACTACCCTAGTTGCTTGGAGATTTACGCTCCCGTATTTCACAGATGCCCTCTTCCTTTATTTATACTGTTAAGGGAGGACGAGGCAGCCTCTAACCATCAACACCCATCATTAAATCATTACAGAAACTCTCTCGTTAAAGGAACAGAGCCGGCGCACGAAAGCGCAGGCCTCGGCAGAAGGACGGCCAGGCGGTCCAAATGTGAGCCTAGGTGAGGCGGAGAGGTGTCCACGGACCTACAGGGACACGTGCATGAGCCCGTTTGGTGTAGTGGTTAAGTGCGCTGACTCTAATCTGGGAGAACCACTTGCAGCTGCTGGGTGACCTTGGGCAAGCCATAGTTCTGTCAGAGCTGTTCTTGAAAAACAGCAGTGTCTGTCCGAGCTTTCTCAGCCCCACCTGCCTCACAGGGTGTCTGTTGTGGGAAGGGGAAGGGAAAGGAGTTTGTAAGCCGCTCTGAGACTCTGAGTACAGGGCAGGGTATAAATCCAATCTCCTCCTCCTCTTCCTCCTCTTCCTCTTCTTCTTCCACTTCCTCTATCAATTAGTGATGGTGGAGAGGGCTGTCAAGTCACGGCTGACAGTCTGGCATCGTGGTTAGGAGAGCGAACTCTGATCTGGGAGAACCCCACTCCTTCACATGCAGCTGCTGGTGTGACCTTGGGTCAGTCATAAGTTCTGTCAGAGCTGCTCTCTCTCAAGCAGTCCCTGAAAGAGCTCTCTCAGCCCCACCGACCTCACAGGGTGTCTGTTGTGGGAAGGGAGATTGTAAGAGGGTCTGAGACTCCTTTGGGTAGTGAAGGGCGGGGTATAAATCCTAACTTCTCCTCCATCTCCTCCTCCTCCTCCTCCACCACCACCTTCTCCTTCTCCTTCTCCTTCTTTTCCTTCTTGTTTGTGACTCCAGCGGGGCTCAGTTTACCCTTTGCAAAGGTCATAGATTCAGGTCTTCTGGCACTCAGCATATGGACTGTCCTGCAGACTAACCTCTGAGATCAACTGTAATTCCTGAAGATCTCCAGGTGCCACCTGGATATTGGCAACCTTGAATACATATGAAAAGACACAACACTGGCTGCCCTACACTGAATCAGACCAGTGCTCCATCAAAGTCACTATCATCTACTCAGATAGGTGGTGGCTTTTCAGAATCTAAAGTAGAAGTCATTTATTTATTTATTTATTCATTTATTCATTTATTTATTCCATTTGTACCCTGCCCTCCCTGCAAACACCTACTGCCTGGTCCATTCAACTGGAAATGCTGGGGATTGAACCTGGGGCCTTTTGAATACATAGCAGAGGCTACCCAGGGTCTCGGGAAGAAGGTCTTCTTCATCACCTACCATCTGATCCTTTTTCAACTGGAGATGCCAGGGACTGGATGTGGGGCCTTCTGGAGGCAAAGCAGAAAGGCTCTTCCACTGAGCCAAAGCCCCTCCCAGTCTGGCGTAGTGGTTAGGAGCGTGGATCTAATCTGGGAGAACTGGGTTTCATTCCCCACTTCTTTACATGCAGCTGCTGGTGTGACATTGGGTCAGTCATAGCCACAGGGTATAGATGGGAACTCTCAGTCTGGGGCAGGTAATGCACTCTATTCTTGGTGCTGGAGGGGGCAGCAGTGGGAGGGCTTCTAGTGTCCTGGCCCCACTGCTGGACCTTCTGATGGCACCTGGTATTTTTGGCCACTGTGTGACACAGAGTGTTGGACTAGATGGGTCATTGGCCTGATTCAACATTGGCTTTTCTTATATTCTTATGTTCATAAGTTTTTTTCCACCAGAGCTGTTCTCTCAAGGGCAGTCCTCGAGAGAGCTCTCTCAGCCCCACCTCCCTCACAGGGTGTCTGTTGTGGGGAGGGGAAGGGAAAGGAGATTGTAAGCTGCTCTGAGACTCCTTTGGGTGGTGAAGGGCGGGGTATAAATCCAATCTCCCCCCCCCAACCCTTAATCCAACCCTTAACTTTGTCCCTAGTCCCTGTAACAGGACCCTGAGAAGTACTCCCGCCCTATATTCATCAGTATACTGGACCAAAGTTTGGACAGTCTTTTTGTCTTGCCTATTCAGGAAGATGAAGAGCAGACTCCAAGGAATTTTGTGGACATGGCTGAAGGAGGTGTTTTTTTGGAAAGGAAAATACCGAGTGCTCGGAGTCTTACATGTCAGGGGGGAAAAAAGCTTTCAAAAAAAAAAAAAAGCAAGAAGGTTGCTGAGAGAGATAATATTTATTGCACTTACCTTCTGCCTCCTCAAAAGGGTTTTATTGATTGATTAAAATATTTACATCCCACCTAGGGATAGGCAAATGTTCCCTATTTCATTTCTTTTTTACATTCATTTATATTCAACAGTTTCGGTTCTCAGCTTTCCGCTGTCGGTTTCCCCCCAGTTTGTTTGCATTGTGTCCTTGCATTGTGTGTTTTTTTTCATATGCAATTTATACAGGCTTTATAGGACAATGTGTATCATTTATGTGCCTAATATGCACCCGAATATATAACACTGATTAGTTTATGTGCAAATAATATTGAAAATGTGTATATTTTATGGGGGGAATGAAGAGAGGAAGAGAAAACGATGTTAAAAAACAAAACAAAAGGAATCTCAGGTGCAATTTGCACAAGAACCACAATGGGATTTCGGAGGTTAGACCAACAGAACCACAATGGGATTTC
Source organism: Gekko gecko (assembly GCA_029375565.1). Taxonomy (NCBI): domain Eukaryota; kingdom Metazoa; phylum Chordata; class Lepidosauria; order Squamata; family Gekkonidae; genus Gekko; species Gekko gecko. The sequence continues at coordinate 10,897,625 of JAPDNY010000007.1, read as the reverse complement.
GGAGGTTAGACCAACAGAGGTCAGACAATCCTTATACCACCTTTCAATGCTACTCTCAGGGTCTGATGAAAACCAACATATGAGGGAAAAGCAAAAGAACCAGTTTGGTGTAGTGGTTAAGTGCGCGGACTCTTAATCTGGGAGGACCAGGTTTGATTCCCCACTCCTCCACTTGCAGCTGCTGGATGACCTTGGGCAAGCCATAGCTCCGTCAGAGCTGTTCTTGAAAAAGAGCAGTTTCTGTTAGAGCTCTCTCAGCCCCACCTACCTCACAGGGTGTCTGTTGTGGGGAGGGGAAGGAGTTTGCAAGCCGCTCTGAGACTCCCTTGGGTAGTGAAGGGCGGGGTATAAATCCAGTCTCTTCTTCTTCTTCAAATGAAAATGATAAGTGAAAACAACCTAAAAGGTGGAAGCCCACCAGCAACTGAACTCCTGTGGAGGGACTTGCAGATTCTGGTACTACCACGAAGAAGGCCCTGTCCTGCTGGGCAGCATCCACATGTTAGATGGTGACACCGTATCATTCAAGGTCCCCAAGAAGGATCTGAATGGGGATCTGGGTTCATATGGGAGTAAGAAGGACCTGCCCTGGACTTCTCAGCTCTCCAGTTCTCAACCCCTTATCCTAGTGGAGAGTTTTCTGTCCATGATATTTTTTGTCTCTTTCCAAAAACACTTTCTTCAAGGAACAGATCTGGCCACCATGGGGCATGGCCTGATTACATCGAGATTAGATTACTGGACCATATCACTTTAGCCTTGGCCCAACCATACTGGCTCCAAACTTGTTCCCAGACATAATTCAAGGCTCCTTTAAATGCCTTCTGAGTTGACCTGAAAGTCGTGTGGTGCCAGAAGAGCTTCCAAAAACCAAGAAAATGAAGAGGAAGAAGTGGAAGTGGAAGAGAAGGAGGAGGAAGAGATCTGATTTATACCCCACCCTTCACTACCCGAAGTTGTCTCAGAGTGGCTTACAATCCTGTTCCCTTCCCCTCCCCTCAACAGACACCCTGTGAGGTAGGTGGGCCTGAGAGAGCTCTCTCAAGAACTGCCCTTGAGAGAACAGCTCTGAAAGAACTTATGAATGACCCAAGGTCACATCAGCAGCTGCATGTGGAGAAGTGGGGAATCAAACCTGGTTCTCCCATATAAGAGTCCTCACTCTTAACCACTACACCAAACTGGCTCTCTTTAAAGGGAACATGTTCACTTGAAGTGGTTTTTTCAAGCCATGCCACATCACAAACCCAAACTGGTTCACGAAACGGGGGAGGTCCATCCCGATTCATGGTTTGTGAGACCACCACGAACCACAAACTTCCACGAACCTCCAATTTCTGGTTCGTGCCCATCCCTAATGGCAGCTGTCCATGGTACTGAGGCAGAAGTCACCCTCAGCTCTCAGGACAGACCAAATCATCCCTAAACTCTCAGTTGAAGGTAAAATGACGAATCTGATGCTATCATACTTTGTTCACACAATGAGAAGACAAGACTCACTGGAGAAGACAATCATGCTAGGAGAAGTTGGTGGCAGCAGGGAAAAGAGGAAGACCGAACAGGAGATGGACTGACTCAGGCAAGGAAGCCACAGAATGCAGTTTGCAAGACCTGGGGATGGTCGTAAACAATAGGATATGTTGGAGGACATTAATTCATAGGGTTGCTATAGGTCAGAAATGACTTGATAGCACCCTGAACACATACAACATAAAATCATAGAATCAGAATCATATATTCAGAAGGGACCACCAGGGTCATAAGAACATAAGAGAAGCTAATGTTGAATCAGGCCAATGGCCCATCTAGTCCAACACTCTGTCACATAGCAGCCAAAATATACCAGGTGCCATCAGGAGGTCCAGCAGTGGGACCAGGACATTAGAAGCCCTCCCACTCCAGCACCAAGAATAGAGTGCTTCACCTGCCCCAGACTGAGAATTCCCATCTATACCCTGTGGCTAATAGCCACTGATGGACTTCTGCTCCATATGTTTATCTCATTCCCTCTTGAAACTGTCTATGCTTGTAGCTGCCACCACCTCCTGTGGCAGTGAATTCCATGTGTTAATCACTCTTTGGGTGAAGAAGGACTTCCTTTTATCTGTTCTAACCCGACCGCTCAGCAATTTCATGGAGTGCCCACGAGTTCTTGTATTGTGAGAAAGGGAGAAAAGTACTTCTTTCTCAACCTGCTCAATCCCATTCATAATCTTATAAACCTCATCTAGTCATCTAGTCCAAACAAATATCAGGACAGAGGGTTGAGGGAAGATGGTATGGTATAGCCACATCTTGTCAGATCTCAGAAGCTAAGCAGGGTCAGGACTTGGAAGGGAGACCACCGAGGAAGGCTCTGCAGAGGAAGGCAACGGCAGACCACATCTGCTTCTCACTTGCCTCAAAAGCCATTTGCCGGGGTCGCCATAAGTCATTTGTGCCTTGACACAGACATCAGGATAGAGGAGTTGTTCTCCAACCCAGGTTCTGAGTCTCGGGGCGATAACATGTGCTGCCCACCCCACAGGCGCTAGCCGCAAGGCAGGACTCCAAAGCTCCTTTCGATATATATGAAGATAAAGGAATGAATTCCTCATAAAAGAATTCATAACAGATCTCACCACTGGGAAAGTAATATATGGTTATAGAAGATAAAATGGAAGAGATCAGTAAGATTTAAAATCCTTTCCAAAGCCATATAGGAAAGCAACTTTAAGAATATTAGATGTCATGAATGAACCATTGCGTTTGGCATTCTCTCTATGCCCTTGTGAATGTTAAGCATTCTTATTTATGGACTCGAGCGGCGGCTGGTATCAGCCGCTGCATATTGGGGGGTGGTGAGAAACGAGGCCCAGCCAAAAGGAACTGGTGCACCTTGGGTAATCTGCACCCCATTGCAATTCCTTGGGTCGCATGCGGGCGACAACCGGTTGTGTGCTGGCTAAATCATCAATCGGGTGGTGTGCCACATCGCGACAGAGAGCTGCACACCCAGTCTCACAGCAGTGCAGTATGAACGATGTGGGAATGGAACAATGAGGATGAGCTAATGGAACAATGGGGATAAAATGCACGCCTCCGTGGTTCTAAGGATTTTACCGTGACAAGTTCTCCAGGCAAACGTACCTTGCTCAGCACCCTCCATTAGACACAGCCCATTGACTGGATTGCCTCAATAATTGTTGTCGAAGATAATTGTCCAGCATGCCCGCAGCTAGAATTTTTGTGTCTTGTGGGGCAATTTTTTTTTCCCTGATGGGGCTGAAGTTCTCAGTGCAGAGATTCTATCCCACATAGGTGTTCTTAACCATTTAGCCGATAGGAATTCACTGCCACAGGAGGTGGTGGCAGCTACAAGCACGGACAGTTTCAAGGGGGAATTGGATAAACATATGGAGCAGAAGTCCATCAGTGGCTATTAGCCACAGGGTATAGATGGGAACTCTCAGTCTGGGGCAGGTGATGCACTCTATTCTTGGTGCTGGAGGGGGCAGCAGTGGGAGGGCTTCTAGTGTCCTGGCCCCACTGCTGGACCTCCTGATGGCACCTGGTATATTTTGGCCACTGTGTGACAGAGTGTTGGACTAGATGGGCCATTGGCCTGATTCAAAATTGGCTTCTCTTATGTTCTTATGTTCTCTTATGTACTTAAACATGTTACCAGGATAGATCTCTAAATTGCAAGCCATCGACCACTTTCGGTGACAGTTTTCAACTGCTGCAAGTTCATCACTCCTGCCAGCCTAAGCGACAATTCTGAGAACGAGCCGGCAGGTGGGGGTGAGGACTTCTGTAGTCCAGAAAGTGAACACTTAGGCAGAAAAAAAACTCTCTTAAAGGAGACCAGTTTCTTGACACACAGTTAGAGGGGATCCCAGAGGTCACCTACTTCAACCCCCTTGCTCAGTGTGGGGATTAGTCAACTCCAGCACCCCATTCTGCTTAAAGGAGTGCATGCTTTTAAAATGTTTTAAAATGGTCGGGGGGGAAAGCATTTACCGGAGACATTCTTGTGGGGCTGTGCCTTTAAGAAAGGGTGGCGCTCCCAAAAGAGGAAGAGAGAAAGAGATTGGATTTATACCCCGCCCTTCACTACCCAAAGGTGTCTCAGAGCGGCTTACAAACTCCCTTCCCTTCCCCTCCCCACAACAGGCACCCTGGGAGGTAGGTAGGTGGGGCTGAGAGAGCTCTTGACAGAAACTGCTCTTTTTCAAGGACAGCTCTTATCAGAACTATGGCTTGCCCAAGGTCATCCAGCCAGGTGCAAGTGGAGGCGTGGGGAATCAAACCCGGTTCTCCTAGATTATAGTCCCACTGTAGCTATGGGCCTGAAGTCAAGATGTTTTGCACCTGCATTGTGGGGGTGGAAACTGCTGTCAAGTCACAGTTGGCTTATGGCGAGCCTGTAGGGTTTTCAAGGCAAGAGGCGTGCAGAGGTGATTCACCATTGCCTGCCTCTGCGTAGCAACCCTGGACTTCCTTGGTGATCTCCCATCTAAATACTAACCAGGGATGGGTTAGAGTAGATAGAAGGAAGTGCTTCTTCACCCAAAGAGTGATGAACACATGGAATTCACTGCAGCAGGAGGTGGTGGCAGCTACAAGCATGGACAGCTTCAAGAGGGAATTAGATAAGCATCTGGAGCAGAAGTCCATCAGTGGCTATTAGCCACAGGGTATAGGTAGGGACTCTCGGTCTGGGGCAAGGGATGCTCTGGATTCTTGGTGCTTGGGGGGTCAACAGTGGGAGGGCTTCTAGTGTCCTAGCCCTGCTGCTGGACCTCCTGATGGCACCTGGTATATTTTGGCCGCTGTGTGACACAGAGTGTTGGACTGGATGGGCCATTGGCCTGATCCCACATTGGCTTCTCTTATGTTCTTATGTTCTTATGACCCTGCTTGCCTTGAAAATCCCAGAAGGTGGAACTTCACAGGGGTCGCCATGAGTTGATTTGATGGTACACTTTACCATACACCATTCTGAGCATTTATTTACACCTGACTTTATTTATTTGATTTGATTTGACTCATATCTCACCCTGTCCACATAGCAGGCTCAGGGTGGGTTCCATCCTATAAAATCAACCACAGAGTCATGAAATGGGACAGTCCGTGCTAGCGTCGGAGGCATCCCCCGCCTCGTTGCACTGCGTCCACCAGCTTAGGCAGAAGAAGACTATTTTCAGAAAAGGGAGAGACACAAGCCTTGATACCCTATCATTTGACCTCCAGAGGAACTGATTGGCTACTGTGTGAGACAGGACTCTGGACTAGATGGACCACTGGTCTGGTCCAGCAGGGCTCTTCTGCACTGGGAAAAGTGCAGAAAAGGGCAACTAGAATGATACAAGAGTTGGAACACTTTCCCCATGAAGACAGGTTGAAGCGCTTGGGGGCTCTTTGGCTCGGAGAAACAACGGCTGAGGGGTGACGTGATCGAGGTTGACAAGATTATGCATGGGGTAGAGCAGGTCGAGAAAGAGGTCCTTTTCTCCCTTTCTCACGATACAAGAACTTGTGGGGACTCAATGAAATTGCCGAGTGTTTGGGTTAGAATGGATAAAAAGAAGCAGAGGTCCATCAGTGGCTATTGATCACAAGGTATAGATAGGAACTCTCCATCTCGGGCAAGTGATGCACTTTATTCTTCATGCTTGGGGGGGCACAGTGGGAGGGCTTCCAGTGCCCTGCCCAGGGCAAAAAGGGGGGAGCACACACACCCCCAAGCAGAAGCAGAGGGCGGGGAGCGCGGAGAACCAGCAAAAAGAGCCTTGCAAAAAGGGTGGGTGTGTAGATTTTGCTACCTGCACTTCTTGAAAAGGGGACCCTCCATGGTGGCAGTTGGGCAAGGGGAAGGCTTGCTGGAAGCAACGCTCCCTCTAAGCTGGAAGCAACGCTCCCTCTAAGCTGACCTCTGTTCCACATGTTTATCCAATTCCCTCTTGAAGCCGTCCACGCTTGTAGCTGCCACCACCTCCTGTGGCAGTGAATTCCATGTGTTAATCACTCTTTGGGTGAAGAAGGACTTCCTGGCCTGTTCCAACATTGGCTTCTCTTACGCTCTTATGTTCTTATGAGACTTGGGAAAGGCAGGATTTGCGGCGGGAAGAGACCTCAGTGGAGTACAGTGTCATAGACCAGGGGTGGCGAACATACGGCCCATGGGCTGGAAGTGGCCCGTGGCCCGTGAGCAACTGGTCTTTACCTCCACTGCCAGAGAACAGAGGCTGGGCATTTTATTCCTGTATACTGTCCCCCTGCTAATAAGTAATGGGAGGTGGAAGCGGGAGGGAGATATTGCAAAGAAATACTGTAAGAGTGTTTGTATTTTAGGCACGATTGTATTCTAGTAAAGAATAATGTTAATTGGGTTTGCCTGTGTCACAGCATCATAGAATCATAGGATGTTAGAGTTGGAAGGGACCTTGCGGGTCATCTAGTCCAACCCCCTTCACTCTGCAAGAGCAGAGCCAAAAGAGAGCCCTACAACATACCCGGAAGATGGTCGTCCAGCCTCCGCTTGAAAACGTCCAGTGAAGGAGCATCCACCACCTCCCGAGGCAGGCTGTTCCACTGCTCAACCACTCTTACAGTTAGGAACTTTCTCCCGATATCTAGCCGGTAACGACTCCCTTGTGATTTCCACCCATTAGATCTAGCCTTGCAATCCGGAGCAAGAGAGAAGAGATCTGCTCCAGCTTCGACATGACAGCCCTTCAGATATTTGAAGACTATATATAAAGTCTATATCTTATATCTTATAAAGGCTATATCTCCTGTACCTGGCATTACATTTTACGGCACACGTGGTCTGACTGACAAAATGACATATATGTCAGATCCGGCCTTCATAACAAATGAGTTCGGAACATCTGCCATACAGTCTCCCCTCCAAAGCAGCCGTTTTCTCCAGGGAAACCAATTCCTGTAGTCTGGAGATCAGTTGAAACTCTAGGACAGGCGTGTCAAACTCATTTGTTATGAGGGAAGTGAGATCATCGCACCAGGGACATCCAGGCAGCACTCTGGTATTTGGGCAAAATTCCTATGGTAGAAGTTGGTGTATTTATTTATTTATTTGGATTTATACCCTGCCCTCCCCTTAACGGGCTCAGGGAGGGTTCCAACAGTAGAAAATACAATACAATTGAAACCACGTTAAAACACGATACAAGATAGCGTGACTCATATATGCCGTACAGCTCTAGTAAAAAGCCAGATGTCTCAGTGGTTGATGGAACTAGGAATTAAATTTTCCAGAGATCTATCAAATTTAAGGTCTCAGAGCCAGGCTACAGACGGGGACCAACCCAAGGAGGGGGACGCCTGCTGCCTCAACTGAAAGCCCGGCGGAAGAGCTCTGTCTTGCGGGCCCTGTGGAATTGTAACAAATCCTGCAGGGCCCTGGTCTTACATGGGAGCTCATTCCACCAGGCGGGGTACAGGGCTGGAAAATCCCTGGCCCCAGTCAAGGCAAGTTGGATGTTCCTGGGGCTGGGGACCACCAGAAGATGTTAATTGATGGACCTTAGTGCTTGATGGGGCTCACATGGGGAGAGGCGGTCTCAAAGGTATGCTGGCCCCTGGCTATATAGGGTTTTGATGATAGAGTTTTGCCCAAATACCAGAGAGTCCCATAGATATGTTGTCGAAGGCTTTCACAGCTGGAGTTCATTAGTTGCTGTAGATTTTCCAGGTTGTGCGGCCGTGGTCTTGGCATTGTAGGACCTGACATTTCACCAGTAGCTGTGACTGGCATCCACAGAGGTAAGAACACAGAAAGATGGAGTATTCTCTGTGTCAAGGTGAGCAGAAAAAAAATGGTAGGCAGGTAATTTATTTCTACCCCGGGAGGTGGGGTAGGGCTGAGTCATATCTTGTAGGAATTCCCCAGGCTCTGAACATGCTAATGGAGGAGCTTTCCTGAGGAGGTTCTTTTGTCTATGGATTGTTTCCTGAGGAGGTTTCCTGTTTCCTGAGAAGGTTCGTTTGTATGTGGAAAGGCTTTTGAAATTCTAATCTAATCTGTAGTGCTACTGTCAGGTGTAGAGCATTTTGTGTTTTTCAGGCCAGGAAACCATGCCCTCTTTATTTTTAAACTCTCTTCCTCTCCTGTTGAAACTGTGTTTATGTTTATGAATTTCAATGGCTTCCCTGTGTAATCTGACATGGTAACTGGATGTGTTGTCCAGCCTTTCAGTGTCTTGGAACAAAATGCTGTGTCCTGTTTGAGTTAGGCTATGTTCAGTCACTGCTGATTTTTCAGGTTGGCCAAGTCTGCAGTGATGTCACGGCGTGATACCGTCCCCTCCAATCCTCCCCTGGTTGCCAAGGAGGGACCTGTCAGCCCTAAACAGAGACAGAAGCTTATAGTGCCTAGACATCCACAGGAACGATGAGACGGAGGAGGAATCTTTGAGGCTCCACTTTCCTTACTATCCACATTGTATTCTGGGAGAAAGAAAATTACGGCTACCTAGTTCGATATCTCTTCAAGCAAACAAGGAAAATGCCTACGGCTTATAGCAGATGCACGAGCGTATCACGGGTGATGAATGCATTCTGGACCCCAAACTGTCATCTCAGGTCTTATATATTTTTTATCTGCCTCAGTGCTGTACACCTGCATGTCGTTGATAAAGCGCCCGCTCTGTGGTTCAGGTGAGTCTTAAGCTCAGTTTTACAGGCCTTGGTTTAACTTTATCCGAGCCTTCTTCGCCTTTCTTTTCCGAACACGCTTGTGAGCTGGTTCTCCAAAGCCCCTGTCGTCGGAGCAAAGAGGGGGGAAAAATGAGATTTGCCCTGCCCTTGCATCTAAAAATAAGAGCTCATGTACATTAAAGCTTCCACTGCGATATAGGTACTCAGTTTCTAAGATGCCTTGGGATTCGTCTTCCAGTTGTGTGGCAGTAGACTCACATGGCTTCCGCACTAGAATTCCAACCCTCTCTTGGAGAGTCTTCCTTGCAGAGAGTGAGTTTAATCTGCTGAGAAGAGAGCAGCAATTAAGGAAGAGCGGAAGCCCCTGTAATGCCTTCATGGGCCCCGGGTTAATGTGCCGTGCAACAGGAAAAGTCTGTCAAGGGATCGCGGGTTCGAATCCTTGTGACTGAAACATGTTCGCAGCCTGCCGGATCTGATTGCCGTTATGCAGGTGGTGCCGTTCCACTGGTGAGTACAATTACCCAGAACCTTCTCAGAGTTTGATTCTGGTTTACTTTTTATTGGGGGGGGGAATACTTGGATGTTGGATGAGAAAACTCTTATCCAAGCTGGGTAGGAGCAAAAAAACCCCAGAGGTGTAGTGTATTTATTTTTATTTATTGAATTTAAATCATAGAATCATAGAATGTTAGAGCTGGAAGGGATCTTGCCGGTCATCTAGTCCAGCCCCCTGCACTCTGCAGGAGCATAGCCGAAAGATAGCCCTACATACCTACAACATAGAATCATAGAATGTTAGAGTTGGAAGGGATCTTGCAGGTCATCTAGTCCAACCCCCTGCGCTCTGCAGGAGCAGAGCCGAAAGATGGCCCTACATATCTACATACCTACAACATATCCGAAAGATGGTCATCGAGTCTCCGCTTGAAAACGTCCAGCGAAGGAGCATCCACCACCTCCCGAGGCAGTCTGTTCCACTGCTCAACCACTCTGACAGTTAGGAAGTTTCACCTGATATTTAGCCAGTAACGACTCCCTTGTAATTTCCACCCATTAGATCGAGTCTTGCAATCCGGAGCAAGAGAGAATAGATCTGCTCCATCTTCTACATGATATCCCGCCCTCCCCGCTATAGCAGGCTCAGGTCAGCTAACAGCATACAATAAATATGTACATTAAAACTCCAGTATATACCAAAAACAACATTAGATTAAGATTGCAACATAATACCATACCTACGCAACATAAAACCATACCTACGCAACACGTAACGATAATACAAGATGGCGACATTCTGTCTTCATTTGAATGGCCGCCTCCAGGGTCCTGCCAGGCTGTTAGTCACCCGGCTGGTGATGATGATGTTGATGGTGGTGGTGCTGATGTTAAGGCCAGGTGATGATGGTGGTGCTGGTGATGTTGATGTTAACTACAGGTTGGTAGTAATGTTGATGTTAGGGCCAGGGCCATGATATAAAGGTGGCAACCTACTTGAAAGCCTGGCAGAAGAGCTTCATTTTACAGGCCCTGCAGAACTGTAAGAGGTCCTGCAGGGCCCTGATGTCCTCTGGGAGCTCATTCCACCTGTGAGGGGCTGCCACAGAAAAGGCCCTGGCCCTCATTGTGGCCAACCTGGCCTCTTTAAAGCCCGGAAGGGCCAGGCAATTTTGGGATCCAGATCTTAGTGCTTTCTGGGGCACATGGGGAGAAAGGCGGTCCCTTAGGTAAATAAGTCCCTGACCATAGAGTACGTACTGGAAAGTCTCCCCAATGTGATCATCTGTTACCACTGGAACACTACATCCTGGTGTGCATTTCAGCATGGATTCCTTTCCAGTCCAAAGATTCGGCAATTATATATGTATCTATTTATTTTCTTGTTTGATTATGTACCACTCTATTTGATGGGTTTCGAATAGATTTGATCAAATTTGGAGGGTGGGGGGGAATGGTGTATTCGGAATGGTCTACAGCAACTGCCGCAATCGGGCTTCCTTGAAATGAATTCTTCATCTCAAGATGGTTGCTTAGATGACTCATTCCAGGACAACTGGTTGACCATGGCTAAAAAAAGGAAGGTGGACTAAATGGGCAACTGGTTTGATCCAGTGGGGCTCTTCTTATATTCTTCATTCATGCAGGTAGGTTCAGGTGGCTGCCTAGTAGAAGATCAAGATCAGGGTCTGGAATTCTTGTTGGTCTATAAGGTGTCACTGGACTTAAATCTTAATTTATGCAGAAGTCCTCTGCATATTTCTCAAGCAATAAGATTCATCAAGCTATGAGGCCTAAGGAAACACGCATAAGATTTTGCTGTTGCTTGGTTATTACGATGTTTGTAGACTCAAGGTCTTTGGTCACTGAACAGAAGTGCCCAGGAGGTTTTTTTGTAGAAAAAGCCCAGCAGGAACTCATTAGCATGATAGGCCGCACCCAACAGCAGAAACTCATTAGAATATTAGGCCACACCCCCATGTTACCAGAAGTGTGGTCATCCAGCCACACCTACCTTTTGCTTCTTATTCTGTTTACCTTGTTTGTTGTCATAACCCAGGGCTTTTTGTGGAGCAGGAACTCCTTTGCATGTTAGGCCACACACCCCTCATGTAGCCAATCCTAATGAGTTTCTGCTGTTGGGTGTGGCCTATTATGCTAATGAGTTCCTGCTGGGTGTGGCCAACTCGGGAGCTAGCCAGAACTCCGTTCCTGTGCGTTCCTGCCCAAATTAGCCCTGGATGTGCCACAAAATGACCCCAGAAAAGCCCCAGATCTTGAGTTCAGAATCACTGACGACCAAGGGAAAGTTCCCTCAGAAGATCACTACCAGCAGCTTCCTCATTTTTAATTGCTTCCTCCACTTTCAAATCCTCTTCTCTCCCCCATGAAAGTCAATGGGACTCTTTGATCAGCGTGTCCCCAGGTCCACCGGGCTTGAAGAACTAATGGCTAAGACATCGACTTGGTTGTCTGCACCAAAATAACAAGATGAGACATACAGCTGTTTCCTGGAACCTTTCCCGCTTGTTCTTTTCTTTTCCCATTTAATTGAAGAAATCAATGTTTCCCATAGATCTAGAACTTTTCATTGACAAAGAGTATTTTTTTTTTGCATTTGTGGAGTGATAGTTTAACGGGGAGAGTATGCACTTTCAGAGAGAACAGCAAAACGAACGATTGGGATTGTGAAACCTCCATTATAGATGAAACCCTGGCACAGGGCTCCCAAATAGGAAGAGGAGGAGGAGGAGATTGGATTTATACCCCACCCTTCACTCGCTCAGAGTGGCTTACAAACTCCTTTCCCTTCCCCTCCCCACAACAGAAAACCTTTGGGGTAGGTGGGGCTGAGAGAACTCTGAGAGCACTGCCCTTGAAGGAACATCTCTGCCAAAACTATGGCTTGCCCAAGTTCATCCAGCCAGGTGCAAGTGGAGGAGTGGGGAATCAAACCCGGTTCTCCCAGATTAGAGTCCACGCACTTAACCACTACACCAAACTGGCTCTCAGAGTGTCCCACGTGGCCAAGAAAGCTCTCTTAAAGGAGACCTGTTTCTTGACATAGAGTTAGAAGGGATCCTAGAGGTCACCTACTCCAACCCCTTTGCTCAGTGTGGGAATTAGTCAACTACAGACCCCACTCTGCCTAATGGAGCGCAGACCTTTAAAAATGTTTTAAAATGATTGGGGGGGGGGATTGCAGGAGAAATTATTGTGGGATTGTGCCTTTAAGAAAGGGGGTGGAGCCACCAAAAGTCCCACTGTAGGTATGGGCCTGCACATCACGTATCCAGGAAAAATTAAATGAGGGACCACTGCTTTTGTATACCAGGTTCCAGAATGTAGTCATAGCACCTCACTAAGGGAATGGGGAGGTTCCCAGGAATAAAGCCAGCAGAAAAGAGAATCAAAAATAAAATCTTTTATTAAGAAAAAAATAGACCAAGGAAAGCAAAAGGCACACAGAGAGCTGCAGGCTCTCACTTGGGGGGCAGAGCTGGATGGGGAGTCGGGGGGCCTTGCCAGTAAGTTGGGGGGCTAGCCCCCCAATGCGCCACTGTACTTATGTGCCTGGGATCACCTCACCCATCTTGGGGTAATAGCGCATTACATAGGAGAAGAGCTACAATGCTGCAATTAGCCTTCTCCTCCTTCCAGCCCTCTCCCATTCCCCCTTCAGCTCATTTTATCTATATATCTAGTAATCTAGTTGCTCCCTTCCATGTGGATATCTAAATCTGCACATTGGGGGCACTTGGGGGAGGAGCAGAGATTTTTCTACACACTTGGAGCAGCCCCCAGGTGTGCAGAAAAATCTGAAAAGTTGAAAAAAATATACGGGGGATATTTAAATTCCCCCCCCAAAGTAAAAGCATTCCCTGGACATGCACAGAGAACACTCTGGCCATTGGGGGGGAGGCTCGGCGGGCCTGGCAGTTGGGAGCCACTTGGGCCTCGCCACTGGTGTTGGGGGGGAGTAGGAGAAGACTCGACAGGCCCAGCAGCTGGAAGCTGCTCAGGCCTTGCCACAGGTGCCTGGGAGGAGCGGGAGAAGGCTTGGCAGGTCCATGCAGCTTGCTGCCGGTGCAGGGGGGCAGGGGAGAATGATTGGTGGGCCTGACAGGTGGGAGCCACATGGACCTCACCATCGATGCTGGGGGGTTGGGGGGGAGAAGGATCGTTGGGTCTGGGCCTCGCTGTCGGTGCAGGGTGGTGGTGGGGGAAAGCTCACCTGCGGCTGCTTCCTCCTCCTCCTCCACATGGAGCTCCTTCTCCCCCCCGGGAGTATCGTGGGTCCCCACTTCTTGTAACCTCTGTTTCACACCTGGCCCTAAAGCTAAGCTCTGCTCTCCTCTTCTCACACTTGGTCCCAAAGAGCCATTGTTCTCCCATCCGGGTTTGCTCACTGCCTCCACGCCCTTTGAGCTTCCCAGAGCCAGACCACCCTGTCACTGACTGCATCCTTCTTCTCCAGGTCCCACCCTGTTACACCCAGGTGACTCTACCTGCTGGGTTCCAAGGATCCTGTCTTGCTCTGCCAGGCAGCATGTTTCTGAACAACCTGCCGCATGGATGAATTTCATTCCTGAACTGAATCTGCTGAAGGAACTGCAGTATTTGGAACGGGATTCTCCCGAAGGTTCCAGGTTTACACGAACCTAAATTGCCTGGCACCGCAGCAGCTTTTGAGAAAGAGGGCCCCCAAATCCCATTCTTACTCACTCTCAAAGACAGAGGCTTTTCCCCCTAGCCCAGGTTCTCTGTGTATGGCAAGAAAGCTCAGGTTTAAATTTTCAGGATTTCTCTCTAGGCATAGGAGCCCGTCCTCCAGAAGGTGTGGATTAAGGCTGAGGAAGAAAGGGAGAGAGGAGCTGAGTCGTGTCCCTTGATTCAAAATATCTCTCTGCAGGGGGAAAAAAAATGACACTTTTTCCACGAGCTTGTTTTCAGAAGAATGCCTGCACGGAGAGCTGTTACGAAGGGGCAAGAGATGGCAGTGTTGACACATCTATGGGAGGAAGCGGCCGACAGGCTGCATTTGGAGAGACAGGAATCCTTGTGTGCATTTCTGCTTCATTGTTTTTACGCGGCACAACCCCGCAGACGTTCACTTGCACGGATTCCATTCAAATGAATGGGAACGGCACAAAAGCATTGCTCTGCTCCCACCAAGCTGCCCATTTTTTTTTAACGATGCAGGCACAGAACAATTTGCTGTAGGCCCCGGTCCTGTGAATGGAAGCAGGGTCCCGCATTTGGATGGAGGAGGAGGAGGAGGAGGAGATTGGATTTATACCCTGCCCTTCACTACTTGAAGGAGTCTCAGAGCGGATTACAATCCCTTCCCCTTCCCCTCCCCACAACAGACACCCTGCCAGGTAGGTGGGGCTGAGAGAGCTCTCTCGAGAACTGCCCTTGAGAGAACAGCTCTGAGAGAACTTGGGGCTGACCCAAGGTCACACCAGCAGCTACCTGTGGCAGAGTGGGGAATCAAACCGGGTTCTCCCAGGTTAGAGTCTGCACACTTAACCACTACACCAAACTGGACGGCTGTCATCACAAGAGGGTCGCAAGAATGAATGCATCCCAAGGCATCCCAAGTACAAACCAAGGTCAGCTAAGAGTAGAACAACAACGAAAATAGAAATCTAGTAATGCCTTAAAGACGAATGTTTATTCCACTGTGAGCTTTCAGGAGCCCGAGGTCGATTCTTCGGATACTTGGCTAGGAAGAAACTTGGTTACCTCATTACAGAAATTATTGAAAGAGGAAATTACAGAAGCGGGGGAGGAAAGGTTTGCCAGACCTCCTAGTAGTGCGGGAAGATTCCTGGTGAGCCGGTTTGATGTGGAGAGCCAGTTTGTTTTTGTGATTAAAGAGCGGGGACTCTGATCTGGAAGAAACGGGTTGGATTCCCCACGCCTTTACATGTAGCTGCTGGTGCACACAGTTGTTTGGGTCAGGACCATAGCATGCCTGCGGCCCCGGTCATACGGGCCAGAAAACGCGGGGGAGAGGCGTGGCAGTTCGCCCCGGAGCTAAATAAGGTGCGGTAGCCCGATCACACAGGCCACCGGGTTGCCACAGTCCAGCTCTGCACCCTGATCACACCGCGCTGCTGCAGCGCAGCAAAAAAGCAATAAAGTGCGCATGTGCCATTGGGGGGGGTGTGGGCTGCTGTCGGTGTCTTGTGTGTGCGCATGCGCTGTTCAGTGTTGGTGCGCATCCCATGGACACTTACAACATCCGGAAACCCTGGGGACATGGGCGGGCGTCGGAAGCCGCGGGATACTGGCGCTCCCACGATCAGACGCCAGCCTTTGCCCCGGGGTTTCTGGAAACTAGTACTTCAGACCTACTAGTTTTTTACTCCGCGTTTTCCACGGGAAGCCGCAGGTTGGCCACGGGAGCACTACGCCTCCCAGATGTGCTCATATGATTGCTCACGGAAAGTCCGCAGGGCTCCCGTGCCTTCAGTGGGGCAAATGCTCAGTGTGAACAGGGCCTGTGTATGCCTAATTTATCCCTTTAGTTCTCCTTCTAACATCTTGACTTCTTCATCTGCATCCTTCAATTCCGTATCGCCAAAACAATATCTTAATTGAGGGCCTCCTGGGAGAGCAGGGATTGGATCTTTCCAGGGCTCTTTTTGTAGCAGGAACTCCTTTGCATATTAGGCCACACACCCCTGATCAGTGTTCCCTCTAAGCTGAGTTAGTGTGAGCTAGCTCACAGTTTTTTATCCTCCGGCTCACACATTTCTGTCTTAGCTCAGGCAGGATGGCTCCAGAGCAAACTAATTCATGCAGTAGACCAATTGCTCACTCATAACTTTAAGGCCAGTCACTCACAAAGTAGAATTTTTGCTCACAAGCCTCCACAGCTTAGGGGGCCCTGATGTAGCCAATCCTTGCAGAGCTTACAGAGCTCTTCTTACAAGGGCTTACTCTAAGCTCTCGGAGGATTGGCTACATCAGGGATGTGTGTCCTAATATGCAGGGCTCTTTTTGTAGCAGGAACTCCTTTGCATATTAGGCCACACGCTCCTGATGTAGCCAGTCCTCCAAGAGCTTACAGAGCTCTTCTTACAGAGGCTACTGTAAGCTCTCGGAGGATTGGCTACATCAGGATCGTGTGGCCTAATATGCAAAGGAGTTCCTGCTACAAAAAGAGCCCTGGATCTTTCCAGCATATCATCAGCAGAACCCTAAGTACAGTTACTCCCAAGGAGACCGCCTGCTGCATATCAACTCTGCCTACCACCACTCAACTGGGCAATGTGTGTGTGGCAGGAAAATGTTGGGGGAAATTGGAAGGTGATCAGGGTTGTACCGGCACCAAGAAATCACTTCTGATGTGACTTGGAACTGATGTGACTGTGTCAAGTAATGCTCTAGCATTCACCCTGAATGTGTCTCTATGGTTAAACCAAAGAGTTTGGGGAAAATGCTAGAGGGTCACCCCTACGTGATGACATAACTTCTGTGTGGCACCAGAATTGACATCACTGCACTGCCAGTAGACGGGTTTCGTCAAGAGTCCAAAGAGGGACCCTAATGGCTGTTTTGATCTTTTTTAAAATGCTGGGGAGATCGTCCTATGGATATCACAGAACCTCATCTAGTTAGACCTGAAGGTTGGGGACGGAGACGCCTGTCGACATGCCACAATGGATTTGTCCGGGTGTCAAGTGAAAGACAGCAAAAGAGAGTGAAATAAACAACAGAAAGAGAGGAGAAGGGCTTTTTTAAAAAAAACAAAAAGTGATAAATTACTCGTTACTAAATGGAATTGTTTCAATCAGAAGATTCTCATTAAAAAAAACCTCCGAAAACCAAAACCGACAAATAAATAAATAAATGCGCCCGCCTCATTCTCTATTCAGGCCCGTGCAGAAAGATCAAAGAGATTTATGACCTGTGTCTCTTTGAGTTTGATGCTTGAAAAGAACATGTTCTCATTAATAGTCATTTTCTCGTCAAAATAAGGCTTTTATGCAGACAATAAGCCGAGCTTTCACAGAGCTGATTGTTGACAAAATTTTCAATAAGTTTCGGAGCCGCTGGATGCACGCGGGGAAGGGAAAGGAGAGAAGCGGCTGAAATCCGCTCCTCTGCCAAGAAGCAGAAGAACTTCAAATGTGGCCAGCCAATGGGACAGCAGGTAGCTGAAGTGTGCTCACCGAATTGTGATCTCCAGTGTTTTCACCCCAGCTTCAAAGCCGGGCACCAACACAGCTGCCCATGAAGCAGGGTGCTCAGTCTGGGGCTGCCACCAAAATGGCGACCCTGTCTTTTCTCCGGACAGGTTTTTTTACATTCACAGGGCTCTTTTTGTAGCAGGAACTCCTTTGCATGTTAGGCGACACACCCCTAATGTAACCAATCCTCCAAGAGCTTACAGTAGCCCCTGTAAGAAGAGCTCTGTAAGCTCTTGGAGGATTGGCGACATTAGGGGTGTGTCACCTTATATGCAAAGGAGTTCCTGCTACAAAAAGAGCCCTGATTATACATGTTAATTTGCCTTGTAATGAGGGAGACCATTGATGCATATAGCATTGCTTAATTTGATTGGCAGCAGCTCGGTTTTGAACATGGGAAGAAGGAGAAGGAGAAGAGGCAGAGGCGGCGGCGGCAGTGGAGGTGGTGGTAGACCTTCTTCTGGAGGAGGAGAAGAGGAGGAAGTAGTAATAGTAGTAGTCGTAGTAGACCTCCTTCTGGAGGAGGAGGAAGAGGTGGAGAAGGAGGAGAAGAGGAGGAGGTGGTGGTGGTAGACCTCTTTCCGGAGGAGGAGGAGGAAGAGGTAGTAGTAGTTGAAGAAGACACCTTCTTCTTCTTCTTCTTCTGGAGAGGAAGAAGAAGAAGAAATTGAAATGGTGAAGTTGAAATGGTGTCTCTTCTTCTTCTTCTTCTTCTTCTTCTTCTTCTTCTTCTTCTTCTTCTTCTTCTTCTTCTTCTTCTTCTTCTTCTTCTTCTTCTTCTTCTTCTTCTTCTTCTTCTTCTTCTGAAAAAGAAGAAGAGACACCATTTCAACTGTAGGCCACCTCCAACAGGACTCTGAAGAGGAAGCACAACATATTTATTTACCTTTCTACATTACAGGCACTCAAGGCAGCTTACCATATAAATACTAAAGAAGTACAATAAAATAGCCAGCCTAGCTTAATGGTTAAGAGTGTTGGACTAGAGTCTGGAAGACTCTACTTCAAATCTGCCATGGGATCTTGCTGGGTGACCTTGGGCAATTTGCATACTCTTGCCTACCTCACAGGGTTGTTGCTGTTGTTGTGAGGATAAAATGGAGAAGAGAAGAATTATGGTAGCCACCTTGGGTCCCCATTGGTGAGAAAGGTGGGATATAGATGAACTAGCTAAATACAAGTAAATAAATACATAATTAAAAAACAAAATACTACTTAAAATATATAATTTAAAACTGCTGGTAGGTGGAAGAACTGATCAAATGCCATCATGAATATCCCTCAAATATCCTAACCAGAATGCCATCTTCTGGGATAATTGCTACAGGGGGAGGAATTTGAAGGGATCCCTCCTTAAGAATATGTCAGACCCATCCATACATCTTATGTTAGAACAGATACAAGGAAGTTTAGAACAGATAAGATGAAGTGCTTCTTCACTCAAAGAGTGATTAACACGTGGAATTCACTGTCGCAGGAAGTGGTGGCAGCTACAAGCATAGACAGCTCCAAGAAGAGATTGGATAAACGTATGGTGCAGAAGTCCATCAGTGGCTATTAGCCACAAGGTATAGATAGGAACTCTCAGTCTGGGGCAAGGGATGCTCTGTCTTCTTGGTGCTGGGGGGAGCAACAGTGGGAGGGCTTCTGGAGTTCTGACTGCACTGCTGGACCTCCTGAGGGCACCTGGTATTTTTGGCCATGCGTGACACAGGGTGTTGGACTGGATGGGCCATTGGCCTGATCTAGCACAGCTCCTATTTTCACTGGCTGCAGCTCTCCAGGATCTCAACCAGGCGTTTTCACAACCCCTACTCCCTGATCCATTTAACTAGAGATACTGAAGATTGAACATGGAACCTTCTGCATGCCAAGTAGATGCTCTGCAGATGATCCACACCTCCTCCTGTGTTGTAGGTTAGACTCTGTGTTGGTGTGTGTATGTGTGTGTGTGGGAGAGAGAGAGAGAGAGAGAGAGAGAGAGAGAGAGAGAGAGAGAGAGAGAGAGAGAGAGAGAGAGACTGGCCCAGGGTTATCTAATGAGCTTCATGGATGGGTGAGGATTTGGTGTCATGGTTAAGTGTGCAGACTTTAATCTGGGAGAACCGGGTTTGATTCCCTACTCCTCCACTTGCAGCTGCTGGATGACCTTGGGCAAGCCATAGTTCTGACAAGAGCTGTCCTTGAAAGGGCAGTCCTCGAAAGAGCTCTCTCAGCCCCACCTACCTCACAGGGTGTCTGTTGTGGGGAAGGGGAGGGAAAGTAGTTTGTAAGCCGCTCTGAGACTCCGAGTGAAGGGTGGGTTATGAATACAATCTCCTCCTCCTCCTCCTCCTCCTCCTCCTCCTCCTCCTCCTCCTCCTCCTCCTCCTCCTCCTCCTCTTCTTCTTCTTCTTCTTCTTCTTCTTCTTCTTCTTCTTCTTCTTCTTCTTCTTCTTCTTCTTCTTCTTCTTCTTCTTCTTCTTCTTCTTCTTCTTCGACCTCCCAGTCCCGAGTCCAGCACTCCAACCACTGCTTCACATAGGGATGCTAGACCCCCTGGTGGGGGCAGGAGGTCTCCAGTTTTGGGCCCCACTTCTCTGATTCCAGCCACCTGACTCGTGGGGGAGAATTACCCCCCCCCAATGGAGCAACACTGGAAATTAATGTGATGTATCTATATGATCCGGAAGTGACGCGGACACATCGAGGACATGGGAGGGCAATATTCTGGTTTCGGAACAAAACTCTATGGTAGAAGCTACCATAGAGTTTTGCCCCAAAACCAGAGCATCACCCCCCGAGGTGCCTACGTCACTTCTGGGTCATGTAGGCACATCACATTAATTTCCGGCATCCCTCCCCACTCCCGGTAAGTGCACCCCGCCATCCTCCACCAGCTGCTCTGAGGGACCTGGCAACCCCAGCTCCACACAACACAGAAGAACATAGAGCATCACCCCACCCATATCTTTCAGGCTACATCTGCATGGGTTCCAGTTTTCTACAGTATTAGACCGTCCCCCCTCCCCTCGAAGAGCTGACGTGTGATTTGCCGGCCTCTCCCGGTGCTGTTTACTCCCGTCACTCCTGCTACAATGAAATTAGCAAGTATTCTGACTAGGATGTTGTCAACACTGGGGAGAGGATTGATTTATTATGACGAACCCGCTGGATCAGTAACAACTGCTAAATCGGGACGGGAGCCGTCCTCGAGGCTGAGCCTGTTATTGCCCTTCAAGCTATTGTCAGCTAAGTAGTGGCGCTGGGGCTGAGCGTGCTTTGCAGGCATGCTTAACAGCATACAGAGATGGAACCCGGTGAAATACTTGTCAAGCCATCTTTATATAGCGATTCTCTTGACTTCCCAGAAGCCCCAATGCAGTTACTATGAGTTGCATTGAACTACTGAATGTAGTATAATGATGCCCGGAGCTGTTAACTCCAATCATCTGGTTGTAGGGCTGCCAAACCCCTGCCACTGGTCCTATTGCCCCCCCCCCACTTCTCCGAGTGGCAACTGGAGACAAATTAAAAAAACAAACAACCAATGCCTGAAGTTCTTACTGGAAGTAACAAAGGGTAGCTCTAGGAATCACTGGAAACTCTATGGTTTTACCATAGAGTTTCAAATTCAAATTTTATTTTCAAATGTATTACGGTCGAGACCAGCAGGGTTCAAATACAGCGTTGACACTAATACATAGAGATTAAAATCACAGCACAAATAAAATTTATACTTCGGCCTTTGGCATTTTCTTAGACAAAGAGTTCCGCTTTCTAAGAGCCAGTGCACAAAACCTTGCCACTGCATAAGATACAGGTTTTTGACTGTCTTCTAAAAGGTATCACAAAGAGTGATTAACATATGGAATTCACTGCCACAGGAGGTGGTGGCAGCTGCAAGCATGGACAGTTTCAAGAGGGAATTAGATAAACATATGGAGCAGAAGTCCATCAGTGGCTATTAGCCACAGGGTATAGATGGGAATTCTAAGTCTGGGGCAGGTGATGCACTCTATTCTTGGTGCTGGGGGGGGGCAGCAGTGGGAGGGGGCTTCTAGTGTCCTGGCCCCACTGCTGGACCTCCTGATGGCACCTGGTATATTTTGGCCGCTGTGTGACAGAGTGTTGGACTAGATGGGCCATTGGCCTGATTCAACATTGGCTTCTCTTATGTTCTTATGTATATCCGAAGAATTTCAGGGTTAAAAAACAACATAATGTTGTAATGGCTTAAATCTGGAAAGTAGAGGAATAAGTATCTGACGTCTTTCTTCTTGGCGATATTCACAATGTAAAAGTATATGTGTAATTGATTCAATCACTATACTCGAACAAGAACAACATCGTTGCTGCATGGGTTGTTGAGAAACCACCATAAAGCTTCCAGCGATTCCTAGAGTGATATAGAGTGTTTCCTAGAGCGTCATATGCAACACTGTGACCCCCATAGCTCTACCAACAACCCTCCACCTGGTTGCCAGTCTCTACTCGGCAGCCCTAACTTACATGGTGATTGAGAGCTGCTCTGCACCTCACGTGTTTTCTCCAACTTACCCACTGCTATCGGTGATGATCTCATATGATCCAGGGTGTGGGTGTGGTAGAACATCAGGTTCCCATGCAGAAAGTTCCATGTTCAATCCCCAGCATCTTGAGTTATCTAATTTTTTTTTTAAGGGTTAGGTTAAAGGTGATGTGAAGGACCCCAGCCTAAGTCTTTGGGGACTTTGGGGACAACAGACAATATTGATCTTTGGTAGACCAAGGATCTGATTGCTTCTCAGGTGGCTTGATCTGTTCAGAGGTGTCATGGTGGTGAGCAGGCAGTAGGCCATCTGCGCATCCAAGGTGAAGGACAATCACAAGATGTCATAGTCCCGCTGTGCACTGCGTTGGTCAGGCCGCATCTGGAGTCTTGTGTGCAGTTCTGGAGGCCTCACTCCCAAAAGGATGTGGACAGAATGGGGCGGGTGCAGAGGAGAGCAACGAGGATGATTGGGGGCCTGGAGACCAAGAAGCCCTGCAAGGAACGGCTGAGGGACTTCTGGGGAATGTTCAGTCTGGAGAAGAGGAGGTTGGGAGGGGGGACAGAATGGCTCTCTTGAAGTATCTGAAGGGCTGTCACTCAGAGGAGGGCAGGGAGCTGTTCCTGTTGGCAGCAGAGGAGAGGACTCACAATAATGGGTTTAAATTAAGGGTGGGAAGGTACTGACTGGATCTTAGGGAAAACATTTTTATAATAAGAGTTGTGCACCAGGAATCAGCCTCCCTCCCTGGCAGTCTTGAAGCAGCAGCAGGACAAAACCTTGTCAGGGATGCTCTCAACTGATCCTGCACTGAGCAGGGGTTGGACTAGATGGCCTCTAGGGCCCCTTCCAATTCTGTGATTCTATGGTTGAGTTCAGACTGCCAGTTTGCCCCACTATAGCCACGTTTCAGCCACATTTTACAAGCAGATTAAAAGGGGGGGTTCACACAGGGGCATCTGTCTGGCGTTTCCCACCCGTAGTCAACCTGTGCTGTTCCGCTTCGCTCCCACATTGAAAAGATACCTGGTGAAAGCGGTAGCAAATCCCTGAGAATCCATTTATCCCGCTTCATTCTGCTTCTGGGAAGTGTGAATGCCAACCTGAAAAGCCAGGAGCAACTCGCGTTGCGCAAAAGGCAGCAGCAATACGATTGGCTGTGCTCTGCTCTATCGCCCAATGTGGTGCCGGCACAATGGGATCCTCCCTGGTAATTCGGTCGGATGCGCATGAGCGCATGAGCAAATATGCGCTCATGCGCTCATGCGCACATGTGCATACGCGCACATAGCCAAATTACCAGGGAAAAGCTGTTTACAGCTGCGCCTCCAGGCCAGCAGTCTGACCGCTCCCTTGTGCCTCCTCCCCAGTATGGTCCTGCATCAGTCGGCTCAATGTGACCGGGAAAACCCGGAACAGTTTGTTCCAGGGCTTTTTTTGCCATGACTGGCTCCCACTTCAAACTGCCAGTCTGAACTGAGCCTATGATTAGGTGCCAAAAATTAAACTGGAAGACCACAGCCACGAAGCTGTTCAGCAGCTGCTCGAGTCAAATGGTGGCTAGGTCAAGAATCAAAGGCCTGACTCACAAGGCAGCAAAGCCACTGTCCCGGCCCTGGCGGTCCGGGCCGGGCTGCAACCCCCCCCGCCACGACGCAACCCGAGCACTCACCCGAGGAACCAGGCCAACGCTGGGCACCCAGGGCGCGCCCTGGCCCCTCTCTGACGGAGAGGACGTCAGGACGAGCGAGGCCCCGTCGGCGCGAGCCCTGGGAAGCGACAGAGGCGAGTCATCCTCCCCAGACGACCGGAGGCACCGACGGCGCAGCCCTCGGGCCGGCAAGGCCGACGCCGGCACAGGAACGCACGCCCCTGATGCGAGGAGGGCGTCCTACCTTATCAAGGGGGGCGGGGCCTGGGGAAGGTGGAACCATGGAGGAGCACGGGCGGTGCTGGGCAGTGGGAGGAGGATATAAGGGAGGAAGGACGGAGGGGCCGGGGAGGAGACGCGTGTCAAGGAGAAGAGAGCCGTGCGTGTGCGAGAGAGAGAGCCCAGCAAACCGGCCGCTTCCCTGACACGGGACAGAGGGGCAAGAGGGGCGAAGTCAACCCCGCCCCCTGTCATTCTGAGGCCCCCCTGTCTCCTTGTCCCTGGGACTTCCCCCTGCTTCCCAGGACTGCGCCCCCCGGTTTGGACTGCCCGACGCCACGGCGACTGGAGGAAAGGTACCCGGGGCCCAGGGGGAGCGCGACAGCCACTGAACCTCATGTCTGCCCAAACCTGTTTGCCATAAAACTCTGCAGTATGCCCACTCCTGATACAATTTGTAAAACACCAATTGCAAGCCAAACTAGGAATTGGGTCCTTATCGGCAGTACTACCTCCAACTGCGAGTAGGACAGAGACTGCTGCTCAGTGATAGAACATCTGCTTTCTATGCAGGAGATCTCATGTTCCATCCCCAGTTAAAAGGATTGGGTAGCAGGTAACCTGAAAGACCTCTGCTTGAGCTCCCGAAGCACCACTGCCAGTCTGAGTAGACAATACCAACCCTGATAGGCCAACAGCATCCAGAGTTCAAGAAACATCACCAAATACATAATATGGAGCAAGAATCTGTGTGTGCCACATTTACATGACAGTGTACAACACTCAAAGTCCAAACAATTTCCCTCAATTCATCTAGAGATAGTCCAGCTCTGGAAAAGGGAATGATCAAAAAATGAAACTTGCCTTGTCTCTGGGCAATTCGACGTTGTCTTTTCCCTCTGTTGTTATGCCAAATCCACGTTGGGGCAGAAATTCCCCTCTGCATTGCATGCTGGTTTCACCTCCTTTGGCCATTGGATTTTATGGTACCCTCTACATTGCGTGCTGCTTTGCTTTCTTTGATCATCAGGTTTTATGGTACCTTTTATGGTACCTGAGACCCAGTTAGGTTTAGTGGTTAAGTGCGTGGATTCTAATCTGGGAGAACTGGGTTTGATTCCCCACTGCTCCACTTGCACCTGCTGGATGACCTTGGGCAAGCCGTAGTTCTGATAAGAGCTGGTCTTGAAAAAGAGCAGTTTCTGTCAAAGCTCTCTCACCCCACCTACCTCACAGGGTGTCTGTTGCGGGGAGGGGAAGGAGGTTTGTAAGCCGCTCTGAGACTCCTTTGGGTAGTGAAGGGCGGGGTATAAATCCAATCTCCTCTCCTCCTCCTCCTCCTCTTCTGCATCGATTTATGACCATTCAGGGGTGATTTGGAAGTCAGTGTGGCATTGCCCCAGGGTATTTGAATGTGGTTTTGAGCTGCACCTTTTCTGTTCCAACGTGGGTTTGGTAAAACAACAGAGGGCAAAGCCAATGAAGAAGAAGGAGAAGGAGAAGGAGAAGGAGAAGGAGAAGGAGAAGGAGAAGGAGAAGGAGAAGAAGAAGAAGAAGAAGGAGAAGGAGAAGGAGAAGGAGGAGAAGGAGAAGGAGAAGAAGGAGAAGGAGAAGGAGAAGGAGAAGAAGAAGAAGGAGAAGGAGAAGGAGAAGGAGAAGAAGGAGAAGAAGGAGAAGGAGAAGAAGGAGAAGGAGAAGGAGAAGGAGAAGGAGAAGAAGAAGTGGAGGAGGAGGAGGAGATTGGATTTATACCCCACCCTTCACTACCCAAAAGAGTCTCAGATCGGCTTACAGATTCCTTTCCCTTCCCCTCCCCACAACAGACACCCTGTGAGGTAGGTGGGGCTGAGAGAGCTTTGACAGGAACTGCTCTTTTTCAAGGACAGCTGTGCCAGAACTATGGCTTGCCCAAGGTCATCCAGCAGCTGCAAGTGGAGGAGTGGGGAATCAAACCCGGTTCCCGCGGATTAGAGTCCGCACACTTAACCACGACACCAGAAAGCCTGTGATACACAAACACCCCCCCACACAAAGATCAAGATAATTCATATCATATTATTCCCCATTACTATGTACGGGTGTGGAAGCTGGGCGATGAAGAAAGCGGACAGGAAGAAAATCGATTCTCTTGAAATGAGGTGTTGAATGAGAGTTTTATGGATACTGTGGACCTCCAAAAAGATAAATCAGTGGGTTCTAGATCCATTCAAGCCTGAACAAGAGATGCTCTAGGCTTGTCCTGCATTGGGCAAGGCGTTGGACTAGATGGTCTGTACGGCCCCTTCCAACTCCATGATTCTATGATTCTATAACGCCCTGCAGAAACTAAAATGACTCAACTGAGGCTATTGTACTTTGGTCACATTATGGGAAGACAAGAGTCCCTGGAAAAGACAGTCATGCTCAGAAAAGTTGAAGGCAAGCAGGAAAAAAGGAAGAGCCAAGATGAGATGGAAGCCACGGCCCAGACCTGAGACCTATGAATGACTGTTAGCAATAGGTCAATGGAGGGCATTAATTCATAAGATAGCCATATGTCAGAAGTACTTAACACAGACCATGTCGTATGTGTACGGCATCTAAAATGAGCTGTATTCTCAGTGCATTTGCATCACTGCTTTTGTCGGCACCGCTCATCTCATGGGCTTCTGGCTAGATGCTCAGAACTTACTGTATTTCTGGAGGTGGATGGAAATGATAGTCTTCTGATTTAGGAGGCCATTAAAACAACAGTTTTGCAGGGGGGGGAGTATTGCTGGGGAAGATCAGAAACAGTAACATGGGAAAGACAGATCAAGGTGGGGTAGCCACAGGGCTATTTTGGGGCGGGAACACACAGGAAAGGAGTTCCGGCTGGCTCCCGAGTTGGCCACACCCAGCAGGAACTCATTAGCATAACAGGCCACACCCAACAGCAGAAACTCATAAGGACTGGCTATGTTAGGGGTGTGTGGCCTAACATGCAAAGGAGTTCCTGCTCCAAAAAAAGCCCTGGGTTTTGACAACAAACAAGGTAAACAGAATGAGAAGCAAAAGGTGGGTGTGGCTGAATGGCCACACTTCTCATAACATGGTGGTGTGGCCTAATAGGCTAATGAGATTCTGCTGTTGGGTGTGGCCTATTATGCTAATGAGTTAAATATATGGAGCAGAAGTCCATCAGTGGCTATTAGCCACAGGGTATAGATGGGAGCTGTGGTGGCTCAAGTGGTTAAGACACTGAACTGCAGGCTGTGGAAGGTCAGTAGTTCAGCAGTTCAAGACCCGTGAGTGCCACATGGTGGGTGAGCTACCGTCTCTAGTTCCAGCTCCTGCCAACCCAGCAGTTCGGAAGCAAGAATTGCAGGTAGATACATGGTGCCACTTCGGTGGGAAGCGTAACAGCGTTCACGTGCGCCTTGGTGTTTAGTCATGCCGGCCACATGACTCACGGAAATGTCTTTGCACAGCGCTGGCTCTTTGGCTTTGAGCAATGGAGATGAGCACCAGCAACCCTTGAGTCGGATTCGACTGGCCTTCAAGCAAGGGAACCTCTACCTTTAGCTATAGATGGGACACTCTCAGTCTGGGGCAGGTGATGCACTCTATTCTTAGTGCTGGAGAGGCAGCAGTGGGAGGGCTTCTCGGTCCGGCCCACTGCTGGACCTCCTGATGGCACCTGGTATATTTTGCCACTGTGTGACCAGAAGTGTTGGACTAGATGGGCCATTGGCCTGATTCAACATTGGCTTCCCTTACGTTCTTATGTAGTTCCTGCTGGGCTTTTTCTACAAAAAACGCCCTGGGTAGCCATGTAGGTCTGACGCAGCAGAGCAAAGTTGGAGTCCAGTGGCACCTTTAAGACCAACAGAGTTGTACACCTAACGTGTTTTCTCCCACTTACCTGCTGGGCAAGACAGGTGCCGGTGACTCTCAGCCTTGGTCGCCCTGGAGTGTCCAAAACAACTCACAATTTTGCAAGCATTCCGTTCCTGTGCGTTTCGACGCAGAATAGCCTGTGTGCTTGTTCCTCACTTGATATTGAGTCAAGTGTAGATATTCCAGAAGATGGGGGCTGAATCTTGATGAACTGCAATTCCCGCATTAATTATTTAAGAAGCCCCCCCCAAAATTTTTCAAAACATTTGAAGGAAGAAGAAGGAGGAGGAGGAGGAGGAGGAGGAGGAGGAGATTGGATTTATACCCTGTCCTTCACTCAGAAAACCTTACAGTCTCCTTTCCCTTCCCATAACAGACACCCTGTGAGGCAGCTGGGGCCGAGAGAGCTCTTTCAAGGACTGCTCTTGAAAGAACAGCTGTGAAAGAAACTTGTGACTGACCCAAGGTCACTGGACTCAAACCTAAGTGCAGATAGTTAGTATTCTATAAATGTTAAGAATGTTATACTATCCCTAGAGGCATTGAGGAGCTGAAAGCATTCTATATGGAGATCTGCCCGTTTGTAAGAAGTGCTTAAGCCTAATGAAGGGCTAGTCCCAGACAATAACTCCATAGCAGCGTAGAGAATGTTCTGTTCATCTGAAAAATAGGACACCAATACACACTGTTTGATGTTAATAACTTCTGATGAAGCCTTCCCTCGAAACGAAGTTGAAGCCGGACTCTTCATAAATCGTTGGACCCAAATGTTGTACTTATAATATTGTTTGACTAATAATTTCTGTATTTTCTACACATTTTTGTATTTTCAGTTGTATATTTTGATGCTGTTCACTTTCAATTTATATATTTGCATTTGATAGCGATTTCCCCAGTTTGTGGTTCTTGTATCTAGTCTACTGGGTGGTCTTTGCAGTGTTGTTGTTTGACCCACGGTCACACCATCAGCCGCATGTGGAGGAGTGGAGAATCAAACTGGGTTCTCCCAGATTAGAGTCTGCACTCCTAACCACTACACCAAACTGGCTCTCAAAAGAAGAAGAAGAAGAAGAAGAAGAAGAAGAAGAAGAAGAAGAAGAAGAAGAAGAAGAAGAAGAAGAAGAAGAAGAAGAAGAAGAAGAAGAAGAAGAAGAAGAGAGGAGATTGGATTTATACCCCGCCCTTCACTGCCCAAAGGTGTCTCAGAGCGGCTTACAAACTCCTTTCCCTTCCTCTCCCCACAACAGACACCCTGTGAGGTAGATGGGGCTGAGAGAACTCAAACACAAACTGTCCTTGAGAGAACAGCTGTGCCAGAGCTTGTGACTGACCAAGGTCATCCAGCAGCTGCATGCAGAGAGTGGGGAATCAAACCCGGTTCTTCCAGATTGAGTCTGCGCACTTAACCACTACACCAAATTGGCTTTCAGAACACAGCAACT
Organism: Gekko gecko; assembly: GCA_029375565.1. Taxonomy (NCBI): domain Eukaryota; kingdom Metazoa; phylum Chordata; class Lepidosauria; order Squamata; family Gekkonidae; genus Gekko; species Gekko gecko. Next base: position 10,868,578 of record JAPDNY010000007.1, on the reverse strand, counting down.
GTCGGGGCTTGGCAGGTGTCAAGGGAAAAGAGGTTTGCCAGAGGGAGATATCAGGCCTAGAAAGACCACTGGAACATCTGCTGATGTACAGTTTTATCCCTCTGGAAGGCAGAACGTTTGGAGTTGATCCATCGATTCCTTGCTCATCTATGCTTCTATGAGTCTCTTTAAAAGAAGGATTTATAGGACCGGGATGTTGAAAAGAATGTTAAAGGCACACAATCGACTCTCCCCCAACCCTTAAATCATGCAGACCATCCACGGCTCATATACCTGAAGTTGGCTATCGGCCGCCATCGCTTTGACATTTATTTAGCTCACCGGAGTCCTGTGCCCTCCCCGTCAAAGCTAATTAAGACTTAATTGACTTCACGAGGATTTGGCACTGCGTTTCCACTTCACGAACAATGCAGGGCTACGTTTGGAGAACACAGCAACTGTCGGGGGCTTGGCAGGTGTCAAGGGAAAGGGACCCGAGAAAGAGGAAAATGGGGAAATCTGATCTTGGAAGCGTCCTGTCCCCCATTCTGTTGCCCACTGGTACGAAAGGAAGTCCAGTGAAGCAAGACAACCCAGGAACTGTCACGGATGATACATTTTATTTAGCTAAAAATGCCGTTTAGAGGAGCCAGCCGATCCGTTGATAAACACTAATGTTTTCCCGTTGACAATTTCCCCGTGTTAATTCCCGTTTCCGTTGTCAGGCCTGCCCGAGAAAACCCCTCCGAGTCGTGGCTGCGCCTCCATCCTTTTTAAGTTATTAATGAGCCATCATGTTGAAAAGGTTGCGCTTTGGGGACAGGGTGCGCTTGACGGCAGTTTCTGACATTGATGGGTTAGCACTGAAAAAAACGGGCTGTGATTAGATCGAATCAGAGAGAAGAAAAGGAGGAAAGAAAAGGGGGGGGGGGAGAGGAACGAGGTCTGTCTGTCTGTCTGGTGCCCAGCTGACATCAAGACTGGTCCTCGCCATTTCCAGCATTGAAAACTGTGGCCAGGTTAAGGAAGGGATTCATTCCTTTCTGCCCAGTACCATAGCGGCCTGCTTCTGTCTCTGGAATGGAAGTCATAATAGTCCACCCTGGGGTTGCTCAGAGGGCTTTCATGTGACAGATGGGAGAAATCCTGGGGTCCCCACCCCCCAGTGTTCCCTCTAAGCTGAGCTAGTGTGAGCTAGGTCACAGGTTTTTTTAGCCTCCGGCTCACGCACATTTTTTGTCCCCGCTCAGGAAGGACGGCTCCAGGGCAAACTACTTCATGCGGTAGCCAAATCGCCGGCTCACAACTTTAATGCCAGTAGCTCACAGAGCAGAATTTTTGCTCACAAGACTCCACCGTTTAGAGGGAGCATTGGTTCCCCCCCCCCTGCAGTTTGCAGATATTTCTGACATTGGCTTGCCATTTGCCTGCCCACAGTGAGTAAACCCCCCAGCCTCAGTCCTAATCCGGTACCTTCGAAAAATTGAGGAGCGAGATGAAAAGTGGCTGGAAAAAAATGGCCCCAAAGAGGGGGCGACTGAACCTCAAAACCTGGGATCCAGAACCTGAAAAGGTTCGTTGAATAGAGTAGAGGGCCAACAATAAAAGGGATCCCAGATCACTGCAGATGGTGACTGCAGCCATGACATTAAAAGACGCCTTCTCCTTGGGAAAAAAGCAATGGCAAACCTAAACAGCATGATAAAAAGCAGAGACATCACCCTGCCAACAAAAGTCCGCATGGTCAAAGCAATGGTATTCCCCAGTAGTAATGTATGGCTGCGAGAGTTGGACTATAAGGAAGGCCGAGTGCCAAAGAATAGATTCTTTTGAACTATGGTGCTGGAGAAGACTCTTGAGAGTCCCTTGGTCTGCAAGGAGATCAAATCATTCAATCCTAAAAGAAATCAACCCAGACTGTCCCCTGGAAGGCCAGATCCTGAAGTTGAAGCTCAAATACTTTGGCCACCCAATGAGAAGGGAGCACTCACTGGAGAAGGCCCTGATGCTGGGAAAGATTGAAGGTCAAAGAAGAAGGGAACGACAAAGGATGAGATGGTTAGACAGTGTCATCGATCCAACTGAACATGAAATTGAACAAACTTCAGAGGACAGCGGAAGACAGGAGGGCCTGGCGTAATCTGGTCCATGGGGTCGCAAAGAGTCGGACTCGACTGTGCGACTGAACAACAGCAACAACATAAAAAGATATATGCATGTATTAACAAAGAATTAAAAAATATATAACGGCCCAATCACACCTCATCTAAAAATACCAGAATCTAACACACAAGGGCTAATGGACTTGACCTGATGGACTTGACCTGTGTAGGCCTTCTTCAGAGGTCAAATGCAGTGAGGAACATATTGGCTTACATAATAGTACAGTACAATCATACAGATATAAAATATAAATTCAAGAAGGACCAGAAAAGAATTGCTCAAAAATGAAACCACAAGGCACAGAATAAAAGTACAAATGAGGCCTCCAAAGATGCAATCACATGCCAAGTGATGTTTCACTGATAATAATTTCCGGTCCAGAAAGTGCCTTCCTATGATTGTTTAGCCAAAATGTCCTCAGTAGAATTTTCCTTAGGCAGAGAGCAATTTCCTCAAGAACGGAGCTCCCGCCCACCCGGCAACGCCGCTGGTGGGCGGGGGCTTTTGCCGCTCCGTTGGGGTGGAGGCGGCAACAGAGCGGGACGCAGCGTCCCGACGTGGCTGGGGGCGGAGCCAGCCGCTTCAAAGGGCCAGGCTCCGCTCCCGCCCGATGTCAGTTGCTCCGCATGCTCGGCGTATAGCAGAGCACGCAGAGGAGCTCCGTTTAGCTTTAGGCTGTTGAGGCCTTTAACGGACCGGCGTCGAAGCGAGCCTTCTATGAGGGCTTGGCCGGTTGTTCGAACGGCCCCTTTGCCATTTGAGGCGGCGGCAGCTGTGTGAGGCGGCGGGGCGATCGGCCCTTGCAGCGTTCCAGGCCGGAGGTGGTGGGGGCGGCTGGCAAGCCCCCCCCCAGGTCTTTGTAAAAAAAAAAAAAATCCCCCCCCCTTCACGCTTTTACTTTGGTGGCTGCAGTTGGTGAGGCTGCTTGGGCCATCTTTTAAGTTCTAGTCCTAGCTCTGTCTTTGCCTCTCCCTACACCGTGTGGAAAGGCCCCCCCCCCACTTTATTTGTGTAAGGGACTTGGGAGGGCGGCAGGCGCAGCAGCTATCCTTGGAAGTCCTCACCGGGGGTGGCCATCTTAGGCTGTTCCTGGAGGCAGCCATCTTAATAGGCTAGTCAGGGGTGGCCGGCTTGAATTTTCAGGTCCCTGGCGGCCATTTTAGGGAATTCCCACGGCAGCCATTTTATATAGTGGGTTGGTTATTTGAGGGGGTTACCGGGTTCCCTGTTGGGGGGCCTTGTCACGTCAATTCTATTAGAGGGTACAGTTGGTGAGATTGTCATTTGAGATGGCTCCTAAGAAAGGGCTAGGTAAGGCCAAGGGGAAGCAGCCAGCCCCTAAGCGACCCCCTGTACGGCCAGAGCCAGTGCTCCCATCTAGTGATGAGGAGGATGATCCTATAAATGCTGCTATTTTGCAGCGGTTGGAGGCTCTGGAGAAGGAGCGGGGTGCCCATTCGACGAAGGGTAGGAAGAAGCGTTTTGTAGGAGGCTCTAATGCTTCTTTTCAAGAGCAGGTGCTGGCTCGGCTGGCCTTTTTGGAAGACGACGGAGGCGATGCTTCAACGTCTGGTCAACAGGAGCCGGGCACCGCTGAATTGCGAGTTGAGTTATACAAGGAGCCACAGAAGGATGGTAAGGAGGTGCAGGGTGATAGGAGCAGTTCACATTGGCCATGGGGCCCAAGCCCTCAGAATGCCCCTGGGCCTGTACCACAGTCAGTGCCAATTACTGGTCAGCACTTTACGGGTTGGGGCTGTGGGTATCCACCACCCCCTCCCGGGGTTTGGCCTGGCTGGGGCTATACGCTGCCAGGGACAGGGTTTACAAATGCGGCAGCTGTTTCCTATGATACAGTATCAGCGGGTGCCATGCCATCGGGAGACTCAGCATTGCCTCTTGGGGACCATCTTTCTATCGTCACTAAGGAGAAAATCCTTAAGGGAGAATACATTGATATCTTCACATTATTATATAGAGACCTGGAGAAGAAGGACAGGGAAGAGCTAGACGACCGTGAGAAAGAACGCCTGAAGAGGCGGGTGGTGGACAGGACCTGGGCGACTTGGTTCCCAGGGTTTTTGATTTATGCTTCAGTGATCGTCCGGCACCATCCATGGAGAGCTGTAGCTTTGCTCCAATACATGGACATTATTTATAAGGCCTTTACAGATTTTCCGAGCCCGGCTTGGTCGCAGTACGACGAGGAATTCCGTATGCGGGCAGCCATGAATGCAGCCATGCGATGGGACCGGATACATCCTGATCTATGGTTGCAGATTATGTCCACTATTAGAACACCGGGGAGTGAGAGGACTCATAGTGGTCATTCCGTCCGTAGGTTGCAAGCCCAGTCAGGCACCCACGCCCAGGCGGGGCAGGCGGTTCAGCGACGCCCGCTTTGCTGGGAGTTTACCTCCCATGGGATGTGTAGTCGGAAGTCGTGTTCATTCCGGCACAAGTGCCCTCTATGTGCCGGGCCTCATTCCCTCTCCAATTGCCCTAAACCTAAGGGCCGGGGCGGAGGTAGAGGTGGTAAGCGCCCTGGAGGTGGTGGGGGCTACAACCCCCTCCTGATAAAGGGACCTAGTCCAATAAAGTTGGAGGTTTTAGCGCGTTGGTTACGGGATTACCCGAACCAGCGTGATCGTGTTTACCTGTTGGATGGTTTTAGGTTAGGTTTTAGGATACCTTTCCAGGGTTCTCGGGCTCCATACATGGCTCCTAATTTGAAATCAGTACATGGTATGGAGCAATTAGTGGGGCAAAAAATTGCCAAAGAATGTGCGGAGGGCAGAGTCCTGGGTCCTTTTTCTTTTCCCCCAGTTGTTAATTTGAGGGTTTCCCCTTTGGGAGTTGTGCCAAAAAGGCACCTGGAGAATATCGCCTCATTCACCACTTGTCTTACCCACGTGGGGAGTCGGTGAATGACGCGATACCTGAGGAGTTGTGTTCTGTTAGGTACACCTCCTTTGATCAGGCCTTGAGGGTAGTCCGTAGCTGTGGACAGGGAGCAGAGCTGGCAAAATGTGACATTAAGTCGGCCTTCCGTCTCCTTCCGGTCCACCCGGATGACTTTGAGCTCCTGGGTTTTGCCTTTGAGGGCAAATTCTACATGGATAGGGCTCTTCCTATGGGGTGCTCAGTATCCTGTGCCGCTTTTGAGAGGTTCAGTTCCTTTCTGGAATGGGCCTTGCGGTACTGGACGGGCCTCGGCAGTACTGCCCATTACCTTGATGATTTTTTATTGGCAGGAAGGAGGGGTACGGGTCAATGTGCATTTTTGCTGTACAGCTTCATCAATCTGGCAAGGGAGCTGGGAGTTCCTCTGGCTGAGGAAAAACTGAAGGCCCGGCCCTTATTTTGACTTTCCTGGGAATAGAAATTGACACGGTGGGACAGTTCTGCAGATTGCCTTTGGATAAATTAACTTCACTACAGGCATTAATAGACATAACGAGTAGGAAGAATAAAATAACCCTTCTGGAGTTGCAGCAGTTGGTTGGTCACCTCAACTTTGCATGCAAAGTTGTGGCACCTGGACGGGCTTTTGTTAGGAGACTTTGCGAGTCTATGAGGGGTTTGCGTCTTCCCCATCATAGGACTCGGGTCACCAGGGGGATCCGGGACGACCTCCTTGTATGGAAGCAATTTTTGGAGTCATACAACGGGGTGTCCTTTTGGCGTGAGGACCTATTAGTCGAGGCGGAGCTGCAGGTCGCTTCTGATGCGGCGGGTTCCTCTGGCTTTGGAGTATATTTCCGGGGTCATTGGTGTGCTGGGGACTGGCCTGAGGAGTGGTTTCAGGCAGGGTGGGTCACTGACCTCACCTTCCTGGAATTTTTCCCGATTGTTGCAGCAGTGTGGATTTGGTCAGGGGACTTTGCCAACCACACCGTCCACTTCTGGTGCGACAACATGTCCACAGTACATGTAATTAACTCCTTGACGTCCAAATCCCCCAGGGTCATGGCTCTGGTCAGAGCCTTCACTCTGCAGTGTCTACACAATAATATAATGTTCAAGGCTAGGCATGTGCCGGGAGTTAATAATGGGGTCGCTGACGCTCTCTCTCGTAAACAGATGGAGAGATTCCGTCAGCTGGCTCCAGAGGCCGACCAGTTCCCGGTGCGTATGCCAGACGAGGTGTGGCAGATTGGCGGGCTGAGGCCGATAGGGCAATGAGCTTGGCACTCGCCCCTTCCACTCGCAGGGCTTACATGAGGGCGGGTAAGCAATTCCTCTCCTTTAGGGAGGGGGCAGGCTTGCGGCAGCTTTGGCCCATACCTGTTCCTCATTTAATGGAGTTCTGCGTGACGTTGAGGAGGGAGGGCCTCTCGGCCCGTACCATCAGGTCCAAGTTGGCTGCTCTGGCCTATGCTAGCAAAGCATCGGGACATGTAGATCATACGGGCGACTTCCATATTCGGAAGATGCTCGAGGGTTGGTCCAGGGAGAGCGGCATAGTGGCTGATCCCAGAGAACCCCTGACCCCAGCTATTTTGAAGGGTCTCAGGGACCAGTGGCACACAGTCTGCGCTGATAGCTATGAAGCTGCTTTGTTTCATGCGGCGTCGCTGGTCGCCTTTTTGGGGCTCTGCGGGTCAGTGAGCTGGTTGCTAGCTCATGGCAGGATGTGTCTGGCCTAGCTCTTGAACGGCGTGACGTTTCTGTCTCAGATTCCAAAGTGGGTATTAGGCTACGCAGGTCAAAGACCGATCAGTGTGGCAAGGGGAAGTTTATTGAGCTTGACCAATGTTCAGAGGTCGAATTGTGCCCAGTGTGGGCCTTGAGCCATTTTTTGGCATTAAGAGGTGAGGATAGGGGCTACCTATTCCAGCATAGGGATGGTACCCCCCTCACTAAATTTCAATTTTGGAGTGTGACACAGAAGGCGCTTGCTCAATTGGGGTTGGGTGGTGTTCACTTTGGCACCCACTCCTTCCGGATAGGAGCGGCATCAACGGCGGCGGCTATGGGGTACACTGGCAATGACATTCAAATGATAGGGCGTTGGAAGTCCAGGTGCTACAAGGGTTATGTCCGGAATTGTGCTATTTGAATATCCTCACTGTACTTTCGCTTATTAATGTTTGTTTTGTTACAGATGCTGCAGGCCGCAGGATGCGACAGAGGGTTACTGTCTGCGGCCACAGCATGGTCTTCTGGGTGGCTCAGCAGGCCAAGAGGACATCCAGCGGCTCTCAGCTTGGCCTTAGCGCATGGGCAGAGGTGGAATGGTTGGGTCGGAGGGGCATGCGGTGGCCTGCGCTCCTTCCCTTGCTGTTCCACGAGAGGACGGGGCCTCCCCCGCACGTACTGGTCATACACCTGGGGGGCAATGATTTGGGTCTATTGAAGGGCAAGGCCCTTGTGTTGCAGGCTGAGGCAGACCTTGCGAGGATAAGAGCAAGGTGGCCCAGCGTAACGATAATATGGTCTGCCATACTGCCCCGCCAGGTGTGGCGGAACTTAGAGGACCCCAGGTGTATTGACCGCGCCCGGCGTAAAGTGAATAGGCAGCTGAGAAAGGCCATAGATGCTGGATTGGGAATGTTTCTGCCGCACCCCGATATACGGGTTGTGTTCCCAGACCTGTATAGGGATGACGGGGTGCACTTGTCTTTCAAGGGCAATGGGATCTTTTTACAGGACTTGCAGCAAGGAATTAGGTCGGCACTAGGTTGCTGAGTGGGGAGCAAAGGCCAAAGCAGAGGCTTGACCTTGGCTATGGCAGGTTTATGCAAGCAAGAAACGGAACTGGTGAGCACCTTTCGGCATATCCCGTTTGGGAACAGGCGGTCACCAGGAACTGCCTTCGGATTTCAGGGTCCAGGGTGGGGAATGGTGATCACCTCCACTGGGAACCTTTTATGGCGGGCTCCTCCCTGCAAGTTGAAAGGCTTCAGGGGTAGGCGCTCCTAGAAGGCAACCAGTTGCTGGGCTCCTGGTCATGAGCCAGAGAGTAAATGGCTCACGGCTGGAGCTGGGTGACCCGCCCTTTAAGGGCAAGGGGGTTGGTCAGGGAAGTGACGCCTGCCTTGCCTGTTCCATGCTTGCTTAGTTGTTATCGCTGCAATGTTCTGTTAAATAGTTAATAAAGTGGCCCTTGTTTAATTCCATTCTGTTGTCCGTCTCGTTATTCCAGCTGGGGGGCAAACTGAGGAGCGAGATGACAAGTGGCTGGGAAAAAAATGGCCTCCATTGTGATGCTCTAGGAATTTCCCCACCTCTCTATAGTCTTTACCATGGAGATTAGGGGAGCTCCTAGAGCGTCACCCAGCGGTGACATCGCATCCCACCAAAACTCTGCCCTCCCCAGACACCGCCTTCAGAATCTCCCAACATGTGCCGAAACAGCGCCGACAATCCTATTCTGACATTTCCAGTGTACAAAAGTCAGCAACTCACACCAACAATTTGAGAACACGGGATATTGATGGGAGAGGAAAACGGCTATTAAAAGCAGAGGAAATTAGTTTCCCAAGCACAAATTTGTGAGGATTGCAGCAACATTACTCAGTAAAATGTCAGGCTGAGGATCCAGAATCAAGGGGGTGGGCGATTTTCCGCTTGGCTTGACAAGCTTGAATTTGTTATTGTACCGGGCTTGGTGCACACGCTTTGCACCCCAAAGATCAGGGCAAATAGAGATCTCCCATTGTCTTTGCAGACGTGGTCTTCTGTCCTTAATGGGCATTATTAGGCCCTGTATGTGTTATGCACTGTCAAGTCACCAGTTTGGTAGTGGTTACCAGTTACAGACCCACCTAACAGTCATAGGATCCAAACCGCATCTTACCAATTTGTCAACAAGAATATTATGTGGAACCTTTAAAAAAAAATAACCAGAGCATTCAAATCCCCCTTATGTATACTAGACCAAAGCAATTTTGAGCCTTCCTAAAAAAATTCTAACAATATCTAAAGAGCCTAACAATTTCTAATGATTTCCTAACAATTTCTAGAGAGTCACCTTGGTGTAGTGGTTAAGAGCGATGGACTCTAATCTGGAGAACCAGGTTTGATTTCCCACTCCTCCACACGCAGCGGCTGGGTGACCTTGGGTCAGCCAGGGTTCTCACAGAGCTGTTCTTTCAAGAGCAGTTCTCTCAGAGCTCCCTCAGCCTTACGTTCCTCACAGGGTGTCTATTGTGAGGGGAGGAAGGGAAGGGGACTGTAAGCCACTACTCCTTTGGGTAGTGAAGAGTGACGTATAAAACCATAAGAACATAAGAACGCAAGAGAAGCCAATATTGGGTCAGGCCAATGGCCCATCCAGTCCAACACTCTGTCACACAGTGGCCAAAAATACCAGGGGCCAGGGGTCTTTTCGGGGGGGAGCGCACCGGAGCGCAGCTCCGGGAGCTCAGGAGCCAAGCCCCGCCCCCAGCCGGCGTCCTGGAGAGTCTTTCAGGCAGCCGAATGTCAATTTCAGCTCCATTATATCCTATGGGCCATTGAAGTCAATGGTGAAAACATAGGGTATATTCTAGGGGCTGGAGGGGAGGGGTTTGAGGGAGAGGCTCCAAGATCACAGGATAGCTGATGGAGCCTCTCCCCAAGATACCCACCAAGTTTCAAGAACATTGGACCAGAGGGTCCAATTCTATGGGCCCCTAAACAGGTTGCCCCTATTCCTCCATTGTTCTCTATGGTGGGAAAAAAATATTTTTTTCCCACCATAGAGAACAATGGAGGAAATGGGGCAACCTGTTTGAGGCCCATAGAATTGGACCCCTGGTCCAATGTTCTTGAAACTTGGCGAGGTATCTTGGGGAGAGGCTCCATCAGCTATCCTGTGATCTTGGAGCCTCTCATAAGAACATAAGAACATAAGAGAAGCCAATGTTGAATCAGGCCAATGGCCCATCTAGTCCAACACTCTGTCACACAGCGGCCAAAATATACCAGGTGCCATCCGGAGGTCCAGCAGTGGGGCCAGGGCACCAGAAGCCCTCCCACTGCTGCCCCCTCCAGCACCAAGAGTAGAGTGCATCACCTGCCCCAGACTGAGAGTTCCCATCCATACCCTGTGGCTAATAGCCACTGGTGGACTTCTGCTCCATATGTTTATCTAATTTCCTCTTGAAACTGTCCATGCTTGCAGCTGCCACGACCTCCTGTGGCAGTGAATTCCATATGTTAATCACTCTTTGGGTGAAGAAGTATTTCCTTTTATCTGTTTTAACCCGACTGCTCAGCAATTTCATAGAGTGCCCACGAGTTCTTGTATTGTGAGAAAGGGAGAAAAGTACTTCTTTCTCAACCTGCTCAATCCCATTCATAATCTTATAAACCTCAATCATGTCACCCCTCAGCCGTCGTTTCTCCAAGCTAAAGAGCCCCAAGCGTTTTAACCTTTCTTCATAGGGAAGGTGTTCCAACCCTTTTATCATTCTAGTTGCCCTTCTCTGCACTTTTTCCAATGCTATAATATCCTTTTTGAGATGTGGTGACCAGAACTGTACACAGTATTCCAAATGAGGTCGCACCAATGATTTATACAGGGGCATGATGATACTGGCTGATTTGTTATCAATTCCCTTCCTAATAATCCCCAGCATAGCGTTGGCCTTCTTTATTGCAGCTACACATTGTGTAGACATTTTCAGCGAGTTATCCACTACGACTCCAAGATCTCTCTCTTGGTCAGTCTCTGCCAGATCAGACCCCATCAATGTGTATTTATATTTAGGATTTTTGGCTCCAATGTGCATCACTTTGCACTTGGCCACATTGAACCCCATTTGCCACGTTGACGCCCACTCACCCATCCTCAACAGATCCCTTTGGAGTGCCTCACAATCCTCCCTGGTTTTCACCACCCTGAACAACTTCGTGTCATCTGCAAATTTAGCCACATCACTGCTTACTCCCAATTCCAAATCGTTAATAAACAAGTTAAAAAGCATCGGACCGAGTACTGATCCCTGTGGTACCCCACTGCTTACCACCCTCCACTGAGAAAGTTTCCCATTTATACTCACTCTCTGTTTCCTATTTATAAGCCAGTTTTTGATCCACAAGAGGACTTGTCCTTTTATCCCATGACTATTGAGCTTACTTAGGAGCCTTTGATGAGGAACTGTATCAAAAGCTTTCCGGAAGTCAAGGTAAATAATATCTATTGGGTCCCCCTTGTCCACATGTTTGTTCACTCCCTCAAAAAACACTAACAGGTTAGTGAGACAAGATCTTCCTTTACAGAACCCATGCTGAGTCTGCCTCAATAGTTTTTGTTCATCAATGTGCCTACTAATTCTTTCCTTAATAACAGTTTCCACCAATTTACCCGGTATCGATGTCAGACTGACTGGCCTGTAATTTCCTGGATCTCCCCTGGAGCCCTTTTTAAAGATGGGAGTGGCATTAGCTACCTTCCAGTCCTCAGGAATGGAGGCAGATTTTAAAGAAAGATTACATATTTTTGTCAGGAGATCCACAAGTTCACATTTGAGTTCTTTCAGAACTCTCGGATGAATGCCATCCGGGCCTGGTAATTTATTAGTTTTTAAATTGTCCATCAGTCGGAGGACTTCCTCTCTTGTCACCGCAATCTGATTCAGGTCTTTCAAACCCCCTCCCGAAATCGGTGCTTCTGGAGTGGGCAAACACTTCTCCTCTTCCACAGTGAAGACAGAGGCAAAAATGCATTCATCTTCTCAGCCATTTCCCTATCATCCTTCACTACTCCTTTTACCCCTTGGTCATCCAAGGGCCCCACTGCCTCCCTGGCTGGCTTCCTACTTCTAATGTATTTGAAGAAAGTTTTATTGTTGGTCTTTATGTTTTTTGCGATATGCTCCTCATATTCCCTTTTTGCTTGCCTGATCACAGACTTGCATTTTATTTGCCATAGTCTGTGTTCCCTTTTATCAACCTCACTAAGACTAGCTTTCCACCGCTTAAAGGAATCCTTCTTACCTTTTACAGCTTCCATTACTTTATTTGTTAACCATGCAGGCTTTTTTCTATACCTATTTGTACCTTTCCTAACCTGCGGTATATATTTTTTCTGAGCTTCTAGGATTGTCTTTTTAAATAGTCTCCAAGCTTCCCCAATGGTTTTGACCTTCTCCACTCTTCCTTTCAATTTCTTCCTCACATGTCCCCTCATACCAGAGAAGTTACCCCTTTTAAAGTTAAAAGTGGTTGCGTCAGTCTTTTTGGGCAACTCCCTATCTGTACAAATGTTAAACTCAATGACATTATGGTCACTGTTCCCAAGTGGTGCAATCACTTTTACATCTCTCACCAGGTCTTGGGTGTTACTTAGGACCAAATCCAGGATCGCCTCTCCCCTGGTAGGATCTCCCTCAAACCCCTCCCCTCCAGCCCCCAGAATATACCCTATGTTTTCACCATTGACTTCAATGGCCCATAGGGTATAATGGGGCTGAATTACCACTGAATTTCTTTCATTCCCTCCTTTCCTTCTTTCTTTTTCCTCTTTCCCTCATTCTTCTCTTCTCTCTTTCTTTCTCTCTTTCTCTCTTTCTCTCTTTCTCTCTCTCTTTCTCTCTTTCTCTCTTTCTCTCTTTCTTTCTCTCTTTCTTTCTTTCTCTCTTTCTTTCTTTCTTTCTTTCTTTCTTTCTTTCTTTCTTTCTTTCTTTCTTTCTTTCTTTCTTTCTTTCTCTCTCTCTCTCTCTCTCTCTCTCTCTCTCTCTCTCTCTCTCTCTTTCTTTCTTTCTTTCTTTCTTTCTTTCTTTCTTTCTTTCTTTCTTTCTTTCTTTCTTTCTTTCTTTCTTTCTTTCTTTCCCACCTTCTTCTCTTCTCTTTTTTCCTCCTTTCCCTGTTTCCCTCCTTCTTCCCTCTCTTTCTTTCCCTCTTTCCTTCCTTCTTTCCTTCTCTCTCTCTCTCTCTTTCCTTCCCTCTTTCCTCCTTCTGTGGCCCAACTCTCATGAGAAGGAGTTTAAACTTTAAACCCCTCTCTCTTAGCTCCCCCACCCAGACCAGCTGGGGAAGGGAAGGGGAGGCTTTTGAAGATGCTTCCCCCTTTTGCTTCCCTTCTGACATCACTTCCGGTGATGTCAGGGGGCGTGGCATATGCTAATAGCCTAATAGTTCATTAGCATACCATATGCTAATGAGCTCCTGCAGCTGTTCTTCTCACGAAAAGACCCCTGCCAGGGGCCATCAGGAGGTCCAGCAGTGGGGCCAGGACACTAGAAGCCCTCTTCAGGGAAGAAGAAGAAGAAGAAGAAGAAGAAGAAGAAGAAGAAGAAGAAGAAGAAGAAGAAGAAGAAGAAGAAGAAGAAGAAGAAGAAGAAGAAGAAGAAGAAGAAGAACCTCATCTACCTTTCTGTTTCTATCGACCAAGCAGCTCAATGCCTCAAGAAGTTCAGGAGTAAGGCAAGTCCTGTGTTCTTCATCTAGGTTTCCCCACCCTGTGTTATATTTATTTTCAATATTATATATATATATATATATATGGTACTGAAATATCACTATGAGGGTCGGGAATGGAAAGGGAGTTCAATTATGGAGCGATGAGCTAATTTCAATAGCTTGTTTTAGCCATTAAGCCTTTCACGGAGGCTTTATGGATGTTCTAATGCCTCCTTGCTAGATTTGCAGGGTAATGGAAATCTCGTTCATACACGATAAGGAGTGTCCTGCAATGTAAGGTCACTTCCATTTGTTCTCATTACAGCCCTGGAAGGGCATAAGGAATGGGGGAGGGGGGGGAATTATGTAGCACTTATTTTGGCTGTACGGGGCGGAAGGAGTTTGATCTGGAGCTAGTCCTCGACAATCACCGAAAGCAATGCATCCTGGTTAGTCCCATTGCCATGGCAGATTTTTCAAGGTTTAATAACACTAATTCATAACGTTTATCCAACAATCACGACAAATATGCCAATGAACCGCAGGCAGCATCCCTAGTTAATGTTGTATTATTATTATTCTTGTCTCAAAGCCAAAGTGCTATGTAGACTTTTTGGGAATGAAGGAAGGTGCTTCCCAAGAATATGAGGCAAACGAGAGTAAATCGGGGGTGCCCTTAGAGCAAGGTGATATTCCCACATGAGGAGGAGGAGGAGGAGGAGGAGGAGGAGGAGGAGGAGGAGGAGGAGGAGGATGTCAGGTTCAATAGCAAGTAGATCCAAGCATTCCTTATGTGAAGAAAAGCTTTATTGGAATACAATGTTGTAACCCACAGGAACACGATTATTGTCAGGAATGGCGGCACAAGCTGGTCAGGCATTATTATAGTATGATGCAAAAGCGCAACTAGCAAATGAACTTTTAGCGCGCGTGCGGGAAACTCCCGGCGGGAGATTACTTGATGATCGGGAGAATGAGTTGCCCCCACCCCTCGGTCTCACAGGACTGGAAAATTTCCTTAAACAAAGAATACTCCATAGCCTCTCATTCAAGGCCGTCGTGATAAGCCAGAGTGGCTGAACCATTCTCCCATGTTGCAGCTGGCATTACTACGCAAGCGCACAAGCAACAGACAAGATAGTAGACACAGCAGAATACAATGAACTCAGTGTAAAGCCTCATGGCTCTGATAGAGGAGGAGGAGAAGGAGGAGGAGGAGGAGGAGGAGGAGGAGGAGGAGGAGGAGGAGGAGGGAGGAGGATGTGGAGGAGATTGGATCCATGCCCTGCCCTTCACTACCCAAAGGAGTCTCGGAGTGGCTTACAAACTCCTTTCCCTTTCCCTCCCCACCCAAGGAATTTTGCATCTGAATGCATTTTGGGTGGACTAAAATTTTGACAAGGGACTACTTTGGGGTCGGGAAGCAATTTTACTCCAGGCCAGTTTGGCTGTGGATCCTGGAGGTTTTTTGTTACATTCTGGGCATGGAACAGCATTCCTTGGGTGTATGGGGGGAGAGGTATTTGTGAATTTCCTGCCTTGTCCAGGCGGTTGGACTAGATGACCCTGGAGGTGCCTTCCAGCTCTATGATTCTATGAATACCACTATACAGCCTCTGTCATTCATGCCCAGGTGAGCTCTAGATTAGATTACTGCAATGCACTCTATGTGGGACTGCCCTTGAAAACTGTTTGGAAACTTTAATTAGCGCAGAGCCACGCAGTCAGGATGTTAAGTGGAGTGGGTCACAGGGACCGCATCACTGTAGTCTTGGCCCATTGACACCGGATCCCAATCTGTTTCCAGGAACAATTCAAGGGGTTGATGTTGACCTTGAAAGCCCTATATGACTTGTGACCCACATAGCTGAGGGACCATTTACTCCATTACAAACCTCCCTGCCCACTAGAATCATCTTCCAAGACCCGGCTTAAAATTCCCCACTTTCTGAGATTAGACCAGGATGACCAATCCCCAGTTGGGGGCAAGGGATCCCCTAGTTTGGAGGCCCTCCCTCGCTTCAAGGTTATCAGAAAGCGGAGGGGATGTCCCCTGGGTGCTCCATTATCCCCTATGGAGACTGGTCCCCTTAGGTTATAATGGAGAATCAATCTGTGGGTCTCTCGGGCTTGGGGAGTTGTTTTTTGAGGCAGGGGCACCAAATTTTCAGCTAGCATCTGGTGCCCCCCCAGTTTCAAAAAGGTTGAACCAAGGGGTCCAATTCTGTGAGCCCCCCAAAAAGGTGACCCATCCTCCACTATTTCCAATGGAGGGAAGGCATTTAAAAGGAACGTGGTCATAAGAACATAAGAGAAGCCAATGTTGAATCAGGCCAATGGCCCATCTAGTCCAACACTCTGTCACACAGCGGCCAAAATATACCAGGTGCCATCAGGAGGTCCAGCAGTGGGGCCAGGACACTAGAAGCCCTCCCACTGCTGCCCCCTCCAGCACCAAGAATAGAGTGCATTACCTGCCCCAGACAGAGAATTCCCATCTATACTCTGTGGCTAATAGCCACTGATGGACTTCTGCTCCATATGTTTATCTAATTCCCTCTTGAAACTGTCCATGCTTGTAGCTGCCACCACCTCCTGTGGCAGTGAATTCCATATGGTCCATTTAGATGTGACAGCCAAAACTCCCTTTGGCATTCAATCATGTTTCTTCCCTCTCCTCTTCCCTTTCCTGAAGGCTTCTGGAAAGTCCCCCGTTGGCTTGTCAACTTTGCCAGGTGACCCTGGATTTGATGGGTAGCAACCCAAAAGAGAGCCTTCTGTGGCATGGCACCGAAACTCTGGAACTCTCTCCCCAGAGAGACTCACCTGTCCTCTTCTCTTCTCATCTTCTACCAGCAGGTTACAACGTTCTGTTTCACCTGGCGTTCCATTGGTGAGCCCTCCTTCCTGCCCTGTGTTTTCATTTTGGGTCTTATGTATATTTTTATTGTATTTTTTCCTGGCCTCTTTGGGGTCTGGAAGAAATGTTCCTCCAGGCCAGACTGGCTCAGGGATCCTAGAGGTACCCCCCCCTTCTCTGGGCATACAGTGGGGGTCACTGGTGCAGTAAGGGAGAGAGGTAATTGTGAATTTCCTTCACTGTGCAGGAGGTTGAACTAGATGACTCTTGGGGTCCCCTTCAAGCTCTATGTTAAGCTTAATGTTAAGTGTTTTAATGCTGTCTTTTTGCTTGGTTTTAATTTTTTTAAAGATGTCATTTGTTTTGCATGTTTTTTGTCTGTTAGCCAGGGCAGAAAAGTAGGATGCAATTTTTGCAAAATAATAATAATAACAATAACAATAATAATAACAACAATAAAAACAACAATAACAATAACAACAAGAGGAGGAGGAGGAAGAGGAGGAGATTGGATTTCTACCCAGCCATTCACTCGGAGTCTCAGAGCGGCTTACAAACTCCTTTCCCTTCCGCTCCCCACAACAGACACCCTGTGAGGTAGGTGGGGCCAAGAGAGCTCTTGACAGAAACTGCTCTTTTCCAGAGACATCTGTGCCAGAGCTTGTGACTGACCCAAGGTCATCCAGCAGCTGCATGTGGAGGAGTGGGGAATCAAACCCAGTTCTCCCAGATTAGAGTCCACACACTGAACCACAACACCAGACTGTCCTGGTGTAAATAAATCATCCTAAACAGACTGACACCCTTCAAAGTCCACTGAAGTCAACGAGTCTAACTTTGATTGGGATTGCTAGAAATTTCCTTCTGTGGCCAAGAGATCAAAGGTTGAGTGAGAACTTTTAAACTTTTTCTAGAAGTGCCCTGACTTTATATTTCTCTTCCCCCTGCCAACTCTCCAACATACTCACGCTTGGAACAATTAGTTTGAAATCCGGTCATAAATCTCAGCTTTGGGCCACCGTAGGAATTTAAAACGTTCCGATTATGAGAGCCCGGGGACCCATCATGGAGCTGATGAACCCGGGATAGGAGATCTGCCATAAAACGGAGGCATCAAGAGCATCCCAATGTGAACGAGTGCTTTTTTCAGAAGACAGGGCATGCCCTTTGGTTGGGCAAGCTGTCCAAGAGAGATTTTCTCCTGGTTGACCCCTCTTTCAGAAATTATTATTTGGGGGGATTTAGTGTGTGTGTGAGAGAGTGTGTGTGTAGTGGTTAGGAGCAGGGGTCATTTGGAGCAGGAACGCACAGGAGCGGAACTCCGGCAGTTAGAAGCACAGGTGGTGGCAAGCCCCGACCCCAGCTCCCAGCAGGAACGTGAAGCAGCACGTGTAGCATTCCTCCTGGGCCCAGATAGGCTACTCTGGGACTGGAATGACAGCCCCCAGAGTGGAAAGACCGTCCCTAGGGGTGGAGCCTGAGCGGTGGGTGTTGCCTTCTGACACACTTCCAGTGATGTCAGGGGGTGCAGCATATGCAAATAAGTTATGCCGATGAATTATGCTAATGAGCTCCCGCACCTCTTTTTCTATGAAATGACCCCTGGTTAGGAGCCAGTTTGGTGTAGTGGTTAGGAGTGTGGACCCTAATCTGGGAGAACCAGGTTTTATTCCCCACCCCTCCACATGCAGCTGCTGGTGTGATCTCGGGTCAGTCTCAAGTTCTCTCAGAGCTGTTCTCTCACTAGCAGTTCTCCAAAGAGCTCTCTCAGCCCCACCTGCCTCACAGGGTGTCTGTTGTGGGGAATGGAAGGGAAAGGAGATTGTAAACTGCTCTGAGACTCGTTTGGGTAGTGAAGGGTGGGGTATAAATCCAATCTCCTCCTCCTCCTCCTCCTCCTCCTCTTCTTCTTCTTCTTCTTCTTCTTCTTCTTCTTCTTCTTCTTCTTCTTCTCCTCCTCCTCCTCCTCCTTCTTCTCCTCCTCCTCCTCCTCCTCCTCCTCCTCCTCCTCCTCCTCCTCCTCCTCCTCCTCCTCCTCTTCTGGCCAAGATCTCTCTAGTTTCAAGGAGTCTTTGGTTTGTTCCTATCCACATGGCAGGAAATAAATGTGATAAGCCTGTGTCTCCTCCGGGTGACGTGGGCTCATCGGGGACAAGGGTGTGTGTATGTCTGAAGATCTGGTTTGTGGGCAAAACTCTATGCTAGAATTCGCTTCAAACCATAGAGTTTTGCTCGCAAACCAGAGCATTCCTCCCGTCACCGACGTGCCTATTTCACTTCTGGATAATGTAGCCACATCATGTTCACTTTCAGTTTCTTGCCTGTTGTGTGTCTGTGGGGGGAGTAATTTCCTCCAGTTTCTGATAACCCTAAACCTGGGGGAGAAGCTCCAAGCTCGGGGGTCCCCCGCTCCCAACTAGGGACTGGTAACCTTATGCCACGTCCTTTAACTGGAGATTCCAAGGCCTGAATCTGGGACCTTCTGCACGCCAAGCAGATGCTCTGGCACTGAACCACACCCCATCCCCAGGCAGCCATGCCCCTTGAGGTCCATAATTAGAGGGAAAAGGGTTGTGTATTATTTTGAGAGTTGTTTTCCAATGTTTATAAGCACACAACTTCCTCACACACACACCCCCCCCGGCTTCCCTTCCCTGGCCAGATTTTCTTTCTCATACGCCAGCAGAGCCGGTGTTATTTCGAGTCTCCCTTTTTCGACATCTCCCTATTTTCACAAAGAAGACGACGAAGAAATAGCAGCTCTGTGTCATCCGTCTGATGGCTCGAGTGAAACGAAATTTGGTTCCCAAATTTCCAGCTGTTTGAAAGATTCGCCAGACAGTGCCAGTCCCCGAAGGTGCTTCCGTTACGTGCGTGAAGATTCATTCTCTGTGCAAAACAATTTCATAGAGTTCCAGTCACAGTCGGATGGATCTTATTCTGAGAAGCAGCTGTCTAAGCCACTGGCTGAAACTTTCTCAAACATGTTGCATTATACATCACTATTGACTTTCAGCATCTCCAGCGCTTGAAGATCCAAGGGGTATCTGTATTTACTCTTCTGGCCAGGATCTCTCCTCAGGATGTCTTCTGCTCAACAGGATGAACATTAAGAAAAAAAACTATTTTTTTTTTAAAAAATCAACCCCAGTTTCCTATTGCTTTGCTAAGCAGGGAGCTGGCTCAGTCTCATGTCAAGATATCTAATAATTACCCCCCCCCTTTCCTTTCAAGTTGCAGCCGACTTGTGAGAATGCCATACAGTTTTCAAGGCAACAGACGTTTGGAAGGGGTTTGCCATTGCCTGCCTCTTCAGTGCAACCCCGGACTTCATTGGTGGCCTCTTATCCAAATACTAACCAGAACTGACCCTGCTTAGTTTCCGAGATCTGATGAGATCGGGCTAGCATGTGCCATCCGGGTCAGGGCAAAATGTAGTATATCTTAGCAGGCCATTACAGACACAAGCTGTACACGTGTCTCTAGTTCTGATTCACCATTAAACATTGTCTTCTGAAGAAGCCCTGTGTTACGTGAGCTGAGGAACCTGACAACTATGTAGCAACCCTGGTCTTCCTTGGTGGTCTCCCATCCAAATGCTAACCAGAGCTGACCTTGCTTAGCTTCTGAGATCTGATGAGATCGGGCTAGCATGTGCCATCCGGGTCAGGGCAAAATGTAGTATATCTTAGCAGGCCATTACAGACACAAGCTGTACACGTGTCTCTAGTTCTGATTCACCATTAAACATTGCCTTCTGAAGAAGCCCTGTGTTACGTGAGCTGAGGAACCTGACAACTATGTAGCAACCCTGGTCTTCCTTGATGGTCTCCCATCCGAATGCTAACCAGGGCTGACCTTGCTTAGCTTCTGAGATCTGATGAGATCGGGCTAGCATGTGCCATCCGGGTCAGGGCAAAATGTAGTATATCTTAGCAGGCCTTTACAGACACAAGCTGTACACATGTCTTTAGTTCTCATTCACCATTAAACATTGTCTTCTGAAGAAGTCCTGTGTTACGTGAGCTGAGGAACCTGTTAGGAGATGTACTTTGAAATTGCTTTTATTTTGTTATTTTCTGACCTGCACACACACACCAGAATGGTGCCAGCAAGCGTCTTTGCTTTGGGAGAAATGTATGCCTTGGTTAATGTGACTCTCTGTGCTAGGAAGGTACCACACAGCCTGTACTTTCATGCAAATGAAGTCACAGACACACACCTTGCATATCTCTACCCATGAGACCTTGGAAACAAGAAGCATCTCCATTAGCACCTCCATTATGGTTCTCCAGAAGGATGTAAAAACAACAACCTTTCCACCATTGAGGAATCCATATCTCGCATGTAACCCACAGGATGCTTGGCATTTGCATGTGTGAAGACTGTTTCCTGTTCTGTCACTTGGACCAAGCCAGAGTCATCTGCACATCTAAGGTTTCCATGCCAACCTATCTTTGCACCTTGACCAAACACTTCCTTGTAGAAAGGTGTAGACTTTCAATATTGCCCACCTTAGTAGGAGGGTACCCCCCACATCCTATAGCCAATAGGTATAGCAATGGGATGGACCACAGAGACACCCCAAGCCAGCCCCCAATACTAGCTGATAAAACGAGGTGCAACTTTTGTTCTGCGCCTCCTGCCTGCAAGCTAGCTAAGTAACTTAAGAGTCTTCCTATAGGTAACTTTCGTGTGCTCTCTTGGAATCCGGATCAAGAGACCCTTTTCAATCGTTGGCAGGTTCCAACATTGTAAAGTGAGAGTTTCCCTTAGTTAGAAACAATCTTTATATTCTTCACTGGAAGGTCGAGACTACTGGATCAGATAAGTATTATGAGCTTTTCCCCTGCCTAAATACTTTTAGTTTAAAACCCCAATATTGTGTTTCCATTTCTACTGTAACTAAAGGAACTTATGTGTATGCATGAGTGAATCTGTTTTTGTATGCCTGTGTATTAAAAAGATATTCAGTAAAGAGAATCTTGATTTAACTTAAGAAACCTTATCAAGTGATCTCTTTGGGGAAACGGGTTCTTGGTGCGAAGTTCGCTTTCTCTGTATACATTGGCCAGCAACTCAAATAAGTTAGTCCGTCTACTGCATAGATAAGCAGTCCGGCTAACAAACCTGACAACTATGTAGCAACCTTGGTCTTCCTTGGTGGTCTCCCATCCAAATGCTAACCAGGGCTGACCTTGCTTAGCTTCTGAGATCTGATGAGATCGGGCTAACCTGGGCTATCTGGTCAGGGAGAAAGACATACGAAGGTGGTTTTCCATGGCCTGACCATATTAGCCACCCTGGTCTTCCTTGGTGGTCTCCCATCCAAGTAGTAACCAGGTCTGACCCTACTTAGTTTCCAACATCTGATGAGATTGGGCTAGCCTGGGCCATCTGTGTCAGGGCAAAAGACATACAGAGGTGGTTATCCATGGCCTGACTATGTAGCCATCCTACTCTTCCTTGGTGGTCTCCCATCCAAATACTAACTAGGACTGACCTTGCTTAGCTTCTGAGATCTGATGAGATTGGGATAACCTGGGCTATTCAGGTCAGGGCAAAAAACATATGGAGATGGTCTTCCATGGCCTGACTATGTAGCAACCCTAGTCTTCCTTGGTGGTCTCCCATCCAAATACTAACTAGGACTGACCTTGCTTAGCTTCTGAGATCTGATGAGATTGGGCTAACCTGGGCTATCCAGGTCAGGGCAAAAGACATACGGAGGTGGTTTTCCATGGCCTGACTATGTAGCAACCCTAGTCTTCCTTGGTGGTCTCCCATCCAAGCACTAACCAGGGCTGATCCTACTTAGCTTCTGAGATCTGATGAGATCGGGCTAACCTGGGCCATCTGGGTCAGGACAAAAGACATGTGGAGGTGGTTTTCCATGGCCTGACTGTGTAGCCACTATGGTCTTCCTTGGTGGTCTCCCATCCAAGTACTAACCAGAAGCTGACCCTGCTTAGCTTCTGAGATCTGATGAGATCGGGCCAACCTGGACCATTCAGGTCAGGGCAAAAGATATACAAAGGTGGGTTTCCATGGCCAGACTGTGTAGCAACCCTGGTCTTCCTTGGTGCTCTCCCACCCCAATACTAACCAGGGCTGACTCCGCTTAGCTTCTCAGAACAGGCTAGTCTGGATCTCCCAGGTCAGGGCAACAAATACCCCCCTGGTCTCACATAAAGCCAGTTTGGTGTAGTGGTTAAGTGCACGGACTCTTATCTGGGAGAACCGGGTTTGATTCCCCACTCCTCCACTTGCACCTGCTGATGTGACCTTGGGTCAGTCACAAGCTCTGGCACAACTGTTCTCTCAAGGACAGTTTGTGTTAGAGCTCTCTCAGCCCCACCTACCTCACAGGGTGCCTGTTGTGGGGAGGGTAAGGGAAAGGAGTTTGTAAGCCACTCTGAGATGCCTTTGGGCAGTGAAGGGCGGGGTATAAATCCAATCTCTTCTTCTCTTCTTCTTCTTCTAAATATGAGGAAGCTGGATAATAAAGAAGACTGATTTACTTACTTCATTTTTATTACTTCTTTAGTTCATAGCCCACTTTTCTTGCTTAGGCTCAAGGTGGATTACAGGCTACAAACAGGACAATCAAGCAGCATAGGACAGTCAACGTATGACGCGGCAAGACGGGAGTTGCCGAATTCGGAAACAAGGTGTACGAAAACCAAGCAAGGTTTCCTCTAAACAATACAGGGGGTGCATTGCGAGTGTATCCGAAGGAGTGTGCATACACACGGGCGCTTGCACCCAGAACGAAACTTTGCTGGTCTTAAAGGTGCCACCGGATCCAAACTTTGTTCTGTTACAAGGTAAAGGCGATGCAGGGAAAGCAGGGATACCTACAATAAGCATTGCCATGGACTACAGTCCCATTCATCTCGTCATCTTCTGGGGGTGGAATGGGGTCGCTGTGGGTGTGGAGGGGGAGGTATTTCTGAATTCCCTGCATTGTGCAGGGGGTTGGACTTGATGACCCTGGAGGCCCCTTCCAACTCTGTGATTCTATGATTCCATTCCATTCAAAGTTTGGCGTAGTAGTTAAGTGCGCGGACTCTAATCTGGGAGAACCGGGTTTGATTCCCCCACTCTTCCACTTGCAGCTGCTGGATGACCTTGGGCAAGCCATAGTTCTGTCAGAGCTGTCCTTGAAAAAGAGCAGTTTCTGTCAGAGCTCTCTCAGCCCCACCTACCTCACAGGGTGTCTGTTGTGGGGAGGGGAAGGGAAAGGAGATGGTAAACTGCTCTGAGACTCCGAGTGAAGGGCGGGGCATAAATCCAATCTCCTCCTCCTCCTCCTCCTCCTCTTCTTATGCCTTCCTTGGTGTATTCATTTGGGGTGGGGGATGGGCCCACTAACTCTCAGCCCAAATGGTTGCTGGGGCAGCTTCCTAAAAAAGACGCTCACTGGTAAAAACACATAAAACAGCTACATGGGCACTGTCAGGGCTATTTTGGGGCAGGAACGCACAGGAACAGAGTTCTGGCTGGCTTCAGAGTTGGCCACACCCACTACAGCCAGAAACTCACTAGCATATTAGGCCACACCCATGACAGCACAGCTCATTAGCATACTAGGCTACACCCCTTCCCAGGCAAGCCAAGGAAAGGCAGTTTAAACTGCCTACCCTTCCCTTCAAGGGAGGGGGCTTGCCCAGGCAAGCCAAGGGAAGGCATGGGGGTGTGGCCTGATATGCTAATGAGCTGTCATGCCAGGGGTGTGGCCTAATATGCTAATGACTTTCTGGCTGTAGTGGATGTGGTCTATTATACTAATAAGTCCCTGCTGGGCTTTTTCTACAAAAAAAGCCTTGATTCCACTGTGGTCACTTTCAGAAAACCTGATTTGAGTGCTCCCATCTTCTCATGGGTGACAAACCTGGAGAGGACTTTCTCAGTTATGGCACCAAATCTCTGGAAGTCTCTCTCCGGGGAGATTTGCCAGTCCCCGTTGATGTCTATTGCCAAGCTGTCGAAGACTTCTTTTTGTTTCGCTTTGCGTTCCCTCAGCAATTCCTCCTTCCTCCCCAATATTTTAACGGTTGTGTCGATCTTTCGTACTTAGTTTTAAGCTCTGGGTTTAAATTGTTTTAATTAAGCATCTTTGTGTTAGATCTAATGACTTTTAAGATGGGGATTTAATGTGCATGTGTAAATTTGTAAGCTTAAGCAGACGGGCAGTAGGTTCGAAATGGACAAAAGGAAAGACCACTTTACACAGAGAGCAATTAAAATGTGGAATCCGCTGCCAGAGGATGCAGTGATGGCCACAGGAATCAACAGCTTTCAAAGGGGATGAGGCTGATTCAAGGGGGTTCAGTCCATCAGTGGCTACTAGGCATTGGTGACTGAGGAGAAGCTCCACTTTCAGAGGTACTAATCCTCTGAATCCCAGAGCCAGGAGGCAACATCAGGGGAAAGCCTTGCCCTCTAATGTCTGCTGTGGGACCTCCAGAAGAACTGGTCAGCCACTGTGCATGACAGGATGCTGGACCAGATGGACCATGTGTCTGACCCAGCAGGGCTCTTCTGATATTCTTATGAAGAACTTGGCCTCTACACCCCCATTGTTGGGCCTCCAGAGGAACTAGTTGGCTACTGTATGAGACAGGATGCTGGAGTGGATGGACCACTGGTCCGATCCAGCAGGGCTCTTCTGATGTTCTTTCAAAGCCCTTGGCCTCTATGCCCTTTTGTTGGTCCTCCAGAGGAACTGGTTGGCCTCTGTATGAGACAGGATGCTGTATTAGATGGGCCACTGATCTGAACCAGCCAAGCTCTTATGTTCTTATGAAGGCCTCGGCTTCTCTGCCCTGTTTGGTATAGTGGTTAAGTGCGCAGACTCTGAACTGGGAGAACCGGGTTTGATTCCCCACTCCTCCACTTCCACCTGCTGATGTGACCTTGGGTCAGTCACAAGCTCTGGCACAGCTGTTCTTGAAAAAGAGCTGTTTCTGTCAGAAGTTCTCTCAGCCCCACCTACCTCACAGGGTGTCTGTTGTCGGGAGGGGAAGGGAAAGGAGTTTGTAAGCCGCTCTGAGATGCCTTTGGGCAGTGAAGGGTGGGGTATAAATCCAATCTCCTCCTCCCTCCTCCTCCTCCTCCTTCTTCTTCTTCTTCTTCTTCTTCTTCTTCTTCTTCTTCTTCTTCTTCTTCTTCTTCTTCTTCTTCTTCTTCTTCTTCTTCTTTTCTGTTGTTGGCTGTTCCGAAGAACTGGTTGGCTGGCCACTGCGTGAGACAGGATGCTGGACTAGATGGACCGCTGGTCTGATCCAGCAGGCCTCTTCTTATGGTCTGATGTTTTTTTATTAATTTGTTAGCCAGTTTGGTGGCCCTATGGGGACAGAAAGGTGGTACGAGGATCTTGTCCATCCATCAGTTAATAAAACAGCTAACTGAAATATCACTCAGGTTTCAGGGTGTTTTTTGGTTTTTTTAAGGAACAAGGAAATGAAATAGATGGGCACAGCAAATTCACAGCAACACAAAAGTGAAGATAAGGAGAAACATTTGCACGGTAGCTAAAAGTAAGGTGTGGGATTAGGGATGCCAGCCTCCAGGTGGGACCTGGGAAATCCCCCAGCATTACAGGTCCCCTCCAGACTACAGATATTGTTGTGTATTGGAATGTGAATCTGGGCTATACATCCCTATGTTAAGCTTGATTTCAAATGTGGCTCTACAGCTGTCGCGTTACTATTGGCTGGTTTCTGAGAGACCTCTGTACAGAACCAATCATCTTGTAAATATGTATCAAAGCGGGAACAATTGTGATTGGACCTTATCTCTGTAATTCTATTGGTCCTTAACTTATTTTGGGAGTGGCTTTGACAGCCCGGGAGAGTTTAAAAGAAGGAGCTGTGCTCCACTGTTGTGTGGTGTGATTGAGGTGTTCTGAGTTGGAGTTGCTGTTATGAATAAACTGAAATCACTTGCTGAAATCAAAGCGTTGTTGAGTTCCATACTTAAGAACATAAGAACATAAGAGAAGCCAATGTTGAATCAGGCCAATGGCCCATCTAGTCCAACACTCTGTCATACATCGGCCAAAATATACCAGGTGCCATCAGGAGGTCCAGCAGTGGGGCCAGGACACTAGAAGCCCTCCCACTGCTGCCCCCTCCAGTACCAAGAATAGAGTGCATCACCTGCCCCAGACTGAGAATTCCCATCTATACCCTGTGGCTAATAGCCACTGATAGACTTCTGCTCCAGATGTTTAATTCCCTCTTGAAACTGCCCATGCTTGTAGCTGCCACCACCTCCTGTGGCAGTGAATTCCATATGTTAATCATCCTTCGGGTGAAGAAGTACTTCCTTTTATCTGTTCTAACCCAACTGCTCAGCAATTTCATGGAGTGCCCACGAGTCCTTGTATTGTGAGAAAGGGAGAAAAGGACTTCTTTCTCAACCTGCTGAATCTCATTCATAATCTTATAAACCTCGATCATGTCACCCCTCAGCCGTCGTTTCTCCAAGCTGAAGAGCCCCTAGCATTTTAACCTTTCTTCATAGGGAAGGTGTTCCAACCCTTTTATCATTCTAGTTGCCCTTCTCTGCACTTTTTCCAACAGATATCAATTTCCCTGGGGGGAGAATGGAGGCTTTGGAGGGTGGAGTCTGTTGCATTGCCCCCTCCTGACGTCTCTGTCCTCCCCAGACACATTTAGATAAACACCCATGGAAATTTGTCGCTTTGTGGAAACAGAACAGGGGATACACTAAGATGCCATTTTTCATTTCTCTGGTTTCCCTTTCCGTGTATATATACTCATCAGGGGCCTTTTTATCCTCCCAATTTCCTTTGCCAGCTCGCCCCAGTTTTGTGCATCGCTTGCTATTTAGATGCAAAACCCCGCATCAATTTTTAATGTTAGTTTTACCATCAGACTTTATCTCCAGCTGAAGGACGGATGCCATGAAATTGGGCAACGTCCCTAAACCGAAAACACTAAACAGAGCTGAGCATCTATAGCTCTGGTTGTAAAAGTTATGCATAAGAGCCACTTAGCCGTTGGCGCTAGAGCCATTTTTTTGACCCATTTCAACCTGGTTCAGATCCCATCGGGCTATTATGATCCGAGCATTTCTGAAGCTAAAATTCCCATAGTAATCTTTTTTTTTTTAAAGAGACTCTGTGCAATTTGAGAGAATTGGCTGAAAAATGTGTTGCGGGGCTTTGTACAGGAACCAAATCATAGAATCATAGAATTGGAAGGGACCTCTAGGGTCATCTAGTCCAACCCTCTGCACTATGCGGGAAATTCAAAAATACCTCCCCTCCACCCAGGAACCCCTGGTTTATGCCCAGAAGAGGAACATACATGGGACGTACATACTGGTAGGGCTTCCAAACTGAAATTGAAAACCATGCAGAACCCAACGGGATGGCTGCCCAGACTGAGAATGACTTCTTTTTCCATTGCTCGAAAGCTAGTCGAATCTGACTCTAGAGGGCAGTGCTCATCTTCGTTTCCAAGCCGAAGAGCCAGTGCTGTCTGAAGATATTTCCGTGGTCATGTGGCCATCATTGAGTAAATGCTGAGGTGCACGGAATGCTGTTACTTTCCCACCAAAGTGATTGAGGTTTATAAGATTATGAATGGGATTGAGCAGGTTGAGAAAGAAGTACTTTTCTCCTTTTCTCACAATACAAGAACTCGTGGGCACTCCATGAAATTGCTGAGCAGTCGGGTTAGAATGGATAAAAGGAAGTACTTCTTCTCCCAAAGAGTGATTAACATATGGAATTCACTGCCACAGGAGGTGGTGGCAGCTACAAGCATGGACAGTTTCAAGAGGGAATTAGATGAACATATGGAGCAGAAGTCCATCAGTGGCTATTAGCCAATAGGTATAGATAGGAAATCTCAGTCTGGGGCAGGTGATGTACTCTATTCTTCATGCTGGAGGGGTCAATAGTGGAAGGGCTTCTAGTGTCCTGGCCCCACTGCTGGACCTCCTGATGGCACCTGGTATATTTTGGCTGCTGTGTGACAGAGTGTTGGACTAGATGGGCCATTGGCCTGATTCAACATTGGCTTCTCTTATGTTCTTATGTTCTTAAGTGGTACTTATTTATCTACTTTGCAATTTCTTGCTTTCGAACTGCTAGGTTGGCAGGAGCTGGGGCCAGAGACGGGAGCTCACTCTGTCACACAGCACTTGGGTCTCGGACTGCCGAACTATAGATCTTCCGGTCTGCAGCTCAGCGTCTTAACCTCTGAGCCACCGTGGCCCCTGAGAACGACTTCTCGTAGTGACCAAAGCAGAACTGCTTAGGTAGGAAGAGAATCCATTCTAGCAGAAGATCTAGTTTAGGTATGTCTGTGAGATCTGTTTCTTCATGGAGAAGTATAAGATTTGAGAGTGACTCCCTCAATTATCTAGCACCACGACACCCACCGGCACGCCTTTCAAGCTTTTCAGTAAGTGGCTGGGGCCATTGCAAGGCAGGGCTTGACACTGCCCACCATCATTCAAATTAAAGGGTCCCCCCACCAAAGGATCAAGAGGACTGGAGAGCACCTGTGATTTCTTTAGTTAGTGTGTGGGTCAATTCCCCCTTCAGGTTTTCCCTTGGTTACTGCAGTGAATCACGTAAGGGTGAGGCTTTGCTTTCCTTCACTCCCATGCCACCTACTTCTCCCTGGATAAGAAATGGGCACCAACTTCATTTTTGTGGTCCGTTTTGATTCGGGGTTCGTGGCCAAACCACAAACCTAACCATGAACCAAAATGAAAAGGGAGGCTGGTTCACGAACTGGACAGGTTTGTAGTGGTCTGCAGCCCTTGCTTTCTGCTCCCCACCACTTTTCATGGGGAGCATAAAGCAGGAATTTAAATGGCTCGGAGCCATTTAAACCCCTGCTTTCTGCTCCCCACCGCTCAGCTGTGTGTGTGCAGGGCCGGCCCCAGGTGTCTGGGCACCCTAGGCAGGACAGCCTGGGGCACCCACCCCACCAGGGATGCCAACCTCCCGGTGGGGCCTGGAGACTGGGGGGGGCGGTGGAGCGCTGGCTTTCCTGGGCGCTCTGCAGCTGCGGGGCCCCCAGGAAAGCCAGGGAAGGGGCAGGAGTTCTAACCCCCACCCCTTCCCTCCCAGCACCGGCTTGCCTGGGCACTCTGCAGCTGTGGGGCACCCAAGCAAGCCAGGGAAGAGGTGGGGGGCTTTTCGTGGGGGTGGGTGGGGTGCCTTTTGGCGCCCCTGCGGCCAGTGCGCTCTAGGCGAGTGCCTAGCTTGCCTAGTGGGCGAGCCGCCCTGTGTGTGTGTGTGTGTATGTTTGTAGAGCAGAAAGACTGCCTCTGTTTGGGGCACTGATGCTCTGTATTCTTAGCGCTTGGGGGGCAACAGTGGGAGGGCTTCTGGACTTCTGGCCCCACTGGTAGACTTCCTGGGTTTTGGCCACTGTGTGACGCAGAGTGTTGGACTGGATGGGCCACTGGCCTGATGCAACATGGCTTCTCTTATGTTCTTACATCGTTTCACCCAGAAAATTCAGATGACTTAGGCCAGTGACTTTTTCTCATAGTTTTGATAAGGTTCATATATCCACACTCCCGTGCTGGCAAGGGGCACATCCCGCAGCACAGCAATCACCATTGGAGGTCAGCTTTCTAGCAGAGTGCACTTTGAAATATCATTCCATGCCGAAAGGAAGCATAAGAAGGTTTGTACTCAAGGCATTAATTCATGAGCATCAACAGTTAAACACTGCAAAAACGGTTAAGGACAAAACCCAGTAGCTACGCGAAAAATGTAACAAGGTCTTCGGCCAGAGATGCTCATCAAAATGGCAAAGTGCGCATTAAATATAACATTACGTGGGCAACGCAGTGATAATGTATCCTTTGCCTGAACATCCCTGCACTCCATCTCCTTATTGGTTCTCTCAATCAAAAGCAGCATCGAATCCACGGAACACTCTGTTAAGAGTAGAAACCCATTTGATCCTAAAGTCCTGATCCTTATTAAACGTACCGGGTGGCTTTTTAATACACAGGCCCTGTAGAATATGTTCTTTCCAACAATGCCCCATCAAAGTGGACACACGTAATTCATATCTCATACGTTTGATGAGCCTCTCTGGTATTGCATAATTGGCTAAAAGAGATTGTTAAATTTTTACCTATCCATTGGAATTTTGTCCTTATTAATCATTTTTTTGCTGGGTGTGAGTTGGATGTTTGTGAATTAATGTGTCAAATGCAATCCTTTTTATACTTTATTATGTTTTTGCATTGTGTCTCCATTATGTGAGTACTAAAGTTTTATGTCGCTGTAGAGGTCAGTCTTTTTTTGTTTTCCTCTTTTCAGATTATTGGATACCAGCTATAAATAGAATGCACATTGCATATTTTTGCTTGTGAACGACTTGAGATTAACTATTGTTGATATTAGTGCCCAAATTCTAAATACCACTGTATGTCAGCTTTTCAACGATGTCCTGTCAAAGTGGACACACGTAATCCATATGTCATACATTTGATGAACCTCTCTGGTATTGCATAATTGGCTAAAAGAGATTGTTAAATTTTTGCCTATCCATTGGATTTTGTCCTTATTAACTTTTTTTTTTTTTTTGCTAGGTGTGAGTTTGATATTTGTGAATCAATGTGTCAAATACAGTCCTTTTTATACTTCATTATGTCTTTGTATTGTGTCTCCAGTATGTGAGTACTAAAGTTTTCTGTCGCTGTAGAGGTCAGTCTTTTTTTGTTTTCCTCTTTTCGTATTATTGGATACCAGCTATAAATAGAACGCACATTACGTATTTTTGCTTGCGGACGACTTGAGATTAACTATTATTGATATTAGTGGCCAAATACTAAATACCACTGTATGTCAGCTTGCAAAACTGTCAAGTAAGAACGCAGAGTTAAAGAGCAAAAAGGGAAATTAAATGCCATAGGATTTGGAATGTGAACGCTTAGGAAATGGCCGGAAATGGACTGCACTTTTTAAAAGCTTAGAACTGCTGTAAAAGTAAAGTTTTCCCTTGCTCGAAAGCCAGTCGAATCCAACTCTAGGGTTGCGGTGCTCATATCTGTTTCCAAGCCGAAGAGCCAGTGCTGTCCAAAGTGCTGTCCAAAGACATTTCCATGGTCATGACTAAATGCCAAGGCACACGGAACACTGTTACCTTCCCACTGAAGTGGTATCTATTTATCTACCTGCAATTTCTTGCTGGGACCTGAGACGGGAGTTCATTCCATCATGTGGCACTCAGGTCTCGAACTGCCGAGCTACTGACCTTCCAGTCTGCAGCTAAGCATCTTAACCACTGAGCCACCATGGCCCCATTAGAACTGCTGTACAAACAGATAAAGGACTGTGAAGAGTTAATCTTTCACAGAGCCAGAGAACCTTGAATGACAGGCTTTTCCAAGAGATCCAATCCATTAGCATCAGCTGAACAGAGAAAGACTTCTGAACTGGATGCTGAGGAGACAGTCAGTCTGATTTCAGCCCTCGCTGAGAAGAGTCAAGAACTGACAGATTTGGAATTTAGCCATGACTGAGAGAAGGAGAAGAAGAAGAAGAAGAAGAAGAAGAAGAAGAAGAAGAAGAAGAAGAAGAAGAAGAAGAAGGAGGAGGAGGAGGAGGAGGAGGAGGAGGAGGAGGAGGAGGAGGAGGAGGAGGAGGAGGAGGAGGAGGAGGAGGAGGAGGAGAAGAAGAAGAAGAAGAAGAAGAAGAAGAAGAAGAAGAAGAAGAAGAAGAAGAAGAAGAAGAAGAAGAGGAGGAGGAGGAGGAGGAGGAGGAGGAGGAGGAGGAGATTGGATTTATACCCCACCCTTCATTTGGCATCTCAGAGCAGCTTACAAACTCCTTTCCCTTCCCCTTCCCACAACAGATACCCTGTGAGGTAGGTGAGGCTGAGAGAACTCTGACAGAAACTTTTTTTTCAAGAACATCTGTGCCAGAACTTGTGACTGACCCAAAGTCACATCAGCAGGTGCAAGTGGAGGAGTGGGGAATCAAATCCGGTTCTCCCAGATTAGAGTCTGCACACTTAACCACTACACCAAACCAGTTTGAACACAGACAGGAGAACTTGGGAAAGTTGGCAAGGATGAGTGGGCTGTTAGGTGGAAACCCCCATTTGAGCCAAAGAGAGGGGATAGATCTTCTAGTGAAAGGAGAATTTCCCTACCCAGTTGAACAGGGTGATAGCTCTGAAGAATACAGAAATCTTTGATCTGGAGTGGTTAGAAACTACCTTTGGAGACCTTAAGAGTTAGTAAAAGACTCAAGATAAGTACTGGTGTTTCAAGAGAAGGGGTTCGGGTACTTGAGAGAGTGTACTAGCCTTCTGGAAATCAAAAAGAGTTAGAGATTACTCAAAGAAACTGTGCTAGAGTGTTTTGGAAAACGCTGGAACAAAAGCCACTCGACAGGTTTTCAGTAACTCTATACAGCTTAAGAGACTCTCGTTAGCCTGAAACATAAGAACTAAAGTCTGTGCATGTCCAGGTCTTACCTCAGACATTTCGACCCCTGATCTCCCCTGACCTTTCCCCTCTATGTTGAATAAAATACTTTATTAACTTGGAATATAAAAATGTCTCGAGTGCGATTAAAGTAAAAGGGGGCTCCCAATCAATGTTCCCTCTAAGCCATGGAGCCTTGTGAGCAAAAACTCTGCTTTGTGAGCTCCTGGCATTAAAATTGCGAGCGAGCCATTTGGCCGCTGCAGAAATCAGTTTGCTCTGGAGCCCTCCCTTCCTGAGCGAAGACAAAAATGTGTGAGCTGGAGCCTAAGAAACTGTGAGCTGGCTCACACTAACTCAACTTAGAGGGAACACTGCTCCCAATCCTCCCCTCAGGCTCCTGGGCTGAGCAAATAGCCAAAATATTATACTTTGATAGGGCGGGACAGGACACCAGAGTTCTTCGGGAAAGGTGAAAACACATTACTAGGGTGCCTCAGTCAGTACAGGGAAAGAAAAATGGAGGGGGAAAAGCTTGCCTCTGAGGGAGGGACGTTGGATGGGGCCATCATGGACTCCAAACTCCAGAGGAGGCCGGGGGATCTACTGGAATTGTGACTGATCTCCAGGCAACAGAGACCAACCCCCCTGGAGAACATAGCAACTTTTGAGATTGGACCGTATGGCATGGTAAAGGTCTACCACCTCCACAAACCCCACCTTCACCAAGCTCTGTCCCCAAATCTGCAGGAATTTCCCAAATCTGCAGGAACTTCTCAGTCTGGGGCAGGTGATGCACTCTATCCTTGGTGCTGGAGGGGGCAGCAGTGGGAGGGCTTCTAGTGTCCTGGCCCCACTGCTGGACCTCCTGATGGCACCTGGTATATTTTGGCCGCTGTGTGACAGAGTGTTGGACTAGATGGGCCATTGGCCTGATTCAACATTGGCTTCTCTTCTGTTCTTATGTAACCCAGAGTTGGCAGCCCTAAGGGGAAGATAGACACTGTCTCATCTAAGTTTCTGACGCTGGTTTATTAACCTAGCCAGACCCCAGTGTTACCAAGTCTTCCACGGTCTCTCCTCTGTCCCCACCACTTCTTGGCAGGGTGGCATGGGGAAAATGGGGGGGGAAGAGTTGGGGGAATCTAGAGAGAGAAGAAGAGAGAGAGAGAAGAAGAAGAGAAGAAGAAGAGGTTGGATTTATACCCCACCCTTCACTCGGATTCTCAGAGTGGTTCACAATCTCCTTTTTTCCCCCTCCCCACAACAGACACCCTGTGAGGTAGGTGGGGCTGAGAGAGGTCTGAGAGAACTGCTCCTGAGAGAACAGCTCTGAAAGAACTTGTAACTGACCCAAGGTCACATCAGCAAGCTGCATGTGGAGGAGTAGGGAATCAAACCCGGTTCTCCCAGGTGAGAGTCTGCACACTTAACCACTATGCCAAACTGGCTCCAGAGCATCACACCCACAGAGTGACTCATTTCTGGGTTTGTGCTGGGAACAGGGGTGCCAGACATGACATAGCTACCAGGGGCATGGCAGGGCTGCCATCTGCAATGCCATAAACACCACTTCCGGGGATTTGTCAGGAAGTGATGTCACGCTGTCAGGCTGATGGCTGTCCCTCCCCCCTCGTTTCCAGGAAACTGGAGTTACGGGAGCGGGATTCTCTGTCCTGATTGGTGGCTTGGCAGCCCTAGATAGAGGTGCCATTGTGCCATTGGTGTGATATCATTCTCAATGGTCCCTGTAGCTCAGTGTTGTCTACTCTGGCAGGCAGCCGCTCTCCAGGGTCAAGGCAAGAGAGCCCCCCCCAAAGCCTGCAATAGATGGTATATGACTCCAGACATGTTAGCAAAATTTTACCCTGAACTATCAAATGCTTGTTGGGAATGTAAAAAAGTCACTGGCATGTTTTGTTTTCCATATGTGGTGGACATGTGATAGAGTTTGGTGTAGTGGTTAAGTGCGCAGACTCTAATCTGGGAGGACCGGGTTTGATTCCCCACTCCTCCACTTGCACCTGCTGGATGACCTTGGGAAAGCCATAGTTCTGGCACAGATATTCTTCGAAAAAGAGCAGTTTCTGTCAGAGCTCTCTCAGCCCCATCTACCTCATGGGGTGTCTGTTGTGGGGAGGGGAAGGGAAAGGAGTTTGTAAGCTGCTCTGAGACTCCCTTTGGTAGTAAAGGGTGGGGTATAAATCCAATCTCTTCTTCTTAAAAAAAAATTGGGCCTGGATCCATAAAATGACACAAAAAATGTTAAAAATGTGCTATACCCTTTACCCCTGAACTATTCTTATTGAATATTAGACCAGAAACAAGACTTTTATCTTATTATACATGCGTTAACTACTGTGAGAATATTGTATGCTAAATACTGGAGAAAAGATGAAATACCTTCAAATGAAGAAATTATAACCAAAATGCTTGAAACTGCTGACCTGATTTTTGAAAGGACAACAAGAAGAAAAATTTAAAATACATGGTCAAGATTTTATACATAGCTGGATGAATATAGTTTATTAAAACTAGAGACATTATAGAAATTGCCTATGTATGTATGCAGTTCTTATAAACAAATGATATTGGTTTTTTTAATGTAACTAATAAGCAAATGGATACTGTAAGAAGTAGTATAACAGATGTCTTAATGATGTAAGAGTTCCCCCTCGACATGTATGTTTCATGTTCTGTTTTTTGTACATTTTTTAGTGGTGTGGTGGTTAAGTGTGCAGACTCTAATGTGGGAGAACCGGGTTTCATTCCCCACTCCTCCACTTGCACCTGGCTGGATGACCTTGGGCAAGCCATAGTTCTGATAAGAGCTGTCCTTGAAAAAGAGCAGTTTCTGTCAGAGCTCTTTCGGCCCCACCTACCTCACAGAGTATCTGTTGTGGGGAGGGGAAAGGAAAGGAGTTTGTAAGCCGCTCTGAGACTCCTTCGGGTAGTGAAGGGTGGGTTATAAATCCAATCTCCTCCTCCTCCTCCTCCTCCTCCTCCTCCTCCTCCTCCTCCTCCTCCTCCTCCTCCTCCTCTCTCTTCTTCTTCTTCTTCTTCTTCTTCTTCTTCTTCTTCTTCTTCTTCTTCTTCTTCTTCTTCTTCTTCTTCTTCTTCTTCTTCTTCTTCCTTGTTTTAATAAACTAAAATCTTTACCTAAAAAAAGAAAAGCCTGCTATATGGAGTACAATATCACCTAATCAGCTGCCCCATATTGATCAATATCTATAAATATCTTTGGGAATCTTATTCCATGTAATCATGAGGGTTTTAGTGTAAAGATCTCTTTCTCACTTGTCTGTATATAATGCTTAACAGTTATCAGCTTCACACAGACAGCATTCTTTTTATCCAGGAGTTCATGATATTGCAGGGGTCTCTGAATTACTTAAAAAAACAAAACACCAATACTTCAAAACTACTTAATGTCCTTAAAATGTCATGTCACGGCTGCATTGCTTCAGGGGAAATAGTCTTATCTGGCCATTTTGAAACACAGAAGCCTTGCGCGGCTCCATTTTCCGCCTGGCATCTTCAAATGACAACATTGATTATCGTTTTCTTAAAGTCGAGGTATCTCGATACACCTGCTTTCTAAACAATTACCAGAGTATCCATCCTGCCTTGCCTCTTAGAACCTAAAATCAGACATCACAGCCTTGAATGGTGAAAAAAAATCCATTATTACTTCTAACTTCTATCCCTTGCTTGCTGCGAAAGTTCCCGCGGGAGTACTAACGTAAGTAAATAAGTAAATAAACAAACAGATGAGTCTCATTTTAATTTTTTTAAAATTAGACCCTGCCTTCCCACCCTCACAAGGGCCAGCAAGGCGGCTCACAAATTAAAACACAGAGAAGAAAATCAACCTACACAATTACACTGGCTACTGATCCACTCCCGAGCCAGATCCAAGGTGTAGTTTTGGACCTTTAAAGCCCTACATGGCTTTGGGGCTGGTGTATCTGAAGAACCGTCTTATTTATTTATTTATCATTTGCACTTATAGCCTGCCCTCCCCGCCATTCGGCAGGCTCACGGCAGCTAACAAAGTAATAAATATATATTAAAATTCCGGTTAAAACTATCAGTCAATATAGCTGAATGGTGTCAACAGGCTATCGCCCGGCTATAAAACCTCAGTTGTTGGGGCCGTTGGTACTGTTGGTACAGTTGGTATTAGGGCCAGGGCCATGCTGTAAAGGCGGCACCCTACTTAAAAGCCTGGCGGAAGAGCTCCGTTTTACAGGCCCTGCGGAACTGTAAGAGGTCCCACAGGGCCCTGATGTCCTCTGGGACCTAGTTCCACCAGTGAGCGGCCACCACCGAAAAGGCCCTGGCCCTCATTGTAGCCAACCTGGCTTCTTTAGGCCATGGAAGAACCAGGTGATTCTGGAAGCCCAACCTTAGTGTTCACTGAGGTACATGCAAGGAGAGGCGGTCCCTCAGGTAAGCAGGTCCCAGGCCCTATAGGACTTTAAAGGCAGGAACTCATTACTGTAATAGGCCATACCCAACAGCAGAAACTCATTAGCATATTAGGCCATGTTACCAGGACTGTGGTCATCCAGCCACACCCACCTTTTGCTTCTTATTCTGTTTACCTTGTTTATTATCAAAACCTCAGGGCTTTTTTTTTTGTAGCAGGAACTCCTTTGCATGTTAGGCCACACACCCCTAATGTAACCAATCCTAATGAGTTTCTGCGTTGGGTGTGGCCTATTATGCTAATGAGTTCCTGTTGGGCGTGGCCAACTCGGGAGCCAGCCGGAACTCCGTTCCTGTGCATTCCTGCCCCAAAATACCCATTTAAAGGTAAGAACCAGCACTTTGAGCCATATCCAGTATGCTATAGGCAGCCAGTGCAGGGTTTTTAGGGCAGGCTGGATGTGTTCCTGCACGGAAAAACACAGCAACAGCCTCACCGCGGCATTCTGCACCAGCTGCAGCTTCCAGATTTGGGACAAGGGCAGTCCCATGTAGAGAGCATTGCAATAATCCCCTATGCAATAATCCGAATAATCCCCTTCTCCCATATGTTCCTGCCCGAGAACTGAGATCACAGGGAGAGGCCCTCCTGATTGTCCCATCAAGGGCCTTGTCAGTGGTGGCCCCAGGATAATATGGGACTTCCTCTCCTGGAAGGCGCTCCTGGACCCCCCACTTTTGACCTTTAGGAGGTAGCTGAAGACAGGTTTATTTTGGACTGTGTTTGATTAAAGCAGTCCTAAACTGTGATGCTAAATCTTCGTTTTGCATATTTTTATGTACCGTGTAATGTGTTTCGTTTGCATGGTCAGGTAGTTCGCCAGTTCGAGACCTGAGTGCCGCATGATGTCGTGAGCTCCGAGACCTTGGAGAGCCGCTGCTGGACTGAGTAGACAAATACTGGCTTCGATGAACCAAGGGTCTGATTCAGTATAAGGCAGCTTCAGGTGTTCTTATGAACGGAGGCATCTTGGTAAGGTACAACGCCATGCAGGCCACCTTCCTTTTCATATGGAATTCACTGCCACAGGAGGTGGTGGCAGCTACAAGTATGGACAGTTTCAAGAGGGAATTGGATAAACATCTGGAGCAGAAGTCCACCAGTGGCTATTAGCCACAGGGTATAGATGGGAAGTCTCCGTCTGGGGCAGGTGATGCACTCTATTCTTGGTGCTGGAGGGGTCAGCAGTGGGAGGGCTTCTAGTGTCCTGGCCCCACTGCTGGACCTCCTGATGGCACGTGGTATATTTTGGTTGCTGTGTGACAGAGTGTTGGACTAGATGGGCCATTGGCCTGATTCAACATGGGCTTCTCTTATGTTCTTATGTTCTCTTATGTTATGTTCTCCCCGTCTCTACACGAAAGTGGCTCCCAGAGTCCTTTCCATATTAGGGAGCTGACATTCATCTGCGGAGTTGAATAGACTTTTAATGTTTTTTTTTCGTTTCCCTGAAGATGAAGCAATGCGATTTCCCCCTCTTCTCTGGGGAAAGAATAGAAAACTGCATATAACTGATCATGTCATATAACGGAAGACTGTTACGATTGTCAGCCCTCGATAACTGGAGGATATTTGGGGGAAGAGGGCAGAGGCAGACAGAAACAGCCCAGTGTGAAGTCCCAAGACCACATCCAGGTGCATAACCAGGAGGGAGAGCTCCGCATCACGTGACACTCTAAGGTTTCCCCAAAACACTATGGTAAGAACGATAGAGATTGGGGAAATTCCTAGAGTATTGCACAACACAGCAGTGTAATTTCAAACTCCTAGTGTGTGTGTATGTTGCGGGGGTGTACCAATGGAGTTTCCCCTGCTAAGAACATAAGAGAAGCCAATGTTGAATCAGGCCAATGGCCCATCTAGTCCAACACTCTGTCACACAGTGGCCAAAAATACCAGGGGCCACCAGGATGTCCACCAGTGGGTCCAGGACACTAGAAGCCCTCCCACTGCTGCCCCCCACCAAGCACCAAGAATAGAGTGCATCACCCGCCCCAGACTTAGAGTCCCCATCTATACCCTGTGACTAATAGCCATTGATGGACCTCTGATCCATATGTTTATCCAATTCCCTCTTGAAACTGTCCATGCTTGCAGCTGCCACCACCTCCTGTGGCAGTGAATTCCATGTGTTAATCACTCCTTGGGTGAAGAAGGACTTCCTTTTTTTGCTGGAACCAGGCATCCAACAACCCTAAAGAGCATGGGTATGTAGTTGCCAGTCTAGCTCTGTTTCATCTGTTCTCATCAGTTGTTGCTTTTTCTCCCCTGGGACAACATGGCAGAATAGAGTTCTCGAAACTCTTCGACAAAATTCTTTTAAAAATGTTTGGAAGTTCATGAGTTTTCAGTATACAGATTGAAAACGTCATTTCCCTCTCGAGAGCTCCGGCACCTCTTTTTCCAAAAAAAAAAAAAGCCCTGCTGGTTAGTATTTTGGTGTAGTGCATAAGAATGTGGACTCTGATCTAGGAAAACCGGGTTTGATTCCCCATTCTGCCACATGCAGCTGCTGGTGTGACCTTGGGTCAGTCACAAGTTCTTTCAGAGCTGTTCTTTCAAGGGCAGTCCTCTCAGAGCTCTCTCGGCCCCACCTACCTCACAGGGTGTCTGCTGTGGGGAGGGGAAGGGAAAGGAGATTGTAAGCTGCTCTGAGACTCCTTCAGGTAGTGAAAGGTGGGATATAAATCCAATCTCTCCTCCTCTTCCTCCTCCTGGTATATCTGTTTATTTGTGTGATCAGTTAGGCAAGGAGGTTTTGGGCTTCAAAGTTCTTATTCCATGCAGATTTGTCTTGCCGTATAACACACATGCCTTGGCAGGAATTGTAAGCCGCTCTGAGACTCCTTTGGGTAGTGAAGGGTGGGGTATAAATCCAATCTCTTCTTCTTCGATTTGGATGGGAGACCAGCAAGGAAGTCAAGTAGTGATGGAGAGGCAGGTAACAGCAAGCCACCTCTGAATGTCCCTTGGAATCATAGAAGCTGGAAGCAGTGTTCCCTCTAAGCTGAGTTCGTGTGAGCTAGCTCACAGTTTTTTAGCCTCTGGCTCTCACACTTTTGTCTTAGCTCAGCATGGATGCCTCCGGAGCAAACTAATTTATGCAGTGGCCAAATCATTTGCTCACAACTTTAATGCCGGTAGCTCACAAAGTAGAATTTTTGCTCACAGGACTCCACAGCTTACAGGGAACATTGGTTGGAAGGGACCTCCAGGGTCATCTAGTTCAACTCTTGCCTTGAAAAGCCTGTGAAGTCAACATAATACAACTTTGACTTGATGCCTCTGTTCACCACCACCATATATTTGCATAGGACATATAAGGAAATCTATGTCAATCCTTCATGGGGAATGCAAAATAAGATAACCATACTCCAGTGTATGCATTCATATTTGATTGTTTTTTTCCCTCCACAAGGAAAACTTAAAAGTCCACTAACTTTTTTCATACCAAAGCAACCCGGAGGAAGCTTGTCATACAGTGATTTCAACCTGTCATTTCTTTAAAAAAAAAAAAAAAGAAGAAAAGAAATATACAGGGCTTTTTAAGCCCGCTCTCCATTAGCCTTCGCGGTTTTTATAGCTTATGCTAATTACACTTACAAACCGTCATCCGTCTTGATCGATGTTGATACAGTTGTTGTTGTTGTTTTTTGTAATACAATGCCGATTCTGTCATTAAAAAGAAAAAAAAAAAGAACGAAACAATAAGACTCGCGGGTGCCTGCGACGACGCAGTAGCCCATTGCGAAGGAAATGAGATTCTATGGGGGAAAAGAACACAGCTCCTCCGAATTGTTCCATTTTTAATAAGAGTCTGAGTCCCCCACCAATGTTTAATTTCAACAGATAAAGAAC
Source organism: Gekko gecko (assembly GCA_029375565.1). Classification (NCBI taxonomy): domain Eukaryota; kingdom Metazoa; phylum Chordata; class Lepidosauria; order Squamata; family Gekkonidae; genus Gekko; species Gekko gecko. Next base: position 10,827,449 of record JAPDNY010000007.1, on the reverse strand, counting down.
GCAGCAGGGGGGCGGGGCAGGGAGGGAAGAGGAATCGCCGCCGATGCCGGGCTTTCGGAGAGCAGGTGGGTGTGAAAATCACGTCTCAGATCCAGGTGGGTTTTGTTTCCGTGCTTATTTGTTTAATCCTCGCGCTGTCCTCCCCCAGCCATACCTTTCCCCTTATTTATTTATAATCTCTATGCACATTTTACTTTCATGCGCTAGAAAACAGAGCCATGATTATGCACTCTCTTATTTTCAATTTGCCAGCACCACGCGGGAAATTACCGGGGATTAGGGGGCTGGGGAGGGTGGTATTTGGGGTGGTAGAGCCCACCCTTGGGAGCTGCCATTTCCTCCAGGGGGAATTGATCTCTTTGTTGTTGTTGTTCAGTCGCACAGTCGAGTCCGACTCTTCGCGACCCCATGGACCAGATTACGCCAGACCCTCCTGTCTTCTGCTGTCCGCTGAAGTTTGCTCAGTTTCATGTTGGTTGCACGATGACACTGTCTGACTATCTCATCCTTTGCGTCCCTTCTTCTTTGACCTTCAATCTTTCCCAGCATCAGGGTCTTCTACAGTGCTGAGCATTCTACCGTTCTTCTACCATTGCTGAGCAGTCGGGTTAGAACAGATAAAGGAAATATCTTACCCAAGAGTGATTAACATATGGAATTCACTGCCATAGGAGGTCGTGCAGCTGCAAGCATGGTCGTTTCAAGAGGAAATTAGATAAACATATGGAGCAGAGTCCACCAGTGGCTATTAGCCACAGGGTATAGATAGGAACTCTCAGTCTGGGGCAGGTGATGCACTCTATCTTGGTGCTGAGGTAGCAGGGGGGCTTGCGCCTGGCCCCACTGCTGGACCTCCTGATGGCACCTGGTATATTTTGGCTGCTGTGTGACAGAGTGTTGACTAGATGGGCCATTGGCCTGATTCAACATTGGCTTCTCTTATGTTCTTATGTTCAGTAATGCTCCCTTCTCATTTGGTGGCCAAAGTATTTGAGCTTCAGCTTCAGGATCTGGCCTTCCAGGGAACAATCAGGGTTGATTTCTTTTAAGACTGACTGATTTGATCTCCTTGCAGTCCAAGGGACTCTCCAGAGTCTTCTCCAGCACCATAGTTCAAAAGAATCTATTCTTCGGCACTCGGCCTTCCTTATAGTCCAACTCTCGCAGCCATACATTACTACGGGGAATACCATTGCTTTGACCATGCGGACCTTTGTTGGCAAGATGATGTCTCTGCTTTTTATCATGCTGTTTAGGTTTGCCATTGCTTTCCTCCCAAGGAGCAGGCGTCTTTCTGGTCTCTTACAATCCTCTTATAATTACAGGAGAATTCCAGGCCACGCCTGGAGGCTGGTGACCCTAGACTCAGCCCATTTCACACCTGGGACACTTCATCTTAAAGATTCATCTCTAAAACGGAGAGCCAGTTTGGTGTAGCGGTTTGGAGTGCAGACTCTAATCTGGGAGAACCAGGTCTGATTCCCCACTTCTCCACATGCAGCTGCTGGTGTGACCTTGGGTCAGTCATAAGTTCCTTCAGAGCTGTTCTGAGAGAGCTCTCTCAGCCCCACCCAGGGCCGGCTCACTCACTAGGTGAACTAGGTGTTTGCCTAGAGCGGCCCGGCCCTTAGGGGCGCCAAACTGCACCCGCTCCTCCCGCCAAAAGCCCCCCCCACCAAAAGCCCTGCATGCATCTAGTCCCTGACCAGGGGACTGCCGCCTCAACCACCTCTTTCACGCCAAGTCCGGCGCCCAGTGCACCCAGAAGTGGGCAGGGAAGGAAGTGAGGAGAGAGAAAGCACCCCCCCTGCTGTGCTCAGGGCCTGTCCTGAGGTGCAGGTGGCCTGCAGGGTGAGGAGGAGGCGGACGCTGTCGCCGGAAGGGCCCAGTGGCAGGGCTGCTCAGGTAGGTGTGCGTGGTGCATAGAGAGGGCTGGAGCAGACCCGTTGCCTCTTCCTCCTCCAAGACGAGCCTGCTCGGACCGGACAACTCCTCCATGCCACCCTCGGTGAGTCTCCTTGGTGTCCCCCCACGGGGAGCGAGGGGACGGGACGCATGTGGCTGGGGGAGGCCCGGTCCCCCAGCGGGGAAGGAGAGACAGGGGGAAGTGGCCGGGGGGGGAAGAAAAAGCAGAAGGGCCGCCCTCCGGAGAGCCTTGTAGCCCCCTCTCCCCCCATCCGATGCACCCAGCTTGGCACCCGGCTTGAGCGCTGGAGAGGCACACGGCGGCGGGGGAGGGGAGACACAAGGTGGGGGGGTGCCACAAGGCAGCCTCACCTGAGGTGTGGCGGTAGTTTTGCCTAGGGTGCCAAAAAACCTCGGGTCGGTCCTGGCCCCACCTACCTCCCGGGGTGTCTTTTGTGGGGAGGGGAAGGGAAAGGAGTTTATAAGCTGCTCTGAGACTCCTTCAGGTAGTGAAGGGCAGGGTATAAATCCAATCTCCTCCTCCTCCTCCTCCTTCTGGTATATCTGTTTCTTTGTGTGATCAGTTAGGCAGGGAGGTTTTGGGATTCAAAATTTTTATTCCATGAAGAAGAAGAAGAAGAAAGAAGAGATTGGATTTATACCCTGCCCTTCACTGCCCAAAGGCGTCTCAGAGCGGCTTACAAACTCCTTTCCCTTCCCCTCCCCACAACAGACACCCTGGGAGGTAGGTGGGGCTGAGAGAACTTCTGACAGAAACTGCTCCTTGAGAGAACAGCTGTGCCAGAGCTTGTGACTGACCCAAGGTCACACCAGCAGGTGCAGGTGGAGGAGTGGGGAATCAAACCCGGTTCTCCCAGATAAGAGTCCGCTTACTTAACCACTACACCATAGTGCCATACAGCACACATACCTTGGCAGGAATTCCACATCTTTTTTTTTTTTCTTTTTCCCTGCTTGCCCCAAATAAGGCAAGGTTTATTAAAAGTTTTTATTATTTTTCTAAACACAAACATACATTCAACATACTCATATGGGGGCTGATAATACATAGTACTTGGCTTCATTTTAAGCCTTATATACAATCAGATTTCTCAGTGCAAGTAACTAAAAATAAAAAAAAAATATCCATTTCTTTGTTGGCTACTATATTTCTTATCATTTTCTTGTTATTCCAGTCTTTCTTAATCAAGATATACTGTTATACCTATTGTTCCAGATATAGAATCTTGGCCACGTATTTTGAAATGTGGACTCTGTATGTCCCTTTAACAATAAGTCAATTTATCCATTTCTGCCGCTTCCAAAAGCTCATTGACAATTTCTTGTTTCGTTGGGACCTCCGGGACTTTCCAGTACTTAGCATATAGAATTCTCACAGTTGTTGTTATATAAACAATAAGATCGCAATCATCATTGTTACAGAAATCAGGAAGAATATTTAACAGTAATACTTCAGGAGTAAAAGGAATAGTACAGTTTAATATGTTTTGCAAGATTTCATGTATCCAAGCCCAACGTTTTTCAACTTTTCCACAATGCCACCAAATATGGTAAAATGACCCCACCTTATTTTGACATTTCCAATATTTGTTTGAGCACTTCCTGTTATATTTAGCTAACTTTTCTGGGGTTACATACGACCTGTAAAGCATTTCACAAACATTTTCTTTATAAGAGGCCGCTTTTGTTATTTTTATGTTTATTTTTATAAAAATAGGAATCCCACATCTTAAGGGCAGGGTTGCCAACCTCCAGGGAGCGCCTGAAGATCTCCCGGTATTACAGCTGACCTCCGGGTGACCAAGATCAGTTCCTTTGGGGAAATTGCCTGCTTTGGAGGTAGGGCTGTATAGCGTCATACCTGGGTGAGGTCCCTTCCCTCCCCAAAACTCACCCTCCTCAGGTTCTACTTCCAACTCAGAGCTGGCAACCAATGTTCCCTCTAAGCTGTGGGGTCTTGTGAGCAAAAATTCTACTTTGTGAGCTACTGGCATTGAAGCTGTGAGCGAGCGATCTGGCTACTGCATACATTAGTCTGCTCTAGAGCCCTCCTTCCTGAGCCAAGACAAAAATGTGTGAGCTGGAGGCTAAAAAAGTGTGAGCTAGCTCACACTAACTCAGCTTAGAGGGAGCACTGCTGGGTAGGTGCTTCCGTGAGTCATGGCTCACTTCTTCAGATACAAGTAGAATGTGAGTTCATCTGTCTCACATATCTTCACAAGGCTGACAGGTTTCTGTTCCATACAGCTAAATGTGGTGCTTTCCACGGAGACAGATCAAGATAGGCAGCCCTGTTAGTCTGTCTGTAGCAACAGAAAATGTATTTATTTATTTCGATTTACATCCTGCCTAGCCAGGAAACTGGCTCAAGGTGGTATACAATGGTTAAAATGCCATAAAACAATAAGTACAGTAAAAGGTAAAGGTTCCCTTGCTCGAAAGCCAGTCAAATTGGACTCTAGGGTTGCGGTGCTCATCTCCCTTTCCAAGCCGAAGAGCCGGCGCTGTCCGAAGATGTTTCCGTGGTCATGTGGCCGGCGTGACTAAACACCAAGGCACACGGAACACTGTTACCTTCCCACCGAAGTGGTACCTATTTATCTACTTGCAATTTCTTGCTTTCGAACTGCTAGGTTGGCAGGAGCTGGAACTAGAGACGGGAGCTCACTCCGTCTTGTGGCACCCGGGTCTTGAACTGCTAAACTACTGACCTTCCACAGCCTGCAGTTCAGCGTCTTAACCACTTGGGCCACCGCAGCTCCTAATAAGGACAGTACATACAGTAAAATTCACTTAAACAACAACTTACATAAAGTGCTAGTGAGAACAGAAGGTGATCCCTATGCTACATTCCCAGCGTCATACAGGCAGCAATGTTTCATTTTCGATACCTCTTTCACCAGTGGTGGCTCCTCATCGAAGGCCTGGTGGAAGAGCTCCGTTTTACAGGCCCTGCAGAACTGTAGAAGGTCCCGCGGGGCCCTGAGGTCTTCCGGGAGCTCATTCCACCAGTATGGAGCCACCACTGAGAAGGCCCTGGCTCTGGTTATCACTAGTCTGGCATCTCTCGGGCCCGGGACAGTCAGGCGATTTTGTGACCCTGACCTCAGTGCTCTCTGGGGCACGTATGGGGAAAGGCGGCCCCTCAGGTAGATGGGCCCCTGGCCATATAGGGCTTTAAAGGTCAAAACCAGCACCTTGAAACGAATCCTGTAGGCGATTGGCAGCCAGTGCAGCGCCTTCAGCACAGGCTGGATGTGACCTCGTGTAGAGAGACCCATCAACAGCCTGGCCGCCGCGTTCTGCACTACCTACAGCTTCCGGATTTGGGACAAGGGCAGCCCCATGTAGAGAGCATTGCAGTAGGAGATTTCGTGAGTCACGGCTCGCTTCTTGAGATACTTCTAACTGTAAGAATGGTTGAGCAGTGGAACAGCCTGCCTCGGGAGGTGGTGGATGCTCCTTCCTTGGACGTTTTCAAGCGGAGGCTGGGCGGCCATCTTTTGAGTACGTTGTAGGTATGTAGGGCTATCTTTCGGCTATGCGCCTGCAGAGTGCAGGGGGTTGGACTAGATGACCTGCAAGGTCCCTTCCAACTCGAAAATTCTAGGATTCTATGATTCTGCAGATACTGCTCACTGGAGGGGGTGAGCTTTTCAGATCTGGCAAAGGAAGCGTTGAATCTCGAGAGCTTATACCTCCCAAATCCTCGTTGGCTCCATTGCCGGACTCAAATCTAGCTATCTTTCTTAGCGGTTTTATAGTCTGCGTCCAGCCAGAGGACTGTTTTTATGCATATATATTTTTTAGGCTTCTCAACATGTGCTTCATGCTGTTTTTATGCCAAAGGCAGAGCGACAGATATAAAGAATCCCATTATATTGCGGGCATCGAATAATTAGCAATTAATTAACACAACAGTCGCAAGTTTCAGATTCTTTTACACATAAGCAGCTTCTCCCCAGGGAAATTATTGATAATTTATTATTATTTTTTTAATCTTTATCTTAGGAGTCAGTGATATTGTGTGGTTGGGAGCTACCTTGAACTGGTGTTGGTAGAGATTGGCATAGAAGAAGAAGAAGAGATTGGATTTATACCCCGCCCCTCACTTGGAGTCTCAGAGCGGCTTACAAACCGCTCTTTCTTTGGGTAGTGAAGGGTGGGGTATAAATCCAATCTCTTCTCTTCTTCATTGATCTGGTCCAGTGGGGTTTTTCTTATGTTAATATAAACTTCTGAATCCCAATGACAGGAGACAACATGAGCAGAAGGCCTCAGCATCTATGCATTGTTGTTGGCCACCCAGAGGAACTGGCTGGCCACCATGTGAGATAGGGTACTGGACTGGATGGACCAATGGTCTGATCCATCAGGGCCCTTCTTATATTTTAATGAAAGCCTTGGCCACTGTGACCTGTTGTTGGCCATCCAGAGGAACTGGTTGGCCACCATGTGAGACAGAATGCTGGACTAGCTGGACCACTGGTCTGATCCATCAAGGCCCTTCTTATATTCTAATGAAAGCCTTGGCCACTGTGACCCGTTGTTGGCCATCCAGAGGAACTGGTTGGCCACCATGTGAGACAGAATGCTGGACTAGATGGACCACTGGTCTGATCCTTCAGGGCCCTTCTTATATTCTAATGAAAGCCTTGGCCACCGTGACCCATTGTTGGCCATCCAGAGGAACTGGTTGGCCACCATGTGAGACAGGATGCTGGACTAGCTGGACCACTGGTCTGATCCTTCAGGGCCCTTCTTATATTCATTGAAAGCCTTGGCCACCGTGACCCATTGTTGGCCATCCAGAGGAACTGGTTGGCCACCATGTGAGACAGGATGCTGGACTAGATGGACCACTGGTCTGATCCATCCGGGCCCTTCTTATATTCTAATGAAAGCCTTGGCCACTGTGACCCATTGTTGGCCATCCAGAGGAACTGGTTGGCCACCATGTGAGACAGGATGCTGGACTAGATGGACCACTGGTCTGATCCATCCAGGCCCTTCTTATATTCTAATGAAAGCCTTGGCCACTGTGACCCATTGTTGGCCATCCAGAGGAACTGGTTGGCCACCATGTGAGACAGGATGTTGGACTAGATGGACCACTGGTCTGATCGATCAGGTCCCTTCTTATATTCTAATGAAAGCCTTGGTCACTGTGACCCGTTGTTGTCCATCCAGAGGAACTGGTTGGCCACCATGTGAGACAGGATGTTGGACTAGATGGACCACTGGTCTGATCCATCCAGGCCCTTCTTATATTCTAATGAAAGCCTTGGCCACTGTGACCCATTGTTGGCCATCCAGAGGAACTGGTTGGCCACCATGTGAGACAGGATGCTGGACTAGATGGACCACTGGTCTGCTCCATCCAGGCCCTTCTTATATTCTAATGAAAGCCTTGGTCACTGTGACCCGTTGTTGTCCATCCAGAGGAACTGGTTGGCCACCATGTGAGACAGGATGCTGGACTAGATGGACTATTGGTCTTCTTATACTCTTATGTTTTCAGTTTCTCGAAATAAATAACTAAGCAAGCCAGTACCAGGGAAGGTTGCAAATCCCTATCTGGTCCATATAGGTATGCCATTGTAAGGAAGGTGTTTTAGTATTGGGTTGGGTTACCACCTCCAGCTTGGGAAATTCCTGGAGATTTGAGGGCAGATCCCATGAAGGGTAGAATGCAGGAAGTGAGTTTTCCTACCATCTATGGAATACATAGTCTGTCCTGTAAAGCTGCCATTTTTTTTCCCAGAGAGACTCAGCTCTGTAGTCAGGAGATCAGCTGTAATTCTGGGAGAACCCAGGTGTAGGGGAAACTGCCTTCCAAGCTGAACTGAACCACACCAGCCATTCCATCTCAGATTCCTTCACTCGTTCGTCTCCCAACATTACGTGTGCCAGCAAATGTAAGCAATCCTCTTCCACTGTTCCCTTTGGATAAACAAGTCAGTCCCCCACACAAAAGAAGAAATGGAGTCAAATCCAACCTTAAAAACCACCACGTGGTGGAAGAACATTGTAACGTTCCAGGTCATTCCATTGTTGACCTATGATACTGACCTTGATAGATGAAGGGTCTGATTCTGTCGAGGCAGCTTCAGGCGTTCACGTGAATCAGAACTTTGGTCCATCCGAGTCAGTTTTGTCTCCTCAGATCAGTGGTTGGGTCGCCAGGGTCTTGGGCAGAGGTCTTTCACATCACCTACCGCCTGGTCCTTCTAACTGGGGATGCCGAGGATTGAACCTGGGACCTTCTGCATGCGAAGCACTTGCTTTACCACTGAGCCACAGCCTCTCTCCAGGGGTAGGGATTTTCCATTTTGGCCTAGGGAACTCATATACACTAAGACATTGAGATCCAGAGTCTCAGGCAAAGGTCTTTCCCATCACCTACTTCTGGTCCTTGTGACTGGAGACACCCGGGATTGAACCTGGGACCTGAGGCATGCCAAGCAGATGCTTTACCACTGAGCAATGGTCTCTCCAGTGGACTAGGGCTCCATCCACACATTGCTGAATAGTGCGCTAAAGGTAGAGGTAGAGGCTTCCTTTGCTCGAAAGCCAGTTGAATCCAACTCTAGAGATGTGGTGCTCATCTCCATTTCCAAGCCAAAGAGCCAGCGCTGTCAGGAGACATTTCTGTGGTCATGTGGCCAACATATGACTAGACGCCGAGGCACACGTAATGCTGTTACCTTCCCACCAAAGCGGTACCTATTAATCTACTTGCAATTTCTTGCTTTCGAGCTGCTAGGTTGGCAGGAGCTGGGGCCAGAGACGGGAGCTCGCTCTGTCAAGCGGCACTCGGGTCTCGAACTGCCGAACTACCGATCTTCCGGTCTTGCAGTTCAGCGTCTTAACCACTGAGCCACCGCAGTCTGATGGGTAGTGCACTAGTGATTACCTATAGCAATCATTCACAGTTGGATTCTCCTGGGGTGGACAAGGTGATCCAGGAGGTGAACGATTGCTATAACACAATATCCAATGATTTGTGGATACAGTTTAGTTGGACCTTGGCTTGATCCAGCGAGGAAGTCTCTGCGTATCACTCAGAAGCACATTACCAAGTCTACCGCCACCAGAATATATACAAAAACAAACTCGGGAGATTTCTATTAATAACATCTATGCCTACTTTAATTTTTTTTTAAAGCTTTCCCTGTTCAGTACTTAGGAGCAAAGCAATCTCAGGAATTATTTAGATTGTCTTTTGCATTTCTAAACCAATTGAGATTACTGAGTGTTAATTAGGTCCTTTTTCTCCTCCGCTCGCCAGAAACCTAGCTGGGTAAAGTAGTATATGGCTATATACGTGAATGTATAACTGCTAAGGGCTTCTGTTAAATATTCATGGGCTGTTATATGAGAAATCCTTTCCTTTCCAGATTTGGGTAAGTATCTCCATTAATAAAACCCATTTATGTAATAGCTGATCGGGACTTTTTTTAGAGGTGACTTGAAGTTCAAACCAGGAAGGTGGGGGGGGGGAGAGTCTAGGTTATAGACGGTGGTGGAGGAAGCGGGGAGGAACGCAATTCACTTACAATTTGAGCCAAGCCTTTTCTATCATCTGTGCAAATAACTCCTGTAGGGGGAATACGGAGTTTTCAGGGAGGCCGGATTAAATGCCACTAGAACCGCTTTGCCTGAGATGGAGCTTTGAGTCCCGTGTTTCTTTTGCCGACTGTGGCCGGCACCTAGAACAGGGGCATCAAACATGCGGCCCGGGGGCCCGGATCAGGCCCCCAGAGGACTTCTATCAGGCCCACAGTGGAACTGGCTGTCTGCTTCCAGTTCTGCTGCTGTGTCATCGTAGGTTTGCAGCTTACAGATACACACCCGAACAGCACACTCAAGATTGCCACAGCACAGGCATTTTGATGTAAGAATTCCGACCGAGAGGCGTCAGTCGTCAGACATATTAAATAAACAAAGTATTGCAGAGTGCTACCATTGTAGCTCAACATTTCAGCCTTTGCAAATGAACGTATTGTTTAAAAGTATCTTCTTGCTTGCCCGTGATCTGCCTTCGTTCACCCAGTATAGGTATTTGTGCCGTGGTGGCAGCTGCTACTGAATATATATTTTTAAAAAACCTGCACAGCCAATTTGATCTCCAGTGGCCAATCAAAAGCCTTGCTACAAAAAATCCCTAACGGTCACTGCCCACGTTCTTAAACAAACAAACAGTTGGTGGGCACCAAGAAAAGTGAGGAGAAGAAGAGGAGGAGGAGGAGGAGGAGGAGTCTCAGAGCGGCTTACCATCTCCTTCCCTTCCCCCTCCCCAGAACAGACACTCTGTGAGGTTGGTGGGACTGAGAGAGCCCTGAAAGAATTGCTCTTGAGAGAACAGCTCTGAGAGAACAGCTCTGAGAAAACTTGTGACTGATCCAAGATCACCCAGCTGGCTGCATGTGGAGGAGTGGGGCAATCAAACCCTCTTCTCCCAGATTAGAGTCCACCAGTCTTACCCACTGCACCAAACTGCCTCTCCCTGGGCACCACGTCAGAGACCCCTGCTTTATGCACTCCACACCCTTATTATATGTCATGCTGACTATTTTATGCACAGCAAACGTTGAATAAAGGCCAGGAAACCTTTATTCCCCCCAAGTGGAAGCAATGCAAAGGGGAGTCAATATCGAAACGGAGATTCCCCCGGTCAAAAAGGCAAGGCCGAGAAATCTCGCAACATTCCTGATTTGACCCCCGACCTCCGAAAGTCCCTCCTTGGGCCACCACACCTCCCTGCTTCCGACCACGCCACTGTTAACACGGCTCACCCCGGGAGGAATTTGCCACGACGGATCGGGTCGGCGACGATTGGCGTTTTTGCTAACATCTCCCTGTTCTTTCCTTGCTCCTTTGTGAAGTCCCCCCGCTTTCTTTGAATCGATGCTGCCCCCCTCCTCCTCGGAGGGATAGCGATTTCCCTTATTTGCACACGGCACAATGGAAGAGCCGCGTAAGCTGGAAATTGCTATTGACAATCTGCCTTTATAATTACTGCAACTCTGAAAGAACAACTCGTTTTCTGTTCCTCACTTCCTCGTTTTCATCTCCCACCCCCGAGATACATATTCTTGGTAGTTCCCCCCTTCCAACCTCCCCTCACCCCCTCACCCCAAATCTCATCAGCCATATCAACGTCTCAGCTCTCTTTCTAAGTCGCCAAGCTCTGGAGGACATGAATATATGTTTGGGGGAAGAGCTTAGCTTAATTTCTATTCTTTTTTTCTCTGAGTGGAGGACGGCCCAAGGCTGGGTGATGGGCAGATCAGCCGGATTGCAGGGAAAAGCCTGGGGAGCTGAAGTAAACATAAGAACAAAGTTAGCTGGGGATTTTGGCTGGTGGACAGGGCAGGGGAAAGACCTTGGGACTATAAATAAGCCATAGAACATAATGCTTTTTGCAGCTAAAACTGTCATTGCCACTCACTGGAAAACGACAATGGCACCCACTCTTTCACAATGGCATAAAAAAACGATGTGGGATTTATATATTATGGCTAAACTCTCGGACAATCGTACACGATCTGAGAAGCTCCCTGCACCATCGACATTTGTCTCTACGTGGTTTCCTATTTTAAGATATCTTTCCGAACAAAGTGATATCCCTAAAGTGATTGACGGCCTATGGTTAGGGTAAGGTCTATTACGCTGTCCTAATCGTCCGTTTTTGTTCATCTAAGAGCTCAGTGTCCACAAGTTACATTAAAAGACGATATTTTACACCACTTAGGTAAAGGTAAAGGTTCCCTTGCTCGAAAGCCAGTCGAATCCGACTCTAGGGTTGCAGTGCTCATCTCCGTTTCAAAGCCAAAGAGCCAGTGCTGTCCGAAGACGTTTCCGTGGTCATGTGGCCGGCATGACTAAACACCAGGGCGCACAGAACGCTGTTACCTTTCCACTGAAGTGGTACCTATTTATCTACTTGCAATTTCTTGCTTTCGAACTGCTAGGTTGGCAGGAGCTGGAACTAGAGACGGGAGCTCACTCCGTCTTGCGGCACCCAGGTCTTGAACTGCTGAATTACTGACTTTCCACAGCCTGCAGTTACGCCACTTATTTCTTCACAAAATTCTTATTGTTCTCACGTTACAGTGCGCTGTATACTGTCTCCTACTATATGTGTTTGAATCTATCTTAACTTTGTAATTTCTATTGCCTTGATTTTATATTTGTATTATTCATGAATAATAAATTTTTAAAAAAATGTAAAAAAAAAAAAATAAGCCGTAGATGCTGATGCACTTTGGGATACGGAGTACCTTGGATGTACCTTCTAAGCATCCTTGCCCTGCGGAAGGGAACTCAAAAGGCATCTAAATGCCTTCTGAGCTATCTTTCCCCAGGCCCCACGCAATGTTCCGTCTAAGCTGTGGAGTCTTGCAAGCAAAAATTCTGCTTTGTGAGCTACCGGCATTGAAGTTGTGGGTGAGCATAAATGAGTTTCCTCTGGAGCCATCCCTCCCTGAGCTAAGACAAAAACACGTAAGCTGGAGGCCAAAAAACTGTGAGCTAGCTCACACTAACTCAGCTCAGAGGGAACACTGGTCCAATCATGCTCCACCTCCCCCAAGAATTCCACAGTGGGAGGACAAGGGAAAGCCACGGGGAGGTCTCGCCTCAAAAATAAGGTTTCTACAAAAAAAAATACAAAAAATACCCCCCAAATAAGGTTTCTGGCATGGCTCTTTGTGGGGGGCGGGGCTTTTAATTAAGGGGGCAGGGCCCCCAAATGCCCAGCTGTAGCTATGGGCCTGCTGGGGATCAAACCTGGGTCCTGGGATTGCCCTCTGTTCTCCCCATTTCTTTAGCCTCGCCTGCCTGCCAGCCAGTCGGGACAAGCAAAGGCTTTCCCAGAGCAAGGCATGGAGTCTGACTGGCATAGCCTATCTGTCATGGTCTGTACCAGTTGCTTTTACCTCTGCCAGGGTTTTGGACTTCCCGGGGGGCCTTTTAGGTCAGGAACACAGCAGGCAGGGGGAGTTAAAAAAGGAAACCCTTGTCTTGTGCAGCAGTCCTGAGCCAGGTCTATCTGCATGCACCCTCCGCAGCTGCCTTTTGCAGCTAACTCACACATCGGGAGAGCATATCCTGGGTCCCCCCCACATCATGTGCAGTTTGATCCTGGAATTGCAAACAATCCAGAACAATGTCTGGGATTCTGAATGGCTCCGGCTCCATCCATTGCTACCGTGCACACACTTCCCCTCTCCCAACCTAGCATTTGGTATTGCATTAGTGCTGGGCTTCTGATATACACTGAGTAGATTGCAAAGAGTCTCTTATCAGGATCTGCAGTGCGAATGTGCTGACTTGGGTACCTTCATAATTTTGGCCTCTGTGTTGTGTTCGGCATTTCATTTTTTTCCCCTTCTTCTTTTGCAATCTGTATAGGTTGGGTGGGGGAGGAGAGGGAGGAGAAGGAGGGGTGATTAAATGAATGCCTGAGGGTACGATGTAGGAGAATCCGACCTGAACGGAATAAGTAAGCAGTCCCTGGGAAAAAAAGTTCTGCCATCCTACGGCAGCCAACTTTTCCAGCATCTTGCATTCCGTCTGGTCCTTTGCAAAGGCTGATGGGAAAACTGCAAGGGAAAACAGTGCAGCAGGAAGTGTGAGCATTTTACAGCTCTCCCTTCTGGAGTCAGAGATGCTTTAGGCTGGTCCTGCATTGGGCAGGGGGTTGGACTAGATGGTCTGTATGGCCCCTTCCAACTCTATGATTCTATGAGAATGTCTGAGCAGGGGTCATTTGGGGCCAGAGTACCCCTGAGCGCCGCTCTGGCAGCCCAGGAGTGGGCACAAACAGCGGTGGTGGCAAGCTCCCCAACCCTGTTCTCCTTCTTTCTAGAATCATGCCACAACAGCGGTGCCACTATCTTTCCATTATATTCAATGGCCCCATGGAATACAATGGAAAGATCACGCCACCACTGTGGCGCAACACCAGAGAGAAGGGGTTTAAACTTTAAATCCCTTCTCTCCTTGCTTCCCCCCCACCCCGCCTTGGCAGGCTGGCTTGGGAAGCAAAAAAGGGGGAGGCATCTTCAAAAGCCTCCCCTTCCCTTCCCTTCCCTTCCCTTCCCTTCCCTTCCCTTCCTTCCCTTCCCTTCCCTTCCCTTCCCTTCCCTTCCCTTCCCCAGCCAGCCTGACAGAGCGGGCTGGGGAGGGAAGCAAAGAGAGAAGGGGTTTAACGTTTAAACCCCTTCTCTCTGGAGTCTCGTGTGGCATATGCTAATGAGCTATTATGCTAATAGCCTATTAGATATGCAAATGAGCTCCTGCAGCTCTTTTTCTATGAAATGACCCCTGCTGAGCATCATAGGTCGTCCACCCCATTCAGCAAACCCCGACATGAAGGGGTAGAGTGACGCGGACCTTGAATGGGCCGTAGCCGGGAATTTTTCATTTTGTAGGGCAGTTTTTTCTTTCTTGTGGGTCACCCATTATGCTTATACTTAAAAATAATAAATAACTGGAGATTTGGGGAGTGGATCCTGAGGAGGGCAGGGTTTGGGGAGGGGACGGACTTCAATGGGGTATAATGCCACAGAGTCCACCTAGAGATCAGGTAGAATGCCAGGGGATCTCCAGCCCCCACCTGGAAACTGGCAACCCCAGGGGGAGAAACTGGCTTCCCCCCATCAACAACCCCCCACCCTGTGATGGAAAGATATGAGGGAGGGAAGGAGGGAGGGAGAGAGAGAGAGAGAGAGAGAAAGAGAGGGATTAGCTTCCCCACACCACCACCACCACCATGCCTTCTCTCTCTTTCTTTCCCCAGCCCTTCCCACCAGACAGAGTGTTGGACTGGATGGGTCGTTGGCCTGATCCAACATTGGCTTCTCTTATGTTCTTAGGACATGTAGGTCTTTGGCCCAGCAAGGCTTCTGATTGGCCACTGGAGATTTGATTGCTTGGTATACATAATTTCTATCATTGGTCATGGTCACACGCGCCAGAAAAATCAGGGGGGAGACGAGGCTATTTCTTCTGGAGGAATTTAATCTACAGTTGCACGATCACACCACCATTTGAAGCTGCGGGCGCAGCCTGTCTGTCTGATCAGATGCAACTGTGGGTGAGTCGGGAGGGGCATTTTTTCCCCATGCACTTAAACAGGGGATCGATGAATCACACCTCCTCACCGAGGGCTCCCTATGGAGTTTGCGATGATGAGCATACTGTGAAGGGTGGGTGGGACACTGGCATCGAGTCAGAATGGCCTGATCAGACCATCCCGACGTCATGAGAACAAGCTGGAGTGATCAGACATGGGAAGTCCATCTGTGGCCCATCGCAACCCGTTTACTACCGGGTTTCCCACAGTGTCTTTTAACTCCGTTTCTGCGGCAGAGCAGAATGGGTTGCCGATGGCTGCGGGGCGCTTCCCAGATGTTGTTGTCTGATCACTCCCTCTAAATCCACCCAGCATTTGCACCTGTGCTGGGTCTAATTGTGTGTATGATCGCAACCATCGTGCAGCAATACAGGGATTGTATAGTCTGCAGTTCCACTGATGAATTGTGCCAAAATGAGGCTTCCACATCTGGAATCCCTTGTGTGATTTCTGACTTTGACTTCTGATTTTTTTTTTTATCCCTTTGGATCGGTTTTCTTGGACTCCTCTGGATCCTTCTCGATTGACCATTGCGTTATGAGATTCTGTTACATTATTCTATGTTTTATTAACATGCTAACTTAGTGTGTTAGTGTGCTGTGTGTTGTGGACTTTATATAGTGAATTTTGTGCTGTTGACCGCTGTTTTATTGTTTTAGTCGTAATAGAGTATTTATGGGTTTAGTATTTATTCTTGGCTTTTGCCTCTATGTTTTAATGTTGTCGTATGGCATCTTGCCTCTTGTTTGCCGCCCTGAGCCCATGTTGGAAGGGTGGGATATAAATCCAATAAATAACTTACATTAGAATAATTTTGTGTTTTATTCCAGTGTTATTTGTCAATACTATGGCTGCGTTCACACACATAAATAATCCACTTTCAAACTGGATTTTTATTGTGTGAACTGGCAAAATCCAGTTTGAAAGTGCATTGAAAGTGGATTGAAAGTGGATTATTTAGTGTGTGTGAACATAGCCTATGTTTATATACACACTGTATTCCTCCCTGTGTGTTCTCACCATACCAGAAGGAGCTTCACTGTGTGACTGAAAATAAGCTATGGTGGCCATTTTGTAGCTGAAGCTCCAGAAGTAGCCATGTTGGGGTGGCCATTTTGTGGCGGTGCCCAGCGTGCTGTGTCAGAAATCCAAAAAATGCCTGCAGGCTCAAAAAGTCTGGAGGCCCTGCCCTAAGGTTTTTGAGGCAAGAGGTGAAGGGAGGTGGTTTTTCATTGAACCCCTCTGCCCTCAACTTCCTTGGTGGTCTCCCATCCCAGTACCAACCAAGGCCAACTCCTGCTTAGCTTCCAAGATCGGATGAAATTGAGCTAGCCTGGGCCATTCAGGCGCTCAGAGGCAAACAATCGAGAGCTTTACCGCCTTCCTACTTTCTGTGTGCTTCTCAGAGCACCTGGCCGGGCCACATAGCCCAGATACGAAAGAGACAAGAGACTGAGCTGTGGCCCATTTCTGTGTTAACTGATCTGGTTGCAGTAGAAGTTCACCCATAATGCACTTCAGTCTCTGTTAAACAAAACAGCAGCTTAAAAAAATATGCGCCAGATCCACTGGCTCTCTGAGCGACACTGAATTTCGTCCCGACTGTGTCTGTTTTTGCTTTTAAATGGAAGCTGTTCTGACAAGTATTAAGGTTGGCTATTTGTAAGAAGGCCTACTTTACCCAGAAAATGCATCCCAAATTACCTGGGTTGGTCTTTGCATCTGCCCACCCCCTCATCCATTTCTTTTCTTTCTCCCTTTTTTTTCCAATTTTCTTTTTTTTAAAAGAAAAGAAACTGAAGAAGCACTGCTATTTACATATTTGAATATGAAGCCCCTTCCCCCAAATCCCCAACCAACCTCCATTAATTCCTGATTGGATCAGTTCATCTTTAACACCAACACCCCCCCCATATATATATATATATATATATATATATATATTCCGTTTTAGCTAGGGAATGTGCTCGGAATAGAAATCGGGGAGAGAAAGAGAGCGTCGCCGTTCCACAGCGCTTTTCATACCCGAAAATTAGCAAGTTTCTACAATTTAAAGGTTCAATTTGTAATTCTAAAAACTCCTTTCCCTCATTTCTTTTTGCTTTGCTTCGGGCGTGAATATAAGCAGGGCGGGGGGCGGCCGTCTGCTTCTCCACTACTGGAGAAGAGATAACTAATAGTGCTGAATTTACAAAAAAATAAAAATAAAATTTGGGAGTTGCACGTCCTTTGCATAAACACCTTATTAATATCGTATCCTGATCTTAACGTCGGCGAAGCCGCTTGGCTGTACGAACGAAACAATCAACGCCGTTTAATGCACCCCCGTTTTCTTTGTGTGTGTGTGTGTGTTTTGCAAATGATCTTCCCCCAAAAAACTAGATTTGGGGATTTAAATTGCAAATGCCTCTTTCCCTCCCAGTGTTCTAAGTCTGCCAAAAGACAGATTTGCACACCAAAAAAAAAAAAAAAACAGAGGAAAATCTGAAGAGAGAGGCAGGGCGGGTCACAACTGTAGGGTTCAATAAGAAGTCAGGATTCTCCGATAATTCCTAGGCATCTTTCTCATCCACTTTTGAATCTTCTGGAGCAGAAGCGTTTGAAGAGCAGTAAAAAAAAACCAATTGATACAGTTTTTTTAAAAAAAAAAGCTTTAAAAAGTATTAGTGTCTTTGGTAGATCCATATATTATTCCGACATCAAATCACCATTGTGTGTACAAGAAGAAATCTGCTGAATACACCATTCTGGGCTACAATTGGGGTCCTTAGCTCTGTGTTGGGAAATACCTGGAGCTTTCGGGGGTGGAACCTGGGGAGGGTGGGATTGGGGGAGGGCAGGGGCCTAAGTGGAGGAGGAGGAGGAGCCTCAGAGCGGCTTACAAACTCCTTCCCTTCCAAAAGAGTTGGGTATGTTTAGCCTGGGAAAGAGAAGACTTTGAGGGGACACGATTGCAGTCTTCAAGTATCTGAAGGGCTCTCATGTAGAAGAAAGGAGCTGTGGTGGCTCAAGTGGTTAAGACGCTGAACTGCAGGCTGTGGAAGGTCAGTAGTTCAGCAGTTCGAGACCCGAGAGTGCTGCATGACGGACTGAGCTCCCGTCTCTAGTTCCAGCTCCTGCCAACCTAGCAGTTTGAAAGCAAGGAATTGCAAGTAGATAAATAGGTACCGCTTCAGTGGGAAAGTGACAGCGTTCCGTGCGCCTTGGTGTTTAGTCATGCCGGCCACATGACCACGGAAACATCTTCGGACAGCGCTGGCTCTTCGGCTTGGAAATGGAGATGAGCACCGCAACCCTAGTGTCGGATCCGACTGGCTTTCGAGCAAGGGAACCTTTGCCTTTACATGTAGAAGATGGAGCAGATCTCTTCTCTCTTGTTCTGGATTGCAAGACTAGACCTAAAGGGTGGAAATTACGAGGGAATCATTACCAGCTAGATATCAGGAGAGACCTCCTAAACTGTAAGAGTGGTTGAGCAGTGGAACAGTCTGCCTCGAGAGGTGGTGGATGCTCCTTCGCTGGACGTTTTCAAGTGGAGGCTGGATGACCATCTTTCGAGTATGTTGTAGGGCTATCTTTTGGCTATGCTCCTGCAGAGTGCAGGGGGTTGGACTGGATGACCTGCAAGGTCCCTTCCAACTTTAACATTCTCTGATTCTCTGATTCTCTGATCCTCTCCCCACAGCAGACACCCTGTGAAGCAGGTGGGGCTGAGAGAGCTCTGAGAGAAACTGCTTCTGAGAGAACAGCTCTGCTTGTGACCCTTGAAAGCCACTGCCAGTCTGAGTAGGCGATGCTCACTTTGATGGACCAATGGGTTGACTCAGTATCAGGCAGCTACTAAGAGGTTTTGAGTTATTTGGTGCCAAACCAAACCAAGTAAGCTCACATTTGATTATCATAGATGAACACAGTAAGTTCAGCTGTTCAAGACATCTGCAGTGAAGTTCATAGCATCCCGAGTGCTGTCCCATTCACTGCATGCTCCTTGATTGGTTGAGACCTGCCATGTGACTAATCCAGGGACGAGGAATCAGCTCAATCATATAGAAGAAAAAGGAGGAGGAGGAGGAGATTGGATTTATGCCCTGCCCTTCACTCAGAGTCTCAGAGCGGCTTACAAACTCCTTTCCCTTCCCCTCCCCACAACAGACACCCTGTGAGGTAGGTGGGGCTGAGAGAGCTCTTGACAGAAACTGCTCTTTTTCAAGAACAGCTCTTATCAGAACTATGGCTTGCCCAAGGTATAAAGCCATAGATTCCACCTTCCAAAGTGGCTGTTTTCTCCAGAGCCAGTTTGGTGTAGTGGTTAAGCGCGCGGACCCTTATCTGGGAGAACCGGGTTTGATTCCCCACTCCTCCACTTGCACCTGCTGATGTGACCTTGGTTCAGCCGCAAGCTCTGGCACAGCTGTTCTCTCAAGGACAGTTTCTGTCAGAAGTTCTCTCAGCCCCACCGACCTCACAGGGTGTCTGTTGTGGGGAGGGGAAGGGAAAGGAGTTTGTAAGCCGCTCTGAGACGCCTTTGGACAGTGAAGGGCGGGGTATAAATCCAATCTCTTCTTCTCTTCCAAGGAAACAGATCTCTGGAACATAGAGACCATTTGTAATTCTGGGAGATAGAATCATAGAGTTGGGAGGGACCTCTGGGGTCATCTAGTCCAACCCCCTCCAGCCACCACCAATTGGAAGCACTGGGGACTTCATACGCCTGTAATCAGTATAGTTTTGGCTTATATCTGCGGGCTTCTGCAGAAAGATTTCTAACGTTGAACATAATTATATGTTACTCAGTAATAGAATGACATATGCATCGATAAAATCGTTTCTAAAGGAAATTGTTACAAGGGCATTTAACAAGTTGATGGTTTGTCCAGGGTCAGACACAGCCTCACCCCGAAAATCTCATAAGGATGGCAGGGAAAAGAACGCCCCTTTACAAAAACACAAGATGTGCAAAAGTACAAACATCCCCTGTATTCTTAAGAACATAAGAAAATAAGAACATAAGAGAAGCCGATGTTGAATCAGGCCAATGGCCCATCTAGTCCAACACTCTGTCACACAGCGGCCAAAATATACCAGGTACCATCAGGAGGTCCAGCAGTGGGGCCAGGACACTAGAAGCCCTCCCACTGCTGCCCCTTCCAGCACCAAGAATAGAGTGCATCACCTGCCCCAGACTGAGAGTTCCCATCTATACCCTGTGGCTAATAGCCACTGATGGACTTCTGCTCCATATGTTTACCTAATTCCCTCTTGAAACTGTCCATGCTTGTAGCTGCCACCACCTCCTGTGGCAGTGAATTCCATATGTTAATCACTCTTTGGGTGAAGAAGTATTTCCTTTTATCTGTTCTAACCCGACTGCTCAGCAATTTCATGGAGTGCCCACGATTTCTTGTATTGTGAGAAAGGGAGAAAAGTACTTCTTTCTCAACCTGCTCAATCCCATTCATAATCTTATAAACCTCAATCATGTCACCCCTCAGCCGTCGTTTCTCCAAGCTAAAGAGCCCCAAGCATTTTAACCTTTCTTCATAGGGAAGGTGTTCCAACCCTTTTATCATTCTAGTTGCCCTTCTCTGCACTTTTTCCAATGCTATAATATCCTTTTTGAGATGTGGTGACCAGAACTGTACACAGTATTCCAAATGAGGTCGCACCAATGATTTATACAGGGGCATGATGATACTGGCTGATTTGTTTTCAATTCCCTTCCTAATAATCCCCAGAATAGTGTTGGCCTTCTTTATTGCAGCTACACACTGTCTAGACATTTTCATCGAGTTATCCACTACGACTCCAAGATCTCTCTCTTGGTCCATCTCTGCCAGTTCAGACCCCATCAACGTGTATTTCTTCTCCCTCCTTCAGGACTTTCCCAAATGGATTCTGCATTCCAGCTCCGGCAGCACAATTAGTATTTTGCTCCATTGATCCCCTGTACATAGTCAGGAGCAAAGGGAGGTCAAGACCATACCTGAGCTACTGATCTACCTGCAGAGCAGTCCCACCCCATCTCTGAACATGCGTTCAATTAACTCAATAGCTGTAGACCCCCATCGCTTTAACACTTCCAGGGCCTTATCTGAGAAACCGACCATGTATTCTGGCTGTGGTTACATTGGGTTATGTGCATGATGTTTGAGCTAAAGGCTATGCCCACACTTACATGTTGGAAGCAGTGCAGGCACCCCGGGTGAGCAAAGAGGGCAAGTGTTAGGGTTTCAACCTCCAGGTGGCGGCTAGAAATCTCATGGAATAACAGCTGATTTCCAGACTACAGAGATCAAGTCCCCTGGAGAAAATGGCCGCTTTGGCAGGTGGGCTCTGTGGCATTGTACCCTACCGAAGTCTTTCTCCTCCCCAAGCCCCGCCCTCCTCAGGCTCCGCCTCCAAAATCTCCAGGTATTTCCCAACCCAGTACATTCCAAATACCTTCCTGTCCCACAGTCTCTGATCACCCACGCAGAGGCCTTCCCAAAGTTCCGCCCTCACTTCCCACCACCCACAGGAAAGTAGTTGGGGAACTTACCTAAGGGACCGCCTTTCCCCACACGTACCCTAGAGAGCACTAAGATTGGGGTCCTAAAATCGTCTGGCCCTTCTGAGCCCAAAAGAAGTCAGGCTATCTGTGACGGGGGTCAGGGCCTTCTCGGTGGCGGCTCCACACTGGTGGAATGAGCTCCCGGATGACATCAGGGGCCCTGCGGGACCTCCTACAGTTCCGCAGGGCCTGTAAAATGGAGCTCTTCCACCAGTCTTTCGATTAGGGGCTGTCCTTCTAACATCCAGGCCCTGGCCCCAATGCCAGCACCAACTCAATACCCTGATTAAACCCAGACTACAGAGCTGCGGTGGCTCAAGTGGTTAAGACACTGAACTGCAGGCTGTGGAAGGTCAGTAGTTCAGCAGTTCAAGACCCGAGAGTGCCGCATGATGAGGTGAGCTCCCATCTCTAGCTCCAGCTCCTGCCAACCTAGCAGTTCGAAAGCAAGAAACTGCAAGTAGATAAATAGGTACCACTTCAGTGGGAAGGTAACAGCATTCTGTGCACCTTGGTGTTTAGTCATGCCGGCCACATGACCACGGAAACGTCTTCGGACAGCGCTGGCTCTTCGGCTTTGAAACGGAGATGAGCACTGCAACCCTAGAGTCGGGTTCGACTGGCTTTCGAGCAAGGGAACCTTTACCTTTACCTTTACAGAGGTAGTTGATTACAAGGATGCTGCAACTGCCGCCATCGGCCATGAATTATACTAGCACTTTATGAAATGCTTTATTTTGTATTGCCTGTGATTTTATTTAAATATGGGGTTTTAACTGTTTTAACATATTGTCTGTAAGCTGCCCCTGAACCTGCCTTGGTGGGGAGGGCGGGGTACAATTTAAAGGAATAAACAAACAAACATCGTCTGATCCAACCCAAGTTCTCCCAAATACATCTTATATTCGGATCTTCACCATTTTTCCTCCTATTTAGGGACCCATCTTCTAATCATCCCAAAGGTTGTAGAAAAGAGCAAGAGTCCCGTAGCACCTTAGAGACTCACGAAAGCCGATACCCAGCCACAAATTTTGTTATTCTTTAATGCAGGGAGGTGTCAAACATAAGGCCCGGGGGCCAGAACTGGACCATCCAGGGCTCTTATGTGGCCTGTGTCAGGTGGCCCTGTCATAAGTATGGAATGCAGAAGGAGTACTTTCAGTCTCCCATCCTCTGAACTTTTATTCACTGTCTGTTATCAGGTCTCTGACCTTGCATCTCCAGCTGCCTGGAGTCTTCGGATGGGAACCAACGGTTTCTAGATTGTGGTGCTTGCTTTGCCCGCTCGCTTTGCCTGCGTGCGCAAATAGTATTCATTGGCTTCAGCTACATGGGGTGTGTATGCTTGAATATAGTATATCTCAGCAGGCCCTATGGTATGTGGCCGTTACTGACACAAGCTGTACACGTGACTTTAGTTCCGATTCACCATTAAACATTGTCTTCTGAAGAAGCCCTGTGTGGTGTGACCTGACTAAGGAGCCTGACAGCCTGGGACCAACTAGTGCAAGGGAGGGAACAGGAGACTGCTTGGAAGAGGGTGGAGCCACTCTGATTCTGGCTTCAGCATGGCAGAAGAACC
Source organism: Gekko gecko (assembly GCA_029375565.1). Classification (NCBI taxonomy): domain Eukaryota; kingdom Metazoa; phylum Chordata; class Lepidosauria; order Squamata; family Gekkonidae; genus Gekko; species Gekko gecko. The sequence goes on along the minus strand of JAPDNY010000007.1, from coordinate 10,804,247 downwards.
TCATCTGCAGCAGTCGAGTGGTATGGGAGCGTCGGCCCACTGCTGCACCACTGGCTCTCCTGTTCATCCAGATGGATTTTCCTTTGCAGCCCCCTCCCAACCCACGGGGCCTTCCAGTGAGGATACACCAATTTGTAGCTTACTAGCTCAGCCCCATAGCTATAGACTTTTTGGGGAGGGGGCCATGGGGGGCCGGCAGCTAATTTAATCAAAAGTTCCAGGTAACCCTCCGCTGGTGGCAGGCCATGCACTCTTTTGGCCACTTCACCGGGTGGGAGGATGAGGCAGGTGGGGGTGGGGGTGGTTGAGGGAGGTGATGACAGTGGTGGCAGTAGTGGTGGGCATCCTCCTCCACTTCCTCTCACCTGGTGCGTCACCTCCAGTCACAAAGGTCACAGAAGCCAGGAGGGAGCATGCACCACAGGGGCAGCTCAGAGTGCAGGTAAAGTGCTGCCTCTCAGTGCCTCTGGTGTGCGCTCTCCACAGCTCCCTTAGAAAAACTCCCATGGGGCTTGTTGAGGGGACTCGGGTGGCGGGGGGAGGCAGGCAGTTTTTAAAGCAGGTGCACATGGCCTGGAGTACAGAGACCAGTCCCGTGATTAAGAGAGGGTGAGGAAGAGAAGCTGGCAGGAGCTGGCAGCAATTTGTCTGAGTTTAAAGGGGAGGGGAGTGTTGGAAGGTAGTTCTGGGGACAAAGGATTCTGCTTCTCTGGGGTGCCCAAGGAGCTCAGTTGTCACACAGCCAAGTTGGAGGCAGTGCAGCGCACAGGTGGCAAGTTGAGTCACTTTGGGGACAGCCCGGGAGGGAGGTGGCCCAGAAGAAATGAGAGGGGCCCGGGCCCCGTGGGCCCCACATTAGCTACAGGCCTGTACCAGCTGCTGTCCTTTATACAGTTTATATCTCTGGTACCTGGCATTATGTTTTATGGTGCACACGGCCTGGCCCAACAAACTGACATTCATGCCAGGTCTGGACCTCGTAACAAATGAGTTCGACGCTTCCGATGTAAGGTGTTGCTGGATTCCGGCTCTTTTCTACTGCTGCGGGCAGACTAGCACGGCTATCCAGATTGGTCCCAAAGGCTGACGTCTCATACCAAACACCCTACAGGATTGTCGTGGCATCAAGCCCCTGAGATGAGCTCGATATTTCCATTTCAACAAATAAATAAAACCCGCCATCTCTATGCAGCCTCTGCCTCCCTCCATATGTTCCCGGTTATTTTATTAGCACTTTATCTTTCCCTCCCTAATTTGATACACACTAAACCAGAAATCTAATTCCAAGTGCAAATGAAATGAAAAAAAGCAAATCAGATATGGGGGCGGGAAAGAGAGAGAGATACTCGTAGCCGTTTCAGTTTTGATCGAGGATCACAATCTGCTTTTATTTTATTTTATTTTTTGGTGTCACTATTTAATAGAGGTTCATCGCCTTAAGACAAAGTTGGCCATTCCCAAGGCTGTGCAGAAGTGTATGCTTTAAATCCACTGAAGCATGGCATTATGGGAACTGTAGTTCACACAGTGAGGCACCAGTGGCTTGCGAAGTAGCTTCTTAAAAAGCTAGTTTTGCCATTTGTCCACCTGTGGCAGGTAAACCTCAGCCCCCATCCTTCACAAAACTAAGGACAGGGAGGAAAACAAATGGCTGGAAATGTCTCCATAGTATTCAGGCCTTTGTAACAGAACTGTGCATATTAGGCAACACGCCTGTAGCCAGTCCTCCAAGAGCTTACAGAGCTCTTCTCACAGGGGCTACTGTAGCTCTTGGAGGATTGGCTATATCAGGGGTGTTGCCATATGCAAAGGACTCTTGCTACAAAGAGCCTGAACATTCTAGGGATTTTGCTGCAGTCTTTACCCTGGACAGTAGGGGAGATTCCTAGAGTGTCACCAGGAAGTGATGTCACATCCTCCCCAAACTCCGCTGTCCCCAGGCACTGCCTTCAAAATCTCCAACCATTAGGCAAGGCAGTACTGGAAACCCTATCAAAAGCACGCTGTCAAGAGATTGGCCTATAGCTGGTGACTAAAATATTAAGTGTGCGGTTAAGTGCGTGGACTCTAATCTGGGAGAACTGGGTTTGATTCCCCACTCCTCCACTTGCACCTGGCTGGATGACCTTGGGCAAGCCATAGTTCTGATAAGAGCTGTTCTTGGAAAAAGAGCAGTTTCTGTCAAGAGCTCTCTCAGCCCCACCTACCTCACAGGGTGTCTGTTGTGGGGAGGGGGAAGGGAAAGGAGTTTGTAAGCCGCTCTGAGACACCTTTGGGCAGTAAAGGGCAGGGTATAAATCCAATCTCTTCTTCTTTATCTGCTGATTTTCAAGATGCTGGTAACATGGGTGTTAGCTCGACCTGGCAACCAGTGGGAGGGTTGGGGAGCAGAGACAGGGGGCAGGGCTGGGGCTAGGTTGCCAAATATAGGTTAAGAAACTCCTGGAGATTTTGGGAATGGAGCCTGGGGAAGACAGGGACTTCAGTGGGGTGCAATGCCCTAGAATCCACCCTCCAAAGCATCCATTTTCTCCAGGGGAACCGATCTCTGTAGTCTGGAGACCAGTTGTAATTCCAGGGGATCTCCAGGTTCCAGCTGGAAGCTGGCATCCCTAGGCCTGGGGGTGGGGGGTTGAGAACCAAAAACAGTCCCCCCACTGCTAGAGTTTCCAGGCCTCCCACTACAGCCTCCCGCTGACCATCTCTGTTGCCTGCCATCTCTCCAAGCAGGAGTTGGAGAAAAATAGGGGGAAAAAAATCCCTGTGGGCCTCTGTGCCAGTAGGTCACTTCCCGGTACAAGTCAGAAGGGACAATGAGTAGCTCTAGGAATTGTTGGAAAACCATAGAGTTTCTGCCGATTCCTAGAGCTACCCACTGTCACTTCCTGTCATACCTGGAAGTGATAGAGTGACATTGGTGACATTCTCGATGCCAGACTCAGCCCAGCAACCTGACCCATGGCTCGGTAAGAGAACCAAGCCGGGCCTTCTAATAGGGACCATTTACGTCCCCGTAAAACTGAGCATAAAGTGAAGAAAGCAAACTTTTCTCTGGCTAATCTCTGCAATGACGCAGCCCCCCTAATTTATTCTGCTAAGCCCTGGCACTGAGACTAAGCCGCTTCTTCTCGGTGCCACCGAAGCTTTGACATAACAAGACAAATAATTTTCCCAGGCCCCGCTTTATCTTCTAAACCATTTGATTCTCACTTACTCAAGCCCGGGGGCAGAGCTGACCTTCTGATAAAGCCGCTCCGGTGCCAGAAGACGCTCGCATGCCGCCGCGCAGGGCCCTGGCGACAGAAGAGTGAGGGAAACTTCTTCCGCGGAGCAGTCGCCTCACATATCCTTCCACGTTTGCCTTCTGGCTGTTCTTTTGGGGACACGCGGCAGGCTCCGACGTGGACAAAAGGCACGGGGAAAGGCCAGCAGGAGATGTCTCCTTTTTGTCTCAAACTTGAGAGAAGGATGGGAGCGCTTCAAGCGCAACAAAGCCTCTCGGAGGAGGCCCCAGATCTGGCTTTCTGCCCCCCCAGCTGCTTATAGGACCATGATCATCACCAGCAGCAGGAATCAGAACAGCCCCCAAATGTGGGAAATCTGCACATCGCTCCTCGTCAGATGGCAGGTTAGTCATTAAAGGCCCGGGGGACACATGCACATCCACATCCAGCATGTCTAAACCTCTGCAATGTTCATTGGAGCTGCTCCAGGCAGGCTGCAAGCATTTGCAAATAGATTCTATATGGAAGATTGGATGAAGACAAAGCATTTGGGAAATGGGGTGATTAGGGCTGCCAACCCTCCAGGTGGCACCCGGACACCTTCCAGTATTACAATTGGCCTACAGACCATCAAGATCAGTTTCCAAGATCTGACAAGAAGAAGAAGAAGAAGAAGAAGAAGAAGAAGAAGAAGAAGAAGAAGAAGAAGAGGAGGAGGAGGAGGAGGAGGAGGAGGAGGAGGAAGGAGGAGGAGGAGGAGGAGGAGGAGGAGGAGGAGATTGGATTTATACCCTGCCCTTCACTACCCAAAAGTGTCTCAGAGCAGCTCACAAACTCCTTTCCTTTCCCCTCCCCACAACAGACACCCTGGGAGGTAGAAGAAGAAGAAGGGATTGGATTTATACCCCACCCTTCACTACCCAAAGGAGTCTCAGAGCAGTTTACAAACTCCTTTCCCTTCCCCTCCCCACAACAGACACCCTGTGAGGTAGGTGGGGCTGAGAGAACTCTTGACAGAAACCGCTCTTTTTCAAGAACAGCTCTTATCAGAACTACTGCTTGCCCAAGTTCATCCAGCCAGGTGCGAGTGGAGGAGTGGGGAATCAAACCCGGTCCTCCCAGATCAGAGTCCGCGCACTTAACCACTACACCAAACTGACATGGCTTCCATATGCCACATGTACGTGATTCTTCCTGTTTTTTTGTACAAGAAGTAAGTTTTCCTCTGGGTTGGGTCTAGGGACTGAATAGTACCAAAATCGCAGTTGTTCTTTTTAATATACTTCCTAATATATTGCTTTTGGGGGCCTTCCTAGACTTCCCCTCTAGCCGCTCTAAAACCAGTTAGAGCTACGCTGATTAATCTCTCCAGATATGCGCTCCCCATGGTAATCCATTCACCACATCTCTGGGAGAGAGAAGGAAGAAGATAAGTGGGTGCCAGGGGGTGTGTATTTAATCTACGACTGGCTTAGCCCAATGTCTTACTGCTCCCTGAAGGTCTCACCACAGGTACTTTTGTGGGACGAAATGATAGAGTGAGGCGCGAAGGAAGGGCCATTTGCACAGGGCCTCCAGCTAATTAAGCCGGGGCTGAAACAGGAGGGAGGAAGAAAAGGAAAAAAAAGGAAATAAGGCTGGCTCGCCAAGGCTGATAGCAAAAAGTAAATGGGAATGGAGGATATTTCATCAAGAGAGAGAGAGGGAGAGAAAGGGAGAGAGGGAGCTTACAGGCCAGTCTTCTTTGTGTCCTGCGAAGCCGCTCCGGTTTTGAGAAAAAAGATTTGCCAGGCAATCACTGTGTGACAAATTGGAAATGTGCATGACATAGTGGCTTCCAGAATGGAGAGCGATTATTTTAAAAACCTATCATCATCACCAACGTCCACAACACCAACATCATCATCATCGCCATCAACAACATCACCACCGTCATCATCAACAACATCACCACCACCATCGATGACAATCCCAATAATATATGTTGTTCTTATTGTTGTTCGGAGGGAAAGTGGGACAGTATAGCCCGATCTCGTCCAATCTTGCCAGATCAGAGAGTGATTAAAATGTCGAATTCGCTGCCAGGGGGTGTAATGATGGCCACATGCATAGACGGCTCTAACGGGATTAGATAGATTCATGGAGGATAAGTCTATCAGTGGCTACTAGTCATAGTAACAAACAGGAACCTCAACATTTCAAGGTAGTCAGGCTCTGAATCGCAGAGCAAGGAAGCGACATCAGCCTCTATGACCTGTTGTTGGCTGTCCAGAGGAACTGGTTGGCCATTGTGTGAGGCAGGATGCTGGATGAGATGGACCACTGGTCTGATCCAGGAGGACCCTTCCCATGTTCTTATGAAGGCCTCGGCCTCTGTGCCCTGTTGTGGGACCTCCAGAGGAACTGGTTGGCCACTGTGTGAGGCAGGATGCTGGATGAGATGGACCACTGGTCTGATCCAGGAGGACCCTTCCCATGTTCTTATGAAGGCCTCGGCCTCTGTGCCCTGTTGTGGGACCTCCAGAGGAACTGGTTGGCCACTGTGTGAGGCAGGATGCTGGATGAGATGGACCACTGGTCTGATCCAGGAGGACCCTTCCCATGTTCTTATGAAGGCCTCGTCCTCTGTGCCCTGTTGTGGGACCTCCAGAGAAACTGGTTGGCCACTGTGTGAGGTAAGATGCTGGATGAGATGACCCACTGGTCTGATCCAGGAGGACCCTTCCCATGTTCTTATGAAGGCCTCGGCCTCTGTGCCCTGTTGTTGGCCATCCAGAGGAACTGGTTGGCCACTGTGTGAGGTAAGATGCTGGATGAGATGACCCACTGGTCTGATCCAGGAGGACCCTTCCCATGTTCTTATGAAGGCCTCGGCCTCTGTGCCGTGTTGGGGGACCTCCAGAGGAACTGGTTGGCCACTGTCTGAGATAGGACGCTGGACTATCTGGACCACTGGTCTGACACAACAGGGTTCTTCTGATGTTCTTACAGAAGTTAAGCAGGGTCACTGCTTGGATGACAGACCACCAAGAAAGGCTCTGCAGAGGAAGGCGATGGCAAACCACACCTCTGCTTCTCACTTGCCTTGGAAGCCCCTTGCTGGGTCACCATAAGTTGGCTACGACCTGATAGAACTTTACACCCACACCCACATCATTCTTAATTATTATTATTTTTTAAAAAATATATATCTTAAGAAACCAGAAGCATTTCTAGAACCCTTAATTATCTTAAAATCTTAGAATCACTAAGTTGGAAGGGGCCATACAACCCATTAGTCCGACCCCCTGCTCAATGCAGGACCAGCCTCTAGGGGAAATGATCCTGAATACCTGGAGATCAATTGTAGTGGTGAGATGTCCAGGTGCCACCTTGAAAGTAGCAACCCTGCCTGGCAACCCTACCTGGATGCAAGGTAGGAGAGTGAGAAGCAAACTGGTCTTCACAAACAGGAAAGGCACGAGGCAGTCGCGGGGCGATTTGCCGTGAAAAGAGTCCCTTCTTTGCTCTTTCGTGGGTGGATGCAAGAAGTGAGCACGAACCAGCATTCTCCTCCCCCAGCAGGGCTGCCTTGAGAATGACGGGAGTGCTCCGTCTGTGAATTTTAGCTGCACGATGTGGTAAGAGAACTTATGAAGCCAAGTCGTACTAGAAAAACTGTATAACTTTTTGACTTATGAATTATGTCTATTAAATAGTCTTTTTGCAGGCCCGGCAATAAGCATCGACACAATAAGTGAAAGCTTTCCCCCCCTTCTGGAAGACTTTGTGCAAGTAGAAGCGGGCCTGTCATTCTGGAAACTCCCGTCGGGGTTTGACTTTTAAAATACTGATGCAAAATTGACTGGGAGTTGTTGCCTTGTACGAACTGCATGTTATTGTTATACTGAACGTGCTGAATATATTGTCCCGCTCGGTCTGCGACCCCGGCCCTGATCCTCCCGTGGCCATGACGTCTGTCACCCCAACCGGGTAGGCAGTCCTGTCAGCGGAGGATACTCAAAAAGGGGAGGGGGAGTGAGGGGCCTCAGACAGGCAGGGGACGGAGTTAAAGCCACCCTGTAAGAGAGCCAGTTTGGTGTAGAGGTTAAGTGCGCGGACTCTTATCTGGGAGAACCGGGTTTGATTCCCCACTCCTCCACTTGCAACTGCTGGTGTGACCTTGGGTCAGTCGCAAGCTCTGGCACAGCTGTTCTCTCAAGGACAGTTTCTGTCAGAAGTTCTCTCAGCCCCACCTACCTCACAGGGTGTCTGTTGTGGGGAGGGGAAGGGAAAGGAGTTTGTAAGCCGCTCTGAGACACCTTTGGGCAGTGAAGGGCAGGGTATAAATCCAAACTCTTCCTCTCTTCTTCTTCTCTGCCGGCGTGCACCAGGAACCCCTCTTTGCTTTCTCTCTCAGCTTTCCTGTCTCTCTATACCAGCGTCTCCACTCCGCACACTCCTCCTCCCCGCCCCTTTTCCCTCCTCACCTTTTATCCCCCCACCCTGCTCCCAGCACCGTCCGTCTTCCCCATTGTGCACCCCCACCTCGGCCCCACCCCCTTTTATCAGTAGGGCCGCCGACTAGGCGTGTCGGGTGGGGTGGATGTTGCACCACCACTGAAGTGTAGCTGTACTCGCCTCGTTAGGCCCACTTGCTGTTCCATTGTGACATCCCCGGGGCCACAGCGGCCACCTCCCAAAGGGCCCAAACCACGCCGTTGTGCCCGACTGGTGCAGTCTCCTCTCCAAGAGGTGGGGTTGTCCACTTCCATGTCTGCCGGGCCGCTGTGCCCTAGCTCGGCCACCCGACTCACTGCCCCAGCTGTCCGTTGGGCCGGGGGCTCCTTCGGTGAGTTGGAGGGTTGCGGGGGCTCTCGGGGGTGCTCCAGGGATTGCGGCTCACGTCCCGTGGCCTCCAGACTGGGACATATATATATACCTGATTGTTGTTGTTGTTGTTCAGTCGCACAGTCGAGTCCGACTCTTTGTGGCCCCATGGACCAGATCACGCCAGGCCCTCCTGTCTTCCGCTGTCCGCTGAAGTTTGCTCAATTTCATGTTCGTTGCATCGACGACACTGTCCAACCATCTCATCCTTTGCCGTCCCCTTCTTCTTTGACCTTCCATCTTTCCCAGCATCGGGGTCTTCTCCAGTGAGTGCTCCCTTCTCATTTGGTGGCCAAAGTATTTGAGCTTCAACTTCAGTATCTGGCCTTCCAGGGAACAGCCAGGGTTGATTTCTTTTAGGATTTGAATGATTTGATCTCCTTGCAGTCCAAGGGACTCTCAAGAGTCTTCTCCAGCACCATAGTTCAAAAGAATCTATTCTTCGGTGCTTGGCCTTCCTTATAGTCCAACTCTTGCAGCCATACATTACTACGGGGAATACCATTGCTTTGACCATGCGGACTTTTGTTGGCAGGATGACGTCTCTGCTTTTTATCATGCTGTTTAGGTTTGCCACTGCTCTTCTCCCAAGGAGCAAGCATCTTTTAATTTCATGGCTGCAGCCACCATCTGCAATGATCTGGGATCCCAGGAACGTGAAGTCTGTCACGACTTCTACGACTTCCCCTTCTACCTGATTAGGATGTTATAATAATACACAATGCACTTTATAGAATGGTAGTTATAAAAGGAACACATTAATTTACAAATGTTTCTTGCACTGTGTATTTATTCATCACTTGACTTTTCTAACACTGCAGTTCGGGTTGCTAGCTACAGCCTCCGGGTGGGACCTGGAGATCTCCTGCTTTTACAACTGATCTTCAGCTGTCAGAGATCAGCTCCCCTGGAGAAAACGGCTGCCTTGAAGGGTGGACTCTATGGCATTGGACCATGCTGAGAAACTCCTCCCCTCCCCAAACCCCACCCTCTCCTGGATCCACCCCCAAAGCCTCCAGGTATTTTCCAGCCCAGAGTTGGCAACCCTGTCACCCACATGTCCACATGAGACAGACTGTGCACCGGTGATAAAAGTGTTATGCTGGGGTACTATGTGTTGTTTTATAGGCAAAACTTTTAAGCCCACCTTTCTGCCCTCCTCATGCTACCAATGCAGCAAACAGATTAAAAACAATAATCCATAATAAATTCTCAAATTCTTACAGGAATAACTAGAGGGGGGTCACATCAGACCACCAGATTACAGGAATTGGGGGGGGTCACCAATGGCTAGGGTTGTCAAAAGAACATACTAGAAGCCATTGTTGGATCAGGCCAATGGCCCATCCAGTCCAACACTCTGTGTCACACGGTGGCCAGAAATACCAGGGGCCCTCAGGAAGTCCAGCAGTGGGGCCAGGACACCAGAAGCCCTCCCACTGTTGCCCCACCCCCCAAGCACCAAGAATACAGGATGTGACATCCCTTTAAATTCAGAGATGGATTCTGGAGAAGGTTAAGTTTATGAAGGTGGGGGACTTTGGTGGAGTCTATTGCCCCACAGTCCACTCTCCAAAGCAGCCATTTTCTCCAGGGGAACTGATCTCTGTTGTCTAGAGGTCTGTTCTCATTCCAGGAAATCTCCGGGCTCTACCCAGAGCTTGGCAACCCGACCAGTGACCCCATCAGAGACATAAAGGCCGAGTTCAGACTGGCAGTTTGCCCCGAGAGAGGCGTATTTCAGCAACGTTTCACAAGCGGATTAAAGGGGGCGTTCACACAGGCACATCTGTCTGGCGTTCCCCGCCCGTAGTCAACCCATCTTGTAATGCTTCATAACCGAGTTAAAAAGATACCTGTTAAAAGAAGAAGAAGAGGAGGAGATTGCATTTATACCCCGCCCTTCACTTTTGAGTCTCAGAGCAGCTTACAAACTCCTTTCCCTTACTCTCCCCACAACAGACACCCTGTGAGGTAGGTGGGGGCTGAGAGAACTCTAACACAAACTGCTCTTTCAGGAACAGCTGTGCCAGAGCTTGTGACTGACCCAAGGTCACATCAGCAGGTGCAAGTGGAGGAGTGGAGGAATCAAACCCAGTTCTCCCAGATTAGAGTCCGCACACTTAACCACTACACCAAACTGGTATCAAACCCTGGAAAGTGTGTCTATCCCGTGTCTATCCCACACCAACACAGTGTGAATGCTAAAAATCCACGACTGATTGTGTACTCTTGCGCATAATCACTCATGCGCATAAGTGCATATCTTCAGATTAGCGAAACAGAAAGCCGCGCCTCACAGCCGCACCTTCGGACCAACAGTGTGAACGCTCCCTCACGCCTCCTCCCCAGTATGCTCCCGCATCAGTCAGCGGGGAAACCCGGAACAGTTTGTTCCGGGGCTTTTTTGCCACGACTCGCTCCCGCTTCGAACTGCCAGTCTGAACTTGGCTAAAGTATGAGCTAGAGTAGAAGAAGCAAACACCTTAACAGTTAGAGATTCAGATCTCTCTTTTTTTTCTCTCTCTCTCTCTCATTGAAAAAGTTTGTTTGCTATGACATCTGTGTCTTCCCAGAAGGCTGCAGAAGATGGCTTCCCCTTGAGACCGTGGGTGTGGAAGGGAAGAAAGAAACACTTCCTTAGGCTATCCAGGTGCAGCGTTCAGGGCTCCGCTTTGCCCTCCAGATATCTTACTTCCTTTTCTCCTTGAATGGTTTTTTTTTTTTAAATAGTTATTTATTTATCTGGCAGGGAAAACGCTCTCACTCTTCTGGCCTGAGGAAATGTCAAAAGTGTTTGCATATGGAAATATGGAGGCTAAATTAAAGCAGGGGTTCTGAAAGGGAAGAGAGAGGAGAAGAATGGGGCAGGGGGAAGGGGAACCCTGGAGCTATTCCGCACAGCCTTTTTCACGAAATCTCCGAGAACAGAAGTAAACGATATCCTCATGAGTCTTCCTTTCATCCGCGTTCCTGAGATTGGAAGGGGAGAAGGATGGGACGTGTGGACAGAATGTTAGATGGTGTAGTCAACAGATTACGATTTTCTCATCTGGTTACAGAACCGCAGAGTAAAGCTGGAGGTCAACGATCACGTTCTATGTCCTGGAGCATCAATGTTTCTTAGATAAGGGAGGAGGAGGAGGAGGAGGAGGACGGAGCAGTGACTCACGAAAGTTCATGCCCTGCCACAAATGTTGTTAGTCTTTTTGGTGCTACTTGACTCGTACTCTTTTCTACTGCTACGGACAGACCAGCATGGCTACCCATCTTGATCTTCTTCTAAAACTGTGTGCTCTACAACATTCCCTGGAATCGTTTGCTCTGTGCAGATATCATAAGAACCTAAGAGAAGCCAATGTCAGATCAGGCCAATGGCCCATCCAGTCCAACACTCTGTGTCACACAGTGGCCAAAAATACCAGGTGCCATCTGGATGTCCAGCAGTGGGGCCAGGACACTAGAAGCCCTCCCACTGTTGCCCCACCCCCCAATCACCAAGAATACAGAGCATCACTTGCACCAGACTGGGAGTCCCTATCTATACCTTGTGGCTAACAGCCACTGATGGACCTCTGCTTCATATCTAATTCCCTCTTGAAGCCATCCATGCCTGTAGCTGCCACCACCTCCTGTGGCAGTGAATTCCATGCGTTCATCACTCTTTGGGTGAAGAAGGACTTCCTTTTATCCATTCTAACCTGACCACTCAGCAAGTTCATTGAGTGCCCACGAATTACAGGGGCGAACTCGCGTGTAGTGTAGAATGTCCGTTCTGGGACAGGGTTGAACCAGGATTTAAGGTCTAGTGCGGAATACCCTAAGTAGGGGTCATTAACCAGAGGTCACTATGACATCCAATGATGGACTTCTGCTCCATGTGTTGATCCAATTCCCTCTTGAAACTGTCCATGCTTGTAGCTGCCACCACCTCCTGTGGCAGTGAATTCCCTGTGTTAATCACTCTTCGGGTGAAGAAGTACTTCCTTTTATCCGTTCTAACATGACCACTCAGCAATTTCATGCAGTGCCTACGAGTTCTTGCATTGTGAGAAAGGGAGAAAATTACCATGGTACCTCCATAAAATAATAAAAAAAAATTCTGTCCCATCCCACCCCAAGTGGATACAGTGAGTTTGTTCTTTTCAGTCATTTTTCATTGCTGGTGTTTCTGATTTCTTTCTTTCGTTGTTTCTCTTATGAGATCTGCATGCCATTTACCCACAGTACCTTTATGTCATTGGCACAGAATAAGTGTCCATTCTAATTAGGGTTCAGGGTTGGGAAAGACCTGAAGATTTGGAGGGTGGAGCTTGAAGAAGGGCGGGGTTTACAGAGGGGAGGGACCTCAGCAGGGTATAATGCCATACAACCCACCGCGATCTAGGGCTGCCAACTCTGGAAGGGTTACCAGCCTCCAGGAGGTGCGGGGAGATCTCTGGAAAAAAAATAACGGATTCTTTGGAAGGTGACCTCTATTATACCCTCCAATTTTCAAACCCTGCCCTCCCCAGGCTCCACCCCAAATTTCCAGGAATTTCCCACCCGAGACTAGGCAACCCTAACTCTGGGTTGGGAAACAACTGAAGATTTTGCGGGTGGAGCCGGAGGAGGGCAGGGCTTGTGGATGGGAGGGACCCCTGCAGGGTATAATGCCATAGAATCCACCCTCCAAAGCAGCCATTTTCTCCTGAGGGACTGATCACTGTGGTCTGGAGATCAGTTGGAGATCCCTAGGCCTCCCCGGAGGGTCTCAACCCTAACTATGATCCAGGCTAGGGATGCCAGCCTCCTGGTGGGACCTGGGGTTCCCCTGGAATTACAGAGCATCTCCAGACTACAGAGATCAGTTCCCCTGGAGAAAATGGATGCTTTGGAGGGTGGACTCTGTGGCATTGTACCCCACTGAGGTCCCTGTCGACCCCGGGCTCCATTCCCGCAATCTCCAGGAGTTTCCCAGCCTGGTTCTGGCAACCCTACCCACCCCGTGGCTAGGGAGGACCTTGCAACCCTAACCGACCTCCTAATTACCCCCTGCAGTCACTCTCTTCGTGAAATCATTGAATCTTCCAAGCCAGGGACAGAATCGACTGCACTGGATCATGGGGGTTTTATTCATAGAATCACAGAGTTGGAAGGTACCACCAAGGTCATCTAGTCCAACCCCTTGCACAATGCAGGGAATTCACAAATACCTTCCCCCTCCGTAAACCCCCAGTGATCCCTGCTGTCTGCCCAGAAGATGACAAAAATTCTCCAGGATCCCCAGCCAAACTAGCCTGGAGAAAAATTGCCAACAATAAGATAATGATTGACTGATGGTCACCTAAGCATCTTCGTGCAGGTATCGGAAGCCAGGCTTCCCCAATTCCAGTCTGACACACTAATCACACACATGAACCCATGAAATTGCCTTATACCGAATCAAACCTTTGGTCCATCAAAGTCTGTATTGTCTACTCAGACTGGCAGTGGCCCTCCAGGGTCTCAGGCTGAGGTCTTCATAGAATCATAGAGTTGGAAGGGACCTCCGTGGTCATCTAGTCCAACCCCTTGCACAATGCCGGGAATTCACAAATACCTTCCCCCCACACATACCCAGTGATCCCTGCTTCATGCCCTGAAGGTGGCAAAAATCCTCCGGGACCCCTGGGCCGAAGCGATGATTGATTCCATTTACTTTTACTGCTTTACCAAATCAAAGGAACCTCCCCCCCACACACACACCCAAACACCATTCCCTTCATTTATTTAGAAATGCACATCTTTTCTTTGAAGCCATGTGCTGGGGCCACTGGGAAAATAAAAATCAGCCCTTGAAATGTTTTAAGACTCCCCTCAAGGTCAACACGTCCGCTCTGAACCAAAACAAAAGATCTCTTACGACTCCACGCACAACGCAGTCGCCCTCTCCGCCCCCCCCCCCAAAAAAAAAGATGCCTATTCAGCGAACTCCCATCGCTCAGGAAATCCGAGATTTAGAAACAGAGAGGGACAAATGGCTGGCAATTCTCCTTGACACGAGCCGTTGACACCTCCGGGATCCTCGTTGACCTATGATTTATTTATTTATTTGAAATCTGAAATGTGCTTTCTTAATTGGTTCCATCTACATTTTAATAATGCATTAGCTTGCAATAAAGTCACCCGGTTCTCGAAATTCCATAATACACAACACACAAATCACTCTCTTTCTGTCTCCCTCTTCCCTCTCCCCCCCCCTCGCCACCCTCCCCTTAACGCAGCCCTTGACTGAATTGAATTATAAAGCGCTGTTGACGTTCCGTATAGGGGGTTTGCTTTATTTCTTGCTACATATTTTCTCATTACATTCCCGTATGATTTATTTATGACAGAGCTATGCATATAAAATCTACGCGGCTCCGAAGTTCACATTGCAATGACCGAAGCGGCAGTCCTGGAAAAGTTCAGAGAGATGATTCACAAGTGAATCACTTCTTCTGGCAAACGTCCTTCCCTCCCGCAAAGTTAAGTCCTCGAACATCTCGCCTGTGCTGGAAAGCAGAAGCGGAGACTTCAACCTGAGCCTCTGAGTAATACAGCAGGCCCTTTCGCCCAAGGAGACGTTAAAAAACAGTTCGACGAGAGGCCCCGAGCTTTCCCTCCACCGATGGGTTCTTAAGCTTGTCTATTATTTATCAGTGTAATTAATTCAATCCGCATGCATTGGTCAAGCCAAATGCAATTAAACAGAAGAAGAAAGCTGAAATGAGGTTATTATTTTTTACGGGCGTGGAAGATTTTGAGCCGCTTCCTTCTTTAGCCACATCGTTGAAGGTGTTACAGCAGGGGTCTGCAACCTTTTTGAGTTGATAGGCTCCTGAGGCCACGGTGGCTAAGAGGTTAAGACGCTGAACTGTCAATTGGAAGGTCGGTAGCTCAGCAGTTCAAGACCCTAGCACCAGTTGATGGAGTAAGCTAGAATCTTAGAATTATAGAATGAGTCGGAAGGGGCCGTACAGACCATCTAGTCCAACCTCCTGCACAATGCAGGACCAGACTAAAGTATCTCTGACAAATATTCATCCAGCCTCTTCTTGAAAGCTGCCAGTGCAGGGGAGCTCACCACCTCCCTAGGCAGCTGATTCCACCTTTGGACCACTCTGACTGTGAAGGAGTATTTCCTAATATCTAGCCAATGACATTTTCCCTCATCAAAGGCTCCTAAGTAAGCTCAAAAATCATGGGATAAAAGAACAAGTCCTTTTGTGGATCAAAAACTGGCTAATTAATAGGAAACAGAGAGTGAGTATAAATGGGAAATTTTCTCACTGGAAGGTGGTAAGCAGTGGGGTATCACAGGGATCAATACTCTGTCCAATGCTTTTTAATTTGTTCATTAATGATTTGGAATTGGGAGTAAGCAGTGAAGTGGCTAAATTTGCGGATGATATGAAGTTGTTTGGGGTGGTGAAAACCAGGGAGGATTGTGAGGCACTCCAAAGGGATCTGTCGAGGATGAGTGAGTGGGCGTCAACGTGGCAAATGGGGTTCAATGTGGCCAAGGGCAAGGTGATCCACATTGGAGCCAAAAATCCTAACTATGGCCCAGGACAGACTGGCAATTTGCCCCAGTATTGAGTCGCAGCAAAAAAACCCCGGAGTAAACGATACCAGGTTTTCCCGTCCACACAGCGGGGGCCTCTGCCGGAAGATACTGCAGTTCAGACTGCCGCGCCGGAGGTGCACTATATTCACTGTTTCCCCATTATTTCGGCTGTGGGCGTATGTGCACATGAGTGCTTGAGCGCTCATGCGCTCATGCGCATAAGCGCATTTTAGCGTTTGTTTTTTTTTTTTGCCCTGCAACGCCGGCACCGCATTGGGCAGTGGAGCGGAGCGCAGCCAATCACACCGCTGCTGCCTCATGCCCAGACTCCCCGGAAGCGGAGAAACGCGCGACAAACGCAGGCTTTCAAGATTTGCGTCGGCTTTTATCAGGTGTTTTTTTAATCCGGCAGTGAAGCGCAAGAGCACCGGTAGGCTACGGGTGGGGGATGCCAGGCAGATGTGCCTGTGTGAACATTCCATTTAATCCGATATTGAGTCGTTGTCAGCCCGGGTCCCATCCCACGGCAAATTGCCAGTCTGTCCTCGGCCTATAAAAATACATTGATGGGGTACGAACTGACAGAGACTAAACAAGAGAGAGATCTGGGAGTTGTAGTAGATAACTCACTGAAAATGTCGAGACAGTGTGCAACTGCATTAAAGAAGGCCAATGCTATGCTGGGGATTATTAGGAAGGGTATTGAAAACAGATCAGCCAATATCATAATGCCCCTATATAAATCAATGATGCAACCTCATTTGGAATACCGTGTACAGTTCTGGTCACCACACCTCAAAAAGGATATTATAGCATTGGAAAAAGTGCAGAAAAGGGCAACTATAATGATAAACAGGTTGGAGAACTTTCCCTATGAGGAAAGGTTGAGGCACATGGGGCTCTTTAGCTTGGAGAAATGACGGCTGAGGGGTGACATGATCGAGGTTTATAAGATTATGCATGGGATAGAGCAGGTAGAAAAAGAGGTACTTTTCTCCCTTTCTCACAATACAAGAACTCACGGGCACTCAATGAAATTGCTGAGCAGTCGGGTTAGAATGGATAAAAGGAAGTACTTCTTCACCCAAAGAGTGATTAACACTTGGAATTCACTGCCACAGGAGGTGGTGGCGGCTACAAGCATGGACAGCTTCAAGGGGGAATTAGATAAGCATATGGAGCAGAGGTCCATTGGTGGTTATTAGCCACAAGGTATAGATAGGGACTCTGGGGCAAGTGATGGTCTGTATTCTTGGTGCTTGGGGTGGGGGGGCAACAGTGGGAGGGCTTCTAGTGTCCTGGCCCCACTGGTGGACCTCCTGATGGCATCTGGTATTTTTGGCCGCTGTGTGACAGAGTGTTGGACTAGATGGGCCACTGGCCTGATCCGACATTGGCTTCTCTTATGTTCTTATGCATGTAAATTAAAGTTGTTGCTTCGGGTCCTGTCCTCTGCTGCTAGCTGGAATGACTCCTTGCCCTCCTCCAAATGACAGCCTTTCAGATGTTTAAAGAGAGCAATCATGTCCCCTCTCAGTCTCCTCTTCTTCAAACTACACATTCCCAAGGCCCTTAGCCTTTCCTCGTAGGGCTCAGTCTCCAGACCCCTGATCATCCTCATCGCTCTCTTCTGCACCCTCTCGATTTTGTCCACATCATTTTAGAAGTGAGGCCTCCAGAACTGCACACAGTACTCCAGGTATGGCCTGACCCAGGCAGCATACAGAGGGGCTATGACCTCCTGCAATTTCAATGCTTTGGCCCTTTTAATACAACCCAAGACTGAATTTGACTTTTTTGCCACCACATCACACTGATTTCTCATATTTAGTTTACAGTCCACCCTTATCCCAAGATCTCTTTCTATGTACTCTACTCCCCAGAAACGTATCTCCCATCCAGTATTTGTACTTGACATTTTTGTGGCCCAGATGTAATGCTGTGCATTTACCTTTGTTGAATCGCATCCTGTTTGCAACTGCCCACTTCTCCAGAGTATTCAAGTCTTGTTGAATTTTAACTCTATCTTTCTTGGATGTCTGCTACTCCCCCAATTTGGTATCATCAGCAAATTTAATGAGTAGCCCTTCTACCGCTTCATCCAGATCATTGATAAAAATATTGAAAAGTACCGGACTGAAAGCTGAGCCCTGCGGCACCCCAAAGGACAAGTCCCCCCAACTTTTCTCCACCTTTTGGCATCTTCAGAATTCTGACCCAGGCCTTGATCACACAGG
Organism: Gekko gecko; assembly: GCA_029375565.1. Taxonomy (NCBI): domain Eukaryota; kingdom Metazoa; phylum Chordata; class Lepidosauria; order Squamata; family Gekkonidae; genus Gekko; species Gekko gecko. The sequence goes on along the minus strand of JAPDNY010000007.1, from coordinate 10,786,347 downwards.
CAGTATGGCCCTACACAGCCACTCCTCCCCTCCAGATCAATTGGGCGCAGTCAGACAGCCACATCCGTCAGGGCATTCCCCAGCCATACTTATCCTGTCATAAGACGACTGGGAGCCGGGTTAAAAAGGCACCACATCACAAGTGGTGTTTTCAGTTCCCCGCACAGACATTGCGCATGGCCGGATGTCTGGACACGGGGGAGCGCACACAGAATGGATTTGACAGTCTGAACCTGCAGATTCATTCTGCTGCAAGGGGGTGGTGGTTAAAAATTGCCTATATGTACATGTGCATGTATGTGCATGAGCACATGTGTGCATATGTGCACGCAGGAGCACTTATGCGCGTGCATGGGTTTTGAAATTTTTTTGGCAGTGCACTCCGCAGCTGAGGTGATACAATAATGTGGATGCTTTACCATGGATGTCTCCATGGGTAACCTGCAGCAGGGTGTGTTGTGTGGCTGATATGCCCCGCAGCACTTTCAACCAATGCTATTAGGGGCGGCACCATATTGCGCCAAGCCACCAGTGTGACCACAGCCCCAGTGTGGTGACTACAGCCACAGGATGGCACATGCAGGAGGTGGAGCTGGCCACAAAATGGCTGCCACATCTTACTTTCAGTCGCCGTGAAGAAAGCAACATTAAAAAAAGAAAATCTGCACAACCATTCAAATATCCAATAGCTAATCAGCTTGGAGAAAAAACAAACAAACACAAAAAGTTCCTGGCTATTTCCCAGAAAATCTGACCATAGAGTTCCTGGTGATTCCTAGAACCACCTGGAAGTAGCTCTAGCAATCGCCACAGAGATCATGGCAATCGATAGAGCTACTTACATTTATCACTTCCGGGTAGCTCTAGGATTTACCAGGAACTCTATGGTCAGAACTTCCAGGAAGTAGCCAAGGATTTATTTTTCTCTGCCCCCTGCAACCCTATCACTAGTTGCTGGGCTCTGCCTGTCAATCCTAATCCAGCCACACATTCTAAAAACTTAATGGCACTTAAGAGGAGGAGGCAAGTTCTGCCAGTTCCCTCTCCCACTGCAGATCCCAACTTTGGTCCTTATGCAGTACCTAGAGGATCATTGACCGCCCCCCCCCAGTAACAAAAGTATGGAAGGATCAGTGCTACACAGTGGAAGGCGGGAATCTGTGGATATCATTACCTCTTCTTAAGAAAATTTAGGTGCCCTTAAATCTTTGAAAATGAGTGGCTTGTACCCTGACCTGGATAGCCCAGGTGAGCCCAATCCCATCAGATCTCAGAAGCTAAGCGAGGTCGACTCTGGCAAGCACTTGGATGGGAGACTTCCTTGGAGTACCAGAGGCGGGAGGCGGGGGCAGGCTTCATTCAGCCACCTCTCCGAATATCTTCCAGGCCCCAGTAGGGGTAGCCAACCCCAGAGGTGGGAGGTGGGGGCAGGCATAAGAACATAAGAACATAAGAGAAGCCAATGTTGAATCAGGCCAATGGCCCATCTAGTCCAACACTCTGTCACACAGCGGCCAAAATATACCAGGTGCCATCAGGAGGTCCAGCAGTGGGGCCAGGATACTAGAAGCCCCCCACTGATGCCCCCTCCAGCACCAAGAATAGAGTGCATCACCTGCCCCAGACTGAGAGTTCCCATCTATACCCTGTGGCTAATAGCCACTGGTGGACTTCTGCTCCATATGTTTTATTCAGGCTTTATTCAGCCACCTCTCCGGATATCTTCCAGGCCCCTAGGGGAAGGGTTGCCAACCCCCCAGGTGGTGTCTGGAGATCTCAAGCTATTATGTCTGATCTCCATGCAACAGAGAACAGTTCACCTGGAGAAAATGGCCACTTTGTAAGTTGGACTCTATGCCAGTGTGCCTCAACTCCTGCCTTCCTCAGGCTTCAACACCCCCCCAAAAAATGTCCAGGTATTTCCCACCCTGGAGATGGCAACTCTAAGGTCCTTTCCACACTTGGATCTCATCCCTGGTTTCATCAAAGTTCAACTCACAACACAGTACCTCAATGTAATGTGGAAACAAAAAAATTCCCTGAGATAAGAGCATAGGAGAAGCCAATGAAGGATCAGGCCAATGGCCCATCCAGTCCAACACTCTGTCACACAGTGGCCAAAAATACCAGGTGCCATCAGGAGGTCCACCAGTGGGGCCAGGACACTAGAAGCCCTCCCACTGCCCCCCCCCAAGCACTAAGAATACAGAGCATCCCTTGCCCCAGATTGAGAGTCCCTATCTATACCCTGTAGCTAATAACCACTGATGGACCTCTGCTCCAGATGTTTATTCAATTCCCTCTTGAAGCTGTCCATGCTTATAGCTGCCGCCACCTCCTGTGGTAGTGAATTCCATGTCTTAATCACTCTTTGGGTAAAGAAGGACTTCCTGTTATCCGTTCCAATCCAACCGCTCAGCAAGTTCATTGAGTGCCCGCGAATTACAGGGGTGAACTCACGTGTAGTGTAGAATGTCAGTTCTGGGACAGGGATGAACCAGGATTTAAGGTCTAGTGTGGAATACCCTAAGTAGGGGTCATTAACCAGAGGTCGCCATGACTTCCAGGTGCACACCCACCCACACGCACACCTGCAGATAGAAAAAAAATGCAAAAAAAAAAGAACATGGGTGGCTTGTTACAAGCCCAGGATTATAGGGACCAGGGACTCTTCACTAGTTATTTCAGTCAAGGCCAGGGCGGCTGCATCTCAGTTCTATTAATGGGATCTTTTTCCTGTCTAGCTTGGGGAGCAAGACGTAGACTGCCAGATGTTTACTGGCTGTTGTACATGAACGTTCCTTGTTAGGATGAGCTGATATTATCTTGTATCAGTCCCACTGCGTTGCTTCCATGCCTCGTTGTTACACACCACAGATGGGCCCATGCGGTTGCAGCCAGTGTTCCCTCTAAGCTGCGGAGTCGTGTGAGCAAATATTCTGCTTTGTGAGCTACCGGCATGAAAGTTGTGAGTGAGCGATTTGGCTACTGCCGAAATCAGTCTGCCCTAGAGCCAACCTTCCTGAACTAAGGCAAAAAGGTGCGGGCCAGAGGATAAAAAAAACTGTGAGCTAACTGACACTAACTCAGCTTAGAGGAAGCACTGGTTGCAGCATGAGACAAGGGTCTGGGAGACCCAGGTTCGAAACTTTGGTCTACCATGGAAGCCACAGGGTCTCAACCGAACTTACTTCACTGCGTTGCTGTGAGAGGAAATGGAGAATCGTGAAAGCCGTTTGAGGTCCCGTGGGGCATAAATGGAGTAAATAAATAATAAATGTGTGTGCGTGGGGGAAATTCTCAGCACAGCTCTAGGAACACTTTCATGTGGGTTCATGTGGGACTTGCTTTGGAGTAGACCTCCATAAGTGTGCCCCCTCAAGTAAGAACATAAGAACATAAGAGAAGCCAATATTGGATCAGGCCAATGGCTCATCCAGTCCAACACTCTGTCACACAGTGGCCAAAATATACCAGACGCCATCAGGAGGTCCAGCAGTGGGGCCAGGACACGAGAAGCCCTCCCACTGTTGCCCCCCCCAGCCACCAAGAATAGAGTGCATCTCTTGCCCCAGACTGAGACTTCCTATCTATTTGTTGTTGTTGTTCAGTCACACAGTCGAGTCCGACTCTTCACGACCCCATGGACGAGATCACGCCAGGCCCTCCTGTCTTCCGCTGTCTGCTGAAGTTTGCGCAATTTCATGTTCGTTGCATCGATGACACTGTCTAACCATCTCATCCTTTGCCGTCCCCTTCTTCTTTGACCTTCAATCTTTCCCAGCATCAGGGTCTTCTTCTCCAGTGAGTGCTCCCTTTTCATTTGGTGGCCAAAGTCTTTGAGCTTCAACTTCAGGATCTGGCCTTCCAGGGAACAGTCAGGGCTGATTTCTTTTAGGATTGAATGATTTGATCTCCTTGCAGTCCAAGGGACTCTCAAAAGTCTTCTCCAGCACCACAGTTCAAAAGAATCTATTCTTTGGCGCTCGGCCTTCCTTATAGTCCAGCTTTCGCAGCCATATATTACTACGGGGAATACTGTTTAGGTTTGCCATCGCTTTCCTCCCAAGGAGCAGGCGTCTTTTAATTTCATGGCTGCAGTCACCATCTGCAGTGATCTGGGATCCCAGGAACGTCTGTCACTACTTCTACGACTTCCCCTTCTATTTGCCAAGGAGTGATGGGGCTGGATGCCGTGATCTTAGTTTTTTTGATGTTGAGCTTCAAGCCCACTTTTGCGCTCTCCTCTTTCATTGTAGCAAGAAGCTCTTTAGGTCCTCTTCACTTTCTGCCATCAGAGTGCCACTGATGGACCTCTGCTCCATATTCTTATCTAATTCCCTCTTGGAGCTGTCCATGCTAGTAGCCACTGCCACTCCTGTGGCAGTGAATTCCATGAGTCCATGGCCTCATCTGAAAAGTGTCAAACCCTGCTCTGCTGCCCTTGCTTGGGTTGCCATAATTCTCAGGGGGAGGGCATTCTTGCAGATGGGGGTGAGGGAGGGAGGGAGTGAATGAGACCTTTGCTTCTAGAAGATGCAACTTTTCCACAAGTCATCCTCCTTCCCCTCCTCTTTTGCTTTCCTAGGGGCAGGTGGCCTTGAACACATTCTTGAGCCATCTTGGACTCTAGGTCACCAGAACATATATCTCTCCTGGTTGGCATGGCAATTAAGCGGAGTATGGCTGTGACATGTGCCCAGGGGATGGATGGGATTTGCCTGAATTTCCTATAATATAACGGTACCCGCACAAAGTCTTCAGTTCGAACACAAGTGACTTTCTGGACCTTGCATACAATTCAATAAACTTTCACTGCAAGAAGGAGAGTTGTTGAGTGTAACTGAACTGGGGGTCTGACAAATGGCACAGTTCTCCTCATCTGCCGTTTCCAGCAAATCCCAGTTCACCTTGGGCCGACCATATTGCAGGTGCTTAGCAATGCAGTCCTAGACAGAGTTACCCCCATCGATGGAGAAGATCTATTCTCTCTTGCTCTGGATTGCAAGATTCGACCTAATGGGTTAGGCCATGCCCATCAGGAACTCATTAGCATAACAGGCCATGCCCAACAACAGAAACTCATTAGGATTGGCTACCTTAGGGGTGTGTGGCCTAACATGCAAAGGAGTTCCTGCTCCAAAAAAAGCCCTGGGTTTTGACAAGAAACAAGGTAAGCAGAATAGGAGGCAAAAGGTGGGTGTGACTGGATGACCACACTTCTGGCAACATAGGGGTGTGGTCTAATATGCTAATGAGCTGTGCTATCAGGGGTGTGGTCTAATAGGCTAATGAGTTCCTGCTGGGCTTTTTCTACATACATACATACATACATATATTATACACATTAAAGGTAAAGGTTCCCTTGCTCGAAAGCCAGTCGAATCCGACTCTAGGGTTGCGGTGCTCATCTCCATTTCCAAGCCGAAGAGCCAGCGCTGTCCGAAGACATTTCCGTGGTCATGTGGCCGGCATGACTAAACACCAAGGCGCACGGAACGCTGTTACCTTCCCACCGAAGTGGTACTTATTTATCTACTTGCAATTTCTTGCTTTCAAACTGCTAGGTTGGCAGGAGCTGGAACTAGAGACAAGAGCTCACTCCGTCTTGCGGCATATATGTAGTGGGTTGAGGGTTAAGTTTATAACATAGACATTCTGGGAAGGTGGCTTTGGTATGCACCACCTAATAATATTTGATTAGGCTTTGCTTCAAATGTGGATTTACTAGGGTGTCATCTTGGCAATCTAGAACTGCTTCAAGGTCTGATGGTTCCAACTCATCGGGTAGCAACGCGGTTCCCTCGGAGTGGGAGAAATGCAAATGGGGGAAATGATGAAGAGTTGTTCGTGTAATGGGAAAAGCTGGGTGAAGTATCAATGGGGGGGGATACAGAAGAGAAAACGTGGCTTGCAAAGATTGAGAAGGAGGGAAAGCAAGAAAGGGGGGGGAATACAAGAGATGGGGCTGACTCAGAACTGGGGGTAAGGAATTCCCCCCTCTATATTCTTCTGACCACTGGCAGTTAGAGCAGCAGCAGGAGAATTAAAAAAAAAACAGCCTTGTGTCTTTACCGGAAGTTCTTACTGGAAGTGGCAACGGATCCCTCTAGGAATCACAGGAAACTTTATGATTTAACCACAGAGTTCCCAATGATTCCTAGAGCTACCCTTTGTCACTTCCAAAGTAGCTCTAGGGATTGCCAGAAACTCTGTGGTTTTCCCATAGAGTTCCCAGAAGTCACTTCTGGTATGAACTTCTGGTAAAAGCATAAGGCTGCATTTAAACAAAAAAAACCCAACCCACAACTCTGTGCCCCGCCGACCCTTCCCACCAGTTGCCATGCACTCTCCTTGGAAGCCTTTTTAAGCAGGACATATAGAACCGTTTCCCTGACCCATGCACTACGTCCAACCCAAGATCAGCAAGTGCTTAAAATGTGGACTTTGCTGCCAGAGGATGTCCCTGTACATAGACAGCTTTAAAAGGGGATTAGACAGATTCATGGAAGAGACGTCTGGAAGTGGCTACTAGCCCTGGTGACTAAAGGGAACCTCCACATACAGAGGTGGTCAGTCTCTGAATCCCAGTGGAAAGTCTTGGCCTTAATGCCTTATTATTGGCCATCCAGAGGAACCAGTTGGCTGCTGTGTGAGAGGATGCTGGACTAGATGGACCACTGGTCTGATCCAGCAGGGCTATTCTGATGTTCTTCTGAAGGCTTTGGCCTTTATGCCCTGTTGTTGGCCCTCCAGAGGAACTGGTTGGCCACTGTGTGAGGCAGGATGCTGGACTAGATGGACCACTGGTCTGATCCAGCAGGGCTATTCTGTTGTTGACTCTCCAGAGGAACTGGTTGGCCTCTGTGTGAGACAGAATGCTGGACTAGATGGATTGTTGGTCTGACCCAGCAGGGCTCTTCTGACGTTTTTATGAAGACCACAGCCTCTCTGCCCTGTTGTTGACCCTCCAGAGGAACTGGTTGGCCACTCTGTGAGGCAGGATGCTGGACTAGATGGACCCCTGGTCTGATCCAGCAGGGCTATTCCGTTGTTGACCCTCCAGAGGAACTGGTTGGCCACTGCGTGAGACAGGATGCTGGACTAGATGGATTGTTGGTCTGACTAGCAGGGCTCTTCTGATGTTTTTATGAAGACCACAGCCTCTCTGCCCTGTTGTGGACCTTCCAGAGGAACCAGTTGGCCACTGTGCGAGACCAGATGCTGGACTAGATGGACCCCTGGTCTGATCCGGCAGGGCTCATCTTACGTTCTTCGGTTCTTATCACCTTCTGCATGGGCTGAAAACAGTTGAGGCATTTTGCATGCGGCTCGAGTCGACCCAAACACAACAGCTGTCCCCACATTGGCACAGGAGGCCATAAAAAGAGAAAGAAAGGGGGGGGGAGACACAGGGCCTCATTCCCAGTGACAAAAATAGCAATGAAAAGAAGCGAATGTCACCAAATTAATCTACTCCCATGATAAAGATTGCCGCAAATGAAGGCAATGGTCTGACGGGGAAATTAACCCATATTCTCATTACGCTGCTAAGTGGCCTTTTCCGACGGGGCTGCTCTCGGCTGATAGTTTACAATTCGGAAATGTGCAAATGAAACCGGCAATGCTGTCGCTCGTTTTAGCGACTGCCGATGTCTATGGATCTTCTCCCCCATTGTTTTTGCGTCTGGCGTCCCCTCCGAATAAATACACGGGCTTGTGTCTCTGTAGCCACAGCTGGAGGCTGTTCCGTTGGCTTATATTCCGTAAGTTGGACCCGTTTCCCTCTATGAATGTTGTGGAAGAAACTAGCAATTAAAAAGGACAAATGAGATAAATGTGTGTGTGGGGGGGGAAGCGCCATCAGGTTGCAGCCGACTTACGGTGACCCCGTAGGGAGACAGACAGAGTTGATTTGCCCTTGCCTGCCTCTGCATAGCAAAGTTACACTTCCTTGGTGGTCTCCCGTCCGAGTACTACCCAGGACTGATGAGGCCCAAAGCCAGGATTTTGTGGTTTGCAGGGCAAAATAAAAAAAAAAAAAAATTCTGGTGGGGCTGCCATTATTGGCCATTATTTTTCTTTCTCTAAACAACTGTTCCTTTAATTAAGAGCCAGTTTGGTGTCGTGGTTAAGGGCGCGGACTCTAATCTGGGAGAACCGGGTTTGATTCCTCACTCCTCCACTTGCAGCTGCTGGATGACCTTGGGCAAGTCGTAGTTCTGTCAGAGCTGTCCTTGAAAGGGCAGTCCTTGAAAGAGCTCTCTCAGCCCCACCTACCTCACAGGGTGTCTGTTCTGGGGAGGGGAAGGGAGTTTGTTAGCCACTCTGAGACTCCGAGTGAAGGGCGGGGTGTAAATCCAATCTCTTCTTCTGGGGGATCAGCAAGGAAGTCCGGTATTGCTACACAGAGGCAGGCAATAGCCAACCACCTGTTAATCTCTCTTGCCTTGAAGACCCTATGCAGCCACCATAAATCAATTGCAACTTTTTTTTATAAGAACTTTTTTGATTTTGCAATACTACGGGACTTGGGGAAGGATGCTATTACCCTATCTCCAAATTTTAAAGGAAACGAGGAAAGGAAGCTAATACATCAAAACTGCTGGAATGGGGAAGGAAAGCTAAAACCCCACCTCTAAATATTCCTAGTGGATATGGGAAAGGGAACACTAACATGGTTTACATGAGTAAATATCTATGTCACCTAGTAATACAAGGTTCTTGTTGCTTATTAAAATGATACAAAAAGGCAATACGAGATTGCTTTAATTAACTAACAAAATCTGCATTCTTGACAGTTATCTTGATCTCCGTGTCCTTTCTTCTTGCACTCCTTTGTTCTTCGGGGTTTGGGAGAGGTTGCCCCTTTCTCAGATTCCGCCGTATCTGAAGAACTAAATAGCTTAGGACTATCGCTTGATGAGTCCTGTGAGTAGGATTCTTCTTCATCTTCTTTTTCCTCCTCTTCAGTTTTTGAACTCTTTTCTTTTTTTGCTTTGAGTTGGATTTAAGTATTGCTCCATAAACTTTTTTAATCCATTGCAACTTTATGGCCCTTACTTATTCCCCTGACCTGAATGAATAAGACTGGCCCAGTGTCATCAGATCTCAGCATTTAAGCAAGGTCAGCCCTGGTTAATACTTTGATAGGAGAACACCAAGGAAGACGAGGGTTCCTATGCAGAGGCAGGCAATAGCAAACCGCGTCTGTTTGCCTCTTACCTTGGAAATCCTATGGGGTAGCCATAACCTGGCTCTCCATCACCACCCCTTAGAAATGTAGTGTATCCATGTGATCCAGGAGATGGTTTCTTGCCTAGGCTTTCTTTGATATGCAAATTTCCCACGCTTTTTATTTATTTACTAGGAATAAGGTCCGTTATGGAAATAAATACAACGAGCTCTAGAAAGAGGCTCTGGGAGAGTGCCAGGAACTTAGGCACTCAGCATCAGTTTGCTGTGGTGACCTTCTCAAACCCCACCCTCTCCAGGCTCCACCCCTGCAATCCCCAGGAATTTCACGACCTGGAGTTGGCAACCCCATCCCCTTCCCAGCTAACCATCAACCTGCCATTATCTACCCCTCTGACTGCAGCTGACTTCTGCCCTCCCTCCTAGAGATCAGTTGTAATTCTGAGTGATCTCCGCCCCTCACCTGGAGATCGGCAACAATGGTTCTCCAGGAGAAAACGGCTGATTTGGAGGGTGGAGTCTATGGCATTGCCCCTGTCTGAGGTCTGACCCCATCCTCAAACCTCACCCTCTCCAGGCTCCACCCTTCAAATCTGCAGGAATTTCCTAACCTGGAGTTGGCAACCCTATCACCTTCCCAGCCAAGCATCAACCTGTCATTATCTGCCCCTCTGATTTCAGCTTTCCATCTCCTTGGACTGGTCTCTGGCTCTGCTTCAGCCTCTCTCTCTCTGGCCCAAGAGAGAAGGGAAACTTCTATTCATTCCCTAGTCCAGCTGACTGTGGAGTGGCTGAATTTCTGCTGCCTCCCAGGGTTCCCCCACATCTCTGGCTTGTCGTCTGGACAGCCTAGTCAGCACAGGCAGCAGGAGCCTTTCCTAACCTCCAGTAGGATAAAGACTGACTCCTCCCTGGATGGGCTGTAGTCTATATTGATGCCGTCCCGCGTGTTGGGACAGTCCCTGTTTTCCCGCCCTTTTCTGCCTTGGGGCAGCTGGGAACTGTAGTCCAGCAGATGAGGAAACCCCATTCAACCCAGTGAATGGTACCCCTGCAGTCCCTTCTCTGGAACTACAGCTCAATTAAACTTATGGGGGAATATTTTAAACAAACAACCACAGACGGCAGCCATCTTACAAACACAGGTAACTGTCATTTCATTACACCTACCAACAGCCACTGAGGGAAAAGTTAGCCACACACAAGAGGCAAGCAGGAGAAGCATCTTGGTCAAGAGAGAAAGCTGTTTGCCAATAATTCTGACAGGGCACAGTGGCTGAAGGAGTGGGCGGGGAAGAGGAGCAGACCCTGCACCTGGCCAATGGCACGCAAGTACTCTTGAGTGGCGGCTGACAGGCCAATGGCTGAGGGACCACATTGCACAGCCAATGGGAGAGCTGGAAAGTGCCACTCCACTACTCAGTTATATATAAGGAGAGATTGCATGGAGGGACGTTCAATCAAGTGGGCCTCCACTGGTAGTCTAAAGGGGCAGACAGAAATATTTCATTGCAATGAGAACCAGACCTTGGTGTCTTCCTTTGCCAAGTATTTCTTAACAGAAGGATTCCAGGGTTCCAATCTAAGTCAGGAGTCTGGAAAAGAAGTCCTATAAGGAAAGATTGAAGGAATGAGGGCAAGGCCATGCTCTCTGTGGCTCTAGAGGAGAAGGCTAGATCTAATGTTAAACTTACAGGAGGGAGGGTTTTGGTTGAACATTAGCAGCCTCTTCTAACCAATGAGATCAGTTCCACAGTGGAACCAGTTATCAAGGTGGGTGGTGGTGGGTTCCCTTTAGTTGAAGCTATCTATTTGGAATGCATACGGTTGTGAACCTCCATTCCTCCAAAATGTCAGCTTATCTCCAGGCGACACAGATCAGTTTCCCTGGAAAGAATGGTACCTTTGGAAGGTGGACACTGCGTCGTTTTAGCTGGCTGAGGTCCCCTCCCCAAACCCCACCCCACCCTTGGCTCTGCCCCTGAATTCCCAGGAATTTCCCAGTGCAGAGCTGTCAGTCCTAAGCATGCAGTAGCATTTGATGTACAGAGTAAAGGCTGAAACATACAGGCTATCAGGCCCTTCAAACTAGGGTCATCAAGAGACCCAGTTTGGTGTAGTGGTTAAGTGTGCGGACTCTAATCTGGGAGAACTGGGTTCGATTCCCCACTCCTCCACTTGCACCTGCTGATGTGACCTTGGGTCAGTCACAAGCTCTGGCACAGCTGTCCTTGAAAAAGAGCAGTTTCTGTCAGAGTTCTCTTAGCCCCCACCTACCTCACAGGGTGTCTGTTGTAAGGGAGGGGAAGGGAAAGGAGTTTGTAAGCCGCTCTGAGACTCCAAGTGAAGGGCGGGGTATGAATCCAATCTCCTCCTCCTCCTCCTCCTCCTCCTCCTCCTCCTCCTCCTCCTCCTCCTCCTCCTCCTCCTCCTCCTCCTTCTTCTTCTTCTTCTTCTTCTTCTTCTTCTTCTTCTTCTTCTTCTTCTTCTTCTTCTTCTTCTTCTTCTTCTTCTTCTTCTTCTTCTTCTTCTTCTTCTTCTTCTTCTTCTTCTTCTTCTTCTTTCTTCTGGCCTGTGGGCCAGAACTGGCCCATCCAGGGCTCTTATTCCACCCATGGGCAACATGGGTCATATTTTTATTGCTGGACAACAGACGCCATGCATTGGGCCACTGTTTACCATCCCAGTACTAATGAGTAATGAGCAGTAGAAGTGGGAGGGCAGGCATCAGGGAGAGAGTGTAAGGAAATCCTGTAAGAGCAGGGCTCTTTTTGTGGCAGGAACTCCTTTGCCTATTAGGCGACCCCCCCCACCCCCAATGGTGCCAATCCTCCAAGAGCTTACAGAGCTCTTCTCACAGGGGCTGCTGTAAGCTCTTGGAGGATTGGCTACATCAGGGAGTGTGTGGCCTAATATGCAAAGGAGTTCCCGCTACAAAAAGAGCCCTGTGTAAGAGTGTTTGCATTTTAAACATGTTTGTAGTTTGAGTAAAAAAATAGTATCATGAATTCTGTTATGTGTTGGGATTGAATCATCCCTGATTGAATTACCCCAGAGACTGGCTGAGCTTGGAGCATGAGAACAATAGCCTGCCAGGATTCTGAAAGTAACCAGTCTAGTAGTAATGTTATGTAAACAGCCATTCACTGGGAGTGGGGTGTGTTTGGACATGGCGACTGCATGCCGTTTAACAGAGCTGAGGGTCTGGGGTCTTGTCTTGTAGTTTGCTGAAATCACTGAATAAACCAGGGCCAATCACTGCAATGCATCTAGAACCCAGGATTTAACAAATTGTGGCTGTGGTCACACACACAAGATAACGCTGGGGGAGGGGGAAGCGAGGCTATTTGCTCCGTAGCAATTTGACCCGCATTTGCGTGATCACACAGTCCGTGGGAGCAGTGGGGGCAGCCCGCCACTGTGTGATCAGACACAAATTGTGGGTGAATCGTTGTTGTTGTTTTGCCGCGTGTTTCCGATGCGCTTAAACAGGGGATCGATGAATCACATTGATAGTGGTGAGAAGTGGTGTAGTGGTTAAGTGCGCGGACTCTAATCTGGGAGAACCAGGTTTGTTTCCCCACTCCTCCACTTGGAGGTGCTGGGTGACCTTGGGCAAGCCATAGTTCTGATAAGAACTGTTCTTGAAAAAGAGCAGTTTCTGTCAGAGCTCTCTCAGCCTCACCTACTTCACAGGGTGTCTGTTGTGGGGAGGGGAAGGGAAAGGAGTTTGTAAGCCGCCCTGAGACTCCTTTGGATAGTGAAGGGTGGGGTGTAAATCCAATCTCTTTTTCTTCTTCTAACTCACAGGGTGTCCGTTGTGAGGAGGGGAAGGGAAAGGAGTTTGTAAGCCGCTCTAAGACTCCTTTTGGTAGTAATGGGTGGGGTGTAAATCCAATCTCTTCTTCTTCTTCTACCTCACAGGGTGTCCGTTGAGGGGAGGGGAAGGGAAAGGAGTCTGTAAGCTGCTCTGAGACTCCTTTGGGTAGTGAAGGGTGGGGTGTAAATCCAATCTCTTCTTCTTCTTCTTCTACCTCACAGGGTGTCCATTGAGGGGAGGGGAAGGGAAAGGAGTTTGTAAGCCACTCTAAGACTCCTTTGGGTAGTGAAGGGCGGGGTGTAAATCCAATCTCTTCTTCTACCTCACAGGGTGTCCGTTGAGGGGAGGGGAAGGGAAAGGAGTTTGTAAGCCGCTCTGAGACTCCTTTGGGTAGTGAAGGGCGGGGTATAAATCCAATCTCTTCTCTTCTCCTTCTTCTTCATCTCCACACTGAGGGCTTCCTATGGCATTATGCAATGATGCCCATACTGGGAAGAGGTGGGTGTATAGAAAAAATATTTCTCTGATTCATTGATTAAACTCAAATGGTTGAGCTGGGAACAGACCCCATAAAACTTTCACACCTGACCAGATGGCAAGCACAAATGGCAAGCCTGGTTCTACATTTCAAAGGACACTCTGACACCTTAAGGGGACAGCGTAGACATTCAATCTCTCTCCCACACGTGACCCATTGCATGTAAGCTAGGGTGGGCAGTTGCAAAGTAGACACGTCTGTCTGCTCTGGCATGATTGGGTACTGGCCATACTTAATTATGACAGAGGTAGGCGGAGAGTTGTCTTTGGCCTATCGGAAGGCACCCAGAACTCTCTTGGAAAGAGGGCCCCTTTCTAAGAGTGAGTCTCTGTTTGGATTACAATCTGGCAACACTGAATTTTGCAAGGGGGGCAGCACACTGACTGTGATTGCTCATTGCAAGCATGGATTTCATCTTTAAAATCCCTTGGAGAAGGGACTTCGCTTGAACTGTTATCTGCACCAAGGATTGGTAACTATGATGCTTCTTTATGTTTTAGTTAGAGCGCTATAAAGCTCTAGGGCTGTTTCTTATTTTGTATCCTAAGTAGTCTTATGTCTTATAGTGCTGTATTGAATAAAGATCTTATATAGAGTAATCTGATCTGGTTTGGATCACTATTGTACCTGAACTCTAAGGCTAAATTCCAGAGCCTTACCTGCTCATCTGAAAGCTACTGGTGTGTGTTAACTCACTTGCTGCTCTACCTCAGAGCTGATACGTAGTTAAGTTCAAAGAACCAGAAAGGAGGGGGGACCTATCCTCCTGGCTGGTTGGGAACGTTCTTAAAAATAGGTCCTGGTGGCAGAACACTGGTTTTTCAGTGCTCTTACAAAGCATGAGGGGTGCAAGAAACAGGTACCCAGTGCTTGTTGGCAGCGTCTGGACCCTCTGGACCTGTGGGTGGAGAGTCTAGATCCTGTACATGGTGCCAGCGTCAGGATCTGGTCCACGTGGACAGTGTACCAGAATCCTGTACAGTGGGAATGGCCTGATCAGACCATCCCAACGCCATGAGAGCGCGTTGGCATGATCACACAGGGGAAAGTCCATCCATGGCCCGTAGCAACCTGTTTGATAGTGGACTTTCCCTAGTGTCTTTTAACTCTGCTCTTGTGGCGGAGCAAAACGGGTTGCCGATGGGTGCGGGGTGCTGGCCAGATGTTCACATCTGATCATGCCCGTTAAATCCACCTGGCATTTGCACCTATGGCACAGCTAATTGTCCGTGGGATCGCAGCCACTGTTTGCCTGGGTCCTTTATAAAGTTTGCCTCTCTGATACCTGGCATTAGATTTTATGGCAAACATGGCCCGGCCCGACAAAGTGACATTTATGTCAGATCTGGTCCTAGTAATAAATGTGTTCAACACCTCTGCTTCAAACCCTGTGATTCTACAGCGCCCGTATAAATCATTGGTGCGCCCTCATTTGGAATATTGTGTACAGTTCTGGTCACCACATCTCAAAAAGGATATTATAGCATTGGAAAAAGTGCAGAGAAGGGCAACTAGAATGATAAAAGGGTTGGAACACCTTCCCTATGAAGAAAGGTTAAAACGCTTGGGGCTCTTTAGCTTGGAGAAACGACGGCTGAGGGGTGACATGATCGAGGTTTATAAGATTATGAATGGGATTGAGCAGGTTGAGAAAGAAGTACTTTTCTCCCTTTCTCACAATACGAGAACTCGTGGGCACTCCATGAAATTGCTGAGCAGTCGGGTTAGAACAGATAAAAGGAAATACTTCTTCACCCAAAGAGTGATTAACATATGGAATTCACTGCCACAGGAGGTGGTGGCAGCTGCAAGCATGGACAGTTTCAAGAGGAAATTAGATAAACATCTGGAGCAGAAGTCCATCAGTGGCTATTAGTGACAGGGTATAGATGGGAACTCTCAGTCTGGGGCAGGTCATGCTCTGTATTCTTGGTGCTGGAGGGGGCAGCAGTGGGAGGGCTTCTAGTGTCCTGGCCCCACTGCTGGACCTCCTGATGGCACCTGGTATTTTTGGCCGCTGTGTGACCCAGAGTGTTGGACTAGATGGGCCATTGGCCTGATTCAACATTGGCTTCTCTTACATTCTTACATGGAATTCAAAGACTGTCTTAGGAGCTGTACACTCTGAATTCACTCACGAGGCTGCAATCTTGTCCCACGACGCTGCCTCCCTCCCGCCATGACTCTCCCACAGGTTTGCAGGCATTGCCTGGCATCCTAGCCTCCACCAATTTCCCCCTATCCAGTATTGCCAGCCTCCAGGTGGGGCCTGGAGATCTCCCACTTTTACAACTGATCTCCAGCTGACAGAGATCAGCTCCCCTGGGGGAAATGGTTGCTTCGAAGGATGGGCTCTATGGCATGGTACCATGCTGAGGCCCCTCCCCTCCTCAAACCCCACCCTCTCCCGAATCCACCCCCAAAGTCTCCAGGTATTTTCCAAGCCAGACCTGGGAACCCTACCCATATCTGCGAAGTTCCTGAATTATGGCCTTCCAGCCTCTGGCATTCCATGAGCAGTCGGGTTAGAACAGATAAAAGGAAGTACTACTTCACCCAAAGAGTGATTAACATATGGAATTCACTGCCACAGGAGGTGGTGGCAGCTACAAACATGGACAGCTTCAAGAGGGAATTAGATATACATATGGAGCAGAAGTCCATCAGTGGCTATTAGCCACAGGGTATAGATGGGAACTCTCAGTCTGGGGCAGGTGATGCTCTGTATTCTTGGTGCTTGGGGGGGGCAACAGTGGGAGGGCTTCTAGTGTCCTGGCCCCACTGATGGACCTCCTGATGGCACCTGGTATTTTTGGCTGCTGTGTGACAGAGTGTTGGACGGGATGGGCCATTGGCCTGATTCAACATTGGCTTCTCTTATGTTCTTATGTTCTTCTGACCCAGTTTGCATTTGCCTGTTTGTTCTTCTCGCCGGCTCTTTCCTTGCGGCCCCTTCTCGGAAAGATGCTCCGCACCACGAAGTTTCTTTGCGCCATTCTCTGTGAATGAAAGGAAGGGAGAGAAAATTGCTGGCCAAACAAATTAGCGTCTGTGATCCGGTTCGCTTTATAAATTTGGCCACTGGGATGTACTGGGGCGCTGGAATTATGATTTTCTGTGTTCTCGTAATGACAGAACGTAATAAATTGGAGGCGAAAAAAAGTGAGGGGATGTGCATTTTTTGTTTCACGATCGCTCCCGTAAACTTCGCCCGGCCCATATCCAACCCCAAGCAAACTCCTTAGGGGAGAACAGGATGTATTTCTAAGCTAATTGGGTTTCTGCCAAAACAAAGAGAAGGGTGGGAGGGGGGAACAGACTTTTTTTTTTTGTTTGTCCTACCTAGCAAATTATTCACATTTATGGAGCAAAATAAAAAGTGAAATAAACGACGACTGCAAGCTTTGCATTTTCTTCCAGCCCCGTATTATAGTTTCAGACGACCTGCCCCCCCATCCCACTTGCTTCTCCTTGAAAAAAGGTCATTAATTTGTCGACACAGCTGGGGACGGGAGCTGTGTCGGTCCATTAGAACGGAGCCGGAACGGGCTAGAAACGTCATCGCTTTTATTACGACCAATCAAAATGTCACAAATTAGCCGGCGAGTTTGCAAGCTCCCCAGAACTCTCCGTCAATGTTAAGCAAAACAAAATGCAGAAATAATGTTGTGGGGCATAATGAAGAACAAATCCTTGCAACCGCAGACTGCGGTACTCTAATACAGATGAAGCTAACCCGGCTGGATGAAAAAGGGACCTCTGGGGGGGCAGCAAATGCGAAAGGAATGCTGTTATCACCCCCTCCCTACCAGATCCTCTTAAATAAATGGCCATCAAGCTGACGGCGTGAAGTCACTTCTGTGGAAAACCCGGCCTCTCTAGGAATCTCTGGAAATTCTATGGTTTTACCATAGAGTCTCCACTGTGGTTTTACCATAGTGATTCCTAGAGAGGCATGACATCACTTCTGAGTTTCCCCCAGAAGTGATGGCATGCCGATGGCAATCCTTCCTTTATATCCCATTGGCTGTCAGGGTTGCCAGCTCCCACTTGTGAAATACCTGGAGATTTGGGGGTGGAGTCTGGCTTTTAGAAAGCTGCTATTTCCTCCAGGTAGGGTTACCAGGTCCATCCTGGCAAACGGCAGGGGATGAGGCCAGAATTATCAGATTCAGGAAGGGACATTGGGGCAATGCTCTGGTATTTGGGCAAAAACTCTGTGGTAAATTTGGCTTCTGCCATAGAGTTTTTGCCCAAATACCAGATCATCACCCCGATGGCCCTGATATGACTTCTGGGTCACGTCGGCAGAGATGTTTGGTGTAGTGGTTAAGTGTGAGGGTTCTAATCTGGGAGAATTGGGTTTGATTCCCCATTCCTCCAGTTACAGCTGCTGGATGACCTCAGGCAAGCCATAGTTCTGTCAGAACTGTTCTCTCAAGGACAGTTCTGGAAAGAGCTCTCTCAGCCCCACCTACCTCACCGGGTGCCTGTTGTGGGGAGGGGAAGGGAAAGGAGTTTGTAAGCCTCTCTGAGTGAAGGGTGGGATATAAATCCAATCTCCTCCTCCTCCTCCTCCTCCTCCTCCTCCTCCTCCTTCTTCTTCTTCTTCTCTGGACAGTGGCTGGATCTTCTTCTTTTGAGGGTAAGTTTCACCCCCCAGCCAGCTTATTAGTTGCAGAGGTGTGGGGCTTGAAGGCAGGTGGGCAACCTACCTCCAAGGGAACTGATCTTTGTCATCAAAAGACCATTTGTAATTATGGGAGTTTTTTATTCCCCACTTGCAGACTGGCAACCCTAGGAAGCAGCCATCGATGTTTATTTCAGTGCTCATTGAAATGAAGACAGTACACCAAAGGAACATCAGGGGTTCTTAAGGGGAAGCAGGGCATCAGTAGGACTCACTGGCACAAGCACCCAATGTGGATTCCAATGTGGAGTCCATTGCGACCAGCATTCCCTCCAAGCTGAGTTAGTGTGAACTACTGTACCATTTTTTAGCCTCTGGCTCACAGATTTTTGTCTTAGCTCAGGAAGGATGGCCCCAGAGCAAACTAACTTATGCAGTAGCCAAATTGCTGGCTCACAATTTTAATGCCAAGAAAGGTTAAAACGCTTGGGGCTCTTTAGCTTGGAGAAACGACGGCTGAGGGGTGACATGATCGAGGTTTGTAAGATTATGAATGGGATGGAGCAGATTGAGAAAGAAGTACTTTTCTCCCTTTCTCACAATACAAGAACTCGTGGGCACTCCATGAGATTGCTGAGCAGTCGGGTTAGAACAGATAAAAGGAAGTCCTTCTTCACCCAAAGAGTGATTAACGCATGGAATTCACTGCCACAGGAGGTGGTGGCAGCTACAAGCATGGACAGCTTCAAGAGGGAATTGGATAAGCATATGGAGCAGAGGTCCATCAGTGGCTATTAGCCACAGGGTATAGATGGGAACTCTCAGTCTGGGGCAGGTGATGCACTCTATTCTTGGTGCTGGGGGGGGGGCAGCAGTGGGAGGGCTTCTAGTGTCCTGGCCCCACTGCTGGACCTCCTGATGGCACCTGGTATATTTTGGCCGCTGTGTGACAGAGTGTTGGACTAGATGGGCCATTGGCCTGATTCAACATTGGCTTCTCTTATAATGCCAGTAGCTCACAAAGCAGATTTTTTTTTGCTCACAGGACTCCACAGCTTAGAAGGAGCCTTGATTGCAACCAACTACTTCGCTGCACGGAAGGGATTGTTTTGCTAGCTCTACATCTCCAGCGGACTTCCCGACCGTATCCAATGAGGTTCCCGCTTCCACATTTCTTTCATTTCATGGCCGATCCTTCCTTTAGCACTCAGCAATAAGGACAAGGTTTCCCCCTCCAGAAATGCTTCGGCCCCATGGAGTTCTCCATCAAGGAACAGGCACAGGTAGCAGGAACTGAACCCTGCCTGTAAAAAAAAAAGAAACTTTCAGAACAAAGTTGAGGCTGCAGGGAAGGGAACGTTTCACAGGCTCCCCTTGGCTGACTTTCTCTGCAGGTTGTTCAAGGCTCACTTCCAGCTGTTTCCATCTGCAGTCTGCAGTTTTCGCACTTTTTTGTTGTTGCTGTAGTCAACATGACAACTTGTTACTCAGTTCCCAGCCACCGAGGGAGCACATGGGCAAGATCTCTTTATTTAAGGGCATCAGAAGAGCCCTGCTGGATCAGACCAGAGGTCCATCTAGCATGGCATCCTGTCTCACACAGTGGCCACAACCAGGTCCTCTGGAGGGCCAGCTAGGGGGCACGGAGGCCAAGGCCTTCTCCTGATGTTGCCTCCTGGCACTGGGATTCAGAGGATGGCTACTGTTGTGTCCGCTGACTGCTTCAGGGCATCAGCGCCAGAGCCAGAGCTTGAGTTCCGAAGAACAATGGGACTGTGGCTCCTGGCTCCGCCTTGGGGGGACCAATAGGAACGGCAGCGGGAATTCAAACCCGCCAAAGGCACCAGGGGGTGTTCCCCTGTCAGAGGCCATATTTCTCTCTCTCGTCTTGGACACTGTGTTCATTGTTTGTTGTAATTAGTTGGCCCGTATGCGCATAGTTTGCTTTGCTGTAACCGTGGGAGAAGGAATCCGCCGCCTCTTACTATCTAGTGTCCTTGAGCTCAAGACACAGGCTCATTTCCCAGCTGGTGGAAATATTCATGCCTTAGATAGTGGGAAGGGAGGGGGCCCTCATCTCCCGGTCATTATGTATTCTCCCGCCGGGAGTATTCCCGTGCGCACGCTCATTCATTCGCTAGTAGGGCTTGTGCATCACACTATATCTGGAGGCCATTGTGCCTGGTGGGGTATTCCTGACAATAACTCTGCTAATAAAGGGCAACTTACTGGTATTCCAATAAAGCATATCTTTTATGAAGAGTGCCTGGACTTACTTGCAGTTGAACCTGACATCCCCTAAGCTTGTATATAGTTGGCCACCTGGCCAGGTAACTTGGTCTTTGTTGTGTAATAGCGAACCATGCTGATCACCACGTCTGTGTCTGTGGTTTCATTATGTGTCCAACCCACTACACAACAGCTACCTCTGAATGTGGAGGTTCCTTTTAGTCACCATGGCTAGTATTTATCTATTTATTTATTATTTTTCGTATTTGTATCCCGCCCTCCCCATAGGCTCAGGGGGCTAACAAGGGGCTAACAAGAGGCATACGCCATGCTAAAACAATTAAATCCAAATAAAATATTCCATCCATTAACATTAAAATGCTCGAATACAGTTGTTATTGAAACCAAGATGGGGTCGGTTTTTCGGTTTCCGGCGTTGCGAATGGCGGCCACCTTTCGGGAAGCCCCCGGAGGTGGTTAGCCCACACGCAGTTTGGGGGGGTCTTTGCAGGTTTGCAAGACCCTAGTGAGCCTTAGGCAAAGGCTCCAAACCGGGGGCGCTTGGGGAGTAGCCTCTTTGCCGGCAGACAGCCGGGAAATTGAGGCTTTCTCCCCGCCCCAATCGGCCCCGCTGCGGTGTGCCCGTAATGGGACTTAGCAACGCCACCGATTTCCAACAGGAGTGAGGAACAGCGATGAATTAAAGCAAAAAGAAGAAACGGCAGGAACCGTGAGTTGGAGGTCTGAATCTGAAGCGAAACCTGAGCCCTTCCCCCGTAAGCGAATAAGCGGCTGGGAGGAGGGGAATCCCCTCCCCCACTGAGAAGCGGGACTTGCATAAGAAAGCTAAGGGGGATGAAAGGGAAGAAGGGTTGGTGAAATTACCTTTGGGGTGCCATTGAAGCGAATGAGTTAGCGGGACTCCTGAGCGACGCGTCACGAACTTTTATAAAGTAAACAAATACAAGAAATGTCTGCCATGAAGAAGGTCCCTTTGAAAACTGAGAAGAAGGGAGGCGGGACTTCCGGTCCAGGTAATCCCCTCCAGAGCCGACTGTCAGTCAACAGACAAGCGAGCTACTGCACCCTCTGCTGGTCCAAATACAGAAAATCAGCGAAACCTTAACTAATATGGAAGGTGTTCTCAACAGTCAACAGAGGCAACTAACAGAGACGTCAAAGAAGATGGAGGAGATCGCACAGAAATGTTTGGTCTCGTCGGAAGACATCGGAAAAGTGAAGAAAAGGGTCAACAAGTTAGAAAAGCATCAGGATGTGCAAGAAAAAAGAATTTTGATGTTGCAAATGGAAAAATCGAATCTGACTCTTCGATTTCAGGGCATTAAAGAAGAAGAGAAGGAAGATCTCAGATCTATACTTGCGAATGCCTTGGCACCCGTAACTGGCAGAGATCAGCGTGAGTTAAAAGAAGAAATGGATAAGGTCTATAGGGCCTACTCCACATTTACAAAAAAATAATCTGCCAGCAGAAGTGGTTGTCAAGTTTGTCAAGCAAAGTACCAGAGATCAAATCTTGCGTGCAGTTGCAGCGGTGCCCTTGAAAATTGGGGAGCAGACCATCAGAATATTGAAAGATGTGCCTTATGAAATCCGGATGAAAAGGAAAGCTTATAAAGGATTGACCACTTTTCTACAAAGAAGACAGGTCATATACAGATGGACCTATCCTGAAGGCCTTTTGTTCAAGTACAAGGATAAAAGAGAGAAGATTGACTCCATCTTCAAGGCGCAGGAATTTCTGAAGAGACACGCCAGTCCAGAGGAAGAGGCAGCACTCGCAACGTGGACAGATTTGAGTAGTGAAGATGACAGCGGCCCAGAGGAGGGAGGTGCCGGAGCGGGAGAAGTGAAAACCAAAGGTGGCCCATCCTATAACTTGAGGGATACCAAAGGAAGACAACCTAAGAAATAACTGTTCGGGAAACGTCAAAAAGGAGATGACTAATAATTAACCCCAAAGGACATTACTAACCTCATTAACAGAGTTATTTTGAATTTTTGTTAGATGAAAAGAAGACTCTCAAATCACGGAGATCGCCAAAAACTGTATCTATATTGATTTAAACTAACCTTTATTAACAGAATACTCACTCCGCTCTTTTCTTTATCCCTCTATATACCTTACCTTTTTCTATTTATAAAAAGAATAAATTCCTCTCCTTTTTAGGAGGGTTTTGATAAAAAAAAAAAAAGAAAGAAACCAAGATGGGGTCCAAAGATCTTCCCATCTCCACAACCAGCACGGTTCCCGATGTTGTTCCAGCAATACTCCCCTAATATTGCCAACTCTTCTGATCTTCTTCTTCCCAGGGCTGTCTCACCGCACCACCTTAGTTGACATCACAGTGGTGGTGCAGTGGGGTGGTGGCTCCTACTGGAAGGCCTGGCGAAAGAGGTCCATCTTGCAGGCCCTGTGGAACTGCATAAGGTCCCACAGTGCCCGGATCTCCCCCGGGAGCTCATTCTACCAGGTAGGAGCCGCCGCGGAAAAAGCCCTGGCCCTGGTCGCAGCAAATTTGATGTCCTTGGGGCCTGGGACAACCAGAAGGTGTTGTTCCCCAGACCATAGTGCTCTTGGGGGAACATGTAGGGAAAAGTGGTCCCTTAGGTAAGCTGGACCCTGGCACGCCTGATCTCCAAGTGACAATGCCACTTGGAATTCAGGCACGCAGGGCCCCGCTGGCCAGAAACATTTAAAGGGTCCCTTTAAATGCTTCTGCCCAGTGAGAACCGGCCCTGCAAGGCTGAATTCCAAGTGGCATTGTCATTTGGAGATCAGGAGTGCAGGGCCCTGCTGGCCAGAAGCATAAAAACATGCCTGAATTCCCACTTTTCCCTGTGATTCAAGGCAGCTTACAAATCATACTGAAAAGCATAATAGGGATGTGTGTGTGATGGAATCATTTTTCCTGGCTCCATTGCAGTCTATAGGGACCATTATAGTCAATAGCCCCCATAGGCTATAATGGAAAATCCATCTGGGGTATCTGAGGCTCTGGGGGGCTGTTTTTTTTAGACAGAGGCACCAAATTTGCCACATGGATGCTGGTGGCCCTCCTCAAAAACCTTCCCAAGTTTCAAAATGATTGGACCAGGGATTCCAATTCTATGGGCCCCAGAAGAAGGTGCCTCCATCCTCCATGGTTTCCAATGGAGGGGGACATGTCTTGTAAGCAGAAGCTCACCACCCCTGAGCTATCTGTTAAAATTTTGTGTGCCAGTACCTGCTAGCACAGCTCAGAGGGAACTGCAGTCATGGACCTCCAAACTTACAAATAAGTGGGTTCTGAATCAAATCAATCTGATTTACAGGAGGGCCTGGCATGATGTGGTCCATGGGGTCGCGAAGAGTTAGACTCGACTGTACGACCGAATGACAACTACAAGATCAAATCAAGCCTGAACTCTCCCTAGACACTAAAATGACTGAACTGAGGCTATCATACTTGGTCACATTATGAGAAGACGAGAGTCACGGGGAAAGACAGTAATGCTAGGAAAAGTTGAAGGTTGCGGGGAAAAAGGAAGACCCAAGCGGAGCTAGAGTGACTCAGCCAAGGAAGCCACTGTCTGCAGGTTGCAAGACCTGAGCAAGACTGTTAAATACAGGAAGTTTTGGAGGTCATTTATTCATAGGGTCACCATTTCAGAACTGACTTGATAGCACTGAACACACACTGAACACAGAGATGTATTTTGTTTTATCTATCTATCTATCTATCTATCTATCTATCTATCTATCTATCTATCTATCTATCTATCTATCTGATGAGAGAGTTGGAATCCAAGTCTTACAAGGAAAGGCTGAAAGAGTTGGGTATGTTTAGCCTGGGAAAGAGAAGACTTAGAGAGACACATGATGGCAGTCTTCAAATATTTGAAGGGCTGTCATGTAAAAGATGGAGCAGATCTATTCTCTCTTGCTCCAGATTGCAAGACTGGATCTAATGGGTGGAAATTACAAGGGAGTCGTTACCAGCTAGATATCAGGAGAAACTCCCTGTCAGAGTGGTTGAGCAGTGGAACAGTCTGCCTTGGGAGGTGGTGGATGCTCCTTCCCTGGACATTTTCAAGCGGAGGCTGGATGACCATCTTTTGGGTGTGTTGTAGGTATGTAGGGCTATCTTTTGGCTATGCTCCTGCAGAGTGCAGGGAGTTGGACTAGATGACCTGCAAGGTCCCTTCCAACTCTAACATTCTATGATTCTATGATTCTATACTAACAACCAAGCCCCCCCCCTCCCTGTTTGGACATCTAAATCCACATATTGGGGACTCTTGGGGGAGCAAAGAGATTTTCCTGCACACTTGGGGCAATCTCCAGGTGTGCAGAAAAATCTGAAAAGTAAAAAAAAAAAAAAAAAAAACACCACTATACAGGGGATACTTAAATCCCCCCAAAGTAAAAAAAGCATTCTCAGTGCATACCCCAGAAGAAGGTGCTGAACACACATGCACAGAGAATGCGCTGGGTATGGTGCCTTGCAGCTGTTGCTGGGGGGGGAGGCTTGGCAGGCTGGGCAGCTGGGAGCTGCTCAGGCCTTGCCACCAGTGCCGGGGGAGGAAAGCTTGGTGGGTCTGGTGGCTGGGAGTCACGTGGGCCTTGCTGTCACTGGTGGTGGGTGGTGGGAGAGAATGTTTGGCAGGCCTAGCAGCTGGGATTGCCTCATCATCAGGGCTGGGGGAGGTTTGGCTGGCCCAGCAGCTGGGAGCCACATGGGCCTTACTGTTGCTGCCAGGGAGAAAGGTTTGGTGGGCCCGACAACTGAGAGCCGCACAGGCCTCGCTGTTGGGGCTGGGGGGCAGGGGAGGTTTGGCTGGCCCAGCAGCTGGGAGCCACATGGGCCTCACTGTCGCTGCCGGGGGGGAAGGTTGGTGGGCCCAGTGACTGGGAGTCGGATGGGCCTCGTCGCCGGGGCCAGGAGGGGAAGCTTACCTGTGGCCACTTTCTCCTCAGCCCTGAGGTCCTCCTGGTACAGCAGGCCGGGAACCATGGGGAATACTCCCCCACCACGAGTATCGCAGGTCCCTCTTCTTGTTCATTCTAATTTCCTCTGTTTCTCCTCAATTCTTTTGTTTAGAAAGGAGACTTCCGAATGGATTAATGGTCTGGATCTATGGTACGGGATGAGTTATTATTTTTATCAATCATTCCGGTCCATACGGTAAGGGTGCATTTCAGCTTCCATGCTGGTATTCATATAGTGTTGTGTATTTGTGCTCAACGGAATCATATCTTTTGCTTCTCGTGTTTCTCTCTTTCTCTCTCTTTTGTTTGGAACAATTACGCCCATGAAGTAAACTGCATCTCTCAGTTGTCTCAGCAGGACAGGGGGGGGGGTGTATCAGGAAGTTCATAACAGCCAACCCAATTAACCCGGGAAATCATCGAAAATTACCCCCACCCTTTTTCACTCAAAGGTCATTTGCTCTCTTTAATGAAGGCAACGCACTTCGGCCCCACACAGTCCCATTAAAAGCTGCTCTCTTTCCAGAAGTGCCGGAAGGCAGTCAGAAGAGAACCTTGATTGGCATTTGGAATGCCCCATTATCCTGGCAGCGAGCTGGCATCTCCCAGGAAGGATCGAATTAACATATCCCAGGACAACAGAAGTTATCGTGTGGCTTGCTAGAGCAATACGCTGTTTCGCTTTTGGACGATGTTCATGGCAGCAGATTATTTTTTTCCCCCAAGCTGTCCCTTGCCAAAAGTTTTGTGAACAAATAAATAAATACTACATCAACGCTTAATGTTTGTCAGTCTCTTCGTGGACATTCATTCCTGGACTCAACTGGATCCACCCTGACCTCTGAAAAACAATGAACAAAGTCCCGGGGCTTTCCATTATTCGTCTGGCATCAGACGGAACGTGGTGAGAGGTTTTGTATGCTTAGCCACCCCAGTAAAGGGATAATAGCATGTTTCATTCCAAAAGAGCCCAGAGACTTCTGCAGATGGGAGAATTAGGCCCGGTGACTGCAAAGAGCCAAAACTCGGCGCAAGTATGGAGCTCTCGTTCCTCTTTTTTTCAAGAAGGCGTGTGAAAGCTACGCAGTTGGATCTCCAGTCCAGTTAAGAGAAAGATGTGGGCGGGTTCTTTTGTCAGATAAACAAATTGCCCTCAATGTAGAATGTCTGTGTGCATGTTTGTCACTTGAGGAACTAGGCCGAGCGAAGACAAAAGATGATGTGGGAGAGCCAAGATAGAGACTGGTGTCTCACAACATTTGGCGGCTGTACTGAAGAGGGAAAGAAGGAGAAGAAGGAGAAGAAGACAGAGAAGGAGGAGGAGGAGGAGGAGGAGGAGGAGGAGATTGGATTTATACCCCGCCCTGCACTTGGAGTCTCAGAGCGGTTTACAAATTCCTTTCCCTTCCTCTCCCCACAACAGACACCTGTGAGGTAGGTGGGGCTGAGAGAAACTCTGACAGAAACTGCTCTTGAAAGAACAGCTCTGAAAGAATTTGTAACTGACCCAAGGTCACACCAGCAGCTGCAGGTGGAGGAGTGGAGAATCAAACCCAGTTCTCCCAGATCAGAGTCCATGCTCTTAACCAAACTGGTGTGGTGGTGATGTGAAAGACGTCAGCCTGAGACCCTGGAGAACTGCTGCCAGCCTGAGTAGATAAGACTGACCTTGGTGGACCAAGGGTCTGATTCAGTAGAAGACATCTTTATTTGTACAAATGAAACCCATAATTTGGGGAGGGCTCATGGCCCAGTGGAAGAGCCTGTGCTCTGAATGAAGAAGGTCCCAGGTCCAATCCCGGCATCTCCAGTTAAAAGGACCAGGTAGGAGGTGATGTGAAAGACATCGGCCCGAGACCTTGGGTATCGGCTGTCAGTCTGAGCATACAAAACTGACCTAGATGGATGAGTGGCTTGATTGGGTATGATTCATGGGTACTCGATTCAGTATAATTCATGGGTAATTCGCTCCCTACCAGTTTGGTGTTCAGAGGAAGACCAGCGGAGATGGCTTTGCTGCGTTCCAACGAAACGCATAGCCATTAATCATCCCTATAATTAACCATATGAACACCATTAAGTGTTCATATAATTACGTCTGTAAGTGCTATCAAGTCATAACCGATTTATGGCGACCCCAGCAAGAGGCTTTCAAGGCAAGTGAGAGACGCAGAGGTGGTTTGCCGTTGCTTCCCTCTGCAGAGTCTTCCTCGGCGGTCTCCGTCCAAGTGCCGACCCTGCTTAGCTTCTGAGATCCAACGGGATCGAGCCGTACCGTGCCGCCTTTCTCCCATTCGTGCAATTACGCCCGGCTAAAGGAATGTGCTTACGCAGTGCGCAAAACCCTTCTCCGTTCCACCATCGTAGCCCAATTTGGCGGATTGAGCTGGAAGCGTGATTGTATTTTAAGGGACGAGGTTTAATTAGGTGGGTTTGATATCCCATTCTGACTCATGATGGATTATACCAGCTTTTGTATTCAGCAATAATTCCTGGTACTAAGTGATTCCAGAGGGACTTGGTTGTGCTAATACTGTAGGCTGGTAAATAAATTCGCTTCTTAATTGGTGGCGCTTCATCGGGAAAGCGGGTTCCTTGCCCCTCCCCCGACGCGTGGCTCTCAAAGTTCTCTCTCTCGACTTTGAGAAGGATTGCTCATTTGCACGGGAGAAGCGCTCTTTGCTTTGTATTGTACTTTCAAATTGTTGTATTAAAAAAAAAAATGTAATTTGTAGGAGGAAGGAACCGGCAATGTGCGGAAGCTACAGAGGAAATCCCGTTCCCAGTTTGAGGCCCAAGAAGTGGATTTCCATTAGAGAAGTGTGCAGAAACATGTCTTGATTGGGGGGAAGGGGGGGTCATTTCATTTCCACACACCCCCGGGGCTTTTTTTGTAGAAAAAGCCCAGCAGGAACTCATTAGTGTAATAGGCCACACCCATCAGGAGAAACTCATTAGCATATTAGACCACACCCCCATGTCACCAGAAGTGTGATCATCCAGCCACACCCACCTTTTGCTTCTTATTCTGTTTACCTTGTTTGTTGTCAAAACCCGGGGCTTTTTTTCTGTAACAGGAATTCCTTTGCATGTTAGGCCACACACCCCTAATGTAGCCAGTCCTAATGAGTTTCTGCCGTTGGGTGTGACCTGTTATGCTAATGAGTTCTTGCTAGGCGTGGCCAACTTGGGAGCCAGCCGGAACTCCGTCCCTGTGCGTTCGTGCCCAGAAATAGCCCTGTCCCCCTAGATTATATCTTTCCTGCTCTGTGGCCCTCTTCTCCATGGTTCTCTGGCCATTGGGCAGTTCTAGCTGAGGCTGCCAGAGGAGAAGGGGCACCAAACCTGCCCCCCTTCCCCTGAGCTTACCTGCAGCATCTGGTCTGCCCCAAGGTGCCCCCAGTGGATGGTTATTGGAAAGCTGGAGAGCCAGTTTGGTGTAGTGCAAACTCTAATCTGGGAGAACCAGGTTTGATTCTCTACTCCTCCACATGCAGCTGCTGGTGTGACCTTGGTCAGTCACAAGTTCTTTCAGAGCTGTTCTCTCAGGAGCAGTTCTCAAAAGAGCTCTCTCAGCCCCACCTACCCCACAGGGTCTCTGTTGTGGGGAGGGGAAGGGAAAGGAGATTGTAAGCCGCTCTGAGACTCATTCAGGCAGTGAAGGGTGGGCTATAAATCCAATCTCCTCCTCCTCCTCCTCCTCCTCCCTTCATCGGTGGAGGGGTGAGGCAATTGGAGGTGGGCAGAGCTTTGGGACTAACTCAGCCATCTTTCTCCTTCTCTCCACTGTGCTTCGCCTGACTGTGGAGGGGATGGGGAGATGGACAACATCTTCCTATTATGTCACATGGGATGAGTAGAGTGGGCACTTCCCCACCACACCACCAGGGGATAAGTAGGGCAGGCCCCACTGCAATGCCTTGCTCCACCACCAGGGGGCAAAGGAGGCAGGCCAGAGCTTCTCATAAGGAGTGTCGAGGGTAGGAGCCATATTCTGACCTTCCTGAGGTATGGTGGGGGCAGAGGTTCAGGAGGACACTCACCATCGTCCTACCTCCCCGCAGTGTGGTAGGGTAGCTTGGGGACCCTAGCCTATTTTGCCTAAAATCCATGGGCCTGACCTGTTACAGTTATTTGGATTTACTTAGAGCTGCACATGCCAGTTACATTTTAGCCTGATAGCCCAGCCCAGCCTGAACTCATCAGAGATTGGAAGCTAAGCAGGGTTGGCCACGGTTAGTTCATAGATGGAAGAGCACCAAGGAAGTCCAGGGTTGCTACACAGAGGTAGGCAATGGCGAACCAACTCGTCTCTTACCTTGAAAACCCCATCGTTCCAGAGTCGCAGTGAGTTGGTTGCAAGATGATGGCACATTATCATCATCATCGTGGTCATTGTTATCGTCGTCATCAGCATTGTCATCATCAATGTTCAATGTTCAATTTATCTAACAACTTGACCCAAAGACCTTGATGGGAGACCACTGGTGGACCTCCTGGTGGCACCTGGTATTTTTGGCCACTGTGTGACACAGATTGTTGGACTGGGTGGGCCATTGGCCTGATCCAACATGGCTTCTCTTGTGTTCTTATGTCTAGGGCAGTGATGCTCTATATTCTTGGTGCTTGGGGCGGGGGCAACAGTGGGAGGGCTTCTAGTGTTCTGGCCCCACTACTGGACCTCCTGGTGGCACTTGGGTTCTGGCTACTGTGTGACACAGAGTGTTGGACTGGATGGGCCATTGACCTGATTCAACATTGGCTTCCCTTGTGTTATTATGTCTAGGGCGGTGATGCTCTATATTCTTGGTGCTTGGGGGGGGGGCAAGAGCCCACGTTGGAAAGGCGGGATATAAATCCAATGAATGAATGAATGAATGAATGAATGAATGAATGAATGAATAAATAAATAAATAAATAAGAGTGGGAGGGCTCACTGATGGACCGCCTGATGGCACCTGGTATTTTTGGTCACTGTGTGACTCAGATTGTTGGATGGGCCATTGGCCTAATCCAACATGGCTTCCCTTGTGTTCTTATGATGCTGGTGATTCCTGGCCCCAAGGATGACCACCTAGCTTCGACCACGGCCAGGGCTTTTCTTGCCCTGGCCCCCACCTGGTGGAAATGCTCCCTTCTGAGATCAGGACCCTGCGGGATCTTATTCAATTCCACAGGTCCTGCAAGATGGAGCTGTTCCACCAGGCTTTCGGCTGAGGCAGCGGACGTCCACACATTCCACCCCCCCAAGTTTGCTGTCTCCTGCCCACTGATAACTGGCCACACCTACCTACATCAATGGGCCGGACTCTCCCCACGGCAGGCTGTGATTATTGATTTTAGATGCTTGTAATGTGTTTTTTAAAAATTGTTGTGTTTATGGAAATGTTGTAACCTGCCCTAAGCCTGTTTACGGGATGGGCAGGATGCAATAAAATAAACAGTGGTAATATGGTGCCAGTGCCACTAGTTGGTACCCTACAGATGTTCTGCAGAGAGGGAAATAAGTGCCACGAACCAAACCAGTCCCCCCTCTCTTGCACTCACCTGCAGCATTGTCACACACTGAGGTCCCTCCCCTCCCTAAACCCCACCCTCCCCAGGCTCCACCCCCAAATCTCCAGATGTTTCCGAACTCAGAGTTGGCAAACCTAAGAACAGGGATGTGATTTGTTCTTCCCCAGAGAATGTACAGCTGAGATGAAACTCAGACACAGATCATGGGGAGGGGAAGAAAAGCCAGGAATCAGGTAGATGAAGTAATTCAGGGTAGAAATTTGTTGTTGTTCGGTCACACAGTCGAATCTGACTCTTCACGACCCCATGGACCACTGCAGACCAGGTCCTCCTGTCTTCCGTCGTCCTCCAGAGTTTGCTCAATTTCATGTTTGTTGCCTCGATAGCACTGTCTAACCATCTCATCCTTTGCCGTCCCCTTCTTCTTTGACCTTCAATCTTTCCCAGCATGAGGGTCTTCTCCAGGGAGTGCTCCCTTCTCATTTGGTGGCCAAAGTATTTGAGCTTCAGCTTCAGGATCTGGCCTTCCAGGGAACAGTCAGGGTTGATTTCTTTTAGGATTGACTGATTTGATCTCCTTGCAGTCCAAGGGACTCTCAAGAGTCTCATCCAGCACCCTAATTCAAAAGGATCTATTCTTCAGTGCTCGGCCTTCCTTATGGTCCAACTCTCGCAGCCATACTTTACTACGGGGACTACCATTGCTTTGACCATGCGGACTTTTGTTGGCAGGGTGATGTCTCTATTTTTTATTATGCTGTCTAGGTTTGTCATTGCTTTCCTCCCAAGGAGCAGGCGTCTTTTAATTTTATGGCTGCGGTCACCGTCTGCTGTGATCTTGGATCCCAGGAACGTGAATCCCACGATTTCCCCTTCTATTTGCCAAAGAGGGATGGGGCCGGATGCCATGATCTTATTTTTTTTGATGTTAAGTTTCAAGCCAGCTTTTGCATTCTCCTTTTTCAATCTGAGCAAGAGGCTCTTCAGATCCTCTTCAGTTTCTGCCATTAGAGTGGTATCGTCTGCATATCTGAGGCTGTTGATGTTTTTCCAGGCAATCTTAATTCCAGTTTATGATTCATCCAGGCTGACATTTCACATGATGTACTCTGCATATAAATTAAATAAGCAAGGTGACAATATACATCCTTGTCGTACTCCTTTTCCAATGCCGAACCAATCAGTTGTTCCATATCTGATTCTAACTGTTGCTTCTTGACCCTTATACAGGTTTCTCAGGAGACATGTGAGGTGGTCTGGTACTCCCATCTCTTTAAGGACTTGCCATAGTTTATTGTGATCCACACAGTCAAAGGCTTTAGCATAGTCAGTGAAGCAGAAGTAGATGTTTTGCTGGTACTCTAGGATGAAAATAGTACAGAGGAAAGCAGATCTGGAATAACAATCCTCATTGGTTGTCGAAGGCTTTCACGGCTGGAGTTCATTAGTTGCTGTAGATTTTCTGGGTTGTGTGGCCGTGGTCTTGGCATTGTAGGACCTGACGTTTCACCTTGACACAGAGAGTACTCCATCTTTCTGTGTTAGACCTCTGAGGATGCCAGTCACGGCTACTGGCGAAACGTCAGGTCCTACAATGCCAAGACCACGGCCACACAACCCGGAAAATCTACAGCAACTAATCCTCATTGGGTTGGATGCAAAAGAGACAGCAAGGTTTGGTGGAAGAAACATTGCATGCACAAAGAAACATTTGGTGGAAGAAACCTTTCATTGCTTCTTCTTTTTATACTGCGGCACTGAGAGCTTTCTCATTCCACCCAGTTTTTTTACTGCATACTTTTTACACCCTTGTATACCATTTTGAGGCTAGTTATTTGCAACTGACACACGCAAAAAAATAATAATAATGAAAACTTGTCAGGGGAAAACAGAAAATGATGCGGAAATTAAGAATCAAGGGTACGATCCCACAAGGGGAAAGGGATGATAAAACATTGATTTCTAACTATTAAGACTGCATAATTTGTAACCATCCCTAGAAGAAATTGAGGTTTGAGGGACGTGAAAGAAGCATCTGATTGCCAGATGTGCATCAAACATAGAGGATTGTAATGGGATGGAACTCATTTTGTGGAGTGTGGAAATGATGGTTCTACGTGGACAGAAGGGAAAAGGTGGTGAGGAATGTCACTTAACTCACCTAGAGTATTGTGTTCAGTTTTGGGCACCACAATTTAAGAAACATATAGATAAGCTGGAACATGTCTAGAGGAGAGCAACAAAGATGGTGAGGGGTCTGGAGACAAAGTCCTGTGAGGAAAGGTTGAAGGAGCTGGGTATGTTTCACCTGGAGAGGAGATGACGGAGAGGTGATATGATAACCATCTTCAAGTACTTGAAGCGCTGTCATGTAGAGGATGGTGTGGAGTTGTTTTCTGTTGCCCCAGAAGGTCGGACCAGAACCTATGGGTTGAAATTAAATCAGAAGAGTTTTTGGCGAAACATTAGGAAGAACTTCCTGGCAGTTTGAGTGGTTCCTCAGTGGAACAGGCTTCCTCAGGAGGTGGTGGGCTCTCCATCTTTGGAGATTGTTAAGCAAAGGCTAGGTGGCCATCTGACAGCAATGCAGATTCTGTGAACTTAGGTAGACCATGGGAGGGAGGGCAGGAAGGGTTGCATCAGAGCTTAGTTCTCGTGCCCCTTTCTTACACACCCAGGGAAATGCTGATCACCACTTTGAGGTCAGGAAGCAACCCTGGAGGGTTTTTTCTGTCATCTTCTGGGCATGGAACAGGGGTCCCTGGGGCTGTGGGGGAGGTATTTTATGAATTTCCTACATTGTGCAGGGGGTTGGACTAGATAACCCTGGAGGTCCCTTCCAACTCCATGATTCTATGATTGTTGGTAGCCAGCAGGGGTATTTAGAGACTTACTGCCTCTGAACATGGTTGGTCTCTAAGGTGCTATTGGACTCAGAACTAGCTTTCTACTGCAGACCGACATGGTGACCCTCTGAAACTAACTTCTAAACATGGAAGCTCCTTTTAAGCAGGGCTCTTTCTGTAGCAGGAACTCCTGTGCATATTAGGCCATACACCCCTAATGTAACCAATCTTCCAGGAGCTTACAGAGCTCTTCTTACAGGGGCTACTGCAAGCTCTTGGAGGATTGGCTACATTAGGGGTGTGTGGCCTAATATGCAAAGGAGTCACTGCTACAAAAAGAGCCCTGCTTTTACGTATTATTGCTATTAACCATTGAGAGGCCTGTCCTCCACAAAGTTGTCTTACTACACGGAGGTCCTCAAACCAAGAAACTCCAAAGGGAAATTTCAGCATGAGGTTGCTGAAACTCCAGTTAATTTACAGCTTTGGAACAATGGACACTTGAGGGCTGAATAGGGGCACAGGATTATTATTTTCAATCACTAAAGATTCTAATTCTCGGTTTTTCGGTTTCCGGCGTCGCGAATGGCGGCCGCTTCTCGGGACGCTCCCAGAGGCGGTTAGCCCACGCGCAGTTAGGGGGGGTCTTCGCATATGCGAAAGACCCTAGTGAGCCTTAGGTAAAGGCTCCGAACCGGGGGCGCTTGGGGAGTAGCCTCTTTGCCGGCAGACAGCCGGGAAATTGAGGCTCTCTCCCCGCCCCAATCGGCCCCGCTGCGGCGTGCCCGTAATGGGACTTAGCGGCGCCACCGAATTCCAGGAGTGAAAACAGCACTATGGTTCAACATAAAAAGAAGTAGTGGCATCGAATCGTGAGTTGAAGATCTATTTTGAAGCGTAAATCGGAGCCCCCCTGCATGCGTATAAGCGTTGGGAGGAGGGAGGAGTCCCCACCCCCTTGAGAAGCAAGCTATTCAAAGGGAGCGCGAAGGGGGGCAGAAAGAAAACAAAGTGTTGGTGAAAGTACCGTTGGGGCTGCATGGAAGAATGTGTTCATCTTAGCTTCCTGGGGGATGCGGCACGAACTTTTTAAAAGTAAACAAAAAAACAAAATGTCGATAATGGAAAAAGCCCTGCAGACACCGGAAGAGAAGAGAGGAGGGACTTCCGGTCCAGATAGCCCCCCCAAGAGCTTGCTGTCAATCAACAGAAAAAGGAGATGCTGTGCCCCCTGCTGGAACAATTGCAGAAGATCAACCAAACTTTGTTTAAAATGGAAAGTGTTCTCATCAGTCGACAGAAACAGATATTGGAAACAACTAGAAAGATGAAGGAGATTGAACAGAAATCGAATTTGATTCCAGGTTTCCAGGGCGCTAAAGAAGAGGAGAAAGAAGATCTCGGATTTACCTTGACAAATGTCTTGACACCCCTAACTGGCAGTGAAGCGATAAAGTTAAAAGAAGAGGTGGATAAGGCTCCCAAAGCCTATTCCGCCTTTATAAAAAGAAATACTCTGCCAGTAGAAGGGGATGTCGAGCATAGCAGGCGACAAACGGGAGATCTAATTTCATCTGCTGAGTTTGTGGAGCCCTGGAAGCTTGAAGGCCAGAAGTTTAAGAAAAAAAAGAAAAGAAAGAAGAAGGATTTCATCTTCAAAACACAGAAACTCCTGAAGAGACACGCCAGCAGGAAGAAGGATGCAGCATTCAAAATTGGGATAAGTGCAGAAGACAGCAGCCCAGGGGAGGGTGATGGAACGGAAGACTTCAAAGTTAAAATGGACTTAATCCATAACTGGAAGAAAATTAAGAAGAAGATACTTTGAGGACTGTTCGTGTTACATCTGGAAGGAGCTGTTTAATTACTAACCCCAATGGACTTTACTAACTGCATTAACAGAGTGATTTTGGACTTTGCTTTAGCTAAAAAGAAGATCTTCTAACCATGATGGATGCCAAAACTTGGTATTGGTTATTAACCTAAACTAACTCTCACTAACAGAAAAAAATTTCACTCCACCTTTTTCTTTCTCCATCTGTCTACCCTTCCCTTTTCTTATAAAAAGAATAAAATTCTCTCTTTTTTAAGAGAGTTTTACAAAAAAAAAAAAAAAAAAAAAGATTCTAATTCTCTACCCCCCTCTCTGCAATAATCTAGCTGATTGCAATATGTATTCTTTTCAACACCTGTCTCACCTTCTGACTGGGATACAGGGACCCAGATCTACATTTCTACTCTACTTGTATCCAACAAAGGGAGATTTGACTCTTGAGAGCTTATTTATTGATTTACGTATTTATTTATTTATTCACATTTATAGCCTGCCCTTCCCAGAAGCGGGCTCAGGATGGGTAAAAACACATAATTTAGACAAATATATATTAGTCAATGTAATAACATTAAAATTTGAAACTTCATCATAAATATTAAAACGGTGCTCACAGCTAAAAAAATAAAAATCTGGTTGTGGGAGGTTCCTGGCCATAGCTAGTTGTTGTTCACAGAGCGACAGACACCTCAGGGAGGCCATATATGGGCATCTGTTACCTCAGCCAAAGGTCTGGTGGAACAGCTCCACCTTGCAGGCCCTGCAGAATTGAAGTAGATCCCACAGGGCCCTGATCTCAGCAGGGAGCAGGGCTATTTTGGGGCAGGAACGCACAGGAACGGAGTTCTGGCTGGCTCCTGAGTTGGCCATGCCCAGCAGGAACTCATAAGCATAATAGGCCACACCCAGCAGCAGGAACTCATGAGGATTGGCTACATTAGGGGTGTGTGGCCTAACATGCAAAGGAGTTCCTGCTACAAAAAAAGCCCTGGGGTTTTGACAACAAACAAGGTAAACAGAATAAGAAGCAAAAGGTGGGTGTGGCTGGATGACCACACTTCTGGTAGCATGGGGGTGTGGCTTGATAGGCTAATGAGCTGTGCTGTCATGGGTGTGGCCTAATATGCTAATGACTTTCTGCTGATGGGTGTGGCCTCTTATACTAATGAGTTCCCTCTGGGCTTTTTCTACAAAAAGAGCCCTGGTAGAGAGCATGATCCACTAGGCTGGGGCCAGGGCAGAAAAAGCCCTGTCCCTTGTCAAGGAAAGACGGATGACTTTCGGGCCAGGGACTACCAGGAGATGTTGATCCATAGACTGTAGTGCTCTTTGGGGCATATACCTTGAATAGGGATGTCAGTCTCCAAATGGTACCTAGGATCCTTTGGAATTACATCCAATCTCCAGACTACAGAGATCAGTTCTTTGGAAGAAAAATGGATGCTTTGGCCAATGGACTCTGTAGCAGGCACTGTACCCCACGGAGGTCCCTGTCCTCTCCAGGCTCCATCGTCAAATCTCCAGGAGTTTCCCAAACCGGATCTCGCAACCCTACTTCCCCGTCCCCTGCTGTTGGCCAGGGGGGACCTGACAACTCTAACCCTGAAACACTGGTTGGTCTCTAAGATGCTCCTGAACTTGAATCTAACTGTTGGGGGGGGGGGAAGAACACTGAATGTGATTTAGATACCCCCAAAAAAATATGACATTAGTAGGAACATGGAAACAAACCAGCTTTAAAAACAAATAGGGCATGGCTTCCTCTCCAGAAAAACACAAAATGCTCTGCAGCTGACAATAGCACTACAGATAAGATTAGATTTTCAATAGCCCTTCCACATGCAAAAGAACCTCCTCAGGAAACAGGAAACCTCAGGAAACAATCCATATGCAAAAGAACCTCCTCAGGAAAGCTCCTCCATTATGGAAACAAACCAGCTTTAAAAATAAATAGGGCATGGTTTCCTGTCCGGAAAAACAAAAAATGTTCTACAGCTGACAATAACACTACAGATAAGATTAGAATTTCAATAGCCATTCCACATACAAAAGAACCTCATCAGGAAAGAAGAAACCTCCTCAGGAAACAATCCATGGACAAAAGAACCTCCTCAGGAAAGTTCCATTAGCATGTTCATAACCTGGAGAACTCCTACAAGATAATGACTCAGCCCTACCCCACCTTCCGGGGTAGATATAAATTACCTGCCTACCATTTTTTTTTCTCACCTTGACACAGAGGGTACTCCGTCTTTCTGTGTTCTACCTCTGAGGACGCCAGTCACAGCTACTGGTGAAACGTCAGGTCCTACAGTGCCAAGACCACGGCCACACGACCTGGAAAATCTACAGCAACGAATAAACCAGCTTTACATTGAGAAAGAAGAGTTGGGCGTATTTAAGAATCCCACGTGGGTAATAAAATACCTGTAGACCCACACAATCCAGCTGTCTTGGTGAGAGCTGTCTCCTGATCAGCGGTCCCTCCCTCCCTGAACCCCACCTTCCCAAACTCCTCTCACAAATCTCCAAGTATTTCTGAATTGGGAGTTGGAAACCCAACAACTGATAGGTCTGCATGTCATTGAAAACTGTATAGCCTGTACAGAATCTGGGAACTTAAAACAACAAACAAATAACAAACAACAAAGCAACAGACAATGTCTAATGTATTGCTTCAACTGTGGAAATGAGACCAGATCATTTGGAGCTTCACAAACCAGAGAGAAATCAAGAGAACTTTGAAAGCCTCCAGAGAGAGAGAGAGAGAGAGAGAGAGAGAGAGAGAGAGAGAGAGAGAGAGAGAGAGAGAGAGAGAGAGAGAGAGAGAGACGACATACCCTAAAGCCTCCCCCACCTTTACTGCAGTTTAACGAATCCAATGGGGAATTGGAGGTCTTATTTAACGGTTTGGATTCTCAGACCTCCTGCTTTCTCTTTGTAATTCTTCTCCTCCAACACCACGTTCAGAAGTTCTTCTCAGCTGGAGAGAGCCCAGCTGAGTCACATCTGAACGAAGAACCACAGAGTGTAGAATTGGCCCCTGCCCAAAGCAGGGATGAAGAATTGCATGGCTTTGATACCTTTCCGGTCATTATTTCCAACCATCTATTTCCCTCCCCGGCGCATACACCCCCCAATTAACTCGCCGGTACATAAAAGAAGACTTTCTCTGTGAGATGTCATGGGGATTTGGCAAGGAGCTCTGAGACACCCCCCCCCCTTCTTTTTATACCCTCCTGCGATGATTCTACTTTTGATTTTTTAAAAAACACACACACACACACAAAAGGTTGTGGAAACTGGGGAGATGATATATCAGCCAGGTTGCTCGACTCGAAGTCTGCTTCTGAGATAAATCTCGATAGCCCCAAACCTTCCAGGCACACTTCTTTGGAGATCCGGGCTTGATTTACACAAAACACTTCCTTGGCACGAATCAAAAAAAAAAAAATCTCAGACACCATTGATTTACGTCAGGCTCTTGTTTATGGGACTCAGGATGCGCGCTGGTCAGACATAATCTTCAAAGAGTAGTTCCCTCTCAATTCCCGTTCCTCTAGCCCAGGGGTGGGCAAACTTGCTCAACGTAAGAGCCACATAGAATAAATTTCAGATGGTTGAGAGCCGCAAGACATGAACAAATATTACGCACACATTTTTATTTAGAAAATATTCAGATTTGCTTTTTATTACCATTAAATGAGACTGCCAAAAATAAAAGCAAAAGAGGTAAAAACAGATATTGATAATGATATTTATTTGTCTAAGAGAGAGAGAAATAGGGGGAGGTGGAAAGAAAGAATGAAAGAGGTGGAAAGAAAGAGAGAGAGAGAGAGAGAAACAAAGAAAGCAAATAGATAGGAGGGACGGGGGAGGGAGGGAGGGAGGGAGGGATCAAATGCAGGCCTCCCCTTCATTTCCCCAGCTGCCCTGCTGGGAGCCACACAATATGTGTGAAAGAGCCGCATGTGGCTCCCGAGCCGCAGTTTGCCCACCCCTGCTCTAGCCATAGGGGCGGAGGCGGGAGATCCGGATACCCAAGTTTCTCTGCAGATAAGCAGAGGGGAAAAGAAGTATTGTGAACTTCCTTGCTTTTGTTCGTTTGTCTTTTTTCTCCAAGACAGGATATTATTTATTTATTCATTTGATTCTTACCCCTCCCTCCCTGCCAAGGTAGGCTCAGGGCTTCTTACATAAGAAACAATAGATAAGACAACGATATAAATAGCCATATCAAATACATAAAAGTTATTAAAACCATTAACACAATGATGGCGGTATAGCTGTGGTAAAGTGCATTCAGTAGTACGTCCGCTATCGGCGGGCTCAGACTGGAAATAGAATTGGCATGGGGGCACAGATGATAACCAGTGGCAGATGAACCATTAAGCAGACTAAGCATGTGCTTAGGGCACCAGGGCCAAAGGGGGCACCACAAAGTTGGGCAGCGGCGTGAGCAGCGGCAGCGGCATGAGCAGCGGCGAACGTCGAGTGATGGCGGTGGAAAAGTATGGCGGCGTCTGGCGAGGCTGGGCGAGTGAAAGGAGGCCTGGTCGATAGGTGCGGAGGTGGGGCGACGTGACAGGCCAGAGCCGGATGGACAGAGGCCGTCAACGAGCATGCGCAAAGCGTGCGTTTGACCCGAGCTCGAAAGATGTTGCAACAGCCACAGAAAGATCAGAAGAAATCAAGACCAGCGCCAGGAGGACGTCACCCGCAAGGCAACAGGAAGTAACAACAACGCGCTGCAATAAGGGTGCCTGGTAGGCTTGTCACCCCCCCTGGTATGTGGCCCTAAGTTAGGATTTGTGTGTTAATGAAATATGTGAACCACTCAGAGCCCTCCGGGGGTGAGCGGTATACAAATGGAAAGATAAATAAAATAAATTAATAAATAAAAGGAAAGGAAAGGAAAGGAAAAAAAAACAAATGAAAATTTGTAAGAAAGAAAGAAAGAAAGAAAGAAAGAAAGAAAGAAAGAAAGAAAGAAAGAAAGAAAGAAAGAAAGAAAGAAAGAAAGAAAGAAAGAAAGAAAGAAAGAAAGAAAGAAAGAAAGAAAGAAAGATGATAAAACGAGTGCAAATTGATCATGGCGCACCCTAGGGGTTATCTTCTATTTTTTTGTTGGTGAGGTGCGGTGTCATAAGGCTGTGTTTGAAAGTAAAATGCATGTGTTTAAAAGTAAAACGATGGAGCCAAATTCAGTTGTCATGGCAGCCATTTCAATGAGGGGGGCGCCAAGATTGGTCAGTGCTTAGGGCACCAAGAGGGGGGGCACCAAGATTGGTCAGTGCTTAGGGCACCGGTGAGCCTTAATCCACCCCTGATGATAACTCAGCTCCTTACCTCAACACCTGGCAAAAGAGCTCCATTTTCAGGGCCCTGCAGAACTGTGAAAGGTCCCGCAGGGCCCTGGTCTCGTCCGGAAGGTCATTGATGCAGGTTCATTATTTCAATCAGGGCTATTTTGGGGCAGGAACGCACAGGAACAGAGTTCCGGCTGGCTCCCGAGTTGGCCACGCCCATCAGGAACACATTAGCATAACAGGTCACACCCAACAGCAGGAACTCATTAGGATTGGCCACATGAGGGATGTGTGGCCTTATATGCAAAGAAGTTCCTGCTACAAAAAAAAGCCCTGGGTTTTGACAACAAACAAGGTAAACAGAATAAGAAGCAAAAAGTGGGTGTGGCTGGATGACCACACTGCTGGTAACACGGGGGTGTGGCCTAATACACTAATGAGCTGTGCTGTCAGGGTATGTGGCCTAATATGCCAATGAGTCTCTGCTGTTGGGTGTGGCCTGTTATGCTAATGAGTTCCCACTGGGCTTTTTCAACAAAAAAAGCCCTGAGTTCAATGACTTACTAAAGAATACATACAGAATATATATTCTTTAGAATATATTCTTTAGAATTTTCTTTCGAATATATATATTCTGCCTCATGGATCACACTGCCTTGACGTTGGCGAGGGGGCCTTCGTGGTTCGATGAGACTGCGGGCTACGCCGCGTAGGGCCACCCAGGAAGGACAGTCCACAGCGGAGAACTCAGACAAAACGTGATCCACTGGAGAAAGAAATGGCAACCCACTCCAGTATCTTGGCCAAGAAAACCCTATGGACAATAACAGAAGACTAAAAGATATGACGCCAGAAGATGAGCCCCTCGGGTCGGAATATGCTACTGGGGAAGAGCAGAGGGCAAGAACAAGTAACCCAAAAAAGAAAGTCTATTTTGCTGCTGGAAATCCCTGCCCATCTTCTTCTTACCGTGCAGAAAGGAAATGGGCTGTTCTAAGAAGGGGGATGGCAAAGGATGAGATGGTTAGACCGTGTTATCAATGCAATGAAATTAAGCAAACTCCAGAGGATGATGGAAGACAGGAGGGCCTGGCATGATGTGGTCCGTGGGGTTGGGAAGAGTTGGATTCAACTGTGCGACTGGACAACAACAACAAATATATTAATTGATTATTGTAATAGCACAAACCCTCTCTTCTGGGCATGGAACGGGGGCCACTGGGGGTATAGGGGGAGGTATTTGTGAATTTCCTGCATTGTGCAGTGGGTTGGGCTAGATGACCCTAGAGGTCCCTTCCAACTCTGTGATTCTATGATTTTCTCCTTGAGGGGTCGGCTGGCTTGGACCAGCGACCGCCCGTCAGAAGGTTGCTTGCTCTGTTCTAACTGCGCTTCACTTTGATTCCAGGAAATTTCATAAGATCGGGACAACCCATGTAGGTGGTGGTGATAGAAGAGGCCGTCAAGGCACAGCTGTACCTTTGTCTTCTTCAGCTTTGTTTGTCAAATCATCTGTTTTGTCTATTTAATATGCCCCCCCCCGGCACTCAAGTCCCAGTATTCTGGGAGACGGAGAAGAATTTATTTCTGTCTACTCTCTAGCCTGCGCATACTTGTATAAACCTAAATTCCCTGCCAGGTTTCACCCTGGCTCTACCAGTAATACACCAAAAATCTATCTCGGTCTTGCCTTTGCCTTCCGAAATTGCTCTTGATCTACCTAACCCTGGGTTCCTTTAATTATCTCTGCTAATTAGGAGAAAAGCTGCAATGATTTGCTTCTGTGACTTTATCAACACGGTAATGAAAATAACAAACATCATCACCTACTAACATCTGTGGTTCAGGCTGTCATGAAAGGCAGAGGGAATGCAGCACGGCGTAGCCTGACGTTGTCAGATCTGAGAAGCTAAGCAGGGTCAGTATTTGGGAGGGAGACCACCAAAGAATCATAGAATCACAGAGTTGGAAGGGGCCATACAGGCCATCGAGTCCAACCCCCTGCTCGATAAAGGATCAGCCTAGAGCAGGGGTATAATTATTATTATTATTATTATTTATTTATTATTCGACTTTCTATCCCGCTCACCCCCTAAGGGCTCTGAGCGGCTTACATATATATATATTAGGTCCAACATTCCTAGTCTAGGGCCACATATGTGCAGGGGGAGGTGGATATCCTACCAGGCACCCCTATTCTGTAGCAGATCTTCTGTTGCAAAGGGGACAGTCCGGTGGCGACCTCTCTCTCCGGCGCTGGTCTTTGTTATGAAGTTCCACCTTCCTGGCCCTTGCGAATCCACCTCCAGGCCGGATCCACTCCGCACTTTCGCGCCTGCTTCACAGCGGCCTCTGTCCACGTTAGGCTCCGGCCTGCTGCGTTGCTTTGCCTCTGCGCCTCGTTGGTCCGGCCTCCTTCCTACGCCTCCTCGCCTTGCCGCCTCGCCAGCCACCATGTCTCCTCCACCGTCCATCGCCTCTGCTGTCCGTTGCTCTCCACCGTCTCTGCTACAGGGGCGAGTGCCCCCCTGCTCTAATAGCAGGTACCCCTTTTATCTAATCGCCCTTTAACGGGCTTTCGAACCACTGGGTGAGCGGGAGCTGGGACAAGGGCCAGGAGCTCACCCTGACCACGGCGGGATTCGAACAGCCGAGCTGTTCGAACAGATGTTAAGGCAGGCATTTCCTTTACTGCCTGCGCCACCGCTCCCCAATTTCTATCCCGCCTTGCCCGACAAGCTGGCTCAGGGCGGCTTACGACAATCACAATGATATAAAACAGTAGATACAATAAATTAGTTAAAATAGCATACCAGAGTCAGGCGGGGGTTTGCCTGCACGATGGGCCTCTTACCCGGCAGCCTGGATCGGGTCACCAGGAAGAACCCCACCCCCAAAGTGCTGGGATCGCGGCAATGTGCTCGACATGATGATGTCACCCAGAGATGACATCATTGAGCCGGGCACGCTGTGGGGGGGGAACGCTCTATCATTCGAGGGAAAACTCTGTGGCTTTCCCTTGAATGACAGTGGTCCCACCCCCAAAGTGCCCGGCTCAAGGACGTCGTCTCTGGGTGACATCATCACAGTTTGCGTGCTTTGCGCACATGCTGAAGAAATCCCGGAGAAGGCCAGAAGTCCATTGCTGCAGCTGAAGGTAGGACTTGGCAACCCTATTCAGTGAAATTGCTGAGCGGTCAGGTTAGAACAAATAAAAGGAAGGACAGTTTGGTGTAGTGGTTAAGTGCGCGGACTCTAATCTGGGAGGACCGGGTTTGATTCCCCACTCCTCTACTTGCACCTGGCTGGATGACCTTGGGCAAGCTGTAGTTCTGATAAGAGCTGCCCTTGAAAAAAAGAGCAGTTTCTGTCAAGAGCTCTCTCAGTCCCACCTACCTCACAGGGTGTCTGTTGTGGGGAGGGGAAGGGAAAGGAGTTTGTAAGCCACTCTGAGACACCTTTGGGTAGTGAAGGGCAGGGTATAAATCCAATCTCCTCCTCCTCCTCCTCCTCCTCCTCCTCCTCCTCCTCCTCCTCCTCCTCCTCCTCCTCCTCCTCCTCCTCCTCCTCCTCTTCTTCTTCTTCTTCTTCTTCTTCTTCTTCTTCTTCTTCTTCTTCTTCTTCTTCTTCTTCTTCTTCTTCTTCTTCTTCTTCTTCTTCTTCTTCTTCTTCTTCTTCTTCTCCCAAAGAGTGAGTAGCACTTGGAATGCACTGCCACAGGAGGTGGTGGCAGCTAAAAGCATGGACGGCTTCAAGAGAGAATTAAATAAACATATGGAGCAGAGGTCCATCAATGGCT
Organism: Gekko gecko; assembly: GCA_029375565.1. NCBI lineage: Eukaryota > Metazoa > Chordata > Lepidosauria > Squamata > Gekkonidae > Gekko > Gekko gecko. The sequence continues at coordinate 10,741,643 of JAPDNY010000007.1, read as the reverse complement.
ATTAGCCACAAGGTATAGATAGGAACTCTCAGTCTGGGGCAAGTGATGCTCTGTATTCTCAGTGCTTGGGAGGGGTCAACAGTGGGAGGGCTTCTAGTGTCCTGGCCCCACTGCTGGACCTCCTGACGGCACCTGATATTTTTGGCCACTGTGTGACACAAGAGTGTTGGACTGGATGGGCCACTGGCCTGATCCAACACTGCCTTCTCTTATGTTCTTATGGTGACCAAACTTGCTTACTGTAAGAGTCACACAGAAGAAATGTCAGATGTCTGAGAGCTGCAAGACACAGACAAATATCGCACCCATGTTTTGTATCGGGAAACATGCAGATTTGTTTTTTATTAACATTAACCATTAAAAGAGACTGCCAGAGATAAAAACAAAAGGGGTAAAAACTGAGATTTAAAGAGACAAAGGCTTTCTCCAAGCCGGCGGGGTGGGGGGTGGGGCTTTGCAAATGCATTCAAAGTTGAAGTTGCTTTTCTCTCTCTCTCTCTCTCTCTCTCTCTCTCTCTGCTCCCCTCCACCTCAATCCTACGCAGGGAGGGGAACACTGGCTGGGGAAGGGAAGACCGGTCGGGGAGGCATGCCTCCCCTTCACTTCCCTAGCTGCCCTGCCAGGAGCCACACAGTATATGTGAAAGAGCCGCCCCTGGCCTCAAACTTCCCTGACAAGTCTTTGTCCAGCTGTTACTTAAAGACTGCCGGTAAGGGGGAACTCACCACCTCCCGAGGTGGCTGATTCTACTGTGGTGCCAAAAAGTTTTTTCTACTCTACTCTGAGTGCCAAAAAGTTTTTTCTAATATCCAGCCAGTACCTTCCCACCTTTAATTTAAACCCATGATTGCATGTCCTCTCCTCTGCTGCCCACAGGAACGGCTCCCTGCCCTCCTCTAAATGACAGTCCTTCAGATACTTCAAGAGAACCATCCTGTTCCCCCCTCCACCTCCTCTTCTCCAGACTAAACATCCCCAAGTCCCTCCGCCTTTCCTCACAGGGCTTCTTGGTCTCCAGGCCCCCGGTCCTCCCGGTCACTCTCCTCTGCACCCGATCCATTCTGCCCACATCCTTTTGGAAAAGAGGCCTCCAGAACTGCACACAATACTCCAGGGGTGACCTGACCAATGTAGTGTACAGCGGGACTATCACATCTTGCAATCTGGATGTTACGCCTCTGTTGATACACCCCGAGATCGCATTCGCCCTTTTTGTCGCCGCATCACACTGGCTGCTCATACTTAACATACGGTTCAATATGAAGACTCTGCAGAGGAAGGGAATGGAAACCCCCCTGAGCTTCTCATTCTGCCCTGAAAGCCCCTGGCTGGAGTTGCCATAAGTCTAAGCTAAGTAGGGTCAGTACTGGGATGGGAGACCACCAAGAAAGACTCTGCAGAGGAAGGCAACGGCAACTCTCCCCCTCCCATGCTTCTCACTTGCCTTGAAAGCTCCTTGCTGGGGTTGCCGTAAGTCGGCTGCGACTTGACAACTCTTTACACCCACACTGTAGGGCTGGTGAAAAAAAAAAACTGGGCACCTCTCGTCCCCTTTCGGGCCTAGACGCTTCCTGTCTTCCACCCCCATTTCCTTTTCTCCGTGAACACCAAGTGCTGGACTCACTATAAGCAAACAGCAAATCTTGCAATTAGGGGGAATTATTCTCCACCATTAAATAAGATCTTCGGCTGGATTCCTCGGAGAACTGGCCGCCCGAGATAGCAAAGGTGACATTTCGGGACTCGCCACTCGAAAGCAGAGTCAGGAAATCTCCTGCCGGATTCATTTTGCTGACATTCAGGGACTCGACTCAGGAGTCGCACGCGCGCTCTCCCCTAATCACTGTATTTACCACTGCCAGGATGGAAATTCAAATCCGAAAGCGGGTAGACCTAATAATAAACCTCGATGGCAAGGGGATGCTTCTTCAACATTATTTCCACCTAATTTATAATCAAGATGTTCAATTAATAATTTTCGGTGCTTTACACAGTGTTAAGTCAGCTGAAAAATAGCGGATCTCTCCCTCCCGCCGTTGCGTACTTTCATTATTTTTTTTTTCCTACAGTGCTGAGAGATGCATAATAACCCAGTCAAGCTGGAGTGGAAAATGCCTTTGGCTGAGAGCGGGATCTCTTGTCAGGACGATTCTGAATTTCTCCTCCCTGCTGTTTCGACTCAAAGAGCCCCTCTTTTCAATTTTGCCTCTCTCCCCCCCACCCCTGTGCAAGTCGAACCCATGATTCCTCATCTTCATGCCATTTCCCCTTTCCCCGTCCAACTCTTTTCCCCCACAGATCCGTTTTTCAATGTTATTCGTGCGCCGAAATATCAGCATCATGTATTATACATGCTTTGCGCAGTGTGGGGTGGTGGATAGAGAGACAAACTAGGACCTTCGGAGTTCTGGGTTCCAATCCCCATTTCAATCATAGAATCATGGGACCTTAGAGTTGGAAGGGGGCGCAGGGACGAACTAGTTCGTAGAATCATAGGCTGAGTTCAGACTGGCAATTTGCCTCGGTAGGGACCCGGGCCAATGACGATTAAATCCCAGAGTAAATTGGGCGTTTGCACAGGCACATCTGCCTGGCGTCCCCCACCTGTAGCCAACCCATGCTGTTGTGCTTCACTGCCGGATTAAAAAGATACCTCAGAAAACTGGTAGCAAATCCGAAAGCCCACAAGTATTGCGCATTTCTCCGCTTCTGGGAAGTCTGAACACACAGCCGAAAAGCCAGAAGCAACCCGCATTGGGCAGGAGGCAGCAGCGGTGTGATTGGCCGTGCTCTGCTCTACTGCCCAATGCGGTGCCAGCGCTGCGGGGTCCTCCCCCAATCGGCAAAATGTGCTTATGCGCATGAGTACATGAGCGCATGAGCGCTCATGCGCACATACAGCCATACACCCACAGCCAAATTAATGGGGAAACGCCGAATACAGCGTGCCCCCACACGTAGCAGTCTGAATGCTCCCGCCTGGCTCCGCCCCGTATCTTCTGGCAGCAGGCCTGGCTGTGTGGACGGGAAAATCCGGTACAGTTTATTCCGGGGCTTTTTTTGCCATGCCTGGCTACCGGAGCAAATTGCCAGTCTGAACTCAGCCATAGAGTTGGACCTCCAGGGTCATCTAGTCCAACCCCCCTGCATAATGCAGGTAATTCACAAATACCACCCCCCGGACCCCTATTCCATGCTCAGAAGATGCCAAGAATACCTCCAGGATCTGGCCTGGAGGAAAATTGCTTCCTGCCCCCAAAGTGGTGATCAGCATTTCCCTGGGCATTTAAGAAAGGGCCAGGAGAACTAAGCACCGAGGCAACCCATCCTGCCCTCCCTCTCATGATCTGAGCAAGTTCACAGAATCCGCATTGCTGTCCGATGGCCACCTAACCTCTATCTGAAAACCTCCCAAGAAGGAGAGCCCACCATCTCCTGAGGAAGCCTGTCCCACTGAGGAACCGCTCTGACTGTCAGGGAGTTCTTCCTGATGTTTAGCTGAAAACTCTTCTGATTTAATTTCAACCCGTTGCTTCTGGGACGGCCTTCGGGGGCCACAGTTCAACCCCCTGCTCAATACAGGATCAGGCTAAAGCGACCCTGACCAGTATTCACCCAGCTGCTGCTTGAGGAGGACTGACAGAGAGGGGAGCTCACCACCTCCCAAGGGAGCCCATTTGACTGTCAGATCTCAGAAGCGAAGCAGGGCTGACCCTAGTAAGTACTTGGAAGGGCGACCTCCAAGGAATACCAGGGCCGAGACGCAGAGGCAGGTAATACCAAGCCAAGATGGAGGACAGCAGCACAGTGTAAGGGGAGAAAAACAGGGTACAGATGAATAAAATAAAACCTCTGTGGCCTGGAGATCAGATTGTGATTCCCGGAGATCTCCAGGTGCCGCCTGGAGTTTGGCAACCCCACACCCTGACCTCGACCACCACCCCTATAATTGTCTCTTGGGCCCAAGTCCCTTTCAAGATTTCTCTCCTCATTCCTTTCCAATGTGATTTCTTTTCTTTTTTAAAAATGTACATATTTATATACAGGGCTTTTTTGTTGAAAAAGCCCAGCAGGAACTCATTAGCATAACCGGCCACACCCAACAGCAGAGACTTATTGGCATATTAGGCCACATCCTGACAGCATAGCTCATTAGCATATTAGGCCACACCCCTGTGTTACCAGCAGTGTGGTCATCCAGCCACACCCGCCTTTTGCTTCTTATTCTGTTGACCTTGTTTGTTGTCAAAACCCAGGGGTATTTTTCATAGCAGGAACTTCTTTGCATGTTAGTCTACACACCCCTCATGTAGCCAATCCTAATGAGTTTCTGCTGTTGGGTGTGGCCTGTTATGCTAATATGTTCCTGATGGGCATGGCCAACTCGGGAACCAGCCGGAACTCTGTTCCTGTGCGTTCCTGCCCCAAAATAGCCCTTTTTATATATTTTCAAAGTATTCTACCTTCCCTCAGGATAAAACGCAGTAGAATTCAAACTAAATGAACGGCTAAATAAATGCACAGTGGAGGAGAGAGAAAGAGGGAAAGATGAGTCCTGCTTTCAAAGTCCACGCAAACTTCCAATGCGTGCACACATACACCCCTCCTTGTTCCTATTTGATGTGCAACACCAGTTGTACAATGGCGTGTTATCTCAAGCTGTTTGTTTGTGCATAAAAGGACCCAGACAGAAATTAACAAAGTCTTGGCAGGGACTTTTTTTATATTCTCCCCCCCACACACACACACACATACTCCCTTTAAGTGCCCATGGGCATTTCGCTTTGCTGAAATGTTTGGTCTTTTGCTCACACGAACACCTTTAGAAGTTAGGCTAAGTAAATTAAAAAACAACAACAACAGCAGAGCTTCAAAGACTGAATAACAAAGAGAGCAGGAGGGGTGGAATTCATTTGATTTTGGCGCTTGTCTATCTCGCCGATCATTCCATTGATCCACTTGGGACCAGATTGATTGAGACGCTCTTGTTTGGATAAAATGTTTCTTTACAAATCTCAGTACATGGGAACAGACTATATAGATATATATAAAAACTCAGCAAGATGGTTAGCGTGGAGGTTGCTAAAAGACTTCTCAAAGTTGAGAGCCAGTAGCGGTTAAGTGTGCGGACTCTAATCTGGGAGAACCGGGTTTGATTCCCCACTCCTCCACTTGCACCTGCTGATGTGACCTTGGGTCAGTCACAAGCTCTGGCACCGCTGTTCTTGAAAAAGAGCCGTTTCTGTCAGAAGTTCTCTCGGCCCCACCTACCTCACAGGCTGTCTGTTGTGGGGAGGGGAAAGGAAAGGAGTTTGTAAGCCGCTCTGAGACTCCGAGTGAAGGGCGGGGTATAAATCCAATCTTTTCTTCTTCATCATCATCATCCGTTCTGTGGGTCATGAGTTCCAGCCGGCACCTCCTATTGGTAAGGATGCTTCCTAGTTTTGATTCTTGCTCTTTAGACCTCCAGAACCTCATTTTCATTTTGCTTCCCCATTTTGCAAACCAAACCAGTGAGCCTTTATGTCTCCGCCTTGAAAAAGCATCTCGCGCTGCTCTTATCCCTGTAAATGTGTGCATTTTTCAACATTACTTGTGCATCAATAAATCAGTATTCTACGTTTTGCATTTGTTATATGTATAAATGAGCTGCGTTGCTCATCTAATTCCTTTATAAATGGCAGTGGGTGGGCTAATGGCGTCCGCAGGATGGAGACAGAGGCTGTTCCCCTCCCCATGAAACCCTGAGTATCATTCCAGAAGCGTAATTTATATACATAATTGCTGTTGTGTCACAACTGACTTATGGTGACCCGAGTGAGGGACTTTCAAGGCAAGTGAGATGCAGAGGTGGTTGGCCGCAACAAGGTCCACGTGAACATAAGAACATAAGAACATAAGAGAAGCCAATGTTGAATCAGGCCAATGGCCCATCCAGTCCAACACTCTGTCACATAGCGGCCAAAATATACCAGGTGCCATCAGGAGGTCCAGCAGTGGGGCCAGGACACTAGAAGCCCTCCCACTGCTGCCCCCTCCAGCACCAAGAATAGAGTGCATCACCTGTCCCAGACAGAGAGTTCCCATCTATACCCTGTGGCTAATAGCCACTGATGGACTTCTGCTCCATATGTTTATCTAATTCCCTCTTGAAACTGTCCATGCTTGTAGCTGCCACCACCTCCTGTGGCAGTGAATTCCATACGTTAATCACTCTTTGGGTGAAGAAGTATTTCCTTTTATCTGTTCTAACCCGACTGCTCAGCAATTTCATGGAGTGCCCACGAGTTCTTGTATTGTGAGAAAGGGAGAAAAGTACTTCTTTCTCAACCTGCTCAATCCCATTCATAATCTTATAAACCTCGATCATGTCACCCCTCAGCCGTCGTTTCTCCAAACTGAAGAGCCCCAAGCATTTTAACCTTTCTTCATAGGGAAGGTGTTCCAACCCTTTTATCATTCTAGTTGCCCTTCTCTGCACTTTTTCCAACGTGTTGTGTCGGAAGTTAGAAGCTGAGCTGACAGAAACCCATAAGAACATAAGAACATAAGAGAAGCCAATGTTGAATCAGGCCAATGGCCCATCTAGTCCAACACTCTGTCACACAGCGGCCAAAATATACCAGGTGCCATCAGGAGGTCCAGCAGTGGGGCCAGGGCACCAGAAGCCCTCCCACTGCTGCCCCCTCCAGCACCAAGAATAGAGTGCATCACCTGCCCCAGACTGAGAGTTCTCATTCTATACCCTGTGGCTAATAGCCACTGGTGGACTTCTGCTCCATATGTTTATCTAATTTCCTCTTGAAACTGTCCATGCTTGCAGCTGCCACGACCTCCTGTGGCAGTGAATTCCATATGTTAATCACTCTTTGGGTGAAGAAGTATTTCCTTTTATCTGTTCTAACCCGACTGCTCAGCAATTTCATAGAGTGCCCACGAGTTCTTGTATTGTGAGAAAGGGAGAAAAGTACTTCTTTCTCAACCTGCTCAATCCCATTCATAATCTTATAAACCTCGATCATGTCACCCCTCAGCCGTCGTTTCTCCAAGCTAAAGAGCCCCAAGCATTTTAACCTTTCTTCATAGGGAAGGTGTTCCAACCCTTTTATCATTCTAGTTGCCCTTCTGTGCACTTTTTCCAATGCTATAATATCCTTTTTGAGATGTGGTGACCAGAACTGTACACAGTATTCCAAATGAGGTCGCACCAATGATTTATACAGGGGCATGATGATACTGGCTGATTTGTTATCAATTCCCTTCCTAATAATCCCCAGCATAGCGTTGGCCTTCTTTATTGCAGCTACACATTGTGTAGACATTTTCAGCGAGTTATCCACTACGACTCCAAGATCTCTCTCTTGGTCAGTCTCTGCCAGATCAGACCCCATCAACGTGTATTTATATTTAGGATTTTTGGCTCCAATGTGCATCACTTTGCACTTGGCCACATTGAACCCCATTTGCCACGTTGACGCCCACTCACCCATCCTCAACAGATCCCTTTGGAGTGCCTCACAATCCTCCCTGGTTTTCACCACCCTGAACAACTTCGTGTCATCTGCAAATTTAGCCACATCACTGCTTACTCCCAATTCCAAATCGTTAATAAACAAGTTAAAAAGCATGGGACCGAGTACTGATCCCTGTGGTACCCCACTGCTTACCACCCTCCACTGAGAGAGTTTCCCATTTATACTCACTCTCTGTTTCCTATTTATAAGCCAGTTTTTGATCCACAAGAGGACTTGTCCTTTTATCCCATGACTATTGAGCTTACTTAGGAGCCTTTGATGAGGAACTGTATCAAAAGCTTTCCGGAAGTCAAGGTAAATAATATCTATTGGGTCCCCCTTGTCCACATGTTTGTTCACTCCCTCAAAAAACACTAACAGGTTAGTGAGACAAGATCTTCCCTTACAGAACCCATGCTGAGTCTGCCTCAATAGTTTTTGTTCATCAATGTGCCTACTAATTCTTTCCTTAATAACAGTTTCCACCAACTTACCCGGTATCGATGTCAGACTGACTGGCCACCCAAAGTAGACTGGCCACCCAAAGTAGAATTTCCAGGTGAGTAAGAAGGTTCCTGTTTTGCTTATAAATAATAATTGTGTGTCATGAAGTCACCACCAACTCATGCTAGTTGCAGGTGCATGGGGTTTTAATAGAATCATAGAGTTGGAAGGGACAAAATAGAGAGGGTACAGAGGTAAAGGTTTCCCTTCCTCGAAAGCCAGTCAAATCCGACTCTAAGGGTGTGGTGCTCATCTCTATTTCCAAGCTGAAGAGACAGCACTGTCCAAAGTGTTATGTCTTAACCGTGAATGCTGCCTATTTTTTACCACGTAATGCTTGAGTTTATGTACAGGATCATAAGATGTAACATTCCTATTGGCCCTTCCTGTGGAAGTTTTTAAAACAACCAATGACGGTGTAAATATGCTGTATGGAGGGAACAAAGCTGATTGGCCTTTATCCCTGTAAGCTGATTGGACCTTAACTTATTTGGGAGTGGCTTTGACAGCCCGGGAGAGTTTAAAAGAAGGAGCTGTGCTCCACTGTTTTGTATGTGTTTGTTGTGGTGTTCTGAGTTGGTGTTTGCTGTTACAAATAAAGCTGAAATCACTTACTGAAATCAAGTCGTTGTTGAGTCTCCATACTTAACACAAAGACATCTCCGTGGTCATATGGCCAGCATGACTAGACAGCGAGGTATATGGAACGCTGTTACCTTCCCACTGAAGCAGTACCTATTTATTCTTGTTTATGAACTGCTAGGTTGGCAAGAGCCGGGGCCAGAGACGGGAGCTTACTCCTTCTTGGTGTAGTGGCTAAGCGCGCGGACTCTTATCTGGGAGAACTGGGTTTGATTCCCCACTCCTCCACTTGCACCTGCTGGTGTGACCTTGGGTCAGTCACAAGCTCTGGCACAGCTGTTCTCTCAAGGACAGTTTCTGTCAGAAGTTCTCTCAGCCCCGCCTACCTCACAGGGTGTCTGTTGTGGGGAGGGGAAGGGAAAGGAGTTTGTCAGCCGCTCTGAGACGCCTTTGGGCAGTGAAGGGCGGGATATAAATCCAAACTCCTCCTCTTCTTCTTCTTCTTCTTCTTCTTCTTCTTCTTCTTCTTCTTCTTCTTCTTCTTCTTCTTCTTCTTCTTCTTCTTCTTCTTCTTCTTCTTCTTCTTCTTCTTCTTCTTCTGTGCTGAGCTTTCCTTAGTGGTCTCCCATCCAAGTGCCTGTCTTCCAAGATCTGATGACATTGGGCTATGCCAGGGGTACCAAACATGTGGCCTGGGGGCCAGATCAGGCCCCCGGAGGCCTTCTATCAGTCCCGCAGCGGAACTGAATGTCTTCTGCTTCTTCTTCCAGTTCTGCTGCTGCTGTGTCACCGTAGGTTTGCAGCTTAGAGATACACACCTGAACAGCACACTCAAGACTGCAACAGCGCAGACATTTCGATGCAATCATTCAGAGCAAGAGGTGTCAGTGATCAGACACTGAGAAATAAACAAAATATTGCAAGAGTGCTAATGTTTTAAGCATGTTTTTATTTTAAGTAGAAAAAAAACCTTTGTGTTTGTGTCCTTTATAAAGTTTATATCTCTGCTACCTGGCGTTACATTTTATGACACACACATGGCCCGGCCCAACAAGGTCTCATTTATGTCAGATCTAGACCTTATAACAAATGAGTTTGACACCCCTGGGCTATACCATGCCACCTTTCCTCCCCAGGCTTAATTTAGATGGCTTTAAGCTAATAGGAGACTAAGAGTGTAAGAACATAAGAAGAGCTCTGCTGGATTAGACCAGTGGTCCACCTAAGCAGTCCAGTGACTACTAGCCATTGGTGAATAAGGGACCCCCCAAATTCAGAGACAGTCGGCCTCTGAAACCCAGTGCCAGGAGACCAGATCAGGGGAAGGTCTTGGGCTCTGTGCCATCTTGTTGGGCCTACAGAGGAACTGGTGTAGGGATGCCAGACTATGGGTTGAACCTGGGGCTCCCCCCAGAATTACAGCTCATCGTTGGACTACAGACTTCAGTTCCCCTGGAGAAAATGGATTCTTTGGAGGGTGGAGTGTATGGCTTTGTGCCCCAGTGAGGTCCCTGTCCTCCCCAGGCTCCACCCCAAAAAAAATCTCCAGGAGTTTCCCAACATGAAGCTAGCAACCCTACCCCCCACCCCCTTGCTGGTGGCCAGGGGGGACATGGCAACCCTTGCTGTTTGGGCACTGTGTGAGATAGAATGCTGGACTAGGTGGACCATTGATCTGATCCAGCAGGGCTCTTCTTAAGTTCTCATGAAGGCCTCGGCCTCTCTGCCCTGTTATTGGACCTCCAGAGGGACTGGTTGGCCACTGTGTGAGACAGGATGCTGGACTAGGTGAACCACTGCTCTTATCCAGCAGGGCTCTTCTTAAGCTCTCATGAAGGCCTCAGCCTCTGTGCCCTGTTCTTGGACCTCCAGAGGAACTGGTTGGCCACTGTATGAGACAGGATGCTGGACTAAGTGGACCTCTGGTCTGATCCAGCAGGGCTCTTCTTAAGTTCTCATGAAGGCCTCAGCCTCTACGCCCTGTTATTGGATGTCCTGAGGAACTTGTTGGCCAATGTGTGAGGCAGGATGCTGGACTAGATGGACCACTGGTCTGATCCAGCGGGACTCTTCTTAAGTTCTCATGAAGGCCTCAGCCTCTTTGCCCTGTTGTTGGCCCTCCAGAGGAACTGATTGGCCCCTGTGTGAGGCAGGATGCTGGACTAGATGGACCACTAGTCTGATCCAGCAGGGCTCTTCTTAAATTCTCATGAAGGACTCGGCCTCTATGCCCTGTTGTTGGACCTCCAGAGGAACAGGATGCTGGACTAGATGGACCACTGGTCTGATCCAGCATGGCTCTTCTTAAGTTCTCATGAAGGACTCAGCCTCTCTACCCTGTTGTTGGGCCTCCTGAGGGACTGGTTGGCTACTTTGTGAGGTAGGATGCTGGACTAGGTAGACTACTGGCCTGATCCAGCAAGACTCTTCTTATGTTCTTCAGAGTATAAGATCATTTACATCCAGAAAGCAGAGCTGTCTCCCCCCCCCGCCCCGCAACAAGCCTGCCACCCATATTCACATACATTTGCTCATCCAGCAGCCTCCCCCCCATCCCCATTTCCCCCTCATCAGTTCTAAATTAAATGCACTTTTCTCATTCCACTTCATAATACCTCACAAACGGCAGCATTAATGTGGAGTGAAAAGAGCAGCTGTTGAACCGGGAGCCAGATGGCCTTCTCTTGGTGACATAAGCTAACAGGAAAGATCAGCAAACCCGCATGAGAGACTACCCTCCAGGGAACCGCGGGTCTCTCAAGGAAGCCTCGCAAAGCAGAAATCGGAGTGGTGCTTCTTTCCAAGGGCGCTCCGGCTCCGTGCGAGCCCTGCTATCAGTTCTTCTCGCCTGCACAGATTCCACCCGTCCCCACGTTCTCGTTCTTTGCATTGCCTATATGCACGCTCCCCATACCCCCGCCAAGAACCTCTCCTGACATCCAACTCCTATTTTGATTGTTGTGTGCACAGAAGGCAATTTAGGGCCCCGGTAACATGGGGAATTTGCCATGTAAGAGGCAAGAATGTCAGGCGGATTTTCGGGGCACGATCACACCACAACATCTGGGAAGCATAATGCACCCTTCGCCAACCCGTGACATCCCGTCAAAAATCCGGAGTTAAAAAATGCCTGCAAAAAGCTACTAGCAAACAGTTTGCCATGGGCTGTCAACGGAATACCTAAGTGTGATCGCTCAAATGCACGCCTTTCACCGTGTTGATGTGCACCGGAAACACGCTCCGATGAACAAAACCCCAATTTGCTGCTGTGGTGTCTGATTGCATTCTGGGCCGTTAAATTGCGCCAGCGTGAAAAGCCATGCCTCTCCTCCGTGTTATCTGGCCGATGTGACCAGGGCCAACATCACGTTGTTATGTCAATGTATGAAGGTTCAGTTCTGTTGTATGTGTAAGTGCCATCAAGCCGCTTCTGACTTATGGTGACCCTATGAATGAATGTCCCCATAAAATGTCCTGTCATTAACTGCCTTGCTCAGCTCTTGCAAACTGAGGGCCATGGCTTCCTAAAACATGAGAGAAGCCAATGTTGGATCAGGCCAAAGGCCCATCCAGTCCAACACTCTGTCACCCAGTGGCCAAAAAGACCAGGTGCCCTCAGGACGTCCAGCAGTGGGGCCAGGACACTAGAAGCCCTTCCACTGTTGCTTCCCCCCTGAGCACCAAGAATACAGAGCATCACTTGCCCCAGACCCCAGATGAACATCGGTCATTAGCCAGTGCCTGCCTTTGCATAGCAACCCTGGTCTTCCTTGGTGGCCTCCAATCCAGGGCTGACCCAGCTTAGCTTCTGAGATCTGTCAAATCAGGCTAGCTTTGACCATCCAGGTCAGGGCCAATAATAAACTAATAAAGAATAAAGCTCTTATCAGTTGGTCATGTGATATTGCTTTCCAAGATCTCTGCCTCTTGTGTCCTCATGGGCTTCTTTTCCCACACTGCTAGATGAATGCACACTTTATGGTTATCTCTTGTATCTTCTGCAAAATAGGAACATAAGAACATAAGAGAAGCCAATGTTGGATTGGGCCAATGGCCCATCCTGTCCAACACTCCATCATACAGTTGCCAAAAATACCAGGGGGCATCAGGAGTCCACTAGTGGGGCCAGGACACTAGAAGCCCTCCCACTGTTGCACCAAGCACCAAGAATACAGAGCATCCCTTGCCCCAGACTGAGAGTTCCTATCTATACCTTGTGGCTAATAGCCACTGATGGACCTCCATTCGAGATGTTTATCCAATTCCCTCTTGAAGCCGCCCATGCTTGTAGCTGCCACCACCTCCTGTGGCAGTGAATTCCATGTCTTAATCACTCTTTGGGTGAAGAAGGACTTTCTTTTATCCGTTCTAACCCGACTGCTCAGCAATTGAGTGCCCATGAGTTTTTGTATGGTGAGAAAGGGAGAAAAGGACTTCTTTCTCGACCTGCTTTATCCCATGCATGATCTTGTAAACCTTGATCACGTCACCCCTCAGCCGCCCTTTCTCCAATCTCCTTGATTGAGTCAATCCATCTCATGCTGGGTCTTCCTCTTCTCCTTCAACTTTTCCTGGCATTATTGACATTCCCCGTGATTCTACAAAGAAGACATCGGAATTGTTCAAGATCTGCTATTCCTTGGCTCCATCATCAACCAAAAGGGAGACAGTGACTGAGAAGTCAGAAGGAGATTGAAACTGGGAAGGGCAGCCAGGAAGGAGCTAGGAAAGGTTCTTGAGTGTAAGGATGTGTCACTGATGAGCAAGATCCAGGTAATTCTTGCTGCCCTTACCTGGATAGCCCAGGCAGACCCATCTCATCAGATCTAGGAAGTTAAGCAGGGTCAGCTGTGGTTAGCACTTGGATGGGAGCAGGGCTCTTTTCATAGCAGGAACTCCTTTGCACATTAGGTGACACACCCCTAATGTAGCCAATCCTCCAAGAACTTAAAGTAGAGTTCTTCTTCTTCTTCTTCTTCTTCTTCTTCTTCTTCTTCTTCTTCTTCTTCTTCTTCTTCTTCTTCTTCTTCTTCTTCTTCTTCTTCTTCTTCTTCTTCTTCTTCTTCTTCTTCTTCCTTAGAACATGTGAGAAGAGCTCTATAAGTTCTTGGAGGATTGGCTACAATAGGGGTGTGCAGGGGTCTTTTTTTGTAGCAGGAACTCATTTACATATTAAGTGACACACCCCTAATGTAGCTAATCCTCCAAGAGTTTACAGTACGCCCTGTAAGAAGAGCTCTGTAAGCTCTTGGAGGATTGGCTACCTTAGGGGGTGTGTCGCCTAATATGCAAAGGAATTCCTGCTACAAAAAGAGCCCTGGATGGGAGACTTCCTTGGAATGCCAAGTTGGGAGGGCAGAGGCAGGTAGAAGAAGAAGAAGAAGAAGAAGAAGAAGAAGAAGAAGAAGAAGAAGAAGAAGAAGAAGAAGAAGAAGAAGAAGAAGAAGGGATTGGATTGGATTGGATTGGATTGGATTGGATTTATATCCCACCCTTCACTCAGAGTCTCAGAGTGGCTTACAAACTCCTTTCCTTTCCCCTCCCCACAATGGACACCCTGTGAGGTAGGTGAGGCTGAGAGAGCTCTCTCGAGAACTGTCCTTAAGAGAACAGCCCTGAGAGAACTATGGCTTGCCCAAGGTCATCCAACAGCTGGAAGTGGAGGAGTGGGGAATCAAACCTGGTTCGCCCAGATTAGAGTCTGCACACTTAACCACTACACTTCTCTGAATATCCTCCAGGCCCTCAGTAGGGGTCAGTCACCAGAGGTCAACATGACTTTCAGGTGTGTGTGTGTGCGTGTATATATACACACACACACACCCTCAAAATATATATATAAAAAAGATAATTCACCCCATAGTATTCCCTGTTACTATAGATAGGTGATAAAGCTGGACTGTGATGAAAATCGACAGGAAGAAAGTAGATTTCCTTTGAAATGTGGCATTATATGGATACCATGGACCACCAGAAAGACAAATAAGTGAGTTCTAGATCAAATCAAGCCTGAACTCTATTAACCCATCCCCCCAAAAGGATATCACAAAACTAGGAAAATTTGGAAGAGATGTTGCATCAACCTTATGAGAGAAGGCTAAAACATTTCTAAAATAGTTGGGTTTTCTATAGGGCAATCCTAAAAGATGGCGGTGGAAAGTGGCATCAGATTGCAGCCGATTTACAGTGACCATATAGGATTTTCGAGGAAAGAGACTTCAGAGGTGGCTTGCCATTGTAGCAAGTTGTGACTCTGGTGACTAAAGGGAACCTCCATGTCCAGAGGCAGTCAACCTCTGAATCCCAGTGCCAGGAGGCAACACCAGGAGGATGCTTTGGCTTCTATGACCCATTGCTGGACCTCCAGAGGAACTGGTTGGCCACTGTAGATGACAGGACACTGGACTAGATGGGCCACTGGTCTGATCCAGCAGGAATCTTCTTATGTTCTTATGACATCTTGGTCTTCCAAGTTTTCTGGCCAGCTTCCATTGTCTTGGTGATAAAGATGCTCTGAACAGGCACAATGCCTGTTCCCACGTCAGTGGCCCAACGTTTTTTGTGTTTTTGCCAAAATCATGACTTTAAGGGCCCCTTACATTTTTCTTTAGAAAATGCCTTTTAGGAACTATCCAAGCAATTGTTTCAGTTCAAGCAGTCTTGGTTCCCTTGGGTGGTAACAGAATGGCCATTACTGGAGCATGTCCATTCTGTTAAAAAAAACCCTCTAAAGGAAGCCTAGGAGAACAGAAAGTCGTCCTAGTGGTTGCTTATACACATTACGAAAAATATCCAATTCTCTATCAATGCTCTAATTTAAGGGTCAGATGTTATTATTACATTGTTCTGTCATTGGAATGGCCTATGGCTAAAGGCAATAAATTGAACCTGAACCTAATTTGAGGATCTCCAACCTTGTGAAGCCTGCAGGTAATTTTTTTGGGGGGAGGAGGAGGTGAAAGAGGAGAAGGAGTCGTCGTCTCAGAACTGCTTACAATTGCCTTCCCTTCCTCTCCCCACAACAGACACCCTGTGAGGTAGGTGGGGCTGAGAGAGCTCTGAGAGAACTACTCCTGAGAGAACAGCTCTGAGAGAACTTATGACTGACCCTAGGTCACCCAGCTGTCTGCATGTGGAGGAGTAGGGAATCAAACCCCGGTTCTCCCAGATTATAGTCCTCCACTCTTAACCACTATACCAAACTGACTGTTGTAGGCACCACAACAATATGGCTACCCATGGAGGGGTAGGACCAATCTCAGAATGGCCACTGGTATGATTAGCTCTTTGCCTTGTGGAAGAAACTCTGCTTTGTTTCAGAGCAAGATTGGAGTCTAGATTCAAAGCTCCCTTCCTCAGATAAATGTAGGAGAAACCTGAGTCTTCGTATCTGAAGGTACGAGGGGTCTTGAAAAGAAATGAGTCAGGATGCAAAGGTACAGTGCAAAAGATGATCAATGTGATTAGATCAGGGGAGAAATGCTTAGGGATCTCCATTACTATGTGTATCTGGCACAGGAGAGCTTTGGCTTTCAGAAGCTTATACCCAGGAAATCACGTTGGTGTTTAAGGTGCTACTAGACTCAGATCTTGATCTTCTACTGCAGACCAACATAGCCACATGACTGAAACTGTTTTGTTTCAGTTTCCTAGAAAAGGGTGGGGAAGGTTTGCTTCTTGTGTGGCTACAAGGATAGGCTTCCAAGTCCAGAGATGTGAAGAAGTCCGTGGCAAGCCAAGTACTTATGGCTGCACTTTACTTGAGCAAGCTAACCACTTTGCCCAACTTTTCTCCAGTCAGAAAGTGACCCCCACGCTCCCCGACTCCCACCCCCTGATAATTTTAAGGCACCTTGGATTTTAATGGGCATCATGGCACCCTTGGGGGCCATGTTTGAGACCCCCCACTGTGAATCCTGTGACCGGAATTGTATTCACGCGGGAAGTTGAAGCAACGATCATGAGGTAATTTTGTAGGGGCCATATTAGGGATTGTCACTGTGAATTCTGTGACTGGAATTGCCTTTCAGCAGGAAGAGGAAGAAAGGAACATGAGGTAATTTTGTGGCCCTTTGTCATCGGAATGCCAAATTATAACACTCAGCGCCATTTTTAAAGAATGCGTCCTTCATTTTAAGCACGGTTACCAGATGTCCTCTTTTTTAAAAAAAATCTGAAGAAGTGAGCAGTGAGTCACAAAATCTCATACCCTGCCACAAATTTTGTTAGTCCTAGAGGTGTTATTGGACTCTTGCTCTTTCCTGCTGCTACGGACAGACTAGCGCAGCTCCCTCATCTTGATCTATCTTAAGAGGACGCGTCCTTTTTTTCTGTTGTCCGTCCTCTTTGGGGCTCTTTTTTTTTTTTAAAAAAAAGCTGATGATAAGGTCCTCTTTTGGGGTTGAAAGATTAGGAATATTCCCAGTTAGCAGCAATTACCACAGTTTAAATATAATAGGAGTGTTGAAAATGAGATTAACCATCATGATCACTTGTTTGAAGTAGTCAGTCGGGAAATACGTCCTCTTTTTTTTTTGCTTTTCGAAAAAACGGTAACCCTACATTGTTTTTAGATTTATATGTAACCCCATTCCCTGACATTTTGTGGTTGGCTTTGCCTCCTGCGGCAGCCATTTTGTGACTTTGCCCACCACCCTGTGTCAGAATTCCAAAGGTGCCCACAGGACCAAAAAGGCTGGGGACCACTGGTTTAAACTATATGGATATAAATTAAAATAAGTTTTATTGAGTATAGACTTGGGGGGGGGAAACACATCTATCTTTTGTTTACTCTATTTTCGGCATATGAGAATGTGTCTTCATCACCCTAACCCCAGTGTTTTCTAGTGGAGCCCACATATCCAAACACAAAGCTGACAGGCATAAAATTCTGAGGTAAAAGATAAGGTGAAAAGGAAACCCATCAGCCCTATCTCCTCAGACAGGGGAGAGATCTGGCAATTACGGTTCAATGAGGGGGAAAAAAAGGGGGAATGGTAATTTAGAAAATGAGGCCAACAAAAGTAGGCAAGGCCCCCCCACTGCATTTCTTCCTAATGATATAAATTTCAATTAACAGAAGTGATCGATGGAGCCATAAAGCAACGCAAACATGCAGAAGAAAAATTCAAATAATTTTTTTTTTCCCTTCATGCTTCCAATTCTTTATAGTACATTACATCAGTTAATGGTAATTTGTATAATTTGTGTAATGACATAAATTGCCATGAAACCCTCACACAGCGGAGTGTGGTAAAAATGATAAATCGGGGGACGAGGAAGGGGGGACCGGGTCTTTGGGTGGTGTAAAAAGGGTGTAACGGAGCACTGGCGCAGTCGAACTGGGCCGATTCCTGGAGGTTCCAAAACCGGGTTGGAAAATCCGTGGAGATTTGGGGAGACAGCGACCGGGAAGAGTGGAGTTTCGGGAGAGGAAAGAGCTCGATTGGCTATAACTGCCATAGTGCTCACTTTCCAAAGCAGCCATTTTCTCCGGGGGAACTCATTTCTTTAGTTTGGAGGCCTGTTAGGATTCTGGGAGACCTCCAGGCCCCACCTGGGGGCTGGCAACCCTAGCTGATTCCACAGATGCCAAAGGATGCCGAGGTGCAGAACAGAACAGTCAGGTTCAGAAGTAACGTCAAGATATGGAGCGAATGAGTATCGAAATCACATTGGAACGGCTGAATCCTTCCACGGCCGAGTTTAGACTGGCAGTTTGAAGCGGGAGCGAGTCGTGGCAAAAAGCCCCGGAACAAACTGTTCTGGGTTTCCCCGGTCACACTGCGCCGACTGATGTGGGAGCATACCGGGGAGAAGGCGTGAGGGAGCATTCACACTGTTGGCCTGAAGGTGCAGCTGTAAGGCGTGGCTTTCTCTTCCGCTAATCTGGAGATACGCACTTATGCTCATGAGCACACAATCAAAATCGCGGATTTTAGTGTCGACACTGTGTTGGTGCGGGATATAGGCGAGACAGACATGCTTTCTGGGGTTTGATATCACTTTTAACGGGTATCTTTTTAACTCAGGAACAAAGTGTTACAAGACGGGGCGAGTACGGCTGGGGAACGCCGACAGATGTGCCTGTGTGAACGCCCCCTTTGATCCGCTTGTGAAACGTTTCTGAAATGCGCCTCTCTCGGGGCAAACTGCCAGTCTGAACTCGGCCCGTATGTCACCGTACTTCAGCTATGGTCTTTAGGCAGCCACCCGTTGGCTACCCCACTCCTTAGGTTGGCCCATCCGGCATTGACCAGAGCCTGGGCCTTTTTCCGTCATGGCTCCGACTCTGTGGAACGGGCTCCCTGAAGAGGGGAGGGGAGGCCCCCTTCTTGAAAACCCTTAGGAGGTGCTGCAAGGCCTGCATCTTTGCCAGGGCTTTTGAAGGGGGTTGGATGGCGGGCAGCTTTTAAGGGAGGAGGGTACTAACCAGTGTTCCCTCTAAGCTGAGTTAGGGTGAACTAACTCACAGTTTTTTAGCCTCCAGCTCACACATTTTTGCCTTAGCTCAGGAAGGGATGGCACAAGAGCAAACTAATTTATGCAGCAGCCAAATCGCTCGCTCAAACTTTCCTTTCCTTTCCTTTCCTTTCCTTTCCTTTCCTTTCCTTTCCTTTCCTTTCCTTTCCTTTCCTTTCCTTTCCTTTCCTTTCCTTTCCTTTCCTTTCCTTTCCTTTCCTTTCCTTTCCTTCCTTCCCTTCCCTTCCCTTCCCTTCCCTTCCCGTTCCTTCCCTTCCCGTTCCTTCCCTTCCCTTCCTTTCTCTTTCCTTTCCTTCCCTTTCCCTTCCTTTTCTTTTCCTTTCCTTCCTTCCTTTTCTTTTCCTTTCCTTCTCTTCCCTTCCCTTTCCTTCCCTTCCCTTTCCTTCCCTTCCTTTTCCTTCCCTTCCCTTCCTTTTCCTTTCCTTTCCTTTCCTTTCCTTTCCTTTCCTTTCCTTTCCTTTCCTTTCCTTTCCTTCCTTCCTTTCCCTTTCCTTCCCTTTCCTTCCCTTCCCTTTCCTTTCCTTTCCTTTCCTTTCCTTTCCTTTCCTTCCTTCCCTTCCCTTCCCTTCCCTTCCCTTCCCTTCCCTTCCCTTCCCTTCCCTTTCCTTTCCCTTCCCAGTAGCTCACAAAGGAGACTTTTTGCTCAGGAGACTCCACATCTTAGAGGGAATGTCGGTCCTAACCCCTGGTGTCATCTGTAAAGTGAATGCATGCTGGGTGTTTTTATAAACAGATGTACGCACACACATACACATATAGGTGTGTTCACTGTAGGGTCGCCAGATCCACTGGAAATGCCGGCGGGGAGATGGGGGGGACATTTTGGGAGCCAGAAGTGTTGTCGTGCAACTTATCTACCTCAGCTTGGTGTAGTGGTGAAGTGCGCAGACTCTAATCTGGGAGAACTGGGTTTGATTCCCCACTCCTCCACTTGCAGCTGCTGGATGACCTTGGGCAAGCCATAGTTCTGTCAGAGCTGTCCTCTCAAGGACAGTTCTGGAAAGAGCTCTCTCAGCCCCACCTACCTCACAGGGTGTCTGTTGTGGGGAAGGGAAGGGAAGGGAAGGGAAGGGAAGGGAAGGAGAAGGAGAAGGAAAGGAAAGGAAAGGAAAGGAAAGGAAAGGAAAGGAAAGGAAAGGAAAGGAAAGGAAAGGAAAGGAAAGGAAAGGAAAGGAAAGGAAAGGAAAGGAAAGGAAAGGAGTTTGTAAGGTGCTCTGAGACTCCAAGTGAAGGGCAGGGTATAAATCCAATCTCTTCTTCTTCTTCCTCCACTCGCAGCTGCTGGATGACCTTGGGCAAGCCATAGTTCTGTCAGAGCTGTTTTTGAAAGAGCAGTTCTCTCACAGCTCTCTCAGCCCCGCCTACCTCACAGGGTGTCTGTTGTGGGGAAAGGAAAGGGGTTTGTAAGCTACTCTGAGACTCTGAATGGAGGGCGGGGTATAAATCCAATCTCTTTGTCTTCTCATCACTGGAAGTGACATCATGCAATGTGCCCACGTCACCCAGAAGTGCCGTGCACACGTTGGTGAAGTTGAGGGCAACACTCTGGTTTTTGAGCAAAACTCTATGGTAAAAATCAGCCTTACACCATAGAGTTTTGCCCAAACGCCAGAGTGTCACCCCCAATATCACCAACATGCCCACATCACTTCCGGGTGATGTAGGCATGTTGCATTTATTTCTGACGATGTCACTGTTTTTTTGGGGGGGAGAAGTTTCCTCCCACTGACCAGCTGGCTGGCAGTGCGCAGGAGCCCACAATGTTGGGAGACACCCCCCCACCCCTAACTGGGGAATGACAACCTTAGTTCATTGTAACATGTGGGACTGGCTAGGTTGCCTATATGTTCACTGCAACTTGTAAACAAGGTTCACATGTCCTTGGGAAGATGAGGGTTCAGACAGGTGAGCCTACCTGCAGTCTGAAGAGGTACAGCCTAGGTCAGGGATCCTCAGTCTTTTTTTGAGCCAGCAGGCAGCTCTGGAGTTCTGGCACAATGTGGTGGGTTCAGCCACAAAATGGCTGCCATGAAAGGTCTGCTCCAAGAGGCAGAACCAGAAACACGAGGGCTACCCTGGCTTACCTTCAATCACACAGTGAAGACCCTTGCACTTGAGATGCAGAAAATATTGAAAATCCCTATTAGAAAAAGTCCGGAACTTCTTCTCTTAGGTTTGACAATGGAAAAAATTAAGCAAGAAAAAAGAACAGTATTATGGTATATGATCACGTCGGCAAGAATGGCCTTTGCACAACAGTGGAAAGCGGATAAAGTACCGGATGTACAGGACTGCTTAAGGAAACTGCTATTTTTAGCTGAAATGGACAAAATGACTAAAAAACTAAATGGGCAAATGGCAGAACAATACTTAAAAGAATGGGAAGACCTGAAAATCTATATGGAAACTGAGCACAAAATGAAAGGGAAAATGTATAACCTTGATTCTTATTGAAAATGAAGTTACGTTAGATTAAGTTAGATTTTTATATATAAAATATAAGTTACCTGGTTTATAGATTGTTATAAGTTTAAACTTGATAACTTTTATTGTTTGTTGTTATTGGCAATAGCAATGTTGGAAGCCTATTAGGGGGGAAGGGGGGAAGGGATATAATCTATAACTTGAATTGGAAATTATGTTTAAAAAATGTTGAATATATTCCAATAAAAACCTTGTGTTTTTTTTTTTAAAAAAAGACCCTTGCACTGTGGTGGTGGCTCCTGCCAAAGTATGCTTAAAAAAAAAAAAAAAATCTGCACAGTCAATCAAATCTCCAATGGCCAATCAGAAGCCTTGCTGGGCAAAAGCCCCAACTGTTCCCACCCACTTTCTAAAAACAAAAACACACACAACCACTTGGCACACACCCGGAAAGATGTTAACGGGCACTGTGGTATCTGTAATCACCATTCTGGGGACCACTTCAGTGAAAACTTGACCTAAGGCAATAGTAGGAGATCATAGACTCCTAGAATCACAGAGTTGGAAGGGGCCCTATAGGCCATCTAGCCCAACCCCCTGCTCAATGCAGGATCAGCCTAGAGCCATTCCTGACAAGTGTTTCTCCAGCCGCTGCTTCAAGACCGCCAGAGAGGGGGAGCTCACCACCTCCCGAGGCAGCTGATCCCACTGTGGCACATCTCTTACTGTCAAAACGTTTTTCCTAAGATCCAGCCAGTACCTTCCCGACCTTCATTTGAGCCCATGATTGGGAGTCCTCTCCTCTGCTACCAACAGGAACGGCTCCCTGCTGTCAGTAATGGTTGTTTAATGTTTCACACTGTGTCCATTGTTCTGTGTTCCCTATCTCGTCCCTGTTTCTGCGCTTGCGTAGGTATGCTAGCTGTAATGTGGGAGCTTCTTCTCTGCTGCTCGGTGTTATCACGGCAGCCTTGAATGCAGGCTTTGGGCTATTCTTAAGTTTATGAGAATTTTCCAGTCCTGTGAAGCCGAGGGGAGGAGGGAGTCGTCTCCCGCCCATTAAGTAACTCTCCCACCGGGAGTTTCCCCCGTGCGCGCTTGCAGATCATTTGCTAGTCACCTTTTGCATCACACTATAACCATGCTTGAGCAGCTTGTCCCGCCATTCCTGACAATAACCTTTCCACTGTGGGTTTTAGCACTGTATTCCAATAAAGCCCTTCTTACTCCTAAGAATGCTTGGATCTACTTGCTTTTGAACCTGACACCTGCCCTCCTCTAAGTGACAGCCCTCCAAAGACTTAAAGAGAGCAATCCTGTCCCCCCTCAACCTCCTCTTCTCCAGAGGAGAACATTCCCAAGTCCCTCAGCCTTTCCTCACAGGGCTTGGTCTCCAGGCCCCCGATCGTCCTCATGGCTCTCCTCTGCACCCGCTCCATTCCATCTGCATCATTTTTGATGTGAGGCCTCCAGAACTGCACACAACACTCCAGTTGTGGCCTGACCGACACAGTGTATAGCAGGCCTATGACATCTTGAGATTTGGATCTTATGCTTCTGTTGATACACCCCAGCAGGGTAGAAGAGGAACCCGATCCATAGCTTCTCGCTTTGGGTACCATCTACCAGAAGTGCCTTTGACATGCAGTGTAGTTAGGCAAATGCATCCATTGGCAGGATTAGGACACAGTTAATGTCAACAGAGTGGGGAATAATGAGATCTGGCCCAGAAAAAACAATTATTTTGGATATCTTTCTCCACCCGCCCCAATGCAATGAACAGTAACTGCCCAAGAGTCCTGGTGCTTTCAGAGCAAAGACCCAGAGTTCGTTGAGAAGACGGTTTCTGCTCCTATAAAAGATAATTAGGAAAAAAAACCTGTCAAGTCTGCAGATTAGCCCTGCATGTATCTCCCCGGTTTTTACATCGAAAACACTCTGATCTATGGAGACAATCTTTTGTAATTAGCCGAGGCCGCTATAATCCATAAAAAACATCTGATCGCATTGACTTTCAGTCAATCAGGCTCTATCTGTCAACCACAATCCCGGAGATCATATGAAAGGTTTTACATGTACACGGCTTTGCTCTCAAAGGTCATTTAAAGTTTGCTTTGGCCCGCACACACAGAATTACTTTCTGATATCAACAGCGCTGTGTTCCAATTAAAAGAGGAAAGAAGAGAGAGAGAGCGCTACCCAAACAGAGAAAGGAGTCAAAGGCTGTTTTTGCTTTTGAAGTTTGGACCCAAAAAAGGGAAGATCTGAAAGTCCTTGAAGCATATGGGAAACTGGTTTTGAATGAAGGGAGTAAGGGATACGGTTCTGCGATGGGAACCAAGTCAATTTGTTGTCAGATCCCTTGTGAAATACTTCATAGAATCATAGAATGTTAGAGTTGGAAGGGACCTTGCAGGTCATCTAGTCCAACCCCCTGCACTCTGCAGAAGCAGAGCCGAAAGATAGCCCTACAACATACCTGAAAGATAGTCATCCAGCCTCTGCTTGAAAATGTCCAGGGAAGGAGCATCCACCACCTCTCGAGGCGGTCTGTCCCACTGCTCGACCACTCTTACTGTTAGGAGGTTTCTCCTGATATTGAGCCGGTAATGACTCCCTTGTAATTTCCACCCATTAGATCTAGTCTTGCAATCCAGAGCAAGAGAGAATAGATCTGCTCCATCTTCTACATAACAGCCCTTTAGATATTTGAAGCCTGCAATCATGTCCCCTCTAAGCCTTCTCTTTCCCAGGCTAAACAGACCCAACTCTTTCAGCCTTTCCTCACAAGACTTGGATTCCAACCCTCTCACCATCCTGGTTGTCCTCTTCTGGACACACTCAGGCTTGTCAACATCCTTCCTAACATCCTGTGCCCAAAACTGGACAAAGTACTCCAGGTGAGGCCTGACCAGAGCAGAATAGAGTGGAAC
This sequence comes from Gekko gecko, assembly GCA_029375565.1. NCBI lineage: Eukaryota > Metazoa > Chordata > Lepidosauria > Squamata > Gekkonidae > Gekko > Gekko gecko. The sequence continues at coordinate 10,717,203 of JAPDNY010000007.1, read as the reverse complement.
TACCACCTCCCGTGATCTGGGCGCAGTGCTTCTGTTAATGCATCCTAAGATTGCATTAGCTTTCTTCGCGGTCACATAACACTGCAGGCTCATGTTGAGCTTGTGATCGACCAGATTTAGCTTGATCAACTTTGAGTAGTCTCGGGAGGTTTGCCTTAGCTAGGTGGAGCACCAACTTCTGAGTGTCGACAAGTTACAAATCTAATGTCGGTGGTGGAAAGAGCTGTCCAGTTGCAGCTCACTTATGGCAACCCTGCCGAGTTTTCAAGACAAGAGACTGACAGAGGTGGTTTGCCATCGCCTGCCTCTGTGTAACAGCTCTGGACTCCCTTGGTGGTCTCCCATCCAATGCTAACCAGGGTCGACCCTGCTTAGCTTCCGAGGCCCAGTGAGACTGGTCTAGCTTGAGTGACATGGGTCTAATGTTACCCATTGTTATACACAGGGCTGTGGTAGAAAAGGTCTTATTTCTGTTTCTTTGGCATCTGAAGGTGTCCTTCCTCATTCTTCAAGTTGACCTGAGAGGAGGCAAACTAAAGAATATCCTATAGAACCAGGGAACAGGAACCCCAGCCATTAGAAAAGGTCAAAGATCCTAGATTTTTGCATTCCTAGACTGCCAAGTGTTGGGATATGCAAGGTCTCTAGTGCACCTGCTTGAAGGCGATCAGAAGAACAGCCCACAGGGGACAGCTGAAGGGCTGCTAGTTGGCATAGCTAGATTAGGGACTTCCCACAATTTCAAATATATGTCCTTTCTGTCTCCTGATTGGCTCTTCGGAGACTTCCTGCTCCAACTGAGCCCCTCCCCTTTTGTTCCTGTCTCTCACAGCAGTTAGAAGAAGAGAGGAGGAGATTGGATTCATACCCCACCCTTCAGGACCCAGAGTCTCAGAGTGATTTAAATCCCTTCCTCTCCCCATGACAGACACCTTGTGAGGTAGGTGGGGCTGAGAGAGCTCTGAGAGAACTGCTCTTGGGAGAACAGCTCTGAGAGAACTTGGAACTGACCCAAGGTCACACCAGCAGCTGTGTGTGGAGGCGTGGGGAATCAAACCCAGTTGTCCCAGATTAGAGTCCACGGTCTTAACCACTACACCAAACTGGCTCAGTTAGTCAGTTAGTTAAGCCTCTTTCCCTCTCCTCTCTCCTATCAGAGATTATTTCTTTTTAAATAAACTATGGCCCGGTCACACGGAGAATTTGCTGCGTGGAAGGTACGAACGTCAGACAGAGTTTCGGGGCACGATCACATCACAACATCTGGGAAGCGTAGCGTTCCCATGGTCAACCCGTGGCATCCCGCCAAAGTTGCGGAGTTAAAAAGTACCAAGGAAAGTGCACTAGTACCTGGAAAACGTGGGGCAAAGGCGGGTGTCTGATCACAGGAGTGCTAGTATCCCGTGGCATCCGGCGCCCGTCCATGTCCCGTCACAAACCAGAAGTTTTGCCCATCTGATCTGGAAGCGATGGCTTGCGATTGCCGCTCATGTGATCACACTGTGCTGCTTCTTTGCCATGCTTCAGCATCACCGTGTGATCGGCAGCTAACTGCCTAAGCACGGAGACTCGGGGGACCGTGTGATCAGGCTACCATGCTTTATTTTGCTCTGAGGCCAACAGCCACGCCTCCCCCCCCCACGTTATCTGGCCCGTGTGACCACAGCCTGAGTTGTTTTCTTTAAGCAGTTGGTGCTCCGTTCCTCTGCATGCTTAAATTCTGCCAGCACCAAGATGGGTTTACCAAGAGTTATTTGCCGCGATGCCTAAATGGAAAATAGATGCAGATGCAGTAACTGAGAGCTGATGTCACTTTCCTTCACCGCCACCACCACCAACAACAAAAAATTAAGAAATGTCACTTTAAAAGGCTCTTACAAACGGATTCCCACCCCCATTTGAAGTGCCTACAAAAGTAAAGTCAGGATTTCTGAAGAAGAACATACCAAGATTATCTACCTGAAGGTCAGCCTAGATAGTGAATGTACTGTAGTGGATAGAGTATGAGCTTCTGAGGTCATTCTTTTTATCTGTTAAAAAAACACAAAAAACATCTTCACTATTTTGCATGCTAATTTAGTAAGTGACCCTCTATGTATACAACTATGATCTGTAATTCCATTTCACTGTATCTGATGAAGTGCGTGTACACGGAAGGTCACACCTTGAATAAAAACTTTGTTGGTCTTAAAGGGGCCACGGGACTCTAACTTTGTTCGGTTGTTTCAGACCAACACGGTGTCAGGCACTTCAGAAAGTCAGTCAAACACCAGGCTTCATGAAGAAGATAGTGTTTATTGAAAACAGTTCTAAAGGCACACTAACATTGCTTTGTCAGGGATAAGTTACATCGAAGAAGCATCTACTGTTATACCCACAAAGGCAAACCCCTCCCCCTCCATCTACCAATGACTACTAAGCCCGCGCGTGGGAAGAGGTGCAAAAGTTATAAAGCAGTAAATAACAATCTGGCCCAAAGCTGTCTCCACAGAAGAAAACAAGGACTGTGAGACCAAGGCCATTTGGTGAGATAGCAGACTGGCCAGGCTGTGAAAACCTCTGTCTCCTAGGCAACCTGCACACCTCCCAACATTCCAGACATGAAAAGTTACAGACCATCCATTCCTCCTACCCTCCCATCCATCTCATGGCAGGATTACCTGACACACGGCTGCCCACCTGGATCTAGAGTATGGGGCTGTTATCAGGGAGATCCAGGTTCAAGATCACACTCTGACATGAGCATATCACGTATGGTTGTTGGGATTGTAAAATGGAAGGGAGGATCGTATACGTGACTGTCATCACCCTGGACCAAGAACACAGTAAACGTTTGCTAGATCGATAGTCTAGCTTCTTGAATCTGGAATAAGACCTCTCTGGTTGATCTGGGGAGGGGACATGGCTCTGTGGTAGAGTATCTGTTTAGTATGGAGAAGGTCTCAGGTTTCATCCTTGGCATCTCCAGTTTCAAGGATCAGGTAGCAGGTGATATGAAAGAGCTCCCTGGAGACCCACCTCCAGTCTGAGTAGACATCTTTGATGGATCAGTGGTCCATTGATAATGGATATTGCACCTGAAGTGCATCTGTTTGGTATGCAGAAGTTCTCAGGCGCCATTCTTGGCAACTCCATTTTCAAGGAGGAGGTAGTATATGACATGAAAGATCTTCCTGGAGACCCACCTCCAGTCTGAGTAGACATCATTGTCTTTGATGGACCAATGGTTCATTGAGAATGGATAATGCACGTGAAATGCTCTGAATATTCCAAACATTAATGCAAATGGTAGCTGCTATCATCATCATCATCATCATCATCATCATCATCATCATCATCATCATTATTTAAATAGGGGTCTGGCCAGGGGTAGGGATTATGGTTTAGTGGAAAAGAAGAAGAAGAGAAGAGATTGGATTTATACCCCGCCCTTCACTACCCAAAGGTGTCTCAGAGCAGTTTACAAACTCCCTTCCCTTCCCCTCCCCATAACAGACACCCTGTGAGGCAGGTGGGGCTGAGAGAGCTCTTGACAAACTGCTCTTTTTCAAGAACAGCTCTTATCAGAGCTACAGTTTGCCCAAGGTCATCCAGCCAGGCGCAAGTGGAGGAGTGGGGAATCAAACCCGGTTCTCCCAGATTAGAGTCCACACACGCATTTAACCACTACACCAAACTGGCCAGCGGTATGCATGCAAAAGGTCCCATGTCCAGCCAGTGGTATGCATGCAAAAGGTCCCATGTCCAGCCAGTGGTATGCATGCAAAAGGTCCCATTTCCAGCCAGTGGTATGCATGCAAAAGATCCCATGTTCAGCCACTGGTATGCATGCAAAAGGTCCCCTGTCCAGCTAAAAGGACCAGATGGTAGGTGATGTGAAAGACCTCTGCTTGAGACCCCCGAGAGCCACTCCCAGTCCGAAGAGACAATACTGACTTTTTAAGTTTTATTGAGTTTATTACAATATACATTAAAAAAAAACCCCAAGAACACACGTACGGCCTTGTGATAAGTAAGAAATTGAACAATACTGACTTTGATGGGCTGACGCTCCGATTCAACATTCGGCAGCTCCACGCAGATCCTTTTCAGATGAGCTACCTGTGATTTTTTTAATTGAAGATGCCAGGCCCTGAACTTTGGAATTCCTGGATGCAAAACGTGTGGTTTCACCATAGCCCTTCGCCGTAGTCCTTCCAACAGGACTTAGATCCATTTGTTCATAAATATTCACACTGGCCTAGACTCTGGATCACATTTTTATTTTTTTTTTATTTTTAAAAAAAGATGGAACCACTTCTGAACGCAAGTCCTCCGCCGAGTAACCGTCTTGCGGCTTCCAATTGTGACTGTCTCCAACCCATGCCTGCTCTCTGAATAGGGCAAAGCTCTTTGAATTAAAAGCGGGGTGGGCGGGGTGGGGGAGAGGATGAAAGGCTCAAACGGTAAAAGGAACAAATCAAGGGTAAAGCCGGTATTCCGGTTTTAATGAAGCAGGCAACCTTTCCTCTCAAAAGGCAAACTCACCCGGAGTCCTTGACAACCTCCGCTCAAACACGCGCTTAATGTCTTCTCTAATGTAATTACTTTCACGCTCAAGTTAAGCACTTTTTTCTGTGGCCTTCTGGGCCGGAGCGGGGAGCCTCCCTCCCTCCTGTCCCCCAGCTCGGCACCCCACAATTGCGAGAGGAGGAAGGTTTCGCTCCACATAACCCTGAGCAAAGAGGCTATTTAGCAATTTGGGATTTGTAGATTTTTTTTTTAAAAAAATGCAGCTTTCGCATATCAGGCTGTTCTTGCCTGGGCTTGGTCGACTGGGTTCTGGTGGGAGAAACTGTCCCTGCAGGTGACCTTGAAAGATTACCCTTCAGGCTGGGACCTGGAGATTTCCTGGAATTACAACTGAACTTCAGATGATGGAGATCAGTTCCCCTGGGGAAAAATGGCTGCTTTGGAGGTTGGACTCTATGGCATCGTACCCTCCTGAGGACCTCCCCTCCACAAACCTCACCCTTAACCAGGGCTCTTTTTGTAGCAGGAACTCCTTTGCATACGAGGTGACACACCCCTAAAGTAGCCAATCCTCCAAGAGCTTACAGTCGCCCCTATAAGGAGAGCTCTGTAAGCTCTTGGAGGATTGGCCACATTAGGGGTGTGCAGGGCTCTTTTTGTAGCAGGAACTCCTTTGCATAGGAGGCGACACACCCCTCATGTAGCCAATCCTCCAAGAGCTTACAATAGCCCCTGTAAGAAGAGCTCTGTAAGCTCTCGGAGGATTGGCTACATTAGGGGTGTGTCGCCTAAAATGCAGAGGAGTTCCTGCTACAAAAAGAGCCCTGCCCTGCCCTAATCCCCCCCAATATCCTAGGGTTGCCAGATCTCCAAGGGAGGTGGGGAACCCCCACTGCCAGGCCCTCTCTCCAAGCCACTGATCAGCTGGCTGGTGGAAGGACTAACCAGGAGAAAGAAGAAGGCCTAGGCCATGTTAATGATGTTACACAGGAAATGAGGTCATCATGCGGGTGATTTCTGGGTGACACTCTGATATGTGTGGACAAAAACTCTATGGTAGAAGCTGGTTTTACCATAGAGTTTTTGCCCAAATACCAGTGTGTCATGTGGAAGTTGCTGGCATGGTGATATCACTTCCTGTGTGACACTGGCGATATGGCTTTAGACCTTCTTCTTTCTATTGGTGAGTTCCTCCCCCCATCCCCTGCCAGTTCCCGGCAAAATATCTAGTTTTCCATAAATGGGAGCTGGCAAACGTATGAAGTGGAAACTGCCTTTCTGTGGATACATCCTGTGATTTTTAGAGGGCCACAGGAATGCCCCGTATGAATCTCTCGTCATATTCACTGTGTGTGAAAGTGCCCAGGAATCTTGAAGCATAGGAGCTCTCTGAACCCAATTATCCCCTTTTCATTATCCCCTTAAAACCAGGGGAAAAATCAGGATTGAACTTGAATTCTTTCTTGTCCCACACTGGAAACTATAAAACTCACGGTGTCTGCAGAACAGTTTTGGAAGCACATTTGTACACCCCGAAACAGGAAATACATTGCAGTTTAAATGCTGACTTCCCTCCTAGCAAAAAAGAAGAGGAGGAGGAGGAGGAGATTAGATTTATACCCTGCCCTTCACTAGCCAGAGGAGTCTCAGAGTGGCTTACAAACTCCTTTCCCTTCCGCTCCCCACAACAGACACTCCATGAGGTAGGTGGGGCTGAGAGAGCTCTGACAGAAACTGCTCTTTTTCAAGAACATCTCTGACAGAACTATGGCTTGCCCAAGGTCATCCAGTAGGTGCAAGTGGAGGAGTGGGGAATCAACCCCGGTTCTCCCAGATTAGAGTCTGCGCACTTAACCAGATTGGTGCTCACCACTGGCAATATGACCACTACACCAAAATAAGCCCCAAGGTAAAGGTAAAGGTTCCCTTGCTCAAAAGTCAGTCGAATCCAACTCTAGGGTTGTGGTGCTCATCTCCGTTTCAAAGTCGACGAGCCAGCGTTGTCCGAAGACATTTCTGTGGTCATGTGGCCAGCATGACTAAACACCAAGGCGCATGGAATGCTGTTACCTTCCCACTGAAGTGGTACCTATTTATCTACTTGCAATTTCTTGCTTTCGAACTGCTAGGTTGGCAGGAGCTGGAACTAGAGACGGGAGCTCACTCCGTCATACGGCACTCTCGGGTCTCGAACTGCTGAACTACTGACCTTCCACAGCCTCCAGTTCAGCGTCTTAACCATTTGAGCCACCGCAGCTGCAAACAGTCCTACTAAAAGAGGATCTTTTACCTAGCCCTTTGAACTGACCAAAGTACTAACCATAAGGTTCTTCTGCAGGTGAACTGACCATCTTGTTGGGTCATGGATGATTCTGGGAGGCCAGCGGATGTCTCTGCTTTGGCAACACCCATCACCCACCACCACCACCACCTTGTCGGACAATGGGAGAAAGATAGAGGTAAAAAAAAAATCATTGTCAACCCAACAGCATAATATTACTTCCTGGGAAAATCCAGAAATGACATCATGCCACTCGAGGAATTGCCAGAAACTCTATGGTTTTACAATACAGTTTTGGGCAATCCCTAGAGAGGCACAGCATCACTTCTGGGTATTCCCAGGAAGTTATGTCACATTGATGACAACACCATTGTCCTTGGACAATGGGAGAAAGATAGAGGTAAAAAAAAAAAAAATCATTGTCAACCCAACAGCATTATATTACTTCCTGGGAAAATCCAGAAATGACATCATGCCACTCTAGGAATTGCCAGAAACTCTATGGTTTTACAATACAGTTTCGGGCAATCCCTAGAGAGGCACAGCATCACTTCTGGGTATTCCCAGGAAGTTTTGTCACACTGACGACGACGCCATGTCTTCAGCTCCTCGATGCTCACCAGCTACCAGCCAACCCTCTCCATCCATCTGCTTGTGGTTGTACTCATCTCCCCCCACAAAAATTAATTCCAGCTCTGCCTTCTACCAATTGTCTAATGGAGCCTTTCATTTCACCTCTCCACCAAATTACTGCAACCCTCACATTCTCTTCCCAGCTTCTTTCCCCAATGGCAAAAGAGTACTGCGAGGAGAGGCTCTTGGATTATGACAGATCAATATCGCTGCCGCCCAACCTCCAAAGTGCCCCCAAACCAATGCTAATTGAGATCCCAACTTACATGATGCAGATCAGAGAGGAGCCGAGAAATCCATCAAAACAGATGAAAATGAAATATATATCCCGGAGGACATGCCGGCTTTTTCCCAGTGTCTGAGTTTGCACTGCTGCATAATGAAGAGAAAAGCTTGGCTGGCCATTGTTAATTGCACAGGAGAGGATCTTGGGGGGGATGCGGGATGTGTTCCACCATAGATGGAGCTTGATAAATCATTGGGGATGCATATTTCATTGGCACGGATTCATGCAGAGCTGGGAAACGTACAGTTGAGGGCAACCCTGACGATTAGGGGGTCGGAGCACCTTCTCTCTAGGAATTGCCAGAAATTGGGGGTGGTTGGGGGGCTTGGAAGTATAGCGGGTTGGAGAGCCCGTTTGGTGTAGTGGTTAAGTGCGTGGACTCTAATCTGGGAGAACCGGGTTTGATTCCCCACTCCTCCACTTGCACCAGTTGAATGACCTTGGGCAAGCCATAGTTCTGGTACAGCTGTTCTTGGAAAAGAGCCATTTCTCTCAGAGATCTCTCAGCCCCACCTACTTCACAGGGTGTCTGTTGTAGGGAGGGGAAGGGAAAGGAGTTTGTAAGCCACTGTCCCGGCCCAAGCCGGGCCGAGCCCCACCCCCCGAACAGGGACGGCGCAGGAGCTACCGGCCCCCCACGAGTCCCCGGGATGCACCTGGAGCCCCGTCCTGGGGCGAAGAAAGAGAGGCCGGGAGGCCAGCGGAGGAGGCCCCAGCAGAAACAGGCGCAGCTGCGACGGGAGGAGGGGAGAAGCAGGCCGGGAGGGCACGGCCGAGCCCGCGCAGCCCGCGAGCAGCGGGGGCGGTGTCCGGAGGCAGGGAGGAGAGCCGGAAGCCGAGAGGACAGTCGGGCCAAGGCGGGGCCGCAGGAGGGCGAGGGGAGGAGGCAGGAGGATGGGCGGGAGACATAGGGGCAGACTCGTTGTCCTGGGTTTTAGGCGGGGGCGGAGCCAGGGAGGTTGTTGGGGGTAATAAAAGGAAGGTGAGAGGCAGAAACTGGGGAGGAGGACGTCTGGACTGGCTGGGGAAAGGAGGGAGGACTGCGAGAGAGAGAGAGACTCCCCCCTGAAGCCCTGCAGGTGTGCCTGAGGCCAGGATCCAGTGTGGGCCGTGGGGAAGTGAGGAAACTTGCCCTGCAGGACCCACCATCTGAGGTTGCTTATGCCTAACCCCTCTGAGGGCCCTCGCCAACGCCAGACTCCGTGTACCTATTCTCCAGAGTAAGAGCAGAAGGGAAGTAGCGCCAGCGGCCACGGCCACCGGAGGTACGTCGCCCCCGAGCACCAAGGCCACTGAGACAGCCCCGACAGCCACTGAGACTCCCTTAGGTAGTGAAGGGTGGGGTATAAATTCAATCTCCTCCTCCTCCTCTCCTCCTCCTCCTCCTCCTCCTCCTCCTCCTCCATGAGGAAAGACTGTAGAATCCAGGACTTTTCAGTTTAGAAAAGAGACAACTAAGCGGGGGACACGACAGAGGTTTATCAAATGATGCATGGGGGTGGAGACATTTGACAAAGAGAACTCTCCCTCCCAGCCCCAAATGCTAGAATTCGAGGGCATCCAATTTAGCTGATGGGCAGTAGGTTCAGGAAGGACAACAGGAAATACTACTTTGCACAGAGAGTGATTAAAATGTGGCACTCATTGCCAGAGGGATGTTGTGATGGCCACAGGAATCAACAGCTTTTTTTAAAAAAAGGATCCGATAGCCTTTGACAACATATTCAATAGATTCATGGAGGATAAGTCTGTCAATGGCTACTAGCCATGGTGACTGAAGGGAAACTCCACATCCAGGGGGCACTACTCCTCTGAATCCCAGAGCCAAGAGGCAACATCAGGGGAAGGCCTCAGCCTCTACGCCCTGTTTTTGGCCCTCCAGAGGAACTGGCTGGCCACTGTATGAGACGGGATGCTGGACTGGGTGGACTATTGGTCTGATCCAGCAGGGCTCTTCTTATGTTCTTACGTCTCACGAAACAATCTTGCAACATAAATTAAGAAGAAGAAGAAGAAGAGAAGAGACTGGATTTATACCCCACCCTTCACTACCCAAAGGTGTCTCAGAGTGGCTTACAAACTCCCTTCCCCTTCCCCTCCCCACAACAGACACCCTGTGAGGTAGGTGGGGCTGAGAGAGCTCTTGACAGAAACTGCTCTTTTTTTCAAGAACAGCTCTTATCGGAGCTACGGCTTGCCCAAGGTCATCCAGCCAGGTGCGAGTGGAGGAGTGGGGAATCAAACCCGGTTCTCCCAGATTAGAGTCCACGTACTTAACCACTACACCGAACTGGCTCTCTTAAGCAGAAAGATGCCCCCTGACTCTGTCTTATATGAAGCATAGATAGAAATATCGGCAATCATCCTATCTGTTTAACCCACATTGAGGTGAATGCCCAACCATGGATCTGTTTCTGGACCCAATGAAGATAGCATTTTTGAGCCCAATTCAACTGATCTCGCCTACCAATCCAGCACTGGAGTGGGGATTGTGGCTCAGGGGCAGAACGGCTGTTTCACATGCAGAAGGTTCCAAATTCAATCCTGGGTATCTCCAATGGAAAGGATTAGGTGGCAGAGTGCTGGGGGTTGGACAAGATGACCTGCAAGGTCCCTTCCAACTCTAACGTTCTATGATTCTATGAAGAAGAACAGGAGGTTTTTATACCCCACCTTTCTCTATCTTGTCTCAGAGCAGCTTGCTTCCCTTCACCTCCCCACAACAGGAACCCTGGGAGGTAGGCGGGGCTGAGAGGGTTCTGAGAGAACTGCTCTTGAGAGAACAGCTCTGAAAGAACTGGGACTGGTCTAAGGTCACCCAGCAGGCTTCAGGTGGAGGAGTGGGGAATCAAACCCAGTCCTCCAGATTAGAGTCTGCTAGTCTTAGCCACGACACCACACTGGCTCACCACACGGGTGATGTGAAAGACCTCCACCTGTCAGGTAAACCTGCCATCACTGCGGGGGGGGGATGGGAGGAGAGAGGAGATGGATTTCACAGCTCTGGAATGCGGGAGTAACACCAGGGGGAATTTCAGACAGATGATATAACCCGGAAGAGGAACGGTTCCCAAACGGTTTCTGGTCTGGCATGTCAGACAGAACCGTTTTAGAACCGGTTCCCTACTGGAATATATTTGTAATTTCACACAGTATCACTTCTGTCCCGTTCAGGAAACGGGGCTGAAGCGTTTTACCTGTCAACCGCTTCCAAGTAGTCATCAGTTTCTTCTCCCGGATCTGATACGCTTTTTTCCCGCCTTTTTTCGCCTGCGCGGGCGACCTCCGGCTTTTTTTTTTTTTTGAACGTTAGCTTTAGAGCGCTATAACGCTATAGCGGTATAGCAATATAGCGCAATAGCAACATAGCAACCCCACTGGAATGCCTGCAATGTTGTTTTATAGCAGTATAGTGCTATAGCGCTCTAAAGCGAACATTTTTTTAAAAAAAGGCGCGTCAGGAAACGGCGGGAAAATAAAGCGGTGCAGTCTGAATTGCCAAACCGCTTCTGATTCGGCTCTTTTCTGGTCAGGGAAAGCCATGTGTGAAATGGCAGCCCTGTACCGGTTTACTTCAAGATGAATCAGAAACGGCTTCAATCCGGCAGAATCTCGGTAATGTGAAATTCCCTCAGGTCTCCAGAGCCTCTAATTTACTGTGTCTACGCTGTGTCTTATCTAAACGGCTGGCCTTGAGTCTCAGGCCTCTTTGGCTTCTTGCAGACATATCTGGTAGCCGTTAATTTTCTTCTTACCCCTCGTGGGAAATGTAACCATTGGCTTGTAGTGGGCGGGGGGCATTTCAAGGGAGCTATAACTGATGCTGTTTTGTATCTCCCAGCATCACTGACAATGAAGGGGTTCATGTTGCTCTAGGTAAAGGTAAAGGTTCCCTTGCTCGAAAGCCAGTCAAATCCGACTCTAGGGTTGCGATGCTCATCTCCATTTCAAAGCCGAAGAGCCAGCACTGTCCGGAGACGTTTCTGTGGTCATGTGGCCGGCATGACTAAACACCAAGGTGCATGGAACACATGTTGCTCTAATTTAGACTTAATAAACGCTCTCTTCTTATGAAGCCTGGTGTTTGACTGACTGTCTGGAGATCTTGACACCACCCAAGAATCCAGAGAGCTGCTGGCAGTCTGAGTAGACAATACTGAATTTGGTGGGTCAATGGTCTGAGTCATATGAGGCAGTTTCATTTGTGTTGGGGAGGGGCCGTGGCTCAGTGGCAGAGCACCTGCTTGGTATGCAGGAAGTCCCAGGTTCAATTCCCAGCATCTCCAATGGAAAGGGTCGGGTTCTAGATCAGGGGTGTCGAACTCATTTGTTATGACGGCCGTATCTGATATAAATGAGACATTGTTGGGCCGGGCCAAGTGTGTCATAAAATGTAATGCCAGGGAGCGGAGATATAAACTTTATAAAGGACACAAACACAAAGTTGTTTTTTTTTAACTTAAAAAAACATGCTTAAAACATTAGCACTCCTGCAATATTTTGTTTATTTAACAGTGTCCGATAACTGACACCTCTTGCTCTGAAATATGGCATCAAAATGTCTGTGCTGTTGCAGTCTTGAGTCTGCTGTTCAGGTGTGTATCTGTAAGCTGCAAACCTAGGATGATGCAGCAGCAGCAGAACTGGAAGAAGCAGCCAAAGACAGCAAGTTCCACCGCTGGCCTGATAGAAGCCCTCGGGGGCCTGATTTGGCCCCCCGGGCCGCATGTTTGACACCTCCATTCTAGATTATATGAAAGACCTCCATTTGAGACTCTGAAGATTCGCTGCCAGTCTGAGTAGATAGTACTTAATGACCTTGACGGACCTTGTGCTTTGATTCACGCGTTCACATGTGTTCAGCATCCAGAGCAGAGATGACACCAGATCTTGTAGCCTCATCATTTGAAAATGGGGGGGAGAGAGAATGCTATTGTTTTTTCCCTTTGTGCGAATCAAACTTTTGAGTCCTTCTCTCCCCTCTTTCTGTTTCTTTGCATCATTAAATTTACAGACTTTTAAAAACTTTTCTCGGATCAGCTGTGTTCAAGCGCCATGTAACTGGTATGCAGATAGATTATAACCTATAAATGCTGGGGATCGTCATTAAAATGCCATTACGGTGATGTAAAAATGTTGTAAGTAAACACACAAACGGGCGAAGCAAATAAGCTTGAAATTATACACAAGGCCCCAAAAGAAAACAGAAAGGGCATGTGACACGTAGTACTATAGCACATAGTATTATATCTGCCACTCTGAGACTCCAAGTGAAGGGTGGGGTATAAATCCAATCTCTTCTTCTATAAGACAATGCCATATATCTTCATATATGACAAATTCAACAAAATCTGAACATGCTGGAAAAGTGGGCAGATGTGTACAAGATGCAATTCAACAAGGATAAGTGCCGAGTTCTACATCTGGGTAACAAAAATGAGGAACACGCACACTGGATGGGGGATACACTTCTGGGTAGCAGTGTGTGTGAACAAGATCTTGGGGTAAGGGCAGGGCTATTTTGGGACAGGAATGCACAGGAACGGCCTTCCGGCTGGCTCACAAGTTGGCTATGCCCAGCAGGAACTCGTTAGCATAACAGGCCACACCCAACAGCAGAAACTCGTTAGGACTGGCTACATTAGGGGTTTGTGGCCTAACATGCAAAGGAGTTCCTGCTCCAAAAAAAAGCCCTGGGTTTTGACAACAAACAAGGTAAACAGAATAGGAAGCAAAGGGTGGGTGTGGCTGGATGACCACACTTCTGGTAACATGGGGGTGTGGCCTAATAGGCTAATAAGCTGTGCTGTCAGGGGTGTGGCCTAATATGCTAATGAGTTTCTTCTGTTGGGTGTGGCCTATTATTTATTTTATCTATTTATTTATTTATCTTTCGATTTGTATACCGCTCACCCCCGTAGGGCTTTGAGTGGTTCACATATTTCATTAACACACAAATCCTAACTTAGGGCCACATACCAGGGGGGGTGACAAACCTACCAGGCACCCTTATTGCAGTGAGTTGTTGTTGTTATTTCCTGTTGCCTTGCGGGCGACGTCCTCCTGGTGCTGGTCTTGATTTCTTCTGACCTTTTTGTGGCTGTTTGTGACATCTTTCGAGCTCAGGTCAACTGCACGCTTTGCGCATGCTCATTGATGGCCTCTATCCATCCAGCTCTGGCCTGTCACGTGGCCCCGCCTCCGTGCCTGTCGACCCGGCCTCCTTTCACTTGCCCAGCCTCGCCAGCCGCCGCTAATGAGTTCCTGCTGGGCTTTTTCTACAAAAAAAAGCCCTGGCTATTGGATATAAAAAAGAAAGGCCTTCCTTATGCCAAGCTTTGACAAAAGAGGGAAGAGAGCTAGAGACCGGAATTAAAAATTAGGCAGGTTTTAATGGGATTTTGAAGCCCTGCGAAATCTGTTCGATCACAGAGCCAGGTCTGAGTCCCGGAGCCCCTAGGAGACCCAAAAGATTTTCAGGGTATACGCTTTGGAGAGTCAAAGTTCCTTTTGGCAGATACCTTTGACTCTCGAGGGCTTATACCTCATAAATTGTGTTGTTCTCCATGGTGCTGTGGGACTCAGATCTAGGTCTTGGCCTGCAGGCCAACCCAGCTACCCCCTCAAACTGCTCGATCGCAGGTGACAGAGGAAGAAAAGAAGTCGAGGAATCCATGAGCCAAAGCATTTCTTCCCATGGGTCTATCACGGGCAGCAACGTTCTTCTCTTACCTCTTTGAACTCCCTTAAAAACAACAACAACAACAACTATTGTCTGTCTCCAGCCTTCTCGGCCTCAAGCGAAACTCATTCAAGCCAGCAGAAGCAGTCCCGTTTAATTACACCGAGGTCTCAATCCGGCTGATGGCCTCTTGGTTCAATAATGGAAGGCCCACTCTTTGTTGACCATTTTTTATGCACGGCCTAATCACCGACGCAACCGAATAATTCCTTGAGACAACATATCGACTTCCCGTTTCATCCTCTCCCCGCAACTCACCCTGGGGGGGGGGAAGCGGTCCATTCTTGTGTTGTTTTCTCCCTCTCCCCCATCCCTCAACAGGATGACCTTGTGGAGTTCCAGAAGTTAAGTAGGATGCAGTTTGGGCCAACATCCATTCTTCTAATCACAGCTGCTCCAAGACCATATTGTCAGGGAAATGACAAAGGAATTAGCTGCTCATTTTCTGCGACACGAACTTTCCCTCTCTCCCTTTCTCTCTCTCGTTCTTGATGAGAACGTTGCCTTTGATAAATCAGCTATCATACCTTATTGCCTTGCAGAAGCTCGGGGGGGGGGGCACGACCGTCAACAAGCGTTCTTTCCAGAGTCTTCTGAAAGCAATCAAATTTCACTGCCACAAAAGGTAATGCTTAATTCTTTTCTCTCTCTCTCTCTCTCTCTTCCCCAGCTCCCCCTCCCTTCTCCGTTTCTTCGGCAGAGAGAAAGTTAAAAAGAGGACATATCTTTTTCAAAGCTGCCCAAAAAAAAAAAACATTGATTGGACTTGCAACAGATGAGACTCCGGCAATGAATAAGATAAAGAGTGGATTCGGCACATTATTGCAAGGAGAGATCTCATCGGTGCGTACCACTCCCCGCCTTGCGCACAGACTTCAATTAGCAGTTAAGGATGTGTTGAAATATGTTGAAGGAATTAGTCATTTCGGGAGCCTTCAGAAGGAAAGCTAAAGCGGAGTGTGTTTGTAGTCAGCCAAAAAAAAAAGAGGAGGGGGGGGAGAAGACGGCAAAGAAATTCAGCAGGAAAGAGCTGATCGGGCATTTGGAACATCATTGGAGCATCGGAAGAGCAGTCCAGTCGCCAAGATGTGCTGATTAGCTCACAGTTCCAGGACAGTAAAGACTGTTTTAAGGTCATAGAAATTGCAACCTAAACACATAACATTTTTTTTTTTTTTTGAGAAATGCCAGAGTGAGGGAAAAAAGCATCTGTCGGGGAAGTTTCGGGCCCCGACCTCCAAAGAAGCGTACCCGTCAGTCAACCATCACACCTCCCCCAGAGTTTTCACACCCTTCAGGCAGAGCCACACAGGTGAATGACATCCGTTTGATCTCATTGAACACCTTTGTTGGGCTCGTATCCTATGAAAATGAATTTCAGAAGAGATAAGTTCAAAGTCCTACACTTAGGGATAAAAAAAAATCAAAGGCACAGATACAGAATGGGAGGGACTTGGCTTGACAGCAGCACATGCGAAAGGGATCTGGGTGTTCTGGCTGATCACAAGCTAAACATGAGCCTGCAGTGTGATGTGGCTGCAAAGAAAGCTAATGCAATCTTAGGATGCATTAACAGAAGCACTGTGTCCAGATCATGGGAGGTGGTAGTTCCGCTCTATTGTGCTATGGTCAGGCCTCACCTGGAATACTGTGTCCAGTTTTGGGCACCACATTTTAGGAAGGATGTTGACAAGCTCGAGCGAGTCCAGAAGAGGGCAACCAGGATGGTGAAAAGGTTGGAAATCAAGTCTTATGAGGAAAGGCTGAAAGAGTTGGGTATGTTTAGCCTGAGAAAGAGAAGGATCAGAAGGGGTATGATCACAGTTTTCAAATATCTGAAGGGCTGTCATGTAGAAGATGGAGCAGATCTATTCTCTCTTGCTCTGGATTGCAAGACTAGATCTAATGGGTGGAAATTACAAGGGAGTTGATACTGGCTAAAATTCAGGAGAAACTTCCTAACTGTAAGAGTGGTTGAGCAGTGGAACAGACTGCCTCGGGAGGTGGTGGATGCTCCTTCGTTGGATGTTTTTCAGCGGAGGCTGGATGACCATCTTTCAGGTATGTTGTAGGGCTATCTTTCGGCTATGCTCCTGCAGAGTGCAGGGGTTGGACTGGATGACCTGCAAGGTCCCTTCCAACTCTAACATTCTATGATTCTATGACTCCTCTTGAGTGACTTTAGCTGGCTTGCTCCACTGATGTGATTCCTCTTGACCAGACTCATGGGGCCCAAACGGCTTGAAAGGAGGGTGGTTTGCTTTCCCATTTTGATGCCCCAACCATGAGCCTGTATGTTCCACCCTTCAATCCAGTTGTGCTGTGATCACTATCAGATAAGGCTACTGCAGCTACTGGCAAAACGTCAGGTCCTACAATGCCAAGACCACAGCCAGAAAACCTGGAAAATCTACAACGGCTAATGAACTCCGGCCATGGAAGCCTTCAACAACCTACTGCAATCACTTGACAAGGGGCTGCCTTTGGAGACTGTACGGAAACGTCCGGTGATACAAAAGGTGACAGGTAGGTTATTGACTGCCATGAATTATAACGTTGTGCTAGTCTTACATGAATGACACTGTCTGATGGTTGCAGTTCAAAGTCCAGACTGATCCTTTCTGCATTTGCCTGCCACTCCAGATTTTCTCAGTGTTTAAGTCAAGGCAATTTAAGTCCACAGCAAAACAGCTTCCAAAAAAACCCGGGGCAACAGCAGTAGGCTGACCACTGAAGGGAGGTGATTGAGGCTATTTTTGGGCAGGGACGCACAGGAACAGAATTCTAGCTGGCTCCCGAGTTGGCCACACCCAGAAGGAACTCATTAGCATAATAGACCACACCCAACAGCAGAAACTCATTAGGATTGGCTACATGAGGGGTGTGTGGCCTAACATGCAAAGGAGTTCCCGCTCCAAAAACAAGCCCTGGGTTTTAACAACAAACAAGGCAAACAGAATAAGAAGCAAAAGGTGGGTGTGGCTGGATGACCACACTTCTGGTGACATGGGGTGTGTGGCCTAATACGCTAATGAGTTGTGCTGTCAGGGGTGTGGCCTAATATGCTAATGAGTTTTTGCTGGTGGGTGTGGCCTATTATGCTAATAAGTTCCTGCTGGGCTTTTTTTACAAGAAAAGCCCTGGAGGTGATGTAATGCAGAATGGGGGGAAACCTGGAATAGAAAGAAGGTTGAACTCGATTTTAGTGTAGAATGGGGGGGGGGATGGAGAATTGCTTGGAAGACACAGTGCAATGAACATGGGTTAAAAGGAGAGTGCAGAAAGGGCCACGGTTACCTTGAAAATCCTAAATGTCATGAGCGTAAAGGAAGGCCATGATGGATCATCCATTGGCTGAGATCTGCTCCTGTTACTCTTGCTGACCGTACAGTCCTGAAACAAACAAATTCCAAAGGGAAATTGCATCACAAGACTGCTGAACTCAAGTTGATTCACAAATTCTAAACAATGGAACCCGACCAGGGCTGAGTAGGGACTACATGTGATAATCTTCTGCCCCCCAAATGTTCCCCCTCTCCTCTAATCGAGCTGGTTACAATACACATTGCATCCTTTACCAGCATTTTCCACAACACCTTCTGAATGGGATATAAAGACTCAGATCTCCATGTCAATGCAACTGTTTCTGATGAAGGGAGCTCTAACCCTTGAAAGCTTGTACCCTGAAACTCTTCTTGGTGTGCACTGGATGTGTCTCGTGTGTGCTGAGTGCCGTCAATTCACTTCCGGCTTACAGTGACCCTATGAACTAATGTCTTCCGAAACATCCTCGTTAACAGCCTCGCTCAGGTCTTGCAAACTGAGGGCTTTTGTGGCTTCCTTGAGGGAGTCCATCCACCTCCTGTTGGGTCTGTCAGCCTCCTGGACCAGTTACTCTCAAGAACACTCTCTTTGGCAGCGATATGTTTATTGAGTTACAAGCAAGGTCCTTGGCCGAAGGCTCAGGGCGGCTCACAACAGGGCACGGATGCTGGCTTTAAAACAGAATAAAACCCAATGGGACAATCAAACAGACATTCAAAATTTAATGGCGTATTAAAACAAGATGGGGCGGATCGTAATCCCCACCAGCCGAACGATAATTTGTCGTCCCCGCTCCTTCCTGGGCTGCCCCACACCGAAGTTAACAGTGGTGCAATGACGCTGGGTTAACAGAATAGTAATGGCGGCGGCTCCTAAACATAGGCCTGGCGGAAGAGCTCCGTCTTGCAGGCCCTGCGGAACTGAGCAAAGTCCCGCAGGGCCTGGATCTCCTCTGGGAGCTCCTTCCACCAAGCCCTGGCTCTAGTGGCAGCAAATTTCACATCCCTGGGGCCTGGAATTTCCAGGAGGTGTTGGCTCCCCGACTGAAGTGCCCTTGGGGGAACATATGGGGAAAGGCGGTCCCTCAGGTAGGCCGGACCCTGGCCATACAGGGCTGGTCTTAACAGTACTGTGCCAGTTCTGAAGGTTTTGATGGGCACAAACATAGATATAGGAAATTCAAATGCAACCCTTCCTAATGCCCACTCATACGTCACATCCACTCCACCTAGTGCCCAGCATCTCTACCCCCTTTTACCTGGGAATTATACGATCGCATTATCTACAAAGCAAGCTGGCTCCAAAAGTCCCAAGGACATTCTATTTTGGACTTCTTTGGAACAATTACACTTCTAAGATAGTACAGTCACACACTCCACACTCATACATCCCACCTAAGGAATTCCCCTCCCCCGGCATCTATGGCAAACTGAGCAGAGTGAGGTTTGACAAGTCGTCTTCTTTTCCTGCTTCCTTCATTTTTTTCCTAGCATTATTGTCTGGAAGAAGAAGAAGAAGAAGAAGAAGAAGAAGAAGAAGAAGAAGAAGAAGAAGAAGAAGAAGAAGAAGAAGAAGAAGAAGAAGAAGAAGAAGAGGAGGAGGAGGAGGAGGAGGAGGAGGAGGAGGAGGAGGAGGAGGAGGAGGAGGAGGAGGAGGAGGAGATTGGATTTATACCTCACCCTTCACTACTCAGAGGAGTCTCAGAGTGGTTTACAATCACCTTCCCTTCTCCTCCAAACAACAGGCGCCCTGTGAAGTCGGTGGGGCTGCGAGAGCTCTTTCGAGAACTGCCCTTGAGAGAACAGCTCTGAAATAACTTGTATGATCTAAGGACACACCAGCAGCTGCATGTGGAGGAGTGGGGGAATAAAACTTGGTTCTCCCAGATTAGAGTCCGTGCTCCTAATCACTGCACCAAATCGGTTCTCGTTATTGTGTTTCCTCGTGAGCAAAGTCCGATAGCCTCAGCTGAGTCATTTGAATTCCTAGAGAAAGTTCAGGCTTGATTTCGTCTCGAACCCTCCGATCTGTCTTTTTAGTAGGCTACTGAACTCAGATCGAACCTTTCTCGTTACTCTTGTTTCAGTCGGAACTATTTTAAGCCTGTCATTCGATTAATATTCTGATTACTTGTTCTATGGACTTCTATGTCTTTCCCGGTATCTGATTCTAAATCAGTGGATGTAGCAGCAGTCATACTTCTAACAAAGAATCACATTGCCTTATCATTAGATTTGACTTTCCCGTGAGCAGTAAACAAAACCCCCCACAGTTCTATGCAGATCGATTCTCATGTTGTCTCTCTGCTCTAATCGGAGCCAAAGGCATTCATTTTGATATACAAACCAGCACTTATACACACCCTGAATAGTGCATTTCCAATTTGTTGGAAGATGCAAGGTCTACAGCGCAACCTTATGAAGAAGATCTGAAGATCATCTTACAGGGGGACAGCTGAAAGAGTGGTAGGTAGCATAGCTAGATTAGAGACTGCCCACAATTTCAGGTTATATCCTTGCTGTCTCCTGATTGGCTCTTCTGGAGACTTCCTGTTCCTGCAGAGCTTCCTGTTGCTCTTTGTTTCCTTTTGCAGCAGTTAGGCTGGTTAGTGTTGGCTTCCTCTCTGTACGTTCTGTAGCACTTTGTTCTTTAATAAATCTACTTATTTTTTTTCTCTAAACAGACAGTGCTCCATTTCTTCCTGTGTTTAAACTCTGCCAACACAGTTCACTTTAACAATGCACTTTACAACTGGATTTTTACCATGCGAAATGGCAAAATCCACTTGCAAACCACCCCAAATTGCATACAAAAAGTGGATCGAAAGTACATTATTTAGGGTGTGTGAAAGTGCTTTATGTCCCATACCTGATGGGGGGGGGGCGGAATCTTGTATCAGAGGTAAATCTCTCTGTTCCTAGCACACATCAACATTTTTTTTTTGCCACAGTAAATAAACTTGCCGTCATTTCCAAATCATTAATACCAACACAGAATGTATGCATAGCCCCGATGGATCGCAATAGGATCGATATGTAAAATGCCTGCTACATAACCCAGATTACAGTTAATATTTCCAGATAATGGAGATTAATTTGGGACCAGGTCTGAACATGACCCCCACAAAATGATTTAATTGCACTGGATCTATTGGAAACATCCCCTCCCTTGCACTGTGTGAGTTTTAATTTTGTTTTTTAAAAAAGGTGTGGAATAGTTTCAGAGGGTTACCCACGCTGCTGTGCAGGAGACAAGCTAGATTTGAGTCCAGTAACATGTTAGAGAAGAAAAGACTGGATTTATACCCCGCCCTTCCCTACCCTATCTAAGTAACATCATGATGCCTTTTGCCCAGTGCTGTCCTGTTGCCTGTGAGGAGGAGGAGGAAGGAGAGGAGACTGGATTTATACCCCACCCTTCACTACCCAAAGGAGTCTCAGAGTGGCTTACAATCTCCTTTCCCTTCCCCTCTCCTCAACGGACTCCCTGTGAGGTAGGTGGGGCTGAGAGAGCTCTGACAGAAACTGCTCTTTTTCAACAGCTCTGACAGAACTATGGCTTGCCCAAGGTCATCCAGCAGGTACAAGTGGAGGATGGGGAATCAATCCCGGTTCTCCCAGATTAGAGTCTGCGCACTTAACCATGACACCACTGGCAATATGACCACTACACCAAAATAAGCCCCAAAGTAAAGGTAAAGGTAAAGGTTCCGTTGCTCGAAAGCCAGTCGAATCTGACTCTAGGGTTGTGATGCTCATCTCCATTTCAAAGAGCCAGCGCTGTCCAAAGATGGTTCTATGGTCATGTGGCCAGCATGACTAAACACCAAGGCGCACGGAACGCTGTTACCTTCCCACTGAAGTGGTACCTATTTATGTACTTGCAATTTCTTGCTTTCGAACTGCTAGGTAGGCACGAGCTGGAACTGGAGATGGGAGCTCACTCCGTCATGTGGCACTCTCGGGTCTCGAACTGCTGAACTGCTGAACTACTGACCTTCCACAAAACTGCTCTTTTTCAATAGCTCTGACAGAACAATGGCTTGCCCAAGGTCATCCAGCAGGTGCAAGTGGAGGAGTGGGGAATCAAACCCAGATCTCCCAGATTAGAGTCCACCCACTTAACCACTACAAGAACTCGTGGGCATTCAATGAAATTGCTGAGTGGTCAGGTTAGGACCAATAAAAGGAAGTCCTTCTTCACTCAAGGAGTTTCATGGTATAAGCTTTCAATTGTCAAAGCTCACTTTGTATAACTTCTCTGTATCTCCCGTCTTGCTTCTGGTTTTTTGCCTGTTCAGTATCCTGCCCCAGACAGCCATATTCGTTGGGTGCAAAAACAAGAGAAGACCCTGCAGGGGAGCAAGAAAAAGAAAGGCCAGTTAGAGAGGATAGTGAGGTCAGCACCTTCTCTCCTGATGTGTTCTTCATTGTCTGTCTCTAGTCTGCTTCTTCCCAGAAGTTCCACAGCTCTTCATCTCTCACACTCAGCTCAGAGATGTCGCTAGGAACCCATCGCTATCTCTGTACGATCAAATATATTTATTCCTGAATAAAGCTTCCTCTATACTTTGATCAGTTCATACACCTTTGTTGTGTTAATCACGCAGCCAACAGTATTTCCATTCATTAATGCAAGGTATGTGATTGAACGAACTGATATATAAAAAAAATTGGGATAAAAATATGATTAGTTGTTGTAGATTTTCCGGGCTGAGTGGCTGTGTTCTTGGCATTGCAGGACCTGATGTTTCACCAGAAGCTGTGACTGGCATCCTCAGAGGTATAACACAGAAAGATGGAGTACTCAGTCAAGATGAGAAGGTGGGGTAGGGCTGAGTCATTATCTTGTAGGCATTTCCCAGGCTGTGACATGCTAATGGAGAAGCTTTCCTGAAAAGGTTCTTTTGCATATGGATTGGCTGTTGAGATTCTAATCTTATCTGTAGTGCTGTTGTAAAATGTAGAGCATTTTGTGTTTTTCACGAGAGGAAACCATGCCCTATTTATTTTTGAACTCTTGTCTTTCCTGTTGAAATTGTATTTATATTTATGAATTTCAATGGCTTCTCTGTGTAATCTGACATGGTAACTGGATGTATTGTCCAGCCTTTCAGTATCTTGGAATAAGTTGCTGTGTACTGTTTGACTTAGGCTACACTCAGCCACTACTGATTTTTCAAGTTGTCCAAGTCTGCAGTGTCTTTCAAGTTCTTTTATTCTTGTCTGGATGCTATATTGTGTGGTCCCAATGTAAACCTGTCCACAACTGCAGGGTATGTGGTATACTCCTGCAGAAGTGAGGGGGTCTCTTCTCTCTTTTGCTGATCATAGCATCTGTTGTATTTTTCTTCCCACACTGACACAAAGAGTTCTCCATCTTTCTGTGCTATACCTCTGAGGTTGCCAGTCACAGCTTCTGGCGAAACATCAGCTACTACAATGCCCAGACCATGGCCATATAGCCCGGAAAATCTACAACAACTAATGAACTCTGACTGTGAAAGCTTTCGACAACATAGAAATATGATTGTCAGGATGCCTGTATCTTTGTATGCATTGAACACTACCTTCCCTCCCCCTTTTCAGTTTGGTTTGGGACTAGGCTTGCCACTGGCTAGCCTGTGGCAGGTAAACTCCAACCCTTGGCCTCAATCTTCTTCCCTGGAGAAACTGAGGGTCAGGAGAGAGGAAAAAAATGGCTGGCAAATGACCTCCATAATGGTGCTCTAGGGATTTCTCCATGTCTCCATGGTCTTTCCATAGAGAAGGGGGAAATTCCTATTGCATCCAGCAGAAGTGATGTCACATTCTCCCCAAACTCCACCCTTCCCTGGCACCACCCTCATAATCTCCCAGTAGTTACCAAAGCAGTGTTGGCTCAGCCAATTTTGGGCTTTGGGGCTGAATTTAAGAACCAGCTCTTTTTATATTGACATGAGATCATGAGAGGGAGGGCAGGACGGGTTGCCTCAGTGCTTAGTTCTTGTGGTCCTTTCTTACATGCCCAAGGAAGTGCTGATCACCACTTTGGGGTCTGGAAACAATTTTTCTCCAGGCCACTTTGGTAAGGGATCCTTGGAAGGGTTTTTTTGTTTTTTTGCATCTTCTGGGCTTGGAGCAGGGGTCACTGTGGGTCGGGGGGTATTTGTGAATTTTCTGTATTATGCAGGGGAGTGGACTAGATGACTCTGGAGGTCCCTTCCAGCTCTATGATTCTATGATTCTAATATGATAGTCCGCTTACAATGGCCAGAATGTTGCAGATCTGATGTGCTTGGAGAGATCCACCTAATGTAATAATTTCCTCACCCCCTTCTATATACAAGAGAATACTCCCGGGGGGGGGGGAATCACATCTCATGTTTGCACACATAGTTTCTTTCATGGGTAAGGGAAGGACATGCCTTTGGACACAGGATTTTCAATTGTCTGCCCTTTCTTCAAGTCAAGAATGATATGCCGAAATGCTGACATCCTCAAGTCTTATGAAGTCACCTGCTGTTATGGCACAAAATGCCCGTGACATTCTGTCTGCTGATAGAAAAAGGCTCAGTTATGGAATGCTTGGTTTAGTTTCCGGGAGGGAAGTGAACAAGTCACCGTGGCACATATAAGAGGACTATCATATTAGAATCGGAAGGCCAAGGTCTTCAGGTAGAGCTGAAAAGTGGAATGTGGACCCAAGGACAATTAAAATATTCACATGGGTGTCCCGGGGTGGGGCACCCTGGGCCTGACCCAGGACCCGCAAGGCCAACCCCCGGCATCACCAGTGCAGCCTCCGCCACCAGCACAGCCCCCCCACATCGTGACCCAGCACCCCAACTCACCAGCGGAGAAGGAAGGGCGGGGGAAGAAAGCAACGGGGACCCGAGGCAGCCAAGGGAGGTGCCAGCTGGAAGCCAGGACCAGCCACAGCACAAGGCAGCAGGACGGGAGTATCCCCACCCCACCCGACACTCCAAAGCCCAGCTGGGTGGGGGCAAGGCAAGACGGGACCGGAGGGCCCTGAAGAGCCCGAAGAAAGAAGGCTCAATGACAAGAGAGACCAGTGATCCCCAGAGGGAGGATCCAGAAGTGGGCTCGGCATCACGGGTTTTGAAGGGAGGCGGGACCCAAGAGGGTGGGGTGGAAAGGGTGTGGGGGAGCAATAAAAGGAGGACGCTGGGAGCAGGTTGAGGAGGAAAGAGACACCACTGATTTTGACAGGGCAGAGAGAGAACCACCAAGAGAGACGGGAGCCCAGGTGGCCGCGGATGCGACCCCAAGTCAGCAAGCGGGGAGTGGTGACAGAACCTTCTCGACGGCCCGTCATTCTGAGACCCCTCAAGCTCCTGCTTCGACCTCTTTTGCTACCTCCCTGCCCTGGGTACCCTTCCCAGAGGACCTAGCGGGGGCAGATGAAATGGCTTCGGGCAGACGAACGGTATCGGGCCATGGAGACTGTGACAATGGGATACAGTGGGGACAGCTATGTGCTTGTGTTAAGAAGAACTACCAGAAGTCATCCCAGTCTTTGGATACAGGACTGCAGTTAATTTTTTCTCCCCTGTTCATTTTCTCCTGTTTTTTAAAGAAATTAAATAAAGGGGATGGATGGATGGATGGATGGATGGATGGATGGATGGATGGATGGATGGATGGGTGGATGGGTGGGTGGGTGGGTGGATGGGTGGATGGATGGATGGATGGATGGATGGATGGGTGGATGGATGGATGGATGGATGGGTGGGTGGGTGGGTGGATGGGTGGATGGATGGATGGATGGATGGATGGATGGATGGATGGATGGATGGGTGGATGGATGGGTGGATGGATGGATGGATGGGTGGATGGATGGATGGATGGATGGATGGATGGATGGATGGGTGGGTGGGTGGGTGGGTGGGTGGATGGATGGGTGGGTGGGTGGGTGGATGGGTGGGTGGGTGGGTGGATGGGTGGATGGATGGATGGATGGATGGGATGGATGGATGGATGGATGGATGGATGGATGGATGGATGGATGGATGGATGGATGGGTGGATGGATGGATGGGTGGGTGGGTGGATGGATGGATGGATGGGTGGATGGGTGGGTGGGTGGATGGATGGATGGATGGATGGATGGGTAGGTGGATGGATGGATGGATGGATGGATGGATGGGTGGATGGATGGATGGATGGATGGATGGGTGGGTGGGTGGGTGGGTGGATGGATGGATGGATGGATGGATGGGTGGATGGATGGATGGATGGATGGATGGATGGATGGATGGATGAATGAATGGATGGGTGGGTGGGTGGGTGGGTGGGTGTGTGGATGGATGGATGGAAGAAATGTTGCCCCTCCAAAGCACCAAGAATACAGAGCATGACTTGTCCCAGACCTAGAATTCTTACCTATACCCTGCGGCTAATAGCCACTGATGGACTTCTGCTCCATATGCTTATCTAATTCCCGCCGTCCATGCTTGCAGCTGCCATCACCTCCTGCGGCAGTGAATTCCATGGGTTAATCACTCTTTGGGTGAAGAAGTCCTTCCTTTTAACTGTTCTAACCCGACTGCTCAGCAATTTCACGGAGTGCCCATGAGTTCTTGTATTGTGAGAAAGGGAGAAAAGTACCTCTTTCTCAACCTATTCTATACCACGCATAATCTTATAAACCTCGATCATGTCACCTCTCACCCTTTCTCCAAACTAAAAAGCCCCAAATGTTTTAACCATTCTTCATAGGGAAAGTGTTCCAGCCCTTCGATCATTGTAGTTGCCCTTTTCTGCATTTTTTCCAAAGCTATAATATCCTTTTTAAGGTGTAATGACCAGAACTGTACACAGTATTCCAAATAAGGTCTCACCATTGATTTATATAGGGGCATTATGATATTGGCTGATCTGTTTTCAATACCCTTCCTAAAAATCCCCAGCATAGCATTGGCCTTTTCTATTGAAGTCACACACTGTCTGGACATTTTCAGTGAGTTATCTACTACGACTTCAAGATCTCTCTCTTGGTCAGTCTCTGCCAGTTCGGACTCCATCGATGTGTATTTATATTTAGGATTTTTGGCTCCAATGTGCATCACCTTGCTGATGGCTTTTATCATTGGATTGATTTATGGTCGACTCCCAGTGGTATCCTGTACTGGTCTGTGGAAAGGGAATCAAAGAAGTCCAAGGCCAATAAGAAAATCAAATCACAAAGGGACTTTTGTGGTTTGGTGCCTGCTGTAGGAATTGCCAACAAACTCAAAGTCCTGGAAGAAGAAGAAGAAGAAGAAGAAGAAGAAGAAGAAGAAGAAGAAGAAGAAGAAGAAGAAGAAGAAGAAGAAGAAGAAGAAGAAGAAGAAGAAGAAGAAGAAGAAGAAGAAGAGGAGGAGGAGGAGGAGGAGGAGGAGGAGGAGGAGGAGGAGGAGGAGGAGGAGGAGGAGGAGGAGGAGGAGGAGGAGGTCAAGGAGGAGGTCAAGGAGGAGGTCAAGGAGGAGATTGAATTTATACCCCGCCTTTCACTAAGAGTCTCAGAGCAGCTTACAAACTCTTCCCTCCTGCCCCAACAGGCACCCTGTGAGGTAGGTGGGGCTGAGAGAGCTCTGACAGAAACTACCCTTTCAAGGACAGCTCTGACAGAACTATGGCTTGCCCAAGGTCATCCAGCAGCTGCAAATGGAGGAGCAGGAAATCAAACCCAGTTCTCCCAGATTAGAGTCCGCACACTTAACCACTACACCAAACTGGAAATGTGACAGCAAAATTTAACTCTCAAAATGAAAGCGAAAACATTGAATTGAAGTGTCATGTTCTTGTTCAAAGTTGAAAATTCCAGCAGATTTCAATGAAGCTGATGGGCAGTGGGTTCAGGACAGACAAAAGGAAAGACCACTTTACACAGAGTGTGATTAAAATGTGGAATTTGCTGCCCGAGGATGTAGTGATGGCCACAGGAATAAACAACTTTTAAATGGGGTTATATAGATTCATGGAGGAAAAGTCTCTCAGTGGCTAATAGCCATGATGACTGTGGGGAAACGCCACATTCAGAGGCACTAAGCCTCTGAATCCTAGTGCCAGGAGGCAGCATGAGGGGAAGGCCTTGGTCTCCATACCCTGTTGTTGGACCTCTGCAGGAACTGGTTGGCCACTGTGCGAGACAGGAGGCTGGACTAGATGGACCCCTGCTCTGATCCAACAGGGCTCTTCTTAGGTTCTTATGAAGGCCTTGGCCTCTATGCCCTGTTGTTGGCTGTCCAGAGGAACTGGTTGGCCACTGGGTGAGAAAGGAGGCTGGACTGGATGAACCACTGGTCTGATCCAGCAGGGCTCTTCTTAGGTTCTTATGAAGATCTTGGCCTCTATGCCCTGTTGTTGGCTGTCCAGAGGAACTGGTTGGCCACTGAGTAGAAATGATGCTGGACTAGATGGACCCTCACTGGTCTGATCCAGCAGGGCTCATGTTTTTATGAAGGCCTTGGTCTCTATGCCTGGTTGTTGGCCATCCAGAGGAACTGGTTGGCCACTGTGTGAGACACGATGCTGGACTAGCTGGACCCCTGCTCTGATCCAACAGGGCTCTTTTTAAGTTCTTATGAAGGCCTCAGCCTCTATGCCCTGTTGTTGGCCCTCTAGAGGGCCTTGGCTGGCCACTGTGTGGGACAGGAGGCTGGACTAGATGGACCACTGGTCTGATCCAGCAGGACTCTCCTTATGTTGCTGGCCCTCCAGAGGAACTGGCTGGCCACTGTGTGAGACAGGATGCTGCACTAGATGGACTATTTGTCTGAATTGGCAGGGCTCTTCTTATGTTCTTATGTTCAGCTGAGGTCACAAGCAATGGGAGATGTCAACAGCAATCGGTATTTGGAAATATATTTGGAAATCTTCTGTAAGAATGTATGTGTAGATCTCCCATCACTTATAATTTTGTCTTGTCTTGATATGTTTTTCTTTTTCTTTTTCCAAAGCCTTACTTAGTTGTTGGATTGTAAGTTTTTTCTCCTGTTTATTTCCCCTCTGTTCATTTTCTCCTCTGTTTTGTAAAGAAATTAAATAAAGGAATGAATGGATGGATGGATAAAATGTCAACAGCCATTGTTTGTTTGTTTGTTTTTCTAAGCAAAGTGGACCACAAATGGACCGCCCACAAAGGACAGTCAGAAGTCCCCAGATGAGACCTATCAGTAAACCAGTATCACCCCCCGCTAACCCCCAGATGAGACCTATACTAAACCAGTATCACCCAATCCCAGTTTATGAAACATAACAGAGATAGAGACGTAACGGTATTTCAGAAAACAAATGCATGCCAAGTCAGCTTCCATAAAGATTGACGGTGACTCAAAAAATAGCCCCGGGGTTAATATTATAAATCTTTCTAAAATAGTTTTTTTTAACGCATATTCTTCATGTTGACACCAGATCAATCGGTCAAAGCGATGTTCTTTTAAGGGATGCAGAAACCCAACGGTGAAAACGGAAGGGAAAATTTGAGGTTGCTGCCCGCATTTTCCTTTCCACTGAACTCAGGAGAAATGTTCCCGCAAGACAAGTTATGGAAGGGGGTGAACAATGGTTGGAACAACTCATCATAGTGTCTGGCAGTCCAGAGTCATCAACGGTTGCTAGTTTTTAGAGGGAAAAGAATCTCGGGAGTTAGGCTTCAAAGAAATCCATGCTTCACCTGACCTTGCCAGTGCTGGTTAAAGGACAACAAATATGCGCATGAGCTGTATTTTCAAGACTCACTTATTTCTCTAATGTGGGGGAACCGGGTTTGATTCCTCACTCCTCCACTTGCACCTGCTGGATGACCTTGGGCAAACCATAGTTCTGGCACAGCTGTTCTTGAAAAAGAGCCATTTCTATCAGAGCTCTCTCAGCCCCTCCTACCTCTCAGGGTGTCTGTTGTGGGGAGGGGAAGGGAACGGAGTTTGTAAACCACTCTGAGAAAAGTAGCAACAATGGTTATCACCATGGTTTCGGGGGGGGGGGGATTGTAAAAAAAATGTTCTGAGAACATCTCAAGAATTCCTCAAGGAGAACAGTGATATCAATCTTTTTTTTTCCTACTGTCTTTCTTCCAAGAAGGTCCAGGAGGCATATATAGTTCACCACACCTCCATTTTACCCTCACAACAAGCCCCTGAAGTAGGAATGACTGACTGGTCCAAAGTCATTAACAGTGCAATCCTCTGGAGAGTTACTCCAGTCTAAGCCCATTCATTTCAATGTCCTTTCCAGTAAGTCTCCTTAGGATTGCACTGTAAGCAGTCTTCTTCTTCTTCTTCTTCTTCTTCTTCTTCTTCTTCTTCTTCTTCTTCTTCTTCTTCTTCTTCTTCTTCTTCTTCTTCTTCTTCTTCTTCTTCTTCTTCTTCTTCTTCTTCTTCTTCTTCTTCTTCTTCTTCTTCTTCTTGTGGCAGTGGACACCATGTGTTTGTAAACCACTCTGAAACCCTGAGTGAAGGGTGAGGTATAAATCCAATCTCCTCCTCCTCCTCCTGGGCTGGATAGTGTTTGAATCTAGGTTTCCTCTACATGAGTCTGCCTATCTAGAAGGACCTTTCAGAGATGGGCATCTGGGTATTTCCAGTCTGAATCTGTGGCTGAAAAATACTTTATCACTATTTTTTTTTCAGATATATTCAGGTCTCTGGAGTGATAGTCATGCTTTCCAGAATACTGGTAATCAGGTTCCCCAAAGTTCTGGAAATATTCAGGGATATATGGGGTGGCATTTTAAGTACCCCAGGCCTGATTGTTCTTCAGTTTGACAGGATTCCTGGGCAACTAGAGGGAAGGGGGAAGACAGCTCTCCCAGGCAGTAGGTTCAGATGTTCGAGGGATCACCAGAACTTCCTGCCCAATCGTGATGATGGTTTCACCACCTTCCATGGCTCTCTGAGTATGGGAGAGGGTTCCAAGTTGAATTCTCTGGCTTGACACTGGTTCTCTTGGGTTTGATGGATTTGCCCTGGCTTCTGCTCAACTTCTGTGGTTTGACATTGGCTATGTTTGGCTTGCAATGATGTCCAATGCATAAGTTGGTTTGACATAGATTCTCTGGTTTGACACTGGTTATGTTGGACTTGCAACAATATCTGATGCTTAAACTGGTTTGGCATAAATTCTCTGGTTTGACATTGGTTATGTTGGACTTACAACAATAGCCAATGCTTAAGCTGGTTTGGCATAAATTCTCTGGTTTGACATTGGTTATGTTGGGCTTGCAGCAATATCCGATGCTTAAGCTGGTTTGACATGGATTCTCTGTTTTGACATTGGTTATATTGGGTTTACCACATTGACCTGTGGTTCTTCTGAGATTCTCTGGTTTCATGTTGGTTCTCTCGAGCTTGTTGGGCCTGTTTGCATTTGGAGACTTCTAGCCAGCGATTTCTCTTGTGTGTTCGGCTATTAGCTTCTTCACTCTAACCCTTTAGCTTCATAGGAAACAATGGAGCTAAGTAGAATGGCCCATAGAATTATATTCCATAATCCAATACAATTGAAACTTAGGGAGACTTTAGTGAACAGGCAGGGTTAGCTTCCCTGTAAGTCAAAAAGAAGGAAGGCAGGAAGGCAGGAAGGCAGGAAGGCAGGAAGGCAGGAAGGCAGGAAGGCAGGAAGGCAGGCAGGCAGGCAGGCAGGCAGGCAGGCAGGCAGGCAGGCAGGCAGGCAGGCAGGCAGGCAGGAAGGAAGGAAGGAAGGAAGGAAGGAAGGAAGGAAGGAAGGAAGGAAGGAAGGAAGGATCCAGTTTTCAAAATGGTTTGGGGAATTGAAATAACCAAGAATACTGTCATGCATAGCCTTCCCAAAATCCAAATCCATTAAAAAATCCATTTTTCTTTTTCAAGAGAAGAAGAGGAGGAGGAGGAGGAGGAGGAGGAGGAGGACTGGATTTATACCCCACCTTTCACTTGGCATCTCAGAGTGGCTTACAGTCTCCTTCCCCTCCCACCCCCCCCCCCACAACAGACACCCTGTGAGGTAGGTGGAACTAAGAGAGCTCTTTCAAGGACTGCTCTTGAGAGAACAGCTGTCAGAGAACTTGTGATTGTCCCAAGGTCACACCAGCAGCTGCATATGGAGGAGTGGGGAATCAAACCCGGTTCTCCCAGATTGCAGTCCACTCTCTTAACCACTACGCCAAAGTGTCCATCCCGAGAAGCTTTACTGAAAAACAGTTTGCTTACCTGTACTGATCTTTCCTTGGGGGTTCTCCAGCTATAGTCTAATGTCAGGTTATGTTTTGGGATTACATCCTGGTTCACGTGGGAAACAGCCAGGCCCAAGAGGCCCGAGCAGAGGAAATGTCTGGCCTGACGACTGCTGCATTGAATGTTTATGTATAGCTTGATAGTGCAAAAAATGTTTTCTTAATGGACTTTTATGGCTGGTAGCTCTGCTAAGCTGCCGGAATGTGTCATTCCTCACCTGCTTGGACAAAGACTGGGGGGGGAGAGATTTGCATTTTTCCATTCAGAGCAAGAAATTAAGCTTTAGATTTTTTGCAGCTTAATGGCAAAACCCAGGATTCGGGACTCACCAAGTGGAAGGATGTTCTCAAAGATTACTATTTACAGATTTACAGATTACCTATCTGATCTTTTTTGCTTCCCCAACTCCCTCTATTTTTCTGTGAATGAAATAGAAACTTCTAAGAGGACAGACATTTCCAATGCAATAATAAAGAACAGGTTTCCCTTGCTCGAAAGCTAGTCGAATCTGACTCTAGGGAATGGTGCTCATTTCCGTTTCCAAGCTGAAGAACCAGTGCTGTCGGAAGACATTTCCATGGTCGTGTGGCCGGCACGACTAAACACCAAGGTGCACGGAATGCTGTCACCTTCCCACCAAAGTGGTACCTATTTATCTACTTGCCGTTTCTTGCTTTCAAGCTGCTAGGTTGACAGGAGCTGGGGCCAGAGACGGGAGCTCACTCCGTCACGTGGCTCTAGGGTCTCAATCTGCTGAACGACAGACCTTACAGTCTGCAGCTCAGCATATTAACCTCTGAGCCACCGTGGTGATGATAATGCCCAATGAACAGAGATATTTTATATATCTTTTTTTGCAAACAAAGAAAAAAAGCATAATTTCTGGGGTGGTGCATCCCAGCTGGTGGCAGCAACTGGGTGGCCATCTTTGTCAAAAAGTGGTGGCAGCCACATGGAAGTCTGTGTAAAGTGCTGTCAAATCATAACTGATTTATGGTTACCCCATAGGGTTTTCATGGTGAGTGATTAAACAGAGGTGGTTCACTATTGCCTGCCTCCGCAGAGTCATCCTTGGTGGATTCCCTTCCAAGTACTGACCCTGCGTAGCTTTGACTTATGGTGATCCCACTAAGGGCTTTCAAGACAAAGGAGAAGCAGAGGTGGTCTGCCATGGCCTTCCTCTGCAGAACCTTCCTTGGTGGATTCCCTTCCAAGTACCGACCCTGCTCAGCTTAGACTTATGGTGACCTCAACCAGGGGCTTTCAAGGCAAGGGAGAAGCAGAGGTGGTTCACCATTGCCTGCCTCTGCAAAGTCTTCCTTGGTAGACTCCAATCCAATTCCCAACTCTGCTTAGCTTCCAAGATGTGATGAGATGGTGCTATGTTATACTATTCCACATTCCCACACAGAGCATGCGACTACCTTTGATTGTCTCGGCCATGATAGACCAGCAAGATTACAAAGTAGAGCAGAAATTCTATGGACTGTACTTGGGATGAAGGCCGGTCCTGTGGGCAGGCTCCAGAACTTTAGGTTCCCCCCCAAAATCTGCTTAGGCTCGAACTAGAAGCTTTGCAGCTGGCCCGTGATCAGATCTACTGTGCTTCTGTTACTTCAGATGAGTCTGCCGATTGGATGAAAGAATGTGAAAGACGTCACTGATCGTAGGAGTGAAGAGGTTATTCTCAGCAGCAGATGTCCGTGATGCCAATTTATAAGAGATCAGTGATGTTCTGAGACTGATCGTTTATCCTGCCTGAAATTAAGCCCTAATCTTACCCCTGCGAGGGTTTCTGCGAAAGCAGAATCAAAAGACAAAAGTCCTTGATCCTTTCCCCGCCCCTGTTTACATATGCACAGTAGAGTTAGGAGCCTGCAGTTTGCCCACACGGCCAGTTGGGTGCGCTGTCTGCACACTGTTCCTCTTTGGGAAGGCAAGTCGAGGGATCTATGATTTGGTTTGGGCGTGTGATTGACAATGGACTGCTACTGCTGTGCAATTTAAGGGAATGTCATATTCACCATGGAGAAGCTTTGCACATCATATAAAATCATTGTATGGACAAAGGGGGCAATTTGGTCCCTGGGGCATGTTTGAAGAGCAATTTGAATGTGGTATTGGCGAGTCAGCATGCATCTGGTTATGTGGCGGCATTTACCTTGCGGGCCAGAAGCTTCCGTTCGTTGTTCTACCTGCTAGGGATTGCCTTGCCATGTTGTGTCTCTCCTTGCAGAATTCAGATCTCTAGGGAATGATAATCTAGGAGATCCATCAAGCAAGGCAACCGTTTTATGGCTTGGGTGGGTCTTCCAAAGATCCAGACGTTGTGCTTACCTTGAGGGATATAAAGACTATATGGCTGAGAAGCCAAGAGATTTGAAGGAGAAAGCACCAAGGTAGGCAGGGTTGGGCAGGAAAATAAAGGAGTTGGGGAACAGGGAGAGGGTCTGGAAGGTCAGAGAAGGAAGGTGGCAATGTATAGCCTGAGCTCATTGGATCTTGGAAGCGCCACAGTGTAGGTACTTGGATGAGAGACCACCAAGGAAGACTTTGCAGAAAGAGGCAATAACAAACCATTTCTGCCTCTCACTTGCCTTAAAACTCCCCAGCTGGGGTCACCATAAGTCTAAGCTAAGCAGGGTCGGTACTTGGATGGGAGACCACCAAGGAAGGCTCTGCAGAAGAAGGCAATAACAAACCACCTCTGCTTCTCACTTGCCTTGAAATTCCCCAGCTGGGGTCACCATAAGTCTAAGCTAAGCCGGATCGGTACTTGGATGGGAGACCACCAAGGAAGGCTCTGCAGAAGAAGGCAATAACAAACCACCTCTGCTTCTCACTTGCCTTGAAACTCCCCAGCTGTGGTCACCATAAGTCTAAGCTAGACACAGATATAGAATGGGAGGGACTTGGCTTGATAGCAGCACATGTTGAAGGGATCTAGGTGTTCTGGTTGATCACAAGCTCAACATGAGCCTGCAGTGCGATGTGGCTGTGAAGAAAGCTAATGCAGTCTTAGGATGCATTAACAGAAGCATTGTGTTCAGATCATGGGAGGTGGTAGTTCCGCTCTATTCTGCTATGGTCAGGCCTCACCTGGAGTCCTGTTTCCAGTTTTGGGCACCACACTTTAGGAAGGATGTTGACAAGCTTGAGCGTGTCCAGAAGAGGGCAACCAGGATGGTGAGAGGGTTGGAATCCAAGTCTTACGAGAAAAGGCTGAAAGAGTTGGGTCTGTTTAGCCTGGGAAAGAGAAGGCTTAGAGGGGACATGATTGCAGTCTTCAAGTATTTGAAGGGCTGTCATGTAAAAGATGGAGCAGATCTATTCTCTCTTGCTCTGGATTGCAAGACTAGATCTAATGGGTGGAAATTACAAGGAAGTTGTTACCGGTTAGATATCAGGAGGAACTTCCTAACTGTAAGAGTAGTTGAGCAGTGGGGTTGGACTAGATGACCTGCAAGGTTCCTTCCAACTCTTACATTCTATGATTCTATGATAAGTTAAGCAGGGTCGGTACTTGGATGGGAGACCACCAAGGAAGGCTCTGCAGAGGGAGGCAATAGTAAATCACCTTTGCTACCCACATGCCTTCAAAGCCCCTTGCTGGGGTTGCCATAAGTCTAAGCTAAGCAGGGTTGGTACTTGGAAGGGAGACCATCAAGGAAGACTCTACAGAGGAGGGCAACGGCAAATCACCTCTGCTTCTCACTTGCCTTGAAAGCCCCCTGTTGAGGTCACCATAAGTCAGAAGAAAAGTCTTGGAGGAATGTAGGAACAAGGCAAAGTGCAGAGCTGACATGCTTCACACCTGAAAAGACCAAGTCTGCTGGCAGCAGCAGCAGGAGAAGGAGGAGGAGGAGGAGGAAGAAGAAGAGTTGGATTTATACCCCACCCTTCATTTGGAGTCTCAGAGTGGCTTACAATCTCCTTCCCTCCCTCTCCCCACAACAGACACCCTGTGAGGTAGAGGTGGGGCTGAGAGAGCTCTGAGAGAACTGCTCTTGAGAGAATAGCTCTGAGAGAACCATAACTGACCCAGAGTCACCCAGCTGGCTGCATGTGAAGGAGCGGGGAATCAAACCCAGTTCTCCAGATTAGAGTCCACCACTCTTAACCACTACACCATGCTGGCTTTCCTAGTTTCAAGTTAGGTACAAGCAAGGCCAGTTCT
Organism: Gekko gecko; assembly: GCA_029375565.1. Lineage (NCBI taxonomy): Eukaryota > Metazoa > Chordata > Lepidosauria > Squamata > Gekkonidae > Gekko > Gekko gecko. The sequence goes on along the minus strand of JAPDNY010000007.1, from coordinate 10,681,055 downwards.
CCATTGAGGCCATCTGAGCATCTTCTTGGAATATCACAGTGAGAAGGGAGCGGATACATTGCCTGGACCTGGCATGCTTCCAGCCATCAGCATCACAGGAGGCAAGAAGCAATGCATCCTGGGGCCAGACTGCCACCAGCTGCCAGCAAGCGGCCATGCCCCTTGGCTTGGGTCCAGTCCTCAGAAGCTCAGAAGTATGTGATGGGTGTGCCTTACTTATGTACTTATATACAATTAAGGGGATAATAACTTCGTAACATCAGGTGACAATGACATATATGTAACCAGATCATGTCACCTTGTTAGTCTTCCCTTCCCTATATTCAGTAGTCTGCTTAGAGTTAGGGTTTAGTTTCCTTTCCCCATCCTTGTAGAGTATGTTGTATTAGTTTTCCTTCCCTATTTCCCATAGGTTTTAGAAGTAGGGGTTTAGTAACCTTTCCCCATATCCTGTAGTAATGCAAAATCAATAAAATACTTATTAAAAAAAACAAAAAAGACATTACAGAGCTGGAAAAAAAGCACAGAGGAGGGCAACCAAGATGATTAGGTGATTGGAGCATTTTCCCTTTGTGGAAAGGAAGAGTCTCGGACTTTTCAGGTTAGCAAAGAGACAACTAAGGGGAGGTATAGAGGGTCATAAAATTATGCATGGGATGGAGAGAGTTCACAAAGGGAATTTTTTTTTTCTCCCCCTCCCAAAAGACTAGAACTCAAGGGCATCCAATGAAGCTGATGGGCAGTAGGTTCAGGAGGGACAAAAGGAAATGCTACTTTCAGGTTCAGGATGGACAGAAAGGAATACTACCTTGCACAAAGACTGGTTAAAATGTGTGATTTGCTGCAGGAGGATGTAGTGGCGGCCACAGGAATCAACCGCTTTAGAAGCGGCTTCGATAGATCCATGGAGGAAAAGTCTATCAATGGCTTTTAGCCATGGCGACTGAGGGGAACTTCCACATTCAGAGGCACTAATCCTCTGAATCCAAGAGCCAGGAGGCAACATCAGGGGAAGGTCATGGCCTCTATGCCCTGTTTCTGGCCATCCAGAGGAACTGGTTGGCCACTGCGTGAGACAGGATGCTGGACTATTGGTCTGATCCAGTAGGGCTCTCCTGATATTCTTATGTTCCCATCCCAGAGTCACGGCGACTGCAGCAAGGGGCTTTCAAGGCAAGTAAGAAGCAGAGGTGGTTTGCCATTGCCTCTTCTGCAAAGCCTTCCTTGGTGGGCCCTCATCCAAATGACAACCTTGCCTAACTTCCAAGGTCTGATAAGATCAGGCTATCTCATACCATTCCACACCTGCTCCCGGTCTTACTTAGGAGAGCAAAATGCTGTGCACTGACTGAGAAGCAAGCAAGAAGTGTGACTGATGATGTATGGACTGCATGAGCAAGCAGAAGTCCGGTGTAGATACATCAGGTGGGCCACGGGGTTTCACCAAGGTGTGCATGTATTTGTGTTATTTGCCATAAAGTTGCATCTGACTTATGGCTACCCTTTGAATGAATGACCTCCAAATAATGTCACCTTAACAGCCTCACTCAGGTCTTGCAAACATGGAGGAGACCCTGCTGAAGACTCCCAATGAGTTTGGCATCTCTAACTTCTTTTTTTTTAAGAAAATGTATTATCGGATATATAATAGCATGTTCCACATTTTGTTTACAATTCTTATCATATCCTTTTCAAATTTTTATCTCCCCCTCCCCTGGCTTCCCACGATGCTCCGCCCCCGTTAACATTTCCCCCCAGTATTCTCGTACATTCAACTTGTTCTTAATATTCAAATCTTAAGAGTTTGGCATCTCTAACTTCTGAGGGGACTGTTCTACCACCGCCCGAACCAAATGAAACAAACCACGAACCGGTTCGGAAAATTGAAAAGTTCATGTAAACTCATGGTTCGTGCAATCAACCATGAACCAACACGAACCACCATTTTCGTGGCTTTTGCCCATCCCTAGTACGGACTGAAAATCCAAGTCGGCTGTCAGAAGAGCCACATACAAAGTCCCGCGGGGTTTCTTGTCTTGCAGAACTTCTCGAGAAGAAGAATTCGTCTTCAGTCTGGTGCCTCCAGATTCAGCCGAAGAGACCAGGATGCAGCATTCTATGGCACTGTCGAATAATGAACTTTTTAATAGCAAAAGGAGGAAGGCTGGAAACAGAAAGGAAAAGAAATCTGTATAAAAGCTTTTTTTATATATACCTGAGAAATGAAAAAGGTCTCACGTTAGAGGAGACTTTAACTTGCCTTGCGCTGACTGCGAAGAGGGCATTTTCTATTTTCCACACCATTTCATGAGGCATCTCTCATTTCACCCAAGACCCGTAAAAACCAAACAAGAAAAAAGAGAGACGGGGGAGGGGGAGATAAAAAAAAAATCCCTCCTTTTGTTTTCCCCTTCTTGGGTAGACAAGTGATGGAATTCAAGCATCTGTCCTCCTACGGTGACCCGTCAAAAGCATCTGTACAGCGATTGATAGCTGATTCGTTGGAGGTGTGATGCGCTCTGAGGTCCCCAGATGTTAACTTCAGAAACTTTATAGAAGATGCGTCCTTGACAAACACCCTGGCTCATGCGTCAAATTGGAGGCCATTTACAATGCATGCAATCCTCTTTCGCCTTCGCTTTTTGTTTTACCTTTATATATTTAGTTGTTGTCGATTTTCAACATGAGCCGGCAGTGCGATGTGGCTGTGAAGAAAGCTAATGCAGTCTTAGGGTGCATTAACCGAAGCATTGTGTCCAGACCGGGAGGTGGTCATTCCGCTCTATTCTGCTATGGTCAGACCTCACCTGGAGTACTCTGTCCAAATTTGGGCACCACATTTTAGAAAGGATGTGGACAAGCTCGAGTGTGTCCAGAAGAGGGCAACCAGGATGGTGAGAGGGTTGGAATCCAAGTCTTACGAGGAAAGGCTGAAAGAGTTGGGTACGTTTAGCCTGAGAAAGAGAAGGCTTAGAGGGGACATGATTGCAGTCTTCAAGTATCTGAAGGGCTGTCATGTAAAAGATGGAGCAGATCTATTCTCTCTTGCTCCGGATTGCAAGACTCGATCTGATGGGTGGAAATTACAAGGAAGTCGTTACTGGCTAAATATCAGGAGAAACTTCCTAACTGTCAGAGTGGTTGAGCAGTGGAACAGTCTGCCTCGGGAGGTGGTGGATGCTCCTTCCCTGGACGTTTTCAAACGGAGGCCGGACGACCATCTTTTGAGTATGTTGTAGGTACGTGGGACTATCTTTCGGCTCTGCTCCTGCAGAGGGCAGGGGGTTGGACTAGATGACCTGCAAGGTCCCTTCCAACTCTAACATTCTATGAGTCTATGATTCCGGGTAGATTTATATATTGATATATTTATTTTCAAAACTGCCTGATATTGAAACTGAGTAGTAGTCCATCCAACTCAGTAACCTACTCTAACGCACACACATTCCATCTAGGTCCAAGTGGGTAGCCATGTTGGTCTAAAGCCGTGGAACGAAGTCTGAGTCCAGTGGTACTTTTAAGACCTACACAGTTTTATTCAGGGTATAAGCGTTTGTGTGCACAGACACTTCTTCAGATACAATGAAGAGGAAATTAGCAGTCCATACATATAGGTAGAATAGGGGTGTCGAACTCATTTGTCACGAGGGCCGGATCTGACCTAAATGAGACCTCGTTGGGCTGGGCCACGTGTGTCATAGAATGTAATGCCAGGTAAAACGTAAAGGTAAAGGTTCCCTTGCACGAAAGCCAGTCGAATCCGACTCTAGGGTCGCGGTGCTCATCTCCGTTTCGAAGCCGAAGAGCCAGCGCTGTCCGAAGACGTTTCCGTGGTCACATGGCCGGCATGACTAAACACCGAGGTGCACGGAATGCCAGGTAGCGGAGATATAAACTTTATAAAGGTCACAAACGCAAAAGGTTTTTTTTAAAAAAAACTTAAAATAAAAACACGTTTAAAACATCGGCAGTCTTGCAATATTTTCTTTTTATTATTATTATTATTATTATTATTTTTATTAGTTTTTAAACAAAACAAAAACAAACAAACAAACAGCAAAGAACAACAACAAACAAGTGTATACCTTGGATCGTTAATAAATACATATTCACAGAGTTCTTCGGTTTTACATTCAAAACATTCAAAACAATATAATCCTAAAACCACTGAACTAATATGTATACCAAATATATATCCTTATCCCAATATCTTATCTTCTTTTAGCCATTTATAGAAATTTGACCAATAACTTCCAAAAACTTCCGAGCTTTTATCTTCAATAATATATGTTAATTTTTCCATCTCTGCTACATCCCAAATCTTGAAGATAAGCTCCATTTTATTTGGAACGTTGCTATCCTTCCATTTCCTAGCATATTCAATTCTTGCTGCCGTCAAGATTTGTAATATTAGGTAACTCTCCTTTCTCTTATAACCTTCCGGAATTACGTTTAGTAAGAAACATTCAGGTGTAAATGGGATATTTTTATCTAGTATTTTGTCTATCATTTTTTTGACCATACACCAATACTTTTTAGCTTTAATGCAAGACCACCATAAGTGAAAAAAAGATCCATTTCAAAATTTACATTTCCAGCATTCCTTCCCTAAATTTTTATTGAATTCATTTAATCATGCTGGAGATATATGCCAACGATAGAACATCTTTAATATATTTTCTTTAAATGCACTCGTTCTTACAAATTTAATGTTCCTCAACCAAATTTTGTCCCATTGATCTAAAGTTAAGTTGTAACCAATATCTTGTGCCCACGCAATATTTTCTTTATTTCACAGGGTCTGATAACTGACACCCCTTGCCCTGAATTATGGCATCCAAATGTCTGTGCTGTTGCAATCTGGAGTGTGCTGTTGAGGTGTGTATCTGTAAGCTGCAAACCTACGATGACGCAGCAGCAGCAGAACTGGAAGAAGAAGCAGGAGACAGCCAGTTCCATTGCGGGCCTGTTAGAAGCCCTCCGGGGGGCTGATCGGGCCCTTGGGCCGCATGTTTGACGCCCCTGAGATAGAGGGTGAGCAGTAAAATAGCATACCGCGTAATGAAGATGTTTAACAGATTCAAGGACCAAACAGGAATGACAAGCTTAGTTTATATGGTTACCAGTTGTTTGGGTTTAATTCGGGGGGGAATCATAGTGAAGGAAAAGCATATGTCAAAATTGGAGATGGACGGGCAGACATATCCTTAATTGTGGCATGCTGAGAGTAATGTCATATTTGATGTCTGAGACTGGAGAGTCCCTCCTTGGCATAGTGGTCTCCCTGGGAGAAAATACAAGCTCTCAGTGGTCATTGGCCCTCAGTGGTTTCGATAGGAACTAAGCAGATCAAGCTGCGTAATCCTGTAAGCTCATTGGGCTGTCTAGTTGAGTATTGCCTACTCAGATGACAGACTAACAAACGTAAACATTTCTTCGCGGGGCTCTTTGAAGCTTTCTGAAGTCCATATTATCCCCGACATAAAACAGCAACAACTCAAGTTGTGGGCTGTTTCTTTTCTCGGTCGCTTCGTAACCGACTTGCGGCCGTTTGTCTGTTTAATTGACTCCTTCACTTCTCAATGACAAATTAACTCCTCGCCCACAAACGACGTCTGATTTGCCCCTTTCATCCTGCCATTGTTCTCCCCCAATTACTGGTATTGTTCAAATCTCGGAACCCTCTCGGCTTTTATGCCTTAGCCGTCTGGAGACGAGATCCTACTTTAAAAGCATTTTTTTTTTGCCTTTAGATTTAAGTGTTGGGAATTTGGTTCGCCTCGGATAACGGAGCTCTGAAACGTTAGTTTTGTTTGTGAGATTCACTTATATGGAAGTAGTGCGTAGTCTTTGCTCCCCCAAATGGAAACTGCTCCCTCCCTCAAGTGGAGAGAGGTCACCTTCTCTGAGCTTCCGTACTTAACAAAGCTACCAGAGGCTTATCTCCCAACAACTAACACCCTTTGAGAAAACAGACAAAGAAGAGGAGCTTGGGTTTATACCCCACCCTTCGCTACCTGAAGGAGTCTCAGAGAGGCTTACAATCCCTTCCCCTCCCCACAACAGACACCCTGTGACAGTGGCAGATTCACCATTAAGCAGACTAAGCACGTGCTTATGGCACCAGTTTAGGGATGCAGTTTTAAGCAGGTTGTTGCTGTCGTCGTATGGTATTGTGTATAGTATAGCCAGGAGATCCTAAGATTGTCTGGCAGCTACAAGGTCTTTTAGCATTATGCACCACTAGATGGAGAGCTAGACTTGTTTTTAGGGCAAGAGACATTTCAGAGATGGTTTGCCATTGCCTCCCTCTGCGTTATGACCCTGGTATTCCTTGGAGGCTGACCTTCCAAATGCTAGCCAGGGCCGACTCTGCTTAGCTTCTGAGATCTGATGAGATCGGGCTAGCCTGGGCTAGCAAGCAGATAATTCCTCCGTTACTTTACACAGAGGACTTTTATTTATTCATTTGCACCCCTCCTTTCTCCCCAGTGAGAACCCAAAGAAGCTGGCGTTGTTCTCCTGTCCTCTGTTTTACTCTCACAACCACCCTGTGATGCGGGTTAAGCCGAGAGTGTGCGACTGGCCTGAGGTCACCCAGTTAGTTTCCATGGCCAAAGGGGGCACCACAAAGTTGGGAAAAGGGTGGGAAAAAATGTAGAAAAATGCCTTTCCGGTCACGAATATTGGAACTTTGAGCCATTTCACTTGTGGAATATTAAAATAGATGTCGTATTGGATTTTTGTAGAACTTTACGTAGCTAGAGCTTGGCTTAGTTTGTACAGTATATTGTGCTATCATATGAATAGATTTTTGCATTGCTGCAAAGCTGCAGCACAGGTCAACAACTAAAACGGACTGGGTCCATGTGGAAAGGAGGGGGGGGGGCACCAAGATTGGTCAGCGCTTAGGGCAACCGTGAGCCTTCATCCGCCCCTGCCCTGTGAGGTAGGTGGGGCGGAGAGAGCTCTCTCGAGAACTGCTTGTGAGAGAACAGCTCTGAATGGACTTGTGACTGACCCAAGGTCACACCGGCAGCTGCATGTGGAGGAGTGGGGAATCGAACCTGGTCCTCCCAGATTAGAGTCTGCGCTCCTAAGCACGACGCCAAACTGGCTCTGAGTTATCAGCACAATAAAGGGATAATCAGCCAGCAGTGTAGAATTAGATTTTTTGGGGCGGGGGGGGGGACCCTGTAACTTCGACTTTAACCCCAACACCCCGAACAACAAACATCGATATGAACCAAACGATAAAGCACTGTGTATTTTGTTAGGGGGCTCTCAGTAGAGTTATGCATTTCTTTAAAAATGGGGGGAAGAAGAAGAAGAAGAAGAAGAAGAAGAAGAAGAAGAAGAAGAAGAAGAAGAAGAAGAAGAAGAAGAAGAAGAAGAGGAGGAGGAGGAGGAGGAGGAGGAGGAGGAGGAGGAGGAGGAGGAGGAGGAGGAGGAGGAGGAGGAGGAGGAGGAGGAGGAGGAGGAGGAGGAGTTTGGATTTATACCCTGCCCTTCACTGCCGAACGGTGTCTCAGAGCGGCTTACAAACTCCTTTCCCTTCCCCTCCCCACAACAGACACCCTGTGAGGTAGGTGGGGCTGAGAGAGCTTCTGACAGAAACTGTCCTTGAGAGAACAGCTGTGCCAGAGCTTGTGAGTGACCCAAGGTCACATCAGCAGGTGCAAGTGGAGGAGTGGGGAATTGAACCCGGTTCTCCCAGATTAGAGTCCACACACTTAACCACTACACCAAACTGAAAACAGAGCTTTGGGGGATAGGGGTGTGTGCTATGTGGTGACAAGTCACTTCCAATGCGTGGCAACCCTATGAATGAATGTCCTTCAAGACATTGCATTCTCAGCAGCCTTGCTTGGGTCTTGCAAACAGAGGGCCTCTGTGGCTTCCTGGATTGGGTCCATCCATCTCAGGTTGGGTCTTCCTCTGTCCCTGCTGCCTTCAACTTTCCCCGGCATGATTGTCTTTTCCCAGTGACTTATGTCTTCTCGTCACATGACCAAAGTATGATAGCCTCAGTGTAATCATTTTTAGCTTCTAGGGAGAGTTACATAAGAACATAAGAGAAGCCAATGTTGGATCAGGCCAATGACCCCTCTAGTCCAACACTCTGTGTCACACAGTGACCCAATAATACCAGGTGCCATCAGGAGGTCCACCAGTGGGGCCAGGGCACTAGAAGACCTCCCACTATTGCCCTGCTCCCAAGCACCAAGAAGACAGAGCATCACTTGCCCCAGACTGAGAGTTAACATAAGAACATAAGATAAGCCAATGTTGGATCAGGCCAATGACCCTTCTAGTCAAACACTCTGTGTCACACAGTGACCCAAAAATACCAGGTGCCATCAGGAGGTCCACCAGTGGGGCCAGGGCACTAGAAGACTTCCCACTATTGCCCTGCTCCCAAGCACCAAGAAGACAGAGCATCACTTGTCCCAGACTGAGAGTTAACATAAGAACATAAGATAAGCCAATGTTGGATCAGGCCAATGACCCTTCTAGTCAAACACTCTGTGTCACACAGTGACCCAAAAATACCAGGTGCCATCAGGAGGTCCACCAGTGGGGCCAGGGCACTAGAAGACTTCCCACTATTGCCCTGCTCCCAAGCACCAAGAAGACAGAGCATCACTTGTCCCAGACTGAGAGTTAACATAAGAACATAAGAGAAGCCAATGTTGGATCAGGCCAATGGCCCCTCTAGTCCAATACTGTGTGTCACACAGTGACCCAAAAATACCAGGTGCCATCAGGAGGACCACCAGAGGGGCCAGGACACTAGAAGACCTCCCACTATTGCCCTGCTCCCAAGCACCAAGAAGACAGAGCATCACTTGCCCCAGACTGAGAGTTAACATAAGAACATAAGAGAAGCCAATGTTGAATCAGGCCAATGGCCCATCTAGTCCAACACTCTGTCACACAGCAGCCAAAAATACCACGTGCTATCAGGAGGTCCAGCACCTCTCTATATCTTGTGGCTAATAGCCACTGAGGGACCTCTGCTCCATCTCCTAATCTAATTCCCTCTTGAAGCAGTCCATGCTTGTAGCCGCCACCACCTCCTGTGGCAGTGAATTCCCTGTGTTAATCACTCCTTGGGTGAAGAAGGACTTCCTTTTATCCATTCTAACTCGACTGCTCAGCAATTTCATTGAGTGCCCACGAGTTCTTGTCTTGTGAGAAAGGGAGAAAAGTCCTTCTTTCTCAACCTGCTCTGTCCCACACCTAATCTTATCAACCTCAAGTTCAGGCTTGGTTTGATCTAGAACCAACTCATTTTTTTTTCTTTTTGGCAGTCCACGGTATCGATAAAACTCTCCTCCAGCACCACATCTCAAATGAACCAGTTCTCTCCCTGCTCACTTTCTCCATTGTCCAACTATTGAGCACTTTAATGTTGATTGTTTTATCCAGTTTTTGTGCTGTTTCTATCTGTTGGCACATGGTGCCCTATTGTAAGCCACCCTGAGCCCACTCGTGACTGGGAGGGGTAGACATGTGATTAAATAAATAAATAAATAACTTTCACATCCTTACAAAGGAATGGGAAAGACCATAGAAGCTTTCCCCCTCCCAAGCTGGTTTTTTTTAGTTACGACTTCACGGAGTTTTGCATATGTAATGTATCCACTTGAGAACATGGGCTCCGGGCAGCCATGTGCTTGGACTGGTTCCAACCAGTCCACCATGTGGCCAGGCGAAGGGCCTGAGCTTCGCCCCGAAGGACAATGGACTAGTGGATCCTGACTCCCCTCCAATGGAGGAGCAGGAGTTAATCCAATCAATGTAAATAGTGAATCACCGTGTGTGTGTGTGTTTGGGGTGTGGGTCACTTGGGGATAAAAAGCCGGCCTGCGAGTTGGCTTAGTTGTCTTGTTCTTCAACTAATAAAGTATGTGAGAGCTGAAATCACTAGTAAGTCTCCGTACTTTTCACTGGCGACGAAGGTGGGATGCCAACTCCCTCCATGAACAATGACCACGAGACAAGCACCGCTGACCGCCCCAACGCCGAAAGCACCGAACGCCACCGCCAAGCTTCGTGTCCGCCTCTTCGGTTCCTGGGCACCGCACCGCTCCCTAGCACCGCTGACCCCGAGAGCAGCCTCGCTTCCAACGCCACCAACTCTACACCAGAACCGCGACCTCCACAGGTGAGCGCAATGGCAGGTAGCAACGAGAGCTTCCCTGCCTTCGACATCTCCCGTCCCGCATACTGGGAGACCTGGATCGAGACGCTGGAGCGTCACTTCGAGATCCATGGCATCACGGATGCGGGTACGAAGAAGGCCTATCTCCTACGCTACTGTGGCTTCGAGGCACACCTCCTCCTGAAGGACCTGGTGAACCCCCTCCTGCCGAAAGACGCGGCCGCCACCTACGAGATGCTGGTCAAGGCGTTTACCGACCACTTGGCCCCGAAGCCCACCAAGTTTGCGGAACGAATGGAGTTCTTCGCAAGAACTCAGGGCCCCGACGAAACATCTCCGGACTTCCTGGCTGGATTACACCGCGCAGCCACAAGGTGTGCCTTCCCCAACCTCGCAGATGCCCTCCTAAACCAGTTCTTGGTGGGGCTGAAGGAGGCGAAGCTGCGCCGCAGGCTCATCAGCCGGGACGACCTCACTCTGGAGGCCGCCGTCAAAGAAGCGGCCGCCTACGAGAAGTCCCACGCGGATCGCCGGCCAAAGACGGTCCATCACCTCCAGGACTCCGGCCCCTCTGATGACTCGAACGATGAGGAGGTCCTACAGGTGAACCGCCGATCACAGCCACGCACCCAACGCAACAAGGGACTCCCTGCAACACCAACCCAGCCCAACGCATCTGCCTGTGCCAGCTGTGGCGATGCTCACGAGCGCCGGACCTGCCGTTTCCGGGATGCCATCTGCAGGACCTGCAACAAGGCCGGACACCTCGCCCGAGTCTGCCGCTCCAAGGGCAAACGCCTGGGATCCCCTGCTCAACTGGACGCTGCAAGCCTGCACACCGTGATGATCCAGCGCTGGCAGATGGTATGTAACTTGCCCCCTGAAAGCCCAGACAAGGTGCATGTGACTGTCCAAATAGAGGGGTCCCCCTGCCAAATGGAAATAGACTCGGGGTCCTCTTTTTCTATAATTTCCGCAGAAACCCTCAAAACTCTATGCCCCAAGGGGAGACCCCGACTGCACAAGCCACGGGGTTTGAAACTGACGGACTTTAACAAAAACCCAGTGGCGGTCCGTGGCTGGGGCAAGTTTCAGGTCCGATTTAAAGGGTTCTCGGGCTTGCTGGACCTGCTGGTCGTGGAGGGGTGCCTCTCGAGCCTCCTGGGGTTGTCATGGTTTGGGCCTTTGGGACTCCAAATAGCAGGAGTAAACCACCTCGGGACCGCCGACTGGGAGGCGGTTTGCCGCGATTTCCCCAAAGTGTTTGATGGGACCCTGGGGAGGTACAATGGGACCCCGATTTCGCTAGATCTGGACCCTAACGTACGACCCATCTGCATAAAGGCACGGCCCCCTCCCATAGCCATGCAGGGAAAAATAGAGGCCGAGCTCGACCGCCTGGTCGCCCAAGGAGTGCTGGAACCAGTCGCGTCAGCGCGCTAGGAAACCCCCATTGTAACGCCAATTAAACCGAATGGGGCTATACGCATTTGTGCCGACTACAAATGCACCATAAATAAGGCCCTGCAGGACCACGCCTATCCGGTCCCGGTAGTGAGCCATGTCCTGGCCTCCCTTACGGGGGCCAAGGTTTTCGGTAAATTGGACTTGGCGCAGGCTTACCAGCAGCTGCCAGTGGACACGGCCGCTGCGGAAGCGCAAACCATCACCACTCACAAGGGGGCCTTCCGGGTCAATAGACTGCAGTTTGGGGTTTCGGTGGCGCCCGGGATTTTCCAATCTTTCATGGATTCCCTCCTTAAAGGAATTCCAGGGGTCCAGCCCTTTTTAGATGATGTCATCATTGCGGCACCGGACTCCACTGCCTTCGCCGAATGGCTGCGTCAGGTCCTGCAGCGGTTCAACGATGCCGGCCTCAAGGTGAAGGAGAAATGCCTCCTAGGGGTGCCCCGCATTGAATTTCTGGGTTTCGCAGTCGATGCACTAGGCATCCACCCCACAGATGAAAAAATTAAAGCGATCACACAAGCCCCGGTCCCCACGTCCAAACCGGAACTCCAGGCCTTCCTAGGCCTCTTGAATTTCTACCACGCGTTTCTGCCCCAAAAGGCAACAGTGGCTGAACCCCTCCACCGGCTGCTGGACAAGGAGGCACCGTGGGCCTGGAAGCCGGAACATGCGGCAGCATTCCAGGCGGTAAAAGACTTGCTGGTCTCCAACAGAGTACTGCATCATTTCTGCGAGGCTCTACCAGTGGTTCTTGCGTGTGATGCGTCGCCCTACGGGGTGGGGGCGGTGTTGGGGCATCGGTTGCCGGATGGCCGGGAGGTTCCGGTCGCCTATTATTCTTGGACCCTGTCGTCTGCGGAGCGTAACTACGCGCAGATTGACAAGGAGGCACTAGCGATAGTGGCGGGGGTAAAAAAATTCCACCATTATCTCTATGGCCGCCCGTTCGAGATCCTTACGGACCACAAACCTCTCCTGGGCCTCCTAGCGCCCGATAGACAGACACCACAGATGGTCTTGCCCAGGATTCTCCGCTGGTCCATATTCCTGGCGGGGTAATCTTACACCCTCACCCACCGCCCGGGGAAGGCCATGGGTCACGCGGACGCACTCAGCCGCCTCCCACTGCCTGCGACGGACCCGGCCCCGGCCCCCACCCACCTAATCGCCCTCCTAGAATCGCTGCCTGGTCACCCGGTACACGTCAAGGAGGTGGCCCGTCTCACAGGCCGCGACAAGGTTCTCTGTTGGGTTTTGAACTGGGTGGGGAGGGGGTGGCCGACAGCTAGACAAGACCCGGAGGTTGCGCCTTTTGTCACAAGGCGCGATGAGCTGTCGACCTATAAGGGGTGCCTAATGTGGGGAGGTAGGGTGGTCATTCCTAAACCACTACAGCCACGGGTACTGAAGGACCTTCACGAGCATCACCCTGGGGTAGTCAGGATAAAGGCTCTGGCACGGGGGTATGTCTGGTGGCCAGGGTTAGACCGGGACATTGAGGACATTGTAAAAAGGTGTCAACCGTGCCAGGCCTCCCGACCCGCACCCCCGGTGGCCCCAGACAGGGCCTGGGAATCCTCTCACCGCCCCTGGTCACGCCTGCACCTCGACTTTGCGGGCCCGTTCCAGGGGCAGCTGTTTTTTATACTTGTAGACGCCTACAGTAAGTGGCTAGAGGTAGAGCCAGTGCCGTCCACCTCCTCCCGAGCGGCCATCCGAGCGATGTGGCGGATTTTCAGCTCGCACGGACTCCCCGACACCCTGGTCACCGACAACGGGACGGCCTTCACGTCTAGGGAGTTCCAGGAGTTCACCCGTCAACACGGAATTCGCCACATCAGGTCGGCCCCGTTTCACCCGCCATCAATGGCCAAGCCGAATGCATGGTGAGGATGGCAAAAGAGGCGCTCCGCCGGACCGAAGGAACTGACTGGGACTTCAGGCTGGCGCACTTCCTATTCGGCCAGAGAACTACGCCCCATGCAACAACCGGCCAAAGCCCGGCGGAACTACTGATGGGCCGACGCCTCACCACCAGGCTAGACCGGTTACATCCCGATCGAGCGCCAGAGCAGGAGCCCTCCATGGACACTCCAGCGGCAGCATGAGGGTTTTTCCCGTAGGACCCGGTGTACGCATGGAACTACGCGAAAGGGCCCCCGTGGATTCCCGCCCGAGTAGTACGGGTCCGAGGCCCCCGGTCTTATGAAGTCTCGGGAGAAGACGGCCAGATCCTGCATCGCCACATCGATCAGCTACGCCGCCGGGTGCTACCCCTGGAGTCGGATGAGGGGGAGGAGTGGAATGAGCCAGCTCAACCAGATGCGGGAGCGGACGCACCAAAGGAAATCCCGGTGGACTTCAACTTCGGACAGCTCGCAACCGCAAATGACACACCGGGTGAGATGGTGAGCCCAGCCCCTCCAACACCAGAGCGGCCACCGGTACCCACGGCCGCCCGAGAGGCCGTCAGTTCCCCCATGCCAGAGCCCCGCTGCTCCACGCGAGAGCGGCGGCCCCCCAGCTATTTGAAAGACTATGTGTGCGGGTGTTTATTGGACCAAGGGGGGAGGGGTGTAATGTATCCACTTGAGAACATGGGCTCCGGGCAGCCATGTGCTTGGACTGGTTCCAACCGGTCCACCATGTGGCCAGGCGAAGGGCCTGAGCTTCGCCCCGAAGGACAATGGACTAGTGGATCCTGACTCCCCTCCAATGGAGGAGCAGGAGTTAATCCAATCAATGTAAATAGCGAATCACCGGGTGTGTGTGTGTTTGGGGTGTGGGTCACTTGGGGATAAAAAGCCGGCCTGCGAGTCAGCTTAGTTGTCTTGTTCTTCAACTAATAAAGCATGTGAGAGCTGAAATCACTAGTAAGTCTCCGTACTTTTCAGCATAGGTAACATTAAATGGTTAAGACGCTGAACTTCAGTCTGTGGAAGGTCAGTTCAAGGCCTGAGAATGCCGCATGATGGGGTGAGCTCCCGTCTCTAGTTCCAGTGCCTGCCAACCTAGCAGTTGGAAAGCAAGAAATTGCAAGTAGATAAATAGGTACCACTTCGGTGGGAAGGTAACAGCATTCTGTGCACCTTGGTGTTTAGTCATGCTGGCCACATGACCACGGAGAAGTCTTCGGACAGCGCTGGCTCTTCGGCTTGGAAATGGAGATGAGCACCGCAGCCCTAGGGTCGGATTCAACTGGCTTTCGAGCAAGGGAAACCTTTACCTTTACTAACATTAAACAATACGGCCCTCCCATTTCCAGTCAGATTTGGGACATCTTATTCTGTCACTTCAAAATCCCGCCACCTTATTCTGGCGGAGATCAAACTTCGCAAGTTTTATTGTGGCAGAAGTGTTTGCGGCCTACATCCTGTTTCCTCAGACACATCACAAATCTCTTATGGAATTTGTTTCATCAGCCTCCAGGTAGTGCCTGGAGATCTCCTGGGATTACAAGGGTTCTCCAGGAGACAGAGTGTCAGTTCAATGGGACAAAATGGCCACTTTGGAAAGCGAACTCTTATGGCATTATACCTCATTGAAGGCCCTGCCCTCCTCAGGCTCCGCCCCTCAGATTTCCAGCTATTCCCCAACCTGGACCTGGCAACACTACATGGAATGCATAACTTGACCTTTAGAAGCTGGCACGGAGACCCAGTGGAGTGGAGTGCCGAGGGTGTCAGACTAGGAACTGGAAGACCCTGGTTCAAATCCCTGCTCTGCCACAGAAGATTTCTGGATGTGACCTCGGGCCAGACACACACTCTCAGTTTAGCCAGTTTGGTGTAGCGGTTAGGAGCATGGATTCTAATCTGGGAGAACCAGGTTTGATTCCCTGCTCCTCCACTTGCACCTGCTGGTGTGACCTAGGGTCAGTCACAAGTTCTCTCAGAGCTGTCCTCTCAAGAGCAGTTCTTGAAAGAGGTCTCTCAGCCCCACCTATCTCACAGGGTGTCTGTTGTGGGGAGGGGAAGGGAAAGGAGATTGTAAGCCACTCTGTGGCTGCGATCACATGCACAATTAGCCCCACCATAGGCGCGAATGCCAGGCAGATTTAAAGGGTGTGATCAGACAACAACATCTTGGAAGCGCCCCACAGCCGTCGGCAACCGGTTTTGTTCCGCTGCAGAAGTGGAGTTAAAAGACACCGGGAAAGTCTGGTAGCAAACGGGTTGCTACAGGCCACGGACGGACTTCCCCCTGTCTGATCGCTCCAGTGGTCTCTCATGCCATCGGGATGGTCTAATAAGGCCATCCCAACTCCATTCCCTTTTCCCCCTCCCTTCTCAATATGCGCATCATCACACACTCTATAGGGAGCCCTCAAAGTGGAGATGTGATTGATCAATTCCCCATTTAAGTGAATCAGAAACAAACGGGGAGGGGGGAACTACTACGACTCACCTGCAGTTGCATGTGATCACGCAATGGCGGGCTGCCTCTGCAGCTTCAGAGGACCATGTGGTCATGCAACTATGGGTCAAATTATTCTGGAGGGAATAGCCTTGCTTCCCCTACCCCCAGTTTATTTTTTATTTTTTTTGCGTATAGTATAATTTTTTATTATTATTATTTTTAATTAAAAATAAGAAAGTAAATCCTGGTGTTTGTGCTGAGCAAACAGAGAGGTGTTGATTTTGTGTGTTGCTGACGCTTCTAGGAGGGGCATCCATTCTTCTTGGAGGTTGTCAGGAACAGGTTGGTTTTCAGATCGAAGGATACTGGTGGAGACTTTGTCCTGTAGAAAAAAGTCCCATAATTTCAGATACCAATCGTTCAATGACAGGGTCTTCTTCGATTTCCAGTAATATGCAATAACATTCCTGGCAGCCGCAAGACATAATTCTATTCGCTCTCTCATAGGTCCATTGGGAGCAGGATGGCTCCAATGACTCAGAAGGAACAAGGAGGGTTGTAGTTGTAGAGCACAACCTGTTATTAGAAATATTTGGGCTTTGACTTCTCTCCAAAAGGTATGGACCCTGGGGCACTCCCACCAGCAATGAATATAGGTGCCACAATTTTTCCAACATCTGTCTGAAATCGTGGGGTTGATGCCATGCAGCTGATGCGGGGTCAAATACCATCGAAGTAGAAGTTTATAATTTAGCATTTGTATATTGGTGGAACGAGAACGGCAAAGAGAAGAGGACCAGATCACAGTCCACTGTTCAGACGTAAGCGCCTGACCAATATCTCTATGCCATTTTTTTTTATATATATATATCCAGCCTGGTCTTCTTTAAGTTGAAAATTGAGAAGGTAATAGACTTTCGACACCAGCCCCTTGCTAGGTAGGAACTGGGCCTCCATAAGGTCTTCAAACGGGCGTAAAATCATGTCCGGCGGAGGGGTATGTGAGTCATGGCACACTACATGTTTGACTTGTTCGTATTCAAACCAGGATACCCGTCCCTGTAACTTATGTTCTATTTCGTGTTGAGTATATAGGCAGCCCCCGACCATGATGTCGCAAAATCTGGTAAGGCCGTGTTTTCTCCAGCAACGATAAGCTGAAGTATCTTCCTCTGGACTGAACCGGCTCTGGCCCAAAAACGTTTGCAGTGGTGAGGATGGAGAGATTGGGTAAGTTTTAAGTCGGTCCCAAGCCCCAAGGGACGCTTGCAAAAGCTCACTGTATCCTGATCTTCCGGGGCGGGATGACGGCGGCATCCACAGCACTTCCTCCAGCGATTTAGGGTGCAGCCCTATATTCTTGATGGTTTTCCAGTCACCCAGGTAGTTAGGCAAGTAGTGCTTTAAAAGTTTTGATAAAAGTGTGGCATCACGATAACGAGAAAGGTCAGGAAAAGCCAGACCACCAAGTACCTTAGGTTTAGTTAGGGTTGCGCGGGAAATTCTATGACGTTTAAACTGACCCCCAGTTTATCTGGCTCGCGTTCCTGTGACTCCTTCGGGCAGTGAAGGGCGGGGTATAAATCCAATCTCTTCTCTTCTTCTCTACCTTACAGGGTTATTGTGAAGAAAGAAAGGAGAGAGTGATGTAAACCACTTTGGGTCCTCCTTGGGGAGAAAGGCAGGATGCAAATTAGATTAAATTAATTCCCCCCCCAACCACATCCAAGAACAGCGTCAAGTAAACAACACGAGGCAAGTTTCCTCTGAGGTGTTCTAGCATGTAATTTATGTAACATTTACGCAATGCTTTGATTGCCTCTCTTGCTCACAGCGACTGGGAAGTCTCCCGCGCTTCCTGACGTGAACCTCCGAATTTATACCCCTACACTCCGGCTTGACTTCTACACATCTAGGTTAATTTACATCCGCCATAGATCTGGATCATATATTTGGAGACAGAAATAGTACACATGAATATATATGACGGGAGCCTATAAAGTATTTATTGGCATGAATTTGTGATGACCACATTACTCATTTTGTGGTGGTGCTTAAGTCTTTAAGTCATGGAGCCCTGGATATTGCTGGCGCATAAAATGCAATTCTAGTTGCCGGGAGGAAAAAAAAAAATCTTCTAATTATTGTGACTACTTTCCTCCTCCGGGTATCCTGCTTGGGTTTTTAAAGGGAATGGTAGACATAAATGTTTGCCTCTGGTCAGGGACTGAGATAAGGGCAAACTTTGAAAACCACAAGAAGAATATCCTACTTTGGTTCTGGTATGTTTCAGTAATTCATTTATTATTTATTTTATTTTTTTTCACATTTATATCCCGCCTGTCCTGTAAACAGTCTCAGGGTGGGTTACAACAATTTAATAAATAGTTTGAGACCAGTGGCACCTCCAGGTTTGAGACCAGTGACACCTTTAAGACCAACAACGTTTAATTCTGGGTATAAACATCTGTGTGCGTGCACACCTCTTCAAGGGGGCTGCGGTGGCTCAGAGGTTAAGACGCTGAGTTGCCGATCAGTAGGTCAGCAGTTCAAGACCCGAGTGTCGCGTGATGGAGTGAGCTCCCGTCTCTGGCCCCAGCTCCTGCCAACCTAGCAGTTCGGAAGCAAGAAATTGCAAGTAGATAAATAGTTACCAGTTCAGTGGGAAGGTAGCAGCATTCCGTGCATCTCAGTGTTTAGTCATGCCGGCCACATGACCACGGAGAAGTCTTCGGACAGTGCTGGCTCTTCAGCTTGGAAACAGATGTTAGCCAAATTGCTCTATTTTAAATATAGCAATTGGTTTATTATTATTATTATTATTGGATTCTCGCCTGTATATACAGAGAATGCTGCTAGTCTGTAATGGTTCCCAGTAAAAGACACAGAGACCAGGTATAATTAATAAAATATTATTTTACTGAATATAATCCTTATTTATCCATTCACAAACACACAAACAGTATTCAAACATTCACACACATAAAATAGAACTAAGAAAGCAGAGGGGATTGATGGCTTATGGAGAGGTGATACTACCTGTCAGATGTGCAGAAGTCCATGAAGAAGGATTGTGGCCTAAACCCAGAGGGTTCAGGGGTGGGCTGCCATTTTGGCTCATGGCAGAGACACACACTCTAAGGCCATCTGTGTGCTGGGATATACCCACTGTAAGACAATGCAGCCCAATGGGTGGCCCAGGGGGCTGGTCTCAGGTGAGAACAAAAGATTACCTGGGCCAATCTGGGGTCCCAGGGGTGTGTGTGATGTCAGTAGAGGCAGACCTTAGGTTTGACCAATGGGCTTCCAGAGAGGCAGGGTCTGGATTTAACAATAGAAGCCAGGTGTTGGATGGCTAGTTGAATGGATTATAGGACTTGCTGGCCAGGTAAACAAAAGGTGGGAGACTTCCCTGATTGTCCCTGATTAGCATCAGGAAGGGTCGTTAACAATTTGAATGCTTGATTGGGTAATCCCTTCATGGACTGGCAGAGGAAAAGTCCTTTGTCTGCTGTATGGCCCTTAATCCGTGTAGGTGACATGCAGCAGGTATGTAATGGAGTCCCTCAGAGTAAAAAGACAGCTTTTTCCTTTCTCTATGGGCTTCTACCTTGGCATCCATTTTACAGTCTAGACAGACCATGTGGCAACAGCAAACAGTCCATAGCAAAGCCCCATAATGGCGTCAGGGCTAACACAGAGATGCCGGCCACATGATCACGGACTCAAACCTTCTTCTTATTGCTTCAGACCAACACAGCTACCTACCTGAATCCTGTCTTGTATCTAACTTAGGTTGCGATCACACACAGCAAATAACCCACTTTCAATCCACTTTCAATGCACTTCCCAAATTGATTTTGCCCGTTCACACAGTAAGATCCAGGTGGAAAGTGCACTGAAAGTGGATTGAAAATGGATTATTTAGTGCGCGTGTATGACCACAGCCTTAGTGAATTTTCAAGGATGAGAATGAATGAAGAACGCGGGAATGCCACCAGGATGTAATAAGGAATGAAATGCGTGAACGGATGAAATGTGTGAATGCCACGGACTTCCGGTCACAATCACAAGTATCACACAAGAACGCTCGGCGGGGTCGTGATGCTTGGCTGCCCAGGTTCCCCCAGAGAAATCCTTGTCATAAGTAAAAAGGATAATTGAAGAGTTTTTCAAATGGTTCCTTCCCGCCCCCCGCCCCTTTCCAGTCTGAGTTACATTAGGTTTCTGTGACTTATTTTCTGATCTGGAAATCTGTTTTCGTTTGGAGCGGCTAACCGTTCTTTGCATTTTTAACCAGCTACATGAACGGCCTTTGCGTTCCTTTGAAAGTGGCAGCTCTCTAAATAAACACACGTCGTTTATTAGACTGGTTATTTTTTAAAATATAGATATATATATATTTGTGTGGCAAGGTTTATTCTCCTCTGTGAATTACCTTTCCGGTTCTCTCCGCAGCTGCCAGGGCTCCCATATCTTTAGTCAAAGGAATACTTTGTTTCACTTATGCTTACACTCTCTTCATTCTATAGACCAAAATCACTTTCAATTACACATAGATCACAGTCCTTAACCATTAGTCTCACTTGCTTGTGGTTAATAATTCACCTTATATTCCGGCATCCATCAACATAAAATCAGCATAACAACTTTTATGAATCCCTTTATCATCAGCACATTCCAAATGCTTATACATTCCGCACTCCAGAATCGCAGAGGAACTGGTTTAATAGCCCTTAAAGCCGCAATAATACTCAGTTCCCTTCCATCACAGAATTATTGTTCATTTTGTCAGAGGAGACGGTGTTTTTTTAAAAGCTCTTTTATATTATCTACCCATATTTCTCAGAATCTATTGCCCCATATTGTGATCACAGCTAATTCGGGGCAAATAGGCATCTTTGATTTGCGGGTGGGACAGATGAAAAGGAACGAAGAAGGTGGTGAAAATATCAGTGACGGACATGTGGATGAACTCTCTGTCATCATAGAATGCATTTGCATTTACTTATTTATACCCTGCTAGAAGAAGAAGAAGAAGAAGAAGAAGAAGAAGAAGAAGAAGAAGAAGAAGAAGAAGAAGAGGAAGAAGAAGAAGGAGGAGGAGGAGGAGGAGGAGGAGGAAATTGGATTTATACCCCACCCTTCACTACCTGAAGCTACTGAGGTCACTACCACTCTTCACTACCCGAGAGCAGCTTACAATCTCCTTTCCCTTCCCCTCCCACAACAGACACATTATGAGGTGGTGGGGCTGAGAGAGTTCTTTCGAGAGCTGCTCATGAGAGAACAGCTCTGAACGAACTTGTAACTGACCCAAGGTCACACCAGCAGCAGTATGTGGAGAAATGAGGAATCAAACCTGGTTCTCCCAGATTAGAGTTCATGCTCCTAGCCACTATACCTAACTGCTTTGGAACATCATTCTGCCTTCCTCCACTTTCTCAGAACAAGAATCCTGTGATGTATGTAGGAGCTGGGTATGTTTAGACTGGAGAGGAGATGACTGAGAGGTGATATAATAACCTTCAAGTACTTGAAGGGCTGTCATCTAGAGGATGGTGCAGAGGTGTGATCTGTTGCCCCAGAAGGTTGGACCAGAACCAATGGGTTGAAATTAAATCAAGAGTTTTTGGCTAAACATGAGGGAGAACTTCCTGAGAGTTAGAGTGGTTCTTCACTGGAACAGGCTTCCTCGGGAGGTGGTGGGCTCTCCTTCTTTGGAGGTTTTCAAACAGAGGCTAGATGGCCATCGGACAGCAATGAGGATTCTGTGAACTGAGACAGATCACGAGGAGGGAGGGCAGGAAGGGTTGCCTCAGTGCTTAGTTCTCATGGCCCATTCTTACACACCCAGGGAAATGCTGATCGCCACTTTGGGTCAGGGAGCAATTTTTCCCTGGGCCAGTTTGGCTGGGGGTCCTGGAGGTTTTCTGTCTTCTTCTGGGCATGGAACAAGGGCCGCTGCGGGTGTCGGGGGGGGGGAGGTATTTGTGAATTCCCTGCATTGTGCAGGGGGTTAGACTAGACGACTCTGGAGATCCCTTCCAGCTCTATAATTATATGCCAGGTTGGGAGCTGGCCAGCTGCCAGCCTTGGAACAGAAACACTTCAGGTGATCAGTGCATATACTACGGCAACTTACCATACTGCTTTTGACTTGTGGTCAGGAAAATAAAGATGATGATGATGATGATGATGATGATGATGATGATGATGATGATGATGATGATGGTGGTGGTGGTGGTGGTGGTGGCAGCGATAATGACAACAACAACAACCACCTCCACTACTCTTATTACTGGTACTACTTACTTCTATTGCAGCTGCAAAGCTATGTGTCTCATGGCACAATTCAAAATGCCGGCATTATATCGTTTGGGATCATACCGTCCAGCCCACCGCTTAAGATTTTCCTCCCAAGCCCTGCACTTTCTGCTCTGACCTATAAGGCAATGTGGGCACTGACTGGACACAGGGCTTTCTCAGTGGTGGCACCTCACCATTGGTCTGCCCTCCCCTGAGGTTTACCCAACACTTACCTAATTGTTGTTGGGTTTTTTTGGCAACAGGCAAAAACATTTCTCTTTACCCAGATGGGTTATCCTGTCCTCTTTTGTTATCATACTTATGGCCTACTTCTAATCTGAGGGCTGTTTATTGGTTTTTTTATCACTGTTTTATTGCTTTTTATTGCTGCTAGATACTGCTTCGATGCTGTGTTGTTCTTGTACTGTTCTTATGCCCTAGTGCAGGAGTGTCAAACATGTGGCCCGGGGGCTAAATCAGGCCCCCGGAGGGCTCCTATCAGGCCCGCGGTGGAAATGGCCATCTCCTGCTTCCAATTCTGCTGCTGCATCATCGCTTGCTTCGCCAGACTCTCTTAACCACTCAGCCATTTCATGTTTTCCCCTGGGTCCTAGACTCACAACTCTGAGCATGAGATTTCTGTGGTGAATGTCAATAAATCAAAAGTAGCTTTTGAAGCTTACAGATACACACTTGAACAGCACACTCAAGATTGCAACAGCACAGGCATTTTGATGCAATAATCCAGAGCAAGAGGTGTCCGTTATCAGAGACTGTTCAATAAACAAAATATTGCAAGAGTGCTGATGCTTTAAAGCATGTTTTTATTTAAAAAATGTTTTTGTGTCCTTTATAAAGTTTATATCCCCGCTACCTGGCATTACATTTTATGACACACGTGGCCCGGCCCAACAAGGTCTCATTTATGTCAGATCCGACCCTCGTAACAAATGAGTTCGACACCCCTGCCGTAGTGAGTACTTTGCTAATGATTTCAATGGTTTATTATTTTATATGATTCCCATCCCCACCCTCACTCATTTTAGTGGCAGAAAGGGAAGGAGCAGTATGTGACACTCTAGGGATTCCCCCAAACCTCTGGCCTTTACCACAGAATTGGAGGAATTCCTAAGGTGTCACCTGGAAGTGACATCACGGCTGCCAGGGGTCTTTTTGGGGGGAGCGCACCGGAGCGAAGCTCCGGGAGCTCAGGAGCCAAGCCCCGCCCCCAGCCGGCATCCCGGAGAGTCTTCCAGGCAGCCGAATGTCAATTTCAGCTCCATTATACCCTATGGGCCATTGAAGTCAATGGTGAAAACATAGGGTATATTCTAGGGGCTGGAGGGGAGGGGGTTTGAGGGAGAGGCTCCAAACTCACAGGGTAGCTGATGGAGCCTCTCCCCAAGATACCCACCAAGTTTCAAGAACATTGGATCAGGGGGCCCAATTCTATGGGCCCCCAAACAGGTTGCCCCTATTCCTTCCATTGTTCTCTACAGTGGGAAAAAAGTACGTTTTTTCCCCACCATAGAGAACAATGGAGGGAATAGGGGCAACCTGTTTGGGGGCCCATGGAATTGGACCCCCTGGTCCAATGTTCTTGAAACTTGGTGGGTATCTTGGGGAGAGGCTCCATCAGCTACACTGTGAGTTTGGGGCCTCAAACCCCCTCCCCTCCAGCCCCCAGAATATACCCTATGTTTTCACCATTGACTTCAATGGCCCATAGGATATAATGGGGCCGAATTGCCGCCAAATTTCTTTCATTCCCTCCTTTCCTTCTCTCTTTTTCCTCTTTCCCTCCTTCTTCTCTTCTCTCTTTCTTTCTTTCCCACCTTCTTCTCTTCTCTTTTTTCCTCCTTTCCTTGTTTCCCTCCCCTTTCCTTCTCTTTCTTTCCCTCTTTCCTCCTTCTGTGGCCCAACTCTCATGAGAAGGAGTTTAAACTTTAAACCCCTTCTCTCTGAGCTCCCCCACCCAGACCAGCTGGGGAGGGAAGGGGAGGCTTTTGAAGATGCCTCCCCCACTTTTGCTTCCCCTTCTGACATCACTTCTGGTGATGTCAGGGGTGTGTGGCATATGCTAATAGCCTAATAGCTCATTAGCATACCATATGCTAATGAGCTCCTGCAGCTGTTTTTCTACGAAAAGACCCCTGACGGCTGCCCATCCCCAACCAGGAAGTGATACAACTTCTGTGTGACACTCTAGGAATGAGCCCAATCTTAACGGTAAAGACCATAAAGACTGGGAGAATCCCTTGAGTGCCGTGGAGGAAATGACATCATCCCACCTAAACTTTACTCTTCCCGAGGTGCTGCCCCCCAAATCTCACCACAGTTGGCAGAGGAAAACTGACATCTTTGTAGGGAGATCTGAAGAGCATTCTAAGAGAAGTTCAGTTTGGGGTGTTGTCATAATGGCGGGGAAAAATCCAAAATGTGAACCTCTTTCAGTCTTTTCTTCAGTAACAAAGGGAAGTGCAGCCCACTATGCCTTGCTTATAGGCCTTTGAAGAGCAGGATGCCCAAGTCGGAGAGCTTTTGGTGTGATCCAGGATGACTGTTCTTGTGCTTTCATGTTCTTATGAAGTTCTTTATGTAGGTCTGTGACCTGGTTGGCCCAGGCTAGCTTGATCTCATCAGATCTCGGAAACTATGCAGGGTCAGCCCCAGTTAGCATTTCAGTGGGAGTGTGCTGGTTCTGGCTGGTCGCTATGGATACACTTCACTGAAAGCTGGACACACAGGCCAAAAGCAAGCCAAGAAACAGAGCCAAGGGTCAGAATGCTGGGAAATCAGTCAGAGTTTTCAGGAGCGAAGAGCAGAGGCTGGCAGCCGGGACTAGGTCTGAGATTGCACGGTTGCATCCACACCAAGGCAGGGGAGCGTGGTTGCTTATACTCCAGTCCTCCTTTCCCTGGGAGGCAACCTGCAAAGACTCACAGCCCCTCATGTTGCCCTTCAAAAATAGCTGAAGTCTGGCACTCCTCCATCTCTCCTGCTCCTCCAGACACTGGCGTGCCCTGTGTCTGGGACATTCATGTGAGCTAGGGGGGGACTCTGGCCTTGAGGTGTCTCCAGCTGGGGGTGTTGGGCCATGCTCTTCCTCTGACTGCACCTCAGGCTCTTTGCCTTCCTGCACCGCAGATGCTGGAACCTCTCCTCCCTCAGGTGCTGGCAAAGTTTCCTCTTCAGGGCTGACTCCGGAGGAGGCTGGGTTGCTCCATGCCTCTTCCTTGTCCGAGGAATTGTCAGCCTCGGCTGAGCCAGGACCCAGGACAGGGCGATCACCAAGAAAGTCCAAGATCGCTATGCAGAAGCAGGCCATAGCGACCCACCTCTGAATGTCTCTTAGCTAGAAAACCCTATGGGGTTACGAGAATTCAGCTGTGACGCAATGGCCAAAAAAGGTGATTAGACACAGGGGACCATGCCCCACAGTTAAGTTGTTGCTTTTCTTGTGTTAACAGCATGCAGAACTGAGTTTAAGAACATAAGAGAAGCCCATATTGGATCAGGCCAATGGCCCATCCAGTCCAACATGTTGTCACACAGTGGCCAAAAATACCAGGGGCCATCAGGAGGTCCAGCAGTGGGGCCAGGACACGAGAAGCCCTCCCACTGTTGACCCCCACCAAAGCACCAAGAATAGAGTGCATCACCTGCCCCAGACCAAGAGTCCCTATCTATACCTTGTGGCTCATAGCCACTGATGGACCTCTGAAATAATTTTACTTCCCAGCTTACCACATCCACACAGTGAGTTTCTTTTTAATCCTGAATCTTACTATACCACTGGAAGTACACACACACAAACGCACACACGCACACACACGGTGTTTATTTGCAGTCAGCAACCATAAAGTCTATAGCCAGGATTTTGTGCTTGTGGAGAAAAACTTTTTCTGGTGGGATCGCTTTAAACGCTTTTGAGAAGAAGGGAGGGGGGTGCACGTGGGCCCTCCAATTTTTCTCAAAAAGATTTCTTCTAAAAAACCCCACTTATTCTAAAAAAAAAAAAAAATCTTGTGGGGCTGGCCCTTTAAGAAAGGGGCGGAGCCTCCAATAACTGGCTACAGGCCAGGTGACCATTAACAACCATTTACCTATAGTTACGGCAGTTCCAAGTAAAACTGGAGTCCCAGTAAATTCCAAAATATAGGATGTAAGGTATAATAAACACATCATATCATTTAAAATAGACATTGAAATCATTGAAGTCTCTAAAATCATGCCAGACGGAGAATAGAGATGGACCCCTATGTATGTATGGCTCTGTTACCTAGTATGGGATGTTATCACATGAACACAAAACTTGGTTATTTTCCTGGAGATTGTTGGGCTCTCGTCTATTAAAAGTTTCTCCAGGCAGACTTTAACCACAAATACTGTTGGTCTATCTAAGAGGGGAGAAATAATCTTGTCCCGTAGTTCTCCATAAAAGGGGCAAGGAAAAAAGACATGTCCCAGCAATTCCCGTTCACCTAAAATGTGGGGGCAAAGTCTTGAGGTTGATCTGGAAACACCAGCTGGTGCAAAATGGGGCAGTGCACCCGCTGACTGGGACATCTGTGTGGGCACGCATCCCGCCGGTGCTCCGTCAATTGCACTGGCTACCAAATGAGTTGCAGTGGAGCTGCAGTGGCGCAAGTGGTTAAGACGCTGAACTGCAGGCTGTGGAAGGTCAGTAGTTCAGCAGTTCGAGACCTGAGAGTGCCGCATGACGGAGTGAGCTCCCGTCTCTTGTTCCAGCTCCTGCCAACCTAGCAGTTTGAAAGCTAGAAATTGCAAGTAGATAAATAGGTACCACTTTGGTGGGAAGGTAACAGCATTCTGTGCACCTTGGCGTTTAGTCATGCCGGCCACATGACCATGGAGACGTCTTTGGACAACGCTGGCTCTTCGGCTTTGAAACGGAGATGAGAACCACAACCCTAGAGTCGGATTCGACTGGCTTTCGAGCAAGGGAACCTTTACCTTTACCTTACCAAATGAGTACTGGGTCCACTTCACAGTGCTGGTGCTGACCTTTGAAGCCTTATGCAGCCTGGGACTGACATCTCTACCTCCCCTCACAGGTGCCCCAAAGAGCCTTGGATTCTGTGGATAGTCATTGACTGGTTGTCCTCAGACTGCAAGATGCCTGCCTAGCCTCAACCAGGGCCAGGGTTTTTTTGGCCCTGGCCCCAGCCTGGTGGAACATGCTTCCGGTTGAGATCAGGGCCCTGCAAGACCTGTTACAGTTTCGCAGGGCCTGCAAAATGGAGCTGTTCCACTGGGCCTTTGGCTCAGGCAGCGGGCGTCTACTAGCTGGCCTCCCAGTTGCTGCCGCTGCATGAGACCATTCTGGCTTGGCGCCAGACCGTTCACTCCAGCTGCCGGGATTGAACTAATATATCACACTGCCCACTTTAAATGCTTTAAATTGTTTCATTGTATTGTTTTATACTGTTATTTACTAACTCCTGATTCATTTTTAAGATTGTATTGTGTTGGTTGTTGTCAGCCGCCCTGAGCCCACTTCTGGAAAGGGTGGGATATAAATCAAGAAGAAGAGGAGGAGGAGGAGGAGATTGGATTTATACCCCGCTCTTCACTACCCAAAGGAGTCTCAGAGTGGCTTACAATCTCCTTTCCCTTCCCCTCCCCACAACAGACACCCTGTGAGGTAGGTGGGGCTGAGAGAGATCTGAAAGAAACCGCTCTTTTTCAAGAACAGCTGTGCCAGAGCTTGTGACTGACCCAAGGTCACATCAGCAGCTGCAAGTGGAGGAGTGGGGAATCAAACCTGGTTCTCCCAGATTAGAGTCGGCTCACTTAACCACTACACCAAACCAGCTCTCAAAATCGAAATAGATTAGATAGATTAGATAGATAGATAGATAGATAGATAGATAGATAGATAGATAGATAGATAGATAGACAGACAGACAGACAGACAGACAGACAGACAGACAGACAGACAGACAGACAGACAGCTAGACAGCTAGACAGCTAGACAGCTAGACAGATGATAGACAGATGATAGACAGATGATAGACAGACAGACAGACAGACAGACAGACAGACAGACAGACGGACGGACGGACGGACGGACGGACGGACGGACGGATGGATGGATGGATGGATGGATGGATGGATAGATGGATAGATGGATAGATGGATAGATGGATAGATGGATAGATAGGCAGGCAGGCAGGCAGGCAGATAGAAATGGTTCCGTATATATATTCAGTTCCATATACATATATATTCAGTTTCATTCTGCACCATCATGTTTATGACTCAGGGAATATTACCCAATGCTAGAAATAGAAATGGAACCAGTTCAAGTAGTATAGTGGTATAAAAGTGTTGATTAAACAAAAACGTGTCAGGTAGCCCTGTCATGGGCTTGGAATGCGAGGGGAGTACTCTCAGTCTACCAGCCTCTGACCATTACTGTTCTACTGTCTGTATGTTATCACCTTCCTGACCTTGTAGTGTCTCCAGCTGCAGAACTCCTCTGCTGGGAATCAACGGCTTTTAAAATGTTTTGCCCGCTTGCTTTGCCCATGCGTGCAAACTATACTCATTGGCAGGGGTCTTTTTGTAGAAAAACAGCTGCAGGAGCTCATTAGCATATGGTATGCTAATGAGCCATTAGGCTATTAGCATATGCCACCCCCCTGACATCACCTGAAGTGATATCAGAAGTGATAACTTTTTTCCCACCATAGAGAACAATGGAGGGAATGGGGCAACCTGTTTGGGGGCCCATAAAATTGGACCCCCTGGTCCAATGTTCTTGAAACTTGGTGGATATCTTGGGGAGAGGCTCCATCAGCTATCCTGTGATCTTGGAGCCTCTCCCTCAAACCCCCTCCCCTCCAGCCCCCAGAATATACCCTATGTTTTCACCATTGACTTCAATGGCCCATAGGATATAATGGAGCTGAAATTGACATTCGGCTGCCTGAAAGACTCCCTGGGACACCGGCTGGGGGGCGGGGCTTGGCTCCTGAGCTCCTGGAGCTCTGCTCCGGTGCGCTCCCCCAAAAAAAGACCCCTGCTCATTGGCTTCAGCTCATTTAGGGGGGTGTTTGATTCCACTATAATTTAGGGAGCCCTGCTGTTCCCCGGGCATTACTGACACAAGCTGTACACGTGCCTTTAGTTATGAGTCACCAATAAAGAGATTCTTCTACTGAAGCCCTGCGTTGCGTGACCTGACTAAGGAGCCTGACAAAACGGTAACTGCACGAACAGTTGGGAGGCTGGCAACCAGAACTATGACCCTTATGCGCCAAAACACACATCATCCTGAGAGCATGGTGAAACGGCGGCACAAACAACATTTGCATAATACAGAAACTATATTTGTATTCCACAGAAGAAGAAGAAAAGACGAAGAACGAAATCAGTCCCTCGAAAACTAGAATGGGACATAATCGTGAAAGAATGTTCTTATGTTATATTGACGGCTGAGGGGTGACATGATTGAGGTTTATAAGACTATGAATGGGATTGAGCAGGTTGAGAAAGAAGTACTTTTCTTCCTTTCTCACAATACAAGAACTCGTGGGCACTCCATGAAATTGCTGGGCAGTTGGGTTAGAACAGATAAAAGGAAGTGATTAACACATGGAATTCACTGCCACAGGAGGTGGTGGCAGCTACAAGCATTGGCAGTTTCAAGAGGGAATTAGATAAACATATGGAGCAGAAGTCCATCAGTGGATATTAGCCACAGGGTATAGATGGGAACTCTCAGTCTGGGGCAGGTGATGCACTCTATTCTTGGTGCTGGAGGGGGCAGCAGTGGGAGGGCTTCTGGTGCCCTGGCCCCACTGCTGGACCTCCTGATGGCACCTGGTATATTTTGGCGGCTGTGTGACAGAGTGTTGGACTAGATGGGCCATTGGCCTGATTCAACATTGCCTTCTCTTATGTTCTCTTATGTTATGTAATGGGGGAAGAGTGGATTGGAAATCACATCTGAAACCACTGAACTGTGCGTATGCATGACTCCCTCCGGCTAGTATGGCACCAGTCTAAGGTGGAGCCGAAGATTTCTCAGAATTATAACCAATCTCAGACTACACATGGGGTTACCAGCTCTGGGCCATGAAATTCTTGGAGAATTTGGGTCTGGAGCCCAGGGGTGGGCAGGGTTTTGGAAGAGAGAAGAGGTTAGATTTATACTGGGTTTGATTCCCCACTCCTCCACATACAGCTGCTGGGTGATCTTGGATCAGCCACAAATTCTTTCAGAGCTGTTCTCTCAAGGGCAGTCCTCGAAAGAGCTCTCTCAGCCCCACCGACCTTGCAGGGTGTCTGCTGTGGGGAGGGGAAGGGAAAGGAGATTGTGAGATGCTCTGAGACTCCTTCGGGTAGTGAAGGGTGGGGTATAAATCCAATCTCCTCCTCCTCCTCCTCCTCCTCCTCTAGTTGTTTTTATGCATTTCATCAAAGCATTTACTTTGTAATCCACCTTGAATTCCTATACAGGAGAAAGGCAGCTAATAAATGTTTTAAATAATAATAATAATAATGTTTTGCCAATTAGGGGACCTCTAAACCTCTTTAGGAGCTGTGGTGGCTCAAGTGGTTAAGATGCTGAACTCCAGGCTGTGGAAGGTCACTAGTTCAGCAGTTTGAGACCCAGATGCCGCATGACAGGGGGAGCTCCTGTCTCTAGTTCCAGCTCCTGCCAACCTAGCAGTTCGAAAGCAAGAAATTGCAAGTAGATAAATAGGTACCACTTCGGTGGGAAGGTAACAGCGTTCCGTGCGCCTTGGTGTTTAGTCATGCCGGCCACATGACCACGGAAACGTCTTCGGACAGCGCTGGCTCGTCGGCTTTGAAACGGAGATGAGCACCGCAACCCTAGAGTCGGATTCGACTGGCTTTCGAGCAAGGGAACCTTTACCTTTACCTATAAACCTCTTTAGAATTTCACCGCCAGCAATATTTGGATGCTGATCATTTCTTTTGACATTCCTACTGCATTTTGAAGTTTACTTTTCACATCTGTCCTGAATAGGGAAGCCAGGTCCCTCTTAGTCACTGGCAGGGGATGGGGGGTAGGGTTGCCAGATCCAGGTCTGGAAATTCCTGGAGATTTAGGAATGGAAGCTAGGGAGGACAGGGGACTTAGTGGAGTCCATCCTCCAAAGCAGTCATTTTCTCCAGGGGAACTGGTTTCTGTTATCCGGAGATGAGCTGTAATTCTGGTGTAGTGGTTAAGTGCATGAACTCTGATCTGGGAGAACCGGGTTTGATTCCTTACTCATCCACTTGCAGCTGCAGGATGACCTTGGGTAAGCCATAGTTCTGTCAGAGCTGTCGTTGAAAAAGAGCAGTTTCTGTCAAGAGCTCTCTCAGCCCCACCTACCTCACAGGGTGTCTGTTGTGGGGAGGGGAAAGGAAAGGAGTTTGTAAGCTGTTCCGAGACTCCGGGTGAAGGGCAGGGTGTAAATCCAATCTCTTCTTGTCTTCTTTTCTTCTTCTTCTCTCTAGATCCCCCATGTCCCACCAGGAGACTGGCATCCCTTGTCCCGAAAGGCAAAGCTAGAGTGTGTGTGAGAGAAAGACCTTTCAAGTCCAGGTGGGAAACTGAACCAGAACCTCTCCCATCCCAACCCAAATCCCTCTTTTCTGTGCCAGGTCGTGGCACAGAACCAAGTCCAAGAGCCCTCTCCTGGATCCCCTGCGGTTCCCTTTCCCGTCTCCGCTTCCGTGGTTAAGTGCATTAAAGAAGTATATTTAGGTCACTCCGGAGCAGAACATTAAAACAAATGCTGATAGTTCAAGGTTAATAGATGCATAAAACAAAAATAATTCCGTGTCAAAGCCGGGCTGACAGGTGATTTGACTTGAGGCCGCCGCGCAATCACTCTTTTACATGTGCTCTCTGCAGAGCCCGGTGGAAGGTGTTATGTTCCTGACATTTACTTGTCAGGGAAGCTATGACAATAGAAATTGTTTCTATCTCTGCCAGTCCCAGATGTTAACCTTCGAGCTTTATTTTGTAATTGGGGTGCCGCCGCGCTTTAACATTTTCTATTGATTCAATAGAGGCGATAACATTTCCAATCATAAGGAGGCATTATAGAAATATCAGGCAATTCACATATCAAAATGTTTGATAGCCGGGCTCACGGCATTAATTCCTGTCACCTTTGCGGAGAGCCCTTTATCCGCTTTTTTTTAATACTGAAGGACACTGGGGAGTACTTCCTGTCACTTTTATTGTTCAATAAAGTAGACAAAAGTTTCAATTAACAGGCAGCGCGCCCTTGGGGAATTAAGCAACAGAGTGTGTTTTATTCCTTGGATTGCGATTTAGCTAAACTTCTTTGCTTTTCTCACCCGTTTCTGCCCCCTAAGTGGATTTCCCCCTTCCCATATCCTCCGCCATGCCCGAAACTTAGCTGTCTGCTATGTCCCAGTTTTCTGAATTCAGGAGGATTCATAAGAACATAAGAGAAGCCAATGTTGAATCAGGCCAACGGCCCATCTAGTCCAACACTCTGTCACACAGTGGCCAAAAATACTAGATGCCCTCACGAGGTCAGCAGTGGGGCCAGGACACTGGAAGCCCTCCCACTGCTGCCCCCCCCAGCACCAAGAATAGAGTGCATCACTTGCCCCAGACCGAGAGTTTCTACCTATACTTTGTGGCTAATAGCCACTGATGGACTTCTGCTCCATATGTTTATCTAATTCCCTCTTGAAGCCGTCCATGCTTGTAGCTGCCACCACTTCCTGTGGCAGTGAATTCCATATGTTAATCACTCTTTGGGTGAAGAAGGACTTCCTTTTATCTGTTGTAACCCGACTGCTCAGCAATTTCATTGAGCACCCACGAGTTCTTGTATTGTGAGAAAAGGAGAAAAGTACTTCTTTCTCAGCCTGCTCAATTCCATGCATAATCTTATAAACCTCGATCATGTCACCTCTCAGCCGTCGTTTCTCCAAGCTAAAGAGCCCCAAGCGTTTTAACCTTTCTTCATAGGGAAAGTGTTCCAGCCCTTTTATCATTCTAGTTGCCCTTCTCTGCACTTTCCCCAATGCTATAATATCCTTTTTGTGGTGTGGTGACCAGAACTGTACACAGTATTCCAAATGAGGTCGCACCAATGATTTATACAGGGGTTCCCAGTTCAATAATTTGGCACTTCTTTCTATTCCTTTCAACCTTTTCCTCTTGCCCCACAAGCCAGAAATAACGAGGCAGACACAAATGTCGGGTTTAACTATAGGGCCACTTTATTAACTGACAACTTTAGCGGGAACCAACAGCAAGGGCCACACAGCTTGCGGTATGGTCAAGGCCAGAGCTCGATGACCCCCTCCCTTACCTCTTCAATAGGGCGAGCCACCCTGCCCCGGATGGGAGCCCATTGCAGGGGCTCCCACCCGGCAGGCTAGCCATTACCGGACAACACTGTAGCCCCATCCCCCAAGCTGCAAGGTTCAAAGAGAGGACCTAAACAGGGCCATCCTGGAGGAAGTCCATTTTCCCCACCCCGTGCTGCAAGGCCCAAAGACTGTACTCACGGGACCCCTTCAACCCCAAATGATGGGTGTCCGCTGGTGCTCACCAGACCGCAATCTGTATTCCGCATAGCATCCTGACTCAACAAAATTGACCGGCCTTACACAACCCACCCTTATAAACACTGCATCATTGCTGCAGTGCAGGGTAGGCGAAAACACTCCTCCAAGAGCAGATCAGGAAGGGGAGAAAAAAATCCTACCCGGCCCTGAAAACTGGGCGACCAGCAAACGCCTGCACTACTAACAGGGTGGGAGGGTGGGCCGACGACCGCGCGGGACTGCCAAGGAAGAGAGGCAGGGCCGGGCTTTTAAGACTTCTCGGCCCCGCCCCCTCCCAATGCCTGCATGTGGAACTTTTGGCGCCTAGCTGGGAGGCAAAGGTCCTTTTCCAGCCCAACAGCTGGAACAGCTGTGTGCTGCTTGAACCGTGTTCTGCCTTACGACTTGGCATAAGCACATCGATGAAACAATGCAAGTAAAGCAATCTCATGCGAGGAAAGTACTTTACAAAACAATGATCGCCATCTTCAAGTACTTGAAGGGCTGTCGTCTAGAGGATGGTGTGGAGTTGTTTTCTGTTGCCCTAGAAGGTTGGGCATGAACAGCATGATAAAACAGCATGATAAAAAGCAGAGACATCACCTTGCCAACAAAAGTCCGTATGGTCAAAGCAATGGTATTCCCCGTAGTAATGTATGGCTGCGAGAGTTGGACTATAAGGAAGGCCGAGCGCCGAAGAATAGATTCTTTTGAACTATGGTGCTGGAGAAGACTCTTGAGAGTCCCTTGGACTGCAAGGAGATCAAATCAGTCAATCCTAAAAGAAATCAACCCTGACTGTTCCCTGGAAGGCCAGATCCTGAAGCTGAAGCTCAAATACTTTGGCCACCAAATGAGAAGGGAGCACTCACTGGAGAAGACCCTGATGCTGGGAAAGATTGAAAGTCAAAGAAGAAGGAGACGGCAAAGGATGAGATGGTTAGACAGTGTCATCGATGCAACAAACATGAAATTGAGCAAACTTCAGCGGACAGCAGAAGACAGGAGGGCCTGGCGTAATCTGGTCCATGGGGTCGCGAAGAGTCGGACTCGACTGTGTGACTGAACAACAAGAAGGTTGGGGCACTTTGGGGTCAGGAAGCAATCCTGGAGGGGTTTTTTTTTGCCATCTTCTGGGCATGGAACAGCGGTCACTGTGGGGGTGGAGGGGGAGGTATTTCTGAATTTCCTGTATTGTGCAGAAGGTTAGACTAGATGACCCTGGAGATCCCTTCCAACTGTATGATTCTACAATTCTATTATTCATAAAGTTACCTGGACAAATTATTAGGGACTGTGGCCTGTACTTCTGTGTATAGAACAATGTTTGAGTCCAGTGGCACCTTTAAGACCAACGAAGTTTAATTCTGCATAGAAGCTTTTGTGTCCATGCACACTTCTTTAGATACATTAAAACAATACTTCCTCAACTATTACACATAGTGTGTGTGGGGGGGTTAGTTGCCAGGAAGGGCTAGTTAGAGTCAAGGTGCGTAAGTATATGATGTATATAATGAAATAGTGCAACCTGGGTTTTTTTTTTGTTCTCTTTCTAAATCTATGCTATTTTAAATGGTTTTTAATTATTCTGTAAATTCTATTTATGTGTTTTAGAATCCTCCCGTGATCTGCCCTGAGCCCGCTTGCGGGGAGGGCAGAATGTAAATTGAATAAACTAAGTAAGTGAGTCAGTGAGTGAGTGAGTAAGTAAGTAACTGGGTGAGGCTGGATTAAAGCAGTTACTTATGCATTTATGGCTGTGTTTGATTAAAGCATTCATAAATTGCAATTTAAAAAAAACTGTGATTGTAATAGATGTTGATTTAAGAACATAAGAACCTAAGAGAAGCCAATGTTGGATCAGGCCAATGGCCAATCCAGTCCAACACTCTGTCACACAGTGGCCAAAAATACCAGGTGCCATCAGGAGGTCCAGCAGTGGGGCCAGGACACTAGAAGCCCTCCCACTGCTGCCCCCTCCAGCACCAAGAATACAGAGCATCACCTGCCCCAGACTGAGAGTTTCTATCTATAAAGGTAAAGGTTTCCTTGCTCAAAAGCTAGTCGAACCTGACTCCAGGGGCCGGTGCTCATCTCTGTTTCTAAGCCAAAGAGCCACCACTGTCCGAAGATGTTTCCATGGTCATGTGGCCAGCATGATTAAAAGCTGAGGTGCATGGAACACTGTTGCCTTCCCACCAAAGTGGTACCTATTTATCTACTTGTAATTTCTTGCTTAGACAGTGTCATCGATGCAACGAACATGAAATTGAGCAAACTTCAGCGGACAGCAGAAGACAGGAGGGCCTGGCGTAAACTGGTCCATGGGGTCGCGAAGAGTCGGACTCGACTGTGCGACTGAACAACAACAATTTCTTGCTTTCGAGCTGCTAGGTTGGTAGGAGTTTTTATGTATTTTACGTACTTTGGTTAATGAATTTTATTTATAATGTAAGCCGCCTTGAACTTCGTAAGGATGACAGGTGACCAGTAAAACTTTTGAATGAATGAATGAATGAATGAATGAATGAATGAATGAATAAGTTTCTATTTGAGTACCATTTGACTGATGCGCAAATAATGCATTCCTGCATATGAGTCAAATAACGCACACAAATGATACAACTGTGCATATACGATTGCATCAAGCTTTGCTTTTTTTGCAGTGTGTTATCAGCGATATCAAGAAGGGGAAAGACACAGAAGAACCTGTAGGAGGGGAAATGGCAGCGAATGATGCATGCACCGAGTTCAACACCAAAAGAATGGATTCAGATCCAGCAACATGATTAGGTTCATTTGAAGCTCCAGAACCTATGCAAAGAAAAAAAAAAGATCTGGAGAATTTAGTAAGCATCTGTCATTTCTCCTAATTGGACCCCAACTTATGAGACCCAGGGCGGGGTAGTGGTTAGGGTGTCGAACCGGGACCTGGGAGACCCGGGTTTAAGTCCTCACCCTGCCATGGAAATTTTCTGGGTGACCTTGGGCCACTCATACACGCTTAAGTGTAAGCTACCTCACAGGGTTGTTGTGAGAAGAGAATGGAGGTGAGGAGAATGATGTTAGCCATTTTGGGTCCTCATCAGTGTTCCCTCTAAGTTGAGTTAGTTTGAGCTAGCTCACAGTTTTTTAGCCTCTGGCTAACACATTTTTGTCTTCGCTCAGGAAGGATGGCTCCAGAGCAGACTAATCTGTGCAGTAGCCAAATTGCCCACGCACCACTTTAATGTCAGTAGCTCACAAAGTAGAATTTTTGCTCACAAGACTCCACAGCTTAGAGGGAACACTGGTTCTCATCGGGGACAAAGGTGGGGTATGAAATAGGTAGGTAGGTAGGTAGATAGACAGACAGATGATGGATGGATGGATGGATGATGGACAGATGGATGTACAGATAGATAGATGGATGGATGGATGGATGGATGGATGATAGATAGATGATAGCAGATGGATGGATGGATGGATGGATGGATGGATGGATGGATGATAGATAGATGATAGCAGATGGATGGATGGATGGATGGATGGATGGATGGATGGATGGATGGATGGACTGATATATTATAGATAGATGATAGTGGATGAATGGATGGAGGATGGATATATGATAGGTAGACAGATGATAGCGGATGGGTGGATGAATGATAGATCATAGACAGAGACAGACAGACAGATGATAGGTAGATTGATAGATTGATAGATTGATAGATGATAGATAGATGATAGATGATAGATAGATAGATAGATAGATAGATAGATAGATAGATAGATAGATGATAGATAGATAGATAGATAGATGATAGATAGATAGATAGATAGATAGATAGATAGATAGATAGATAGATAGATAGATCATAGATAGATAGATAGATAGATCATAGATAGATGGAATAGAGATAGATAGATGATGGATGGATGGATGGATGATAGATGATAGATAGATAAATGATAGATAGATAGATAGATAGATAGATAGATAGATAGATAGATAGATAGATAGATAGATAGATAGATAGATAGATAGATAGATAGATAGATAGATAGATCATAGAATCATAGAATGTTAGAGTTGGAAGGGATCTTGCAGGTCATCTAGTCCAACCCCCTGCACTCTGTAGGAGCAGAGCTGAAGGAGAGCCCTACAACATAACTGAAAGATGGTCATCCAGCCTCCGCTTGAAAACGTCCAGTGAAGGAGCATCCACCACCTCCCGAGGCAGGCTGTTCCACCGCTCAACCACTTTTACAGTCAGGAAGTTTCTCCTAATATTTAGCTGGTAATGACTCCCTTATAATTTCCACCCATTAGATCTAGTCTTGCAATCCGGAGCAAGAGAGAAGAGATCTGCTCCATCTTCTACATGACAGCCCTTCAAATATTTGAAGACTGCAATCATGTCCCCTCGAAGTCTTCTCTTTCCCAGGCTAAACATACGTCAAATAGATAGACAGACAGACAAATGATGGATGGACAGAAAGATGATAGATGGATGGATAGATGGATGGATGGATATATGATAGACAGATGATAGTGGATGGATGGATGGATGATAGACAGACAGACAGACAGACAGACAGACAGATAGATAGATAGATGATATTAAATTCAGGCTAAAGACCAGAATTGCAAAAGAACTTAACTGAAACCTGGATCCAAAGAATCATCTGATTTGTTGTGTGCACAATGCCATGGGCATAGATGCTATTAAAAGGTGATGAGACAGATTAATGGAGGACAGGTTTATCAGTGGCTACTAGCCATGGTGACTGAAGAGAACTTCCACATTCAGAGGCATTAGGTCTCTAAATCCCAGTCCCAGGAGGTAACATGAGGGGAAGGCCTTGGCCTCTATGCCCTGTTGTTGGTCCTCCAGAGGACTGGTTGGCCACTATGTGAGACAGGAGGCTGGACTAGATGGACCACTGGTCTGATCCAGCAGACGACTGTGCTTCCCAGAAGGCCTTTGATTCATGTTTCTCAAAACTGGCCCACCTGCCCATGCTAAATAGCTCTTTTGGAACAGTGATGACTTGTGCACTGGTAAGGGTCTGTTATTCATAGAGGAAAACATCAA
The DNA here is from genome assembly GCA_029375565.1 of Gekko gecko. Lineage (NCBI taxonomy): Eukaryota > Metazoa > Chordata > Lepidosauria > Squamata > Gekkonidae > Gekko > Gekko gecko. The sequence continues at coordinate 10,642,088 of JAPDNY010000007.1, read as the reverse complement.
GAAAATGTAAGCACAAGGCCATCTTTAAAGTAGCCCTTTCCATTCCCATCTTGGGATTCTTCTTCGTAACAAAATGTATGCCTTAAAAAAGAGTTGCCAGATATGAGGATTGGGGGGGCGGGGCAGTATTTTAGGGGAGGGATAAAAAGAAAGAATACCCACATCTACTTACAGGAAGCTCTTACCATAGAGTTTCCTGCAACTCCCAGAGTTACCTTTTCCCACTTCCTGGTAGTTCTAGGAATGGCCAGAATTCTATGGTAAGAACTTCCCATATGTTTCTTTTAAACTTTTCTACAGCTTCAAACCATGCCCTGAAGCAAAGTATTTTGATTGAAATCACCCTTAACTTTTTTTTTTTTTCAGAGTCGTTCACAGAAACATTCTACCTAGCCGTGGTAATCCATGCAACAATCACCTCCAGTTTGGACTACTGTAATTCACTGTACATGGGCCTGCCCTTATGCCTGACCCAGAAGCTCCAACTGGTCCAAAATGCAGCCGTGCGGGTCCTTACTGGGACCCCTTGGATAGCACATATTCAACCAGTGCTATATGAGCTGCATTGTCTTCCAGTGGAGCTCCAGATCAGGTTCAAGGTTCTGGTTTTGAGTTTTAAGGCCCTTAGTGGTCAAGGACCTACATATCTTTGGGACCGCCTCTCCCAGTATGCCCCTGGAAGACCATTACGCTCAGGAGATAAGAACTTGCTAGTGGCCCCTGGTCTGAGAGAAGTCCGGCTGTCCTCGGCCAGGGCCAGGGCATTTTTCAGCCCTGGCCCCCGCCTGGTAGAACGCTCTACTGTAAGACATCCGTGCCCTCTGGAAGCTGCCACCATTCTGCAGAGCTTGCAAGGCAGAGATGTTCCACCAGGCCTTCAGATGAGGACAGCAATGAGGGTAGCCTTTGGCAGTCTCACACAAGCATCCCTTATAACTCCCCCCGGGAGGCTGGGGTGCTGGAATTTTTTCCACCATCTTATATATGAAGAAGAAGAAGAAAAGAGAAGAGATTGGATTTATACCCCGCCTTTCACTGCCCAAAGGCATCTCAGAGCGGCTTACAATCTCCTTTCCCTCCCCCTCCCCACAACAGACACCCTGTGAGGTAGGTGGGGCTTGAGAGAACAGCTGTGCCAGAGCTCGTGACTGACCCAAGGTCACATCAGCAGGTGCAAGTGGAGGAGTGGGGAATCAAACCCGGTTCTCCCAGATAAGAGTCCGCACACTTACCCACTACACCAAACCAGCTCTCTGTGTCATGGACAGTTACAGGGTGCTTGTTGGTTTCTTCTTTTTATTTTCTGCAAATTGAATATGTATATAAGAAAAGGACCAATCCGTGGAATAAACCACACCATCCTTTGCATTTATTGATTTATTGGACTTCTCGATGGCCCTCCGGCATCAGTATCCAAAGTGCCACGCAAGTTTAACAGAAGACAAAATTTGAATCAGTTAAAATTAATTGTGGGGACAAAGGTCTTAATCTAGACCTGGCCATTAACCATCCAGTCCAGCCCAAATCCCTTCTTCAGTGGATCCTTCAGATCCATTATTTAGCACACCTCCTCTCCAGTGGATCTAAAGGAATCCCGCATAACCACTTGGACAGACCTACTATTGAAGTGAGCAGCTTGGCATCCCTGGACATTGGGGGGACACTACAACATTGGAGTGTGTATCGGTGTTATCTCCTTGGATGGGATGAGTCTGTCTTAACTTGGGAGCTGTCCTCTGACCCCTTCTATCTCTCTCTCACACTTTGTCTTCTACCTCACAAGGAGAAGAAGAAGAAGAAGAAGAAGAAGAGGAGCAGGAGGAATAGGAGGGGGGCGGAGGAGGAGGAGGAGGAGATTGGATTTATACCCCTGCCCTTCACTCGGAGTCTCAGAGCAGCTTACAAACTCCTTTCCCTTCCCCTCCCCACAACAGACACCCTGGCTGAGTTCAGACTGGCAATTTGTCCCAGTAGGGACCCGGGCCAGCGACGATTCAATCCTGGAGTAAATTGGGCATCCACACAGGCACATCTGCCTGGCGTCCCCCACCCATAGCCAACCCGTGCTGTTGTGCTTCACTACCGGATTTAAAAGATACCTCATAAAACTGGTAGTCAATCCGAAAGCCCACATGTGTTGCGTGTTTCTCCGCTTCTGGGGAGTCTGAACGTGCAGCCGAAAAGCCGGGAGCAACCCGCGTTGGGCAGAAGGCAGCGGCGGTTTGATTGGCCATGCTCCGCTCTACTGCCAAATGCAGTGCCAATGCTGCGGGGTCCTCCCCCAATCGGCAAAATGCACTTATGCGCTTATGTGCACATACACCCATACACCCACAGCCGAATTAATGGGGAAATGGTGAATACAGCACACCCCCGCGTGCGGCAGTCTGAACGCTCCCGCCCAGCTCTGCCCCGCATCTTCCGGCAGCAGCCCAGGCTGTCTGAACGGGAAAACCCGGAACAATTTATTCTGGGGCTTTTTTGCTATGACTGGCTACCGGAGCAAACTGCCAGTCTGAACTCAGTCCCTGTGAGGTAGGTGGGGATGAGAGAGTTCTTTCCAGAACTGTCCTTGAGAGAACAGCTCTGACAGAACTATGGCTTGCCCAAGGTCATCCAGCAGGTTCAAGTGGAGGAGTGGGGGATCAAACCCGGTTCTCCCAGATTAGAGGCCTTCCATGGAGACACATGTCCCTGCAGGTCTCTCCTGTAGAGACAATGCCTTCATACTCCCACACATATGATGCCAGACAAGCTGGCCATTTGTGAGAGGGAAAGTCCTCTTCCGATTCGGTTCGTCTCTCTTCTTCGACTGCAACCTGAATATGAACTGGATAAATGTAAATTTATCTGTTTTGCAATATACTTCTTGGGAGATTTATTCCCTGCACTTAGTATCACACTTCTATGGCTGGGCACAACTCTGCGATAGGAACCAAATATCTTGATACCTTACCCCTGTCTGATCTCTTTTTTTTCTCTTTGCATTAAAAGGGTCAGTCAATTATTTGCCTAAACTGAAATGTGTTCCTGTTCCTGCTGAGGAGGGAAATCAATTAGTGTCAGGTAGCCCTGTCATTGGGATGGAATGTAAGGGAGTACTTTCCTCCTCTCAGCCTCTCATCATTACTGTTTTACTGTTTGCATGTTATCATTACTCTGACTTTGTGGTGTCTCCAGATGCTGGGCACTACACTGGGAATCAATGGCTTTTAACTTGTTGGGGTTTTTTTCCCCCTTTGCCTGCTTGCTTTGCCCGCGCACACGAATTGTATTCATTGGCTTCAACTAGTCTAGGGAGTTGTTTGAATTCACTATAAGCCAGGGGCCTCCATTATCCCCGGCCATTCTGTATACGGGTCTTTAGTTATGATTCACCAATAAACAGATTCTTCTTATGAGACCCTGCATTGTGTGACCTGACTAAGATAAAAGGGTTGGAACACCTTCCCTATGAAGAAAGGTTAAAATGCTTGGGGCTCTTTAGCTTGGAGAAACGACGGCTGAGGGGTGACATGATCGAGGTTTATAAGATTATGAATGGGATTGAGCAGGTTGAGAAAGAAGTACTTTTCTCCCTTTCTCACAAGAACTTGTGGGCACTCCATGAAATTGCTGAGCAGTCGGGTTAGAACAGATAAAAGGAAATACTTCTTCACCCAAAGAGTGATTAACACATGGGATTCACTGCCACAGGAGGTGGTGGCAGCTACAATCATGGACAGTTTCAAGAGGGAATTAGATAAACATATGGAGCAGAAGTCCACCAGTGGCTATTAGCCACAGGGTATAGATGGGAACTCTCCGTCTGGGGCAGGTGATGCACTCTATTCTTGGTGCTGGAGGGGGCAGCAGTGGGAGGGCTTCTGGTGCCCTGGCCCCACTGCTGGACCTCCTGATGGCACCTGGTATTTTTGGCCGCTGTGTGACAGAGTGTTGGACTAGATGGGCCATTGGCCTGATTCAACATTGGCTTCTCTTATGTTCTTATGTTCTTAAGGGGCCTGACAATTGGGAATGGTGAAGGAATCTACATAAATCCTGATTAGTGGGACAGGAGAGTCTCACATGCGGATATGTTTCCTCTGGATGCTCAGATCCAAATACATGGACAATTCTGGCCCCGGTGGATGAAGCATCTGAAGGTTTCCAAGGGACAGAAAATTATTTCCATTTCAAGTTTCTCTGAGGATTTCAATCATCATCATCATCATCATATCGCCCCATCCCGGCTTATGCCGGGCTCTGGGAGATGTACAGGACATAATGTCACAGAGAACAAAACATTAAAATTCATATATCACTTAACAAAATTGTCAGCACAGATAAAAGAACCCCAATGGTGATTCTCCTATAATATTATCTATCCCAATTCTGGACCACCGGCCCTTTTTTTCTGGGTGAGGGGAGAGGAAACTCAGAACACAGAGAGGGGAAGAAAAAAAGAAGGGTAACTGCTGCTGCCCTTAACCAAAATCCTGGCAGAACATCTCTGGCTTACAGGCCCTGCGGAATTGCATAAGATCCCACAGGGCCCTGATGTCATTTGGCAGGGAGTTCCACCAGGTCAGGGCCAGGACCGAAAAGGCCCTGCCCCTGGTTGAGGACAGACAGACAGCCCCGGGGCCAGGGATCACCAGCAAGTTGTTATTCAAAGAGCATAAAGCTTTCCCTACTTCATTCATCCTTACTTCAAATAAAAACTATGCCAGTGTGTTATAGTGATTCATGTTTTGGATGGGGCCCGTGTTTGAATCCCCACCTGCAACGGAAGCTTGCTAGATGACCTTGGGTGAGTCATATACTCTCGGCCCATTCCACCCTACAGGGTTGTTGTGAGGATAAATGGAGGAGGGAGGACAAAGTTGTGATTTGCTTTGGGTCCCCATGAAAGAGGAAGGAGGAGGAGGAGGAGAAGAAGAAGAAACAGAAGAAGAAGAAGAAGATGATGATGATTTATACCCCACCCTTCACTCGGAGTCTCAGAATGGTTTACAAACTCCTTTCCCTTACCCGCCCCACAACAGACACTGTGGACTGAGAGAGCTCTGAGAGAACTGCCCTTTCAAGGACAGCTCTGAAAGAACTATGGCTTGCCCAAGGCCATCCGGCAGCTGCAAGTGGAGGAATGGGGAATCAAACAGGTTCTCCCAGATTAGAGTCAATGCACTTAACCACTATACCAAACATAAATATCTAAAGAAATCTAAAGAGATTCCTCCTTTCCACTGTGGATGTATCATTTCCCTCTTTATTTTCTAAATCTCATCATAAACGACCCTGTTGAGAAGTTCCAGTCAATTGTGTTTAAGGTAGGTTTGCTCAGAAATCACAATGCTATTGCTAGAAGGTCTATTCTGCTAGAAGAAGAATTCATTTCTGCTCAAAGTTTCCGATTCTTCAGACACTCGCTCAACATTAAATTAATGAGATTGTTCATAAACTTACCAAGAATCAGGGCCCATATATATTAGCTTGGTTACACATCTGTTCTTAATTGCATATACAGTACAGCATCATTTATCTGAATGGCTCTGGAAGACGGCCAACAATTTGGGATAATCAGGCATTTGGGAAACATAAGGGTAATTTTCATAGGGCTACATTTACATAGGGCTAACACAGACAACATGCTGTGGATTTAGATAACCGAAGATGTTCAAATTCCTGGAGTTTGGAGTAGGAGAGTCTTTAAAGAACTTCCATGGTGTTTGCGGGGAACAGAGGAGTTCCAAACCACATGAAAGGCCCCAGATTCATCATATGTTGCTTCAGCAATATCCCGGAGACCGTTTCAAAGAATAGCCATGTCAGACTATGGTAGAACACTTAGATCTGAGTCCAGTAGCAACTTAGAGACTAAGAAGAGGTACAGAGTATAAGGTTTTGAGAGCCATAAGAACATAAGAGAAGCCAATGTTGGATCAGGCCAATGGCCCATCCAGTCCAACACATCCAGTCACACGGTGGCCAAAAATACCAGGTGCCACCAGGATATCCACCAGTGGGGCCAGGACACTAGATCTCAGGTCTGACGAAGGGAGCTTTGACTCTCGAAAGCTTATACCATGAAACTCTTCTTGGTCTCTAAGTTGAGTACTGGACTGAAAAAGTACCAGTTCAGCAATATCAGGAGATCTAGGCCAGATGGGAGGGCTTCATAAAGCGGTCTTCATTCACTCACCAGTTTCTTGGCAGCCAATGTCTGGAAGATGAGTGGGAAAGTAACATAGCAGACAACTGCAAATCAATTGTTGGTGTGTGGATTGTCTCTCCGATGAAGTCAGGTGGATTGCATTTTTTTCCAAGCCAACATCTACGGGTGCTAATTCTACTAACAATACTGTCCCCTATAAATTCTACTGCTCCTTCTGAGAGGGTTTGCAATCTGATCCCCAGATTATATGACGAGTCTCACCCAGTGGTGGGCTAGTTATTCTCATTCTCTCCTCCTTGAATGGTTTTAGGCTAGCAAGAGACCTTGGGACAGAATGTGAAGTGACCTTGAGAATTCATGACTCCGACTCATAGATGGCTTCAAGAGGGGATTGGATACGCATATGGAACAGAGGCCCATGAGTGGCTATTAGCCACAAGGTATAGATGGAACACTCTGTCTGGCCAGTGAGGCTCTATATTCTTGGTGCTTGGAGGGGGGGCAACAGTGGGAGGGCTTCTGGAGTTCTGACCCCACTGGTGGACCTCTTGATGGCACCTGGGTTTTGGCCACTTTGTGACACAGAGTGTTGGACTGGATGGGCCATTGGCTTGATCCAACATGGCTTCTCTTATGTCTGGGGCAGTGATATTCTGTATTCCTGGTGCTTGGGGGCAACAGTGGGAGAGCTCCTGGAGTTCTGACCCTGCTGGTGGACCTCCTAATGGCACCTGGGTTTTGGTCACAATGTGACACAGAGTGTTGGACTGGATGGGCCATTGGCCTGATCCAACAGGGGTTCTCTTATATGCTTACCTCAGTGAGCCTCAGTCCCGATGAAGCACCAGTTCTCAAGATAAGGTCATGAAGAAGAGGAAGACATGCAACGAGCAAAATGTCCAGCATAGCGAATCCATCACAAGTTACTAGTGAGCAGTAATGCAATGGGCTTAATGCAAGGGATGTGATTAGCCAGGTTGCCAGAGTGTACATTGGATAGCCAGTCTGCCTACAGGGATCCATGTCCTATGTATACTGAGAAGACAGTGTGGCATAGTGGTTAGAGTGTCAAACTACATTCTGAAAGAAGCAGGGTTGAATCCCCACTCTGCCATGGAAGCTTGCTGGGTGACCTTGGGCCAGTCACATGCTCTCAGCCTAACCTACCTCACAGGGTTGTTGTTGTGAGGATAAAACGGAGGAGAAGAGAATTCTATAAGCCACCTTAGGTCCCCATGACATAAACAAGCATATCTAATTCATCTATATATCTAAGATATATATCTAATCTGTATATCTAAGAGAACCAGTTTGGTGTAGTGGTTAAGAGTGAGGGCTCTATGCTTGGAGAACCGGGTTGGATTCCCCACTCCTTCACATGCAGCTGCTGGCGTGACCTTGGGTCAGTCACAAGTTCTCTCAGAGCTATTCTGTCACAAGCAGCTCTTGAAGAAGCTCTCTCAGCCCTACCTACCTCACAGGGGGACTGTTGTGGAGAGGGGGAGGGGGAGGAGATTTCAAGCCACTCTGAGACTCCGAGTGAAAGGCAGGGTGGAAATCCAATCTCTTAGAATCATAGAATGTTAGAGTTGGAAGGGATCTTGTAGGTCATCTAGTCCAACCCCTTGCACTCTGCAGGAGCATAGCTGGAAGATAGCCCTACAACATACCCAAAAGATGGCCGTCCAGTCTCCGCTTGGAAATATCCAGGGAAGGAGCATCCACCACCTCCTGAGGCAGTCTGTTCCACCGCTCAACCACTCTTACAGTTAAGAAGTTTCTTCTAATATTTAGCCGGTAACAACTCCTTTGTCATTTCCACCCATTAGATCTAGTCTTGCAATCCGGAGCAAGAGAGAATAGATCTGCTCCATCTTCTACATGACAGCCCTTCAGATATTGAAGACTGCAATCATGTCCCCTCTAAGCCTTCTCTTTCCCAGGCTAAACATACCCAACTCTTTCAGCCTTTCCTCGTAATCCTCTCACCATCCTGGTTGCCCTCTTCTGGACACACTCAAGCTCCTCCTCCTTCTCCTCTTCTTCTCCTCCTCCTCCCTCATTTGCAGATACCTAAATCTGCAGAGCAGGGCCACACTTACCAAAAACACCTTCTGCAAATCTGGGTGACACCCCCCCCCAACACTGCTGCTGCCGCAGCCATGCTCCGAAGTGAGTGGGGAGACCTGGAGTTGCACAGGATGGTCATATGGGGGGCAAGAAGATGTGTATACACACACACACACACACACACACACTGGAAAAGACTGATAAAGTGAGATAACTCCACCACTGAACATGATGAAGACAGAACAGTGGACTATCAATTTCAGTGATGTCTTCTCTGAGTGGTAGAACCTCCCCACAGTCTCCGGTGGAGGACTTTCACCACACTGATGGCCTGACCCTTTAACTAGAGATTCCAAGGACTGAGCCTAGGACCTTCTGAACGCAAAAGCAGATGTTCCACCAGTGAGAACAGTCCCTGCCTTTCATTTGTGTTATATGTGGAAAACAAGAGTAAGGGAGTTCAGGCCTCCTTGAAGATAAGACACCAATTGTGTATATTGGGTGGTTATGGAAGAGCCCTGGGGAGATCAATTTCTTTAAGCTAATTATTCTTCTCTTTTTCTTTTAGTAGTCCACCAGGGCAAAAGAGTTGAGCACTACCGATCTAAAGCTATTACGGTAAATATTGTAACGTTTCAAGCATCGCACCCATAAAAATCTATTTTCTGCCCAATCATCGAAGCAACGCCACCCCAAAAATACTGCCGGTGTAGACCACTCCAGCGAATCCTGATACAGTAGTGTGATGTACGCCCGTATTACCTTCAAACATATTAGCATTTCTTATGGAACCAAGGTCAATGTCTCTTTCTCAAATAACATTTCAGACCTATAATTGTTCATCTACAAGCCGGCAATTATGGGGGAATTGATCAGCCGGTAATTAATGCTACGCTATTACACTTTTTAATTTGGAGATTATGCAGCGGCGAGCGTTCACACATTTTTAATTTGTATATTATACAGCCACAAATGTTTACAATGCCCTTTTTAATCTCCTTACACTACCCGAGCCATTATTCACTATAGATTAATGATACGCTGGATACTGTGGTTTATTTCATTTACCACTCTTACCAAGAGAGCTGTTAACATTAGTGTGTTCTATTACTTAATGTCTTACTGCAGCTGCTAGCGAGCGTTGGTTACCTTTTAAAAAATTACCATTCAATTATTTCCTTCTCTCTCTCTCTCTCTCTCTCTCTCTCTCTCTCTCTCTCTCTCTCTCTCTCTCTGACCTGGGTTCTCTGCATATTTCTAAAAATGAAAATTTGGTAATAGGGTAATCAAAATTTTGCACCAAAAGAAGCAGAATTCGTTAACCTGCCTATATTATGCAAATGGAAAGAATGTGCACCAAACCTGCTTATACACATAATTTGTTCTTAAGTAGTTTCAGAGGGAAGGAAAGGTGGGTGGCCGGGTATAGCCCAAAAGCTAAGCAGGGTCGGTACTTGGATGGGAGACCACCAAGGAAGACTTTGCAGAGGAAGGCGATGGCAAACGACTTCTGCTTCTCATTTTTCCTTGAAAGTCCCTTGCTGGGGTTGCCATAACTCTAATCTAAGCAGGGTCAGTACTTGGATGGGAGACCACCAAGGAAGACTTTGCAGAGGAAGGCAATGGCAAACGACCTCTGCTTCTCATTTTTCCTTGAAAGCCCCTTGCTGGGGTTGCCATAATTCTAATCTAAGCAGGGTCAGTACTTGGATGGGAGACCACCAAGGAAGACTTTGCAGAGGAAGGCGATGGTAAATGACCTCTGCTTCTCATTTTTCCTTGAAAGCCCTTTGCTGGGGGTCTCCATAAGTCTAAGCTAAGCAGGGTTGGTACTTGGATGGGGGACCACCAAGGAAGACTTTGCAGAGGAAGGCGATGGCAAACCGCCTCTGCTTCTCATTTTTCCTTGAAAGCCCCTTGCTGGGGTTGCCATAACTCTAATCTAAGCAGGGTCTGTACTTGGATGGGAGACCACCAAGGAAGACTTTGCAGAGGAAGGTGATGGCAAACGATCTCTGCTTCTCATTTTTCCTTGAAAGCTCCTTGCTGGGGGTCTCCATAAGTCTAAGCTAAGCAGGGTCGGTACTTGGATGAGAGACCACCAAGGAAGCCTCTGCAGAGGAAGGGGATGGCAGACCACCTCTGCTTCTCACTTGCCTTGAAAGCCCCTTTGCTGGGATCGCCATAAATCTAATCTAAGCAGGGCCGGTACTTGGATGGGGGAACCACCAAGGAAACCTCTGCGGAGGAAGACGATGGCAAACCACCTGATATTGTTTCCTAGCACTGGGATTCAGGTTGACTGCCTCTGAAAGTGGAGGTTCCCTTGAGCCACCATGGCTAGAAGCCACTGACAGACCTGTCCTCCACGGATCTGTCTCGCCCCCTTTCAAAGCCGTCTGTGCATATCAATAATCAAAACCACGTGTCTAGCTGTGACAATGCTAAGCTTCATTTAGTTTGATTATGCACCTTAGCTTTCTCTACCCCCACTTAGATGGTATCACAACGCTTATTATACGATTTATTGTGATTATCAAAACTACATTGTTGATGTACTATTGATTTCCCATGATATCTTGCATGTATCATTACTGAGTTTTGTTTACTGTTGGGAAATTTATAAAAAAATAAACTTAAAAAAAAATAAAAAAGCCTATCACTCCATCCTCTGACAGCAAATTCCACATTTTAATCACTTGTTGCGTCAAGAAGCATTTCTTTTTCACCTGTCTTCGATCTCCGCTTCTACATGCAAGGAATTCTTTTTTGAATGGACCACCCTTCAATCAAGGTCACCTCCACCTGCCTTCTGATGCGGTCCCATCCAGACCTCGGGCTTCCATCTTACCTGTATTTTTTGAGAATGAGGACCATATCTTCTCTGAATCTTTTATTTCTTATTTTATTTTATTTTTAACCCAAGTTTCTGGCTTCGGAAGCTTTCCAGGTTCCAGGGGCTTTGCAAATGAGTTTCTCCTCTGCTCCGGTATCCCAGGCCTCTTTCGCCACGGAGATTAAGGAGTTTATAAAATACAACTTGTTACCGCCATGAGGGATTACTACTATATATTATCACTCACAGCTCATTAACCCCGGAGCCCTGCTAACTAAGAAAATCCTCTCTAATGAGGTTTCCTTCACTGCACCGAAGAACAAAAAGGTCTCCAAGTTTTTTTTTTCTTTTTTCTTTTTTGCCTATTACCCATCTTCCTCAAATTATTTCCCCGTAATTAAAACAAAACTCTTAAGGCCATTAACTTCCAAAACTGAAATTCTCTCAACTCATGAAAAATCCAGGGTCAGTGATTCCTCCCTCCTAGCGAAAGGCCACAAGAACTTACACGGCAATTGAATGATCTTTCTCTTTTCTTTTCTTTTGCTAGTTTGTAGAGACAGGCCGATGCGTTTGGCCCAAGAGAATTCTTCGGAGAGCCAGTTTGGTGTAGTGGCAGACTTTGATCTGGGAGAACCGGGTTTGATTCCCCATTGCTCCGCGTGCAGCTGCTGGTGTGACCATGAGTCTGTCACAAGTTCTCTCAGAGCTGTTCAGGGTGTCTGTTGTGGGGAGGGAAAGGGAAAGGAAATTGTAAGCCGCTCTGAGACGCCTTTGGGTAGTGAAGGGGATATAAATCCAATCTCTTCTTCTCCATTCAGATGTCCTTTATCTTTGATTGATTGATTGATTTTTACCAGGTCTGTCTGTCTGTCTGTCTGTCTGTCTATCTATCTATCTATCTATCTATCTATCTATCTATCTATCTATCTATCTATCTATCTATCTATCTATCTATCCATCCATCCATCCATCCATCCATCCATCCATCCATCATCTATCTATCTATCATCCATCCATCCATCCATCCATCCATCCATCCATCTATCATCTATCATCTATCTATCTATCTATCTATCTATCTATCTATCTATCTATCTATCTATCTATCTATCATCCATCCATCCATCCATCCATCCATCCTTCCATCCATCCATCCATCCATCCATCCATCCATCATCTATCTATCTATCTATCTATCTATCTATCTATCTATCTATCTATCTATCTATCTATCTATCTATCTATCTATCATCCATCCATCCATCCATCCATCTATCTATCTATCTATCTATCTATCTATCTATCTATCTATCATCTATCTATCTATCTATCTATCTATCTATCTATCTATCTATCTATCTATCTATCTATTTTGTACCCCAACCTCCCCACAACAGCAGGCTCAGGGCATCTCACACTGACTAACACATAAACAACGATTAAAATCCACACAAAAGCTTCTAAAACAGGTTAATTATAAACAGATCATAAATCATAAGGTGCTGGTGATGTTTCATTGATTACTTAAGATGGAGTCCTGAAGAGTGCCTACGAGTTCTAAACGATTTTTCTGCTCTTCCTAATCCGAGCGGCGGCACAGGCGAGACGTCAAAGCCAAGGGCCAGGGCTCCATAGTGAAGATTGTTGATGGTAATAGTGGTGGCAGCGCCTTCATGGAAAGCCTGGTGGAAGAGCTCCGTCTTGCAGGCCCTGCAGAACTGCAAAAGATCTTGCAGGGCCCTCATCTCTTATGCAGTAAGAGAACATAAGAACATAAGAGAAGCCAATGTTGAATCAGGCCAATGGCCCATCTAGTCCAACACTCTGTCACACAGTGGCCAAAATATACCAGGTGCTATCAGGAGGTCCACCAGTGGGGCCAGGACACTAGAAGCCCTCCCACTGCTGCCCCCTCCAGCACCAAGAATAGAGTGCATCACCTGCCCCAGACTGAGAATTCCCATCTATGCCCTGTGGCTAATGGCCACTGATGGACTTCTGCTCCATATGTTTATCTAATTCCCTCTTGAAACTGTCCATGCTTGTAGCTGCCACCACCTCCTGTGGCAGTGAATTCCAGGTGTTAATCACTCTTTGGGTGAAGAAGTATTTCCTTTTATCTGTTCTAACCCGACTGCTCAACAATTTCATGGAGTGCCCACGAGTTCTTGTATTGTGAGAAAGGGAGAAAAGGACTTCTTTCTCAACCTGCTCAATCCCATTTATAATCTTATAAACCTCAATCATGTCACCCCTCAGCCATGGTTTCTCCAAGCTGAAGAGCCCCAAGCATTTTAACCTTTCTTCATAGGGAAGGTGTTCCAACCCTTCAAGGGGATATGTGAGAGGGAGTCCGAGGGAAAACCTGTCCATTTTTTTTTCTGTCGAGTTTCCTCTCTTTCCCCCCTGCTGCAAAGTTTTGTGTAAAGTGCTGTAATGTCATAGCCGACTTATGCCAACCGCAGGAAGGGGCATTCAAGGCAAGGGGAAAGTAGAGGCGGTTTGGCGTCGCCTTCCTCCGCCGAGCTCCAGGGTTTTAGAGATCCCCAAAACCCACTGATGGTCTCAGATATCCACTCTTGCAGGAGCTGTGGGGATAAATTTGGGAAGCGACTGATTTTTCTGAACACTGGTGGCCGTCACATATGCGAGATACGTGGGGGGGGGGAGTGGGGCTGTTTCCCCTGGAGGAATTTGGCCCGCAGTTGCGTGATCACACAGTCCTTTGAAGCCACAGGGGCAGCCCGCCACCGCGTGATCAGACGCAACCACGGGTGAGTCATAGGGTTGTGTTTTTTTGCCTTTTGTTCCCGATGCGCTTAAAAAGGGAATCGATGAATCACATCTCAGCGCTGAGGGCTCCCTATGGAGGGTGCGATGATGTGCATATTGAGAAGGGGGGAGGAACAATGGCGTGGAGTCGGAGCGGCCTAATCAGACCATCCCGATGCCATGAGAGCACGTCGGAGTGATCAGACAGGGGAAAGTCCCATCTGTGGCCTGTAGCAACCCGTTTGCTTCCGGGCTTTCACTGGTGTCTTTTTACTCTGCTTCTGCAGTGCAGCAAAATAGGTTGCCAACGGGTGCAGGGTGCTGACCAGCAATGCCCCCTCTAAGCTGTGGAGTCCAGCGAGCAAAAATCCTACTTTATGAGCTACTTGCATTAAAGTTGTGAGGAAGTGATTTGGCCACTGCATAAATTAGTTTGCACTGGAGCCATCCTTCCTGAAATCAGAGAAAAAATCTGTGAGCTAGAGGCTAAAAAAACCTGTGAGCTAGCTCACGCTGACTCAGCTTAGAGGGAACATTGCTTCCCAGATTTTCACGTCTGATCGCACCTTTTAAATCTGCCCAGCATTCACGCCTGTGGCATGGCTAATGGTACATGTGATTGCGACCACTGTTTACTTTCACCCCTTGCGATTTCCCAATTGGGAAGAAACCTCAGTGAGCTTTTGGCTCAATTGCGCTAACAAAACCTGGTGGGAAAATGAGTCCGAGCTCATATTTTTGTGTCGATTGCATGTCTATTAGGGTTGACAACCTTGACATGGAAAATTTCTGGAGGCGGCTGGTGAGGGTGCCATTCAGGGAGGGGAGGAAGCTCATTGGTGATCCTCACTACCAATCACTGGCTTTCTGAGAGCCAGTTTGGTGTAGTGGTTAGGAGCACAGACTCAAATCTGGGAGAAACTGGGCCACCAAAGAACACGGTGGTTAAATATCGTAAAAGTCGACACCAGCCTGAGCATGGAACAACTCAAAGAAATGGTACAAGACTGGAAAATGTGGAGAGAGCTGGCCAATAGGATTGCCAAGAGGCAGACGCGGCTGAATGGCTAACAAAAACAACAATCCCACCTTTCCCTTTGCCCCAAGACAGCTGACAATTTGGGATGAGTGGGACAGATGAGGGGAGGGGACATGGGGGGGGGCATGTGACAGCAGCAATTGCACTGACATCACTACATTACTTCTGGATACAGCCATAGAGTTTCTGATGATTCCTAGAGTTACTCATCGTCACTTCCAGGTTGTAGTGAGGCATGATGCACCAGTGCAGAGAACGCTTTGGTTAATTTCTTTTTTCCACCTCTTGGATTTGCAGTGGGCAAGGACGGTGATATTTATTTGTTTGTTTGTTTGATTAGGAGCTGCGGTGGCTCAAGTGATTAAGACGCTGAACTGCAGGCTGTGGAAGGTCAGTAGTTCAGCAGTTCAAGACCCGAGAGTGCCGCATGACGGGGTGAGCTCCCGTCTCTAGTTCCAGCTCCTGCCAACCTAGCAGTTCAAAAGCAGGAAATTGCAAGTAGATAAATAGGTACCACTTGAGTGGGAAGGTAACAGCGTTCCGTGCGCCTTGTTGTTTAGTCATGCTGGCCACATGACCACGGAAATGTCTTTGGACAGCGCTGGCTCTTCGGCTTTGAAACGGAGATGAGCACCGCAACCCTAGAGTCGGATTTGACTGGCTTTCGAGCAAGGGAACCTTTACCTTTACCTTTGTTTGTTTATTAAATTTATACCCTGCCCTACCCCCCAAAATGGATATCAAACCAGTTTGAGTCTGTAGTGTAGACGTTCCATGTACCTTTTGGACGGAAGGTTTAACTGAAGCGGAGTTCCACTTTGAGTCCACGTCTTGTCTTGCCAGTAACTGAGGAGAATACGTGAACCTGACCAGTGTTCGAACCAATGCTCCCGCTAAGCTGTGGAGTCTTGTGAGCAAAAATTCTGTCTTGTGAGCTACTGGCACTAAAGTGGCGAGCAATTTGGCTACCGCACATTACTTTGCTCTGGAGCCATCCTTCCCGAGCTAAGACAAAAATCTGTGAGCTGGAGGCTAAAAAAAAAATGTGAGCTAGCTCACACTAACTCAGCTTAGAGAGAACACCGGTTCAAATGACTCAGAGCCGAAAAATTCAGGTTAGATTCGGGCTTTTGGCTTCTGGATTGCAGCTGATATTTGAGCTGTGATGCAGGGAAAACATGGGTGTGCTTTCTGATTAGAATATCCATCTATATATTTATGAAGTCAGCAGGGCTGGTCCGACTTTTTTTGTGCCCTAGGTGGGGCTACCTTCTGGTGCCCCCCTCCCTGATGTGCACCCAATTATGGGGTTGCCAACCTCCCACCTCTCCGCCGCCAGGGTGGAGCTCCCCTCCTCCTCCTCCTTCTGCTCTCACCTGCTGCCAGGGTGCACCGGTAAGCCAGGGAAGGGGTGAGGGGTTTTGGTGGGGCTTTTGGTGGGGGGCTTTTGGTGCCCCTAAGGGCCAGCGTGCTCTAACCGAATGCCTAGTGAGCGAGCCGGCCCTGGAAGTAAGAGTGGTTTTGTTGTTAATTCTAAATGCACACCCCCCCCCAGAAAGTTGAGGTATAGAGGGGAGAGTCAAACTGTTTTAGAACTGTGTGCTCCCCCTACATCTATCCAGGAAGTGAACTAGTTAATTATTCCAATGAATGCACCACCTGAATTTATGGCAACGTACACGGCACGTGCAGATGAATACCGGTCTCTGGGGTTCTGTTCAGCCACGTCCAGGTTACCTGCAAGGAGACACGTTGACAAGATTTCTCTTCATTATTGGTCTAAATGATGTCATTTGCAAGTCTGAAAGTGACTTTGGATTCCACGCCCGGAACCAGGAAGATCTCACAGTCACCTCTGCTGACGAGGACATGCCTTCTAGAAGAGTCCGGATGCTTCAGAGGAAGGGGATTCTTAACAGAGAGGGAAGAAGGGTGTGGATGGGGGTCATAGGGGAAGAATGGGACAATATAGTTGGGCGTGCTTAGAGCTATTTTCTGTAGGAAATGAAGAAACAGAGATTAAGCCCAACGGATTCATGGGAAGGGTTTCCCCCCCCCCAGGAAATATCTGGAAGGAGGAATCATCTACCTGGTATGCAGAAAGTCCCAGGTTTGGCTCCAGTATCTCCAGTCAAAAGGACCAGGAAGTAGGCAAGGTAACAACAGTGCCATAGCCAGTGGTGAGGCACACGGGGCAGTGCCCTTTGTTGAATTTCCAGAGCCCCCGCCCCAATCTCCCCCTCCCCAATCTTAATTTGTGCTTGGGTGGTTTTCCCTTCCGTGTCAAGAAGAGAGACTGACAAAACCAGCAAAGTCTCGCGGCTAGGAAATGAAAGTTATTACCCACAAGGCAAGGCTCTTTTTGTAGCAGGAACTTCTTTGCATATTAGGTGATACACCCCTAATGTAGCCAGTCCGCCAAGAGCTTACATTTGCCCCTGTAAGAAGAGCTCTGTAAGCTCTTGTAGGATTGGCTACATTAGGGGTTTGTCACCTAATATGTAAAGGAGTTCCTCCTACAAAAAGAGCCCTGCCACAAGGGTATGGATGGGAACTCTCAGTCTGGGGCAAGGGATGTTCTCTATTCTTGGTGCTGGGGAGGGGCAGCAGTGGGAGGGCTTCTGGTGTCCTGGCCCCACTGCTGGACCTCCTGATGGCACCTGGTATTTTTGGCCACTGTGGGACGCAGAGTGTTGGACTGGATGGGCCACTGGCCTAGTCCAACACTGGCTTCTCTTTTGTTCTTATGTTCTCAAAGTCTCTCCCCCTCCTCTTCTCACCACATGGTGCCCAGGCTGGTGGCACCCTCGGTGGGCTCCCCACACACTCCAAGAAAAGTCAAGCACCCTCATGCCCCACCACGGAGCCTGGATTGCTCAGGCACCAGGCGCTGGTTCCCACTTGCAATGCCAGTTGCCGCTTCCTTCCCTTGCTGCTTGTCGAGGCCAGAGTCGTGAGACCCTTGGAAAGGCGGGGCAGAGAACAGGCACAAGCTGGAGCCCCCAGCCAAGAGCCCGCGAAGCACCACTCACCACCAGGGCAGACTGCACTACATCCAGTGCTACTACTAATAGCATTGATGTTACTACTATAGTAGCACATCCGGTGCTGCTACTAATAGCATTGATGTTACTACTAATAGTAGCACATCTGGTGCTGCTACTAATAGCATTGATGTTACTACTAATAGTAGCACATCTGGTGCTACTACTAACAGCATTGATGCTACTACTAATAGTAGCACATCCGGTGCTACTACTTTTAGCATTGATGCTACTACTAATAGTAGCACATCTGGTGCTACTACTGATAGTATTGATGTTACTATTAATAGTAGCACATCCGGTGCTACTACTAATAGTATTGATGCTACTACTAATAGTAGCACATCCGGTGCTACTACTAATAGTATTGATGCTACTACTAATAGCAGCACATTTGGTGCTACTACTAATAGTGTTGATGCTACTACTAATAGTAGCACATCCGGTGCTACTACTAATAGCATTGATGTTACTACTAACAGCAGCACATCCGGTGCTACTACTAACAGTATTGATGTTACTACTAATAGTAGCACACCCGGTGCTACTACTGACAGTATTGATGTTACTATTAATAGTAGCACACCCGGTGCTACTACTGATAGTATTGATGCTACTACTAATAGTAGCACACACGGTGCTACTACTGACAGTATTGATGTTACTATTAATAGTAGCACACCCAGTGCTACTACTGACAGTATTGATGCTACTACTAATAGCAGCACATCCGGTGCTACTACTAATAGTGTTGATGCTACTACTAATCATAGCAGCAATGTTAGTAACATTGCTTCTACTAGTAGTGGTGGTGATGTTCCTAGTAGTAGTACTGAAGCAGTCTTTACAACACATCTATAAAGACTAGACAAGTTACAATCAGTGCATCCCAAATTATATAGACTAGATGAGATCTAATGACAGCCATTTGTCCAAGGCCACTGGCGAGTTTGTAGATGAAACCAGATTCGAACAGATACTCTTCCTCTGATGCTCTGGCACTGCACAACACCAGCTTTCCTGCATATAAAGTATTCAGCCAAAGAGGCTTAACAAAATTAAAGGGATACGGAATGGAATAATAAGCCACAGGCTCGTACAGTTTCAAGGGGGGGAGCACGTATGTCCCAGAGAGGGATGAAAAAAAAAAGACATATTTTGCTCGCAAAGAGAACCACGTCACGTGGCGCTTGCCTGCCTCAGCAGAAACTAATACGAGGCAGACGATAGCGTAAGGAACAAAATGATCACAGCAAAATTAATATGGGCCTTCGGAGGAGCCAGATCAGGAAGTGTTTCCAGAGATAATAGGGCCTCACATACAAAAACAAGCTTCTGGAATATTGATGACATGCTTTTAAAAAACACACACGCGCACACACCACGTTAAAAGAGATAGAAAATGTACAATGTTATCATCCCCCACAAAAGGGTTTGTGTCCTTCCCCCCCCGTAAGACGAAGGATTTACTGCGTTGACGAAAGCACTGAGGAGGATCAGAGATTGCCCCGAGGCCTAGCTGGCACCAAGAATCCACCCCGAAGAAATCGACTTAACAGGGTTTCAAAGAATATATAGGATCAGCATGGATCACCATTAAAACAACAACAGCCCAAATTCTTCCCCACCACCAACACCACCTGGAGAGACCCCCGGCTACCACCGGAAGGTAGGCCAACCTCGCCAGATGTGAAGCTGGGGCTATAAAAAGGGAGGGAGATGAAACAGGAAGGAGCTGGCAGGAGACGCAGAAGGGGGAAAGAAGGAGGCAGGTTGAAGTATCGTGGCTCTTCTCCTACGTAATGCAATGTAAGAGAGCCAGCACGGCGTAGTGGTTAAGAGTGGCGGACTCTGAAATGGAGAGCCGGATTTGATTCCCTGCTCCTCCTCCACATGAAGCCTGATGGGTGACTTTGGGACCCATTTCCGACAAGCTACTGCTCCACCCTTGCTCTTCCTTTCCCCCTGATTTTAAGCGTCAGTTTCCCACTACTTGCTGCGCAGCCGCAATTTGACTCGCAGCTTCGCCCGATTATCCCCGCGTCTTCTCGATCCTGTTTTTTTGAGGATTGAAGGGGCACGGGGGAAATCGGGTGATGCTGTGGGTCAAAATGTGCCCATGCAGCAAGTAGTGGGAAATGGACAAATACAATTGGGGAAAGGGAACAGCAAGGGCGGTGCAGCTGCTTGTGGGAAATCGGTCTGGGTCAGTCCCAGTTCTCTCAGAACTCTCTCAGCCCCACCTACCTTACAAGGTGCCTGTTGAGGGAGAGAGGAAGGGAAAGGCAACTGTAAGCCCCTTTGAGACTCCTTAAGGTAGAGAAAAGTGGAATATAAAATCTTCTTCTTCTTCTTCTTCTTCTTCTTCTTCTTCTTCTTCTTCTTCTTCTTCTTCTTCTTCTTCTTCTTCTTCTTCTTCTTCTTCTTCTTCTTCTTCTTCTTCTGTTTGCTGTAGTGGTTAAGTGTGCGGACTCTAATCTGGGAGAATCGGGTTTGATTCCCCACTCCTCCACTTGCACCTGCTGATGTGACCTTGGGTCAGTTACAAGTTCTGGCACAGCTGTCCCTGAAAAACAGCAGTCTCTGTCAGAGTTCTCTCAGCCCCGCCTACCTCACAGGGTGTCTGTTGTGGGGAGGGGAAGGGAAAGGAGTTTGTAAACTGCTCTGAGACAACTTTGGGTAGTGAAGGGTGGGGTATAAATCCAATTTCTTCTTCTTCTCCCCCTCCCCCCCGAGGTGGGTGAAGGGAACCACACCTTCAGATGCCTGGACTGGTAAATAAAGCAACCTGTATAAGGAAACAGTGGCTGGACTCATGATTTCAAGACCCTATGGATGACAGGAGCGGTGGCGCAGGCAGTAAGTGAAGCCTCCATAACATCTGGCTGAGCCGCTTCGGCTGTTCGAGCCCCACCGTGGCCGGAGTGAGCTCCCGGCCCTTTGTCCCAGCTCCCGTCCACCCAGCGGCTCAAAAGCCCATAAAAAGGCAAATAGACAAATTGGGTACCTGCTCTTAGAGCGGGGGGGGGCACCCGTCTCTTGTGGAGTAGCGGCGGCAGTGGCGTGAGCAGCAAGCGGTGAGCAGCGGCAGCAGAGAAGTATGGTGGCGGCTGGTGAGGCTGGCAAGTGAGAGGAGGCTGGACCAACAGGCGCGGAGGCAGAGCGATGTGACAGGCCGGAGCCTGATGGACGGAGGCCGACAGCGAGCATGCGCGAATGCACGTTCGGCCCAGACTCGAAGGTGTTGCAATAGCCAGAAGGTCGTAATAAATCAAGACCAGCAGCAGGAAGAAGTCGTCCGCAGACAACAGAACAGAAAAAACAACTCACTACAAAGGGTGCCCTGGTAGGTTAGTTACCCCCCTCCCTTGTATGTGGCCCTAGATTAGGATTTGATTCCCCTAGATTAGGACTTGTACCGATTAATATTTGTGTGTAAACCGCTCAGAGACCCCTCGGGGTTAGAGCGGTATAGAAATGGAAAGAAAACTAAAATTAAATTTTACAATGCTTTCCTGCCCAAGGAGAGACGTTGGTAGGGTGTAATACCTTGCAGATCACCTTCCAAAGTAGACGTTTTATCCAGGAGAAGAGGAAGGAAGGAAGGAAGGAAGGAAGGAAGGAAGGAAGGAAGGAAGGAAGGAAGGAAGGAAGGAAGGAAGGAAGGAAGGAAGGAAGGAAGGAAGGGAGATGAATGGAAGTAAGAGAAAGAAAGGAGGGAAATGGGAAAATGGAAAGAAGGAAAAGAATGAAATGGAAAGAGAAGGAAGGAAGGAAGGAAGGAAGGAAGGAAGGAAGGAAGGAAGGAAGGAAGGAAGGAAGGAAGGAAGGAAGGAAGGGGAGATGAATGGAAGTAAGAGAAAGAAAGGAGGGAAATGGGAAAATGGAAAGAAGGAAAAGAAAGAAATGGAAAGAGAAGGAAGGAAGGAAGGAAGGAAGGAAGGAAGGAAGGAAGGAAGGAAGGAAGGAAGGAAGGAAGGAAGGAAGGAAGGAAGGAAGGAAGGAAGGAGTGGTTTATGTAGTCCGTAGATCAGTCGTAATTCCTGGAGGTCTGGAGTTTGGCAACCCCATTAGCGGAATCCAACAGACATCTATATGAAGCCTGCCCATTGCCCAAAGTGCTCAGGGTATTATATGTGGTTCTCCCTTCCCCGTTTCATCCACAGAACAATCCCGTGGGGTATGTCAGGCCGAGAGACAGTAAAAGGCCCCCAGTCACCCAGTGAGCTTCATGGCCGATGAGAGATTCGAACCCAGGTCTCCTAGATCCTTGTCCAACACACTAATCACCACACCCCACTGGGTGTCAGTGTAAAAGCTACTGGGGCATTCCCTTTTGCTTGCAAGTCAAGGATAGGGTACTCACTCGGGTTCCTGCTCTCGGGTTCGCACAGCAGAGAGAGGTACGTTCGAAACAACAGCTATCCATTGGTGGGGTTGCCAGCTCCAGGTTGGGAAATACCTGGAGATTTGGGGAGTGGAACCCAGAGGGATGTGGAGTCGGTCTGCCAGCTCTGTGTTGGAAAATACCTGGAGACTTTAGGGGTCAATCCAGGAGAGGGTGGGGTTTGGAGAAGAGAGGGACCTCAGCATGGTCCAGTGCCCCAGAGTCCACCCTTCAGAGCAGCCATTTTCTCCGGGGGAGCTGAGCTCTGTCAGCTGGAGATCAGTTGTAAAAGCAGGAGATCTCCAGGCCCCACCTGGAGGCTGGCAACCCTAGTAGGGAGAGATGTCAGCCGGGTTCAATTGCATAGAGTCCATCTTCCAAGGCGGCCGTTTTCTCCAGGTGCACAGATCAATATTGCCTGGAAGTCAGTTGTAATCCCAGGAGATCTCCAGCCATCACCAGGAGGTTGGCAGCCCTAATTTATTAGCAAGATGATAAGGAGATGCACCTAGGTATGCCGGGCCTCCCGTTATAGTGGCAATTGCCTTTGATCCCCACCATTGCCTCAGGCACCACCAGGGGAAATTGTGAGGGGGTAGGAAAGCCAGTCAGGCCAGCATCACGCCACCGTGCCTATGTCACTTCCTGTTTAAACCATCACTTCCTGTTTAAACCATCACTCCACTGTGCCTACATCACTTCCTGTTTAAACCATCAGTCCACTGTGCCTACATCACTTCCTGTTTAAACCATAACTCCACCGTGCCTACGTCACTTCCTGTTTAAACCAGAAATGACATGGGGCGCTCTAGCATTCCATCAAAAATCTATGACAAAATCATGGAGTTTTTGTGAAATGCTGGAGTGTATTAGAGTGTACATGGGACATGCTAGAGTTTTTGTGAAATGCTAGTGTATACCCCTGTGTCACTTCTGGTTTAAAGAGGAAGTGATGTAGGTGTGGCTACATGATGCTGGAACACCCCCCTCCCAATTTCTCTCAGAGGTTGCAGGTAGCAGCCTGGTAACCCTAACGTGGGATCAAATAAACCAATGCCCATAGCTATCAGAGGAGAGGACCAGTTTGGTGTAGTGGTTAAGTGTGCAGACTCTAATCTGGGGGAAACGGGTTTGATTCCCTACTCCTACACTTGCACCTGCTGGATGACCTTGGGCAAGCCGCAGTCCTGTCAGAGCTGTTCTTGAAAAAGAGCAGTTTCTGACAGAGCTCTCTCAGCCCCACCTGCCTCACAGTAGGGTGTCTGTTTTGGGGAGGGGAATGGAAAGGAGATTGTAAACTGCTCTGAGACTCCATTGGGTGTTGAATGGCGGGGTATAAATCCAATCTCCTCCTCCTCCTGCTCCTCCTCCTCTTCTTCTTCTCTTCCTCCTCCTCCTCCTCCTCCTCTTCTTCTTCTTCTCTTCCTCCTCCTCCTCCTCCTCCTCTTCTTCTTCTTCTTCTCTTTCTCCTCCTCTTCTTCTTCTCTTCCTCCTCCTCCTCCTCCTCTTCTTCTTCTTCTCTTCCTCCTCCTCCTCCTCCTCTTCTTCTTCTTCTCTTCCTCCTCCTCCTCCTCTTCTTCTTCTTCTCTTCCTCCTCCTCCTCCTCCTCTTCTTCTTCTTCTCTTTCTCCTCCTCCTCTTCTTCTTCTTCTTCTTCTTCTTCTTCTTCTTCTTCTTCTTCTTCTTCTTCTTCTTCTTCTTCTTCTTCTTCTTCTTCTTCTTCTTCTTCTTCTCCTCCTCCTCCTCCTCCTCCTCCTCCTCCTCCTCCTCCTCCTCTTCTTCTCTGTTCCATCATAATTGTGCAATAAACAGATCTATCACAGAGCCTATATTCTGTCTCTAAATTTGCAACTTTTAAGGTATGCCCTTGCACAGAAGAGTAGACCTCAAATACAAACCCTGATATGATAATCCCAGTTCATTTTTTTTTAGAGGAAATCATGCATTTGTGCCCTTTGAAGTCTGGGTCTAGCCTACAGCGCCAGCTGGGCCTCACATTCTTCAACCTGCTTTTCCACATCTGGAGTCAAGTAATGTACATTCCTGCTTGGCTGTTTCCAGTGGATAAACTGTGCCATAGTTAGCGGATTTATCAGCCTCCTCTGCCCCGTCAGATAGTATTTATTTCTGTTCTTTGGTAATCCTTCCCTGGTGCTTTGGATCAAACAGAGGCATAATTTAAGTAAATAAGATACAACGTAATGCAATTAAACAATCCCCCTAAGCTAGAAGCATCAAGGCGACATGCAATTACCTTGTGTGATATTTTTAAAGGCGTACAGTGTCCTCGTGTATGTACAAGGCTTGATTAAATCCGAGGTCCAGAAGGATTTAGCCTCAAGAACGGTCTATCAGTTTTATTTATTTGTTTGGCCTTTCGGCTAAGGTCATGTAGAGGAGCCGTCTTCGGGCACAAAGTTCTTGGCCCTGAAATCTAGAAAGCAGCAGTAAAGTCAAGAGGTCCCTTGAGCATGCACAGATGGCATTTCCATCAAGGATGATTTTGAGATGCTTTCCCCTCCTCTTTTAAACTGCACATCTCCATGCCAAATTTACTTCTTTATTTAATTTATTTTAAAAAAAAATAAAAATAAAACGTGCATATCTCACCTTTCCTCATTGTTCAAGGCAGCTTACAATATTAGTTAAATAAAATCAGTTAAAATAAAGTCTGGGTCCTTCCTTCCTTCCTTCCTTCCTTCCTTCCTTCCTTCCTTCCTTCCTCCCTCCCTCCCTCCCTCCCTCCCTCCCTCCCTCCCTTCCTCTCTCCCTCCCTCCCTTCCAGTTTGGTGTAGTGGTTAAGTGCACGGACTCTAATCTGGGAGAACCAGGTTTGGTTCCCCACTCCTCCACTTGCACCTGCTGGATGACCTTGGGCAAGCCATAGTTCTGGCACAGCTGTTCTTGAAAAAGAGCAGTTTCTGTCAGAGCTCTCTCAGCCCCACCTACCTCCCAGGGTGTCTGTTGTGGGGAGGGGAAGGGAAAGGAGTTTGTAAGCTGCTCTGAGACTCCGAGTGAAGGGCGGGGTATAAATCCAATCTCCTTCTCCTCCTCGTCCTCCTTCTCTGTTGTATAATCCCTCTGTCTGTCTCTCGCTATTTTCCTCTCTCTCTCTCTCTCTCTGGTTATACTCTTTCTCTGTCATCCTCTTGTAGTAGACAAAGTCTGTCTTTACGGTACCTAAAACGATTAACAAGTGGAGTCCCAGTATGTCAGTATCTGCTATTGGAGGGCTCATGGCCCAGTGGTAGTGTCCCTGCTTGGCGTGCAGAAGGTCCCAGGTTCAATCCCCGGCATTTCTAGTTAAAAGATTGGGCAGTAGGTGATGTGAAGGACCTTAGCCTGAGACCCTGGAGAGCCACTGCTAATCAGAACAGACAATACTAACTTTGATAGACCAGGGTTGTGGTCATACACACTAAATAATCCACTTTCAATCCATTTTCAGTGTGTTATCGAAGGCTTTCATGGCCACAGTTCATTAGCTGTTGTAGATTTTCCGGGCTATATGGCCGTGGTCTTGGCATTGTAGGACCTGACATTTCGCCAATAGCTGTGACTGGCATCCTCAGAGGTATAACACAGAAAGATGGAGTACTCTCGGTGTCTCCAGTTGGAAAGTGCACTGAAAGTGGATCGGAAGTGGATTATTTAGTGGGTGTGATCGCAGCCCAGGGCTCTGATTCAGTATGAGGCAGTTTCTTGTCTTTGTGCGTATCTGGAAAGTGAACGGGCTGCTTGGATGGATGGGTTCACTCCAGGGTCCGAGATCACCGCATAACCTGGCAGTCACCTGACCTACAATAAATACCAGGTGGTCCATCACATGAACAGAAGAGTGCAGGACTGGCGCTGCTGATCTTGCCTTGATTTTCCCTAACGGTTCATGAGGCCTTGTTGTCGTTCAGTTGCACAGTCGAGTCTGACTCTTCGCGACCCCATGGACCACATCATGCCAGGCCCTCCTGTCTTCTGCCCTTCTCCAGAGCTGGCTCAATTTCACGTCTGTTGCCTCGGTGACACTGTCCGACCATCTCATCCTTTGCCGTCCCCTTCTTCTTTGACCTTCGATGGACATCAGGGTCTTCTCCAGGGAGTGCTCCTTTCTCATTGGGTGGCCAAAGTATTTGTCATCATTTGGTGGCCAAAGTATTTGTTGTCACGGGGACAGCTGCATTCAAATCCGGTAGCACCTTAGGGACCAGTGAGATTTCCAGGATACGAACTTTTGAGAGTCAAAATATCTAATGGGGGGAGCTTTTACTCTCATAAGTTTATACCCCAAAAATCTTGCTAGTATCTAAGGTACTAGAAGAGAAGAGAGAAGAGATTGGATTTATAGCCCACCCTTCACTGCCCAAAGGCGTCTCAGAGAGGCTTACAAACTCCTTTGCCTTCCCTCCCTACAACAGACACCCTGTGAGGTAGGTGGGCCTGACAGAACTTTTGACAGAAACTGCTCTTTTTCAAGGACAACTCTTGTCAGAACTATGGCTTGCCCAAGGTCATCCAGCCAGGTACAAGTGGAGGAGTGGGGAATTAAACCCGGTTCTCCCAGATTAGAGTCCGTGCACTTAACCACTACACCAAACAGGCTCTCCACTACTGGATTCAAATCTAGCTAAGGTGCTAATCCATGAGATAGTTTCAGATTGGATAGTCATGTTGGTCTGAAGTAGAACAGCTAGATTTGACTCCAGGACTGTGGAGACCAACAAATTTTTTTGGGGGGCATGAACTTTCGAGGGTCAAATATCCCTTTGTCAGATACCCGTTAATCCATGAGACGTTCGTGAGAAGTTCAGCTGGCTATGAACTGAGGGAAAGTAAGCATTTCTCTTCACTTAAATCACAGGCATTCACAGGAAATGATAAGCAGCAGACTAGCAAACACCCAAATGTATCTTAAGTATAGACGTCTTTGTAGGGCCTACAAGGATCTTTCTGTTTGGTGTAGTGGTGAAGTAAGCGGACTCTAATCAGGGAGAACCGGGTTTTATTCCCCACTCCTTCACTTGCACCTGGATGGATGTTCTTGTGTCAGTCACAAGCTCTGGCACAGCTGTTCTTGAAAAAGAGCAGTTTCTGTCAGAGCTCTCTCAGCCCCACCTACCTCACAGGTTGTCTGTTGTGGGGAGGGGAAGGGAAAGGAGTTTGTAGGCCGCTCTGAGACTCCCTTGGGTCGTGAACAGTGGGGTACAAATCCAATCTCTTCTTCTTCTGAATCAAACCAGATTTCTTCAACCTAATCCCAACTGCAGATGATACCTGAATTTTTCTCTGAGCTTGGAACACGGAGGAATCTTGACAGTGGGTAGTTGTGTTGGGGTGTAATCACTCAAGCAGTTTGGTCCGGCA
Organism: Gekko gecko; assembly: GCA_029375565.1. Taxonomy (NCBI): domain Eukaryota; kingdom Metazoa; phylum Chordata; class Lepidosauria; order Squamata; family Gekkonidae; genus Gekko; species Gekko gecko. The sequence goes on along the minus strand of JAPDNY010000007.1, from coordinate 10,614,423 downwards.
TAGCCACCCCCCTGTTCTGGATCAAATAGGCACGATCAAGCACACACGTATGGCTCCCATGCCCCGGTCATCTCTACCTCGCGCTAAACTGACTCCCACGTGGATTAAATAGCCACCATCAAATTCTGGTGGCTACCTTGGAGAGGCGCTTCCATGGTGGGTTTCCAGGAGTCTGATCACCTGGATGCATACTTCTTCACCCAAAGAGTGATTAATGTATGGAATTCACTGCCACAGGAGGTGGTGGCAGCTACAAGCATGGACAGTTTCAAGAGGGAATTAGATAAACATATGGAGCAGAAGTCCATCAGTGGCTATTAGCCACAGGGTATAGATGGGAACTCTCAGGCTGGGGCAGGTGATGCACTCTATTCTTGGTGCTGGAGGGGGCAGCAGTGGGAGGGCTTCTAGTGTCCTGGCCCCACTGATGGACCTCCTGATGGCACCTGGTATATTTTGGCCGCTGTGTGACAGAGTGTTGGATTGGATGGGCCATTGGCCTGATTCAACATTGGCTTCTCTTATGTTAAGAACATAAGAACATAAGAGAAGCTTATGTTCTTATGTAAACTGGTTCTCTCAAATTAGAGTCCGCACACCAAACCACTACACCAAACTGGCTCATATAGAATGTGGCCTGGAGCACATGTGCACCTGTCTGCTTTTGCGCGCACACATCGGGAAGTAGAAAAAACAACAACAACCCAGCGTTGGATCCATGGTTGTGGCACACTATCAATGTGAACAACCAACCACGGGCCCGCAGCACTATGATTTTGGCTTAAGGGTTGCTGTGTGATCTATGCAAAGCGTCCCAAACTCAAGTGGCTTATTCAGAGCCAATATACTGCCGCGACAAACCGTTGGTGTGGCCACACCCTTCGTCTGTCTGTAGCAGTAGAGAAGAGCAAGATTTCAGTAGCATCTTTAAGACTAACAACATTTGTGGCAGGGTATGAGCTTGCGAGAGTCACCGCTCACTTCTCCAGATACCTATCTGACCAGTGACTCACGAAACTTCGTACCCTACCACAAATTTTGTTCGTCTTCATGGAGGAATCTTGTCCTTGCAAGCACCGGCTGGGGCAGGAATTCTTACATTTCCCCTCGACGACAGGGTCCATTTCATTTCCACAACACCACCACCGAGTTGTCCCAAGAACAAAACAGAGCCGTAGGGACCAATGTTCCCTCTAAGCTGTGGAGCCTTGTGAGCAAAAATTCTACTTCGTGAGCTACTGGCATTCAAGTTGTGAGTGAGCGATTTGGCTACTTCATAGATTAGTTTGCTCTGGAGCAAATCCTGTCTGAGCGAAGACAGCAATGTGTGAGCCGGAGGCTAAAAAAACTGTGAGCTAGCTCACACTAACTCAGCTTAGAGGGAACGCTGATAGGGATTATGGGTAATTCTCCGCTGGTGTGGCGCAAAAGAACATGCATTCCCCCAGCAAACAAATACAATCCCTGTATGGGAAGGCGTAAAAAGAAAAACTTCCTCCGCTAGAGAGAGGATGTGGAGGAGGAGGCAGGGGGTTATATGCCTCAGGACCCTCCGGTTCTGCCGTCGCTGGGAAGCAGCATCCAGGTTCCGCACCGGTTGCGGACCAGATGTTCAATCCGGCGCCGCGATTGGAAGGTTGCGACAAAGCCCCGGAGAGCTGAATGACAACAATCTGTCAACTAGTCATCATTGTCTCGTGCCACCCCCCCCCCCCGCGCTCATATTCCATTATTCTCCACCTTATGTCACTGTTTTTAGTCAGTAAATTGTTCATTGTTTATTTCGGCTCCTTCTTTCCTTCGGATTTTTTTCTCCCCCCCTTCTTCAATTTTAATGACATTCTGCCACTGTGCCTGATCTTCAGAGAGCCGGCGTCCCTCGCCTCTGACGGGAAGGGAGGGGGCAAAAACGCAGGGAAGAGCCAAGGATGGCAATTACTCACGAGGATCCAGAGGTTCGGGTTTGTGGTGACATCCGGGGGGTAGGAGGTGTGATAAATGTGACTCTTTGGGTCCCACTCCCATCAGATTCCTTCGGGAAATGATGATAAAGTAATCATTTGCAGGGAGGAATCTGCACAGCTTTGGAAGGGTACCGCTCACACGAGCCAAAAGAAGCGGCATTATGTATTTGGGTAGGGGGCAGTGTTCCCTCTAAGCGGAGTCAGTGTGAGCTAGCTCACAGTTTTTTTAAGAACATAAGAACATAAGAGAAGCCAATGTTGAATCAGGCCAATGGCCCATCTAGTCCAACACTCTGTCACACAGAGGCCAAAATATACCAGGGGCCATCAGGAGGTCCAGCAGTGGGGCCAGGACACTAGAAGCCCTCCCACTGCTGCCCCCCCCAGCACCAAGAATAGAGTGCATCACCTGCCCCAGACTGAGAGTTCCCATCTATACCCTGTGGCTAATAGCCACTGATGGACTTCTGCTCCATATGTTTATCTAATTCCCTCTTGAAACTGTCCATGCTTGTAGCTGCCACCACCTCCTGTGGCAGTGAATTCCATGAGTTAATCACATATGTTAATATGTTAATATTCCATATGTTAATATGTTTTAGTCTCCAGCCCACGCCTTTTTGCCCTAGCTCAGGAAGGAGGACTCCAGAGAAACTAATTTATGCAGGAGCCAAATTGCTCGCTCACAACTTTAATGCCGGTAGCTCACAAAGTAGAATTTTTTGCTCACCAGACTCCACAGCTTAGAGGGATCATTGGTAGGGGGCAATGCTCCCTCTAAGCTGTGGATTCGTGTGAGCAAAAAATCTACTTTGTGAAGTACCGGCATTAAAGTCATGAGCGGGTGATTTGGCTACTGCATAAATTAGTCTGCTCTGGAGCCATCCCTTCCTGAGCTAAGACAAAAAAGTGTGTGAGCCGGAGGCTTAAAAACTGTGAGCTAGCTCACATGAACTCAGCTTAGAGGGAACTCTGGTAGGGGGTAGGCTATACTCTCAGTAGGCTAGACTCTTTGGATGGGGGCTCGAAAATAGCACTTTTGGGGGGATATGCGTGTCTGTATGTTATGTGCCACCAAGTCAGTTCCAGTACGGCGTAGTGGTGGGAGCTAGCGGCATGTAGTGGTTAAGAGTGGCAAACTCTAAATCGGAGAACCGGCTTTGATTCTTCACTCCTCCACATGAAGAAGGAGGAGAAGAGAAAAAAGACATTGGGTTTATGCCCCCCTTCACTACCCGAAGGCGTCTCAGAACGGCTCACCATCTCCTTTCCCTTCCCCTCCCCACAACAGACACCCTGTGAGGTAGGTGGGGCTGAGGGAGCACTTTTGAGGACTGCCCTTGAGAGAACAGCTCTGAGAGAACTTGGGACTGACCCACGGTCACACCAGCTGCACGTGGAGGAGTGGGGGATTCAAGCCTGATTCTCCCAGATTAGAGTTCGCACTCCTAACCACTATACCAAACTGGCTCTGCTGGGTGACCTTGGGCCAGTCACGGTTCTCTCAGAACTCTCTCCACCCCACCTGCCTCACAAGGTGCCTGTTAGGGGGAGAGGAAGGGAAGGAGATTGTAAGCTGCTTCGAGACACTCTAGAACAGAGAAAATCAGCATATAAAAATTTTCTCTCCTCCTTCTCCTCCCCCTCCCCTCCCCCTCCTCCTCCTCCTTCAGTGTAGTGGTTAAGTGCGTGGACTCTAATCTGGGAGGACCACATTTGATACCTGAGTTCTCAACCTGCAGCTGCTGGATGACCTTGGGCAAGCCATAGTTCTGTCAGAGTTGTCCTTGAAAGGGCAGTTCTTGAAAGAGCTCTCTTAGCCCCACCTACCTCATAGGGTGTCTGATGTGGGGTTGGGGAGGGAAAGGAGTTTCTAAGCCACTCTGAGAAGCCGAGTGAAGGACAGGGTATGAATCCAATCTCCTCCTCTTCCTCCACCATCCTCATCCTCATCCTCTTCTTCTCCTCCTTCTCCTCCTCCTTCTCCTCCTCCTTCTCCTCCTCCTTCTCCTCCTCCTTCTTCTTCTCCTTCTTCTTCTCCTTCTCCTTCTTCTCCTTCTTCTTCTTCTTCTTCTTCTTCTTCTTCTTCTTCTTCTTCTTCTTCTTCTTCTTCTTCTTCTTCTTCTTCTTCTTCTTCTTCTTCTTCTTCTTCTTCTTCTTCTTCTTCTTCTTCTTCCTTATCTTATGAAGCAACCACTGAAAAGAGAACTAGTGCCTCCAGAAGGGGCCTGTCTCCATGGCCACCGTGATTTACACAACAGGAAGTGCCCTAGAATGGCGTAGTCCTCTGAATCCCGGTGCCAGAAGTCCACATCAGGGGAAGGCCTTGGCCTCTCTGCCCTGTTGTTGGCCCTCCAGAGGAACTGTTTGGCCACTGTGTGAGACAGAATGCTGGACTAGATGGACCATTAGTCTGATCCAGCAAGGCTCTTCTCATGTTCTTATTGCTCTTACCTGGAGCAAATATTAACAATATGGTACAAGTAATTGGCAACCAGGTTCCTCCTCATCTGATCTTCAGGACAATCTACCGAAACCTTTCTTAACTGCCAAAAAGAGAGAGAGAAGGAGGGAGGAAAGGTCATCGCAATTACGTTTCCGGATCGGTCATAGGAAGGACACTTTGCTGCACAATCCTGCCCTCCTCTCTTGCATTCCTTCGCATGCATTAACCTTCATTTTATTTGATGAGCAAGTCTGATTTGTGTGTTTCTGTGTATATCATGAATAATTTCATTAAGAATCTTCCCGCACTGTATCTTTTGTTGCTTTTCTTCCCCCCATCGTCCTTAAAATATTTACAATTTGTAATGCATAATAAATATGGAAGAAGGAGGAGATGATTTCCCCGGGTTGACTATTATCGAAGGATGTCACGTCTTATAACCTTTCCCCCCCCCCGGCGTCTACCGTATTCCGTTCTCCAATTCAGCATCGGTGCGGCGTTATCTCAGCACGATGACGAGACAACAGCCACGTTGGCGCGCTCAGTCACTAATCATGTCTCTTTTGATTCGATTAGCATAGAAATGTTCTTGGATTTATGCAACATCAGGGGAAATGTGTTAAAAATACTTGCCAGTGCCCTTACGATTTATCTTGGCGCTTTGGAGAGGAAGAAAAGTTGCGGATGAAAGGAAAAAAGGAAAAAAAAAAAAAACCATGGTTCTCCGGTTGTGATCGATGGAAATTCTGCGGCCTCGGAAGATGCGTGCAGAATCTCGTTTTTGACCTGAGGGCGTGCTTGGCTTATTTAAATCGGGGTGGGGATGGGCCGACTGTGAAGTTTTGGTGCTTTTGTATGTCCCTTTCTCAAGCCAGAAAGAGCGCAGACCCAAACACACACGGTATGGTGGTAGCACAAGTGAACGGGATCCTAGGGATTTGGTGGACTCCAAAGTGAGTGGCTCAAGTGGTTAAGACGCTGAACTGCAGGCTGCGGGAGGTCAGTAGTTCAGCAGTTCGAGACCCGAGAGTGCCGCACGATGGGGTGAGCTCCCGTCTCTAGTTCCAGCTCCTGCCAACCTAGCAGTTCGAAAGCAAGAAATTGCAAGTAGATAAATAGGTACCACTTCGGTGGGAAGGGAACAGCGTTCCGTGCGCCTTGGTGTTTAGTCATGCCGGCCACATGACCACGGAAACGTCTTTGGGCAGCGCTGGCTCTTCGGCTTTGAAACGGAGATGAGCACCGCAACCCTAGAGTCGGATTCGACTGGCTTTTGAGCAAGGGAACCTTTACCTTTACCTTTAAAGTGAGTATGGGTAGGCAGTGTGATGTGGCAGCAAAGAAGGCAATATATATCTTAGGGTATATCAACAGATGCTTTCTTTCTTTCTTTCTTTCTTTCTTTCTTTCTTTCTTTCTTTCTTTCTTTCTTTCTTTCTTTCTTTCTTTCTTTCTTTCTTTCTTTCTTTCTTTCTTTCTTTCTTTCCTTCCTTCCTTCCTTCCTTCCTTCCTTCCTTCCTTCCTTCCTTCCTTCCTTCCTTCCTTCCTTCCTTCCTTCCTTCCTTCCTTCCTTCCTTCCTTCCTTCCTTTATAACCCGCCTGCCCTCCCCGCAAGCGGGCTCCGGGCGGCTCACATGCCTGGCACACTGTGCTATGGTTCACATACAGTTTAAAACATTTAAAACATTAAAACATTTAACACAATTAAACATTTAAAAACATTCAGCGATTTCAATGAAAGTGCAGTCCATAAGTGATAACCAAGATGGCATAATCTATCATGCGGGCTCAGGCAAATACAGGCTCCTGGGCGGTTTGGCTCGATCTCACTGCAGGCCGCCTCCGCCAACGATGTTAATAGTGGTCATTGGCGGTAGTGGTGGGCGGCTCCTAATTAAAGGCCTGGCGGAAGAGCTCCGTCTTGCAGGCCCTGCGGAACTGCACAAGATCCCGCAGGGCCCTGATCTCCTCTGGGAGCTCATTCCACCAGTAAGGAGCCACCACTGAGAAGGCCCTGGTTGTCGCCAACCTGGTGACTTTGGGACCTGGGAGGGTCAGCCTGTTTTGGGCCCCTGTACGCAGTGCTCTCTGGGGGGACATATGGAGAAAGGCGGTCCCTTAGGTATGCTGGACCCTTCCTAATAGAAGCCCTCCGGGGGCTGATCCAGCCCCGGGGCCACATGTTTGACACCCCTGCTCCAGGCTGATCCTACCTTCAGCAAGGGGTTGGAATAGATGGCCTGTAGGACCCCTTCCAGCTCTGTGATTCCATGATCTCTCTCTTTGAAAACCCTATGGGATTGTCATAAGTAGCCGCGAGCCTGGCCTCCCTGGGGCCTGGAATAACCAGTCGATGTTGCGTCCCCGACCGTAGTGCTCTCTGGGGTATACATTTAGGGTATGAGATGCGGTAGTATCCGACCCCAGTTGGGACATTCTGTCCAGTTCTCGGGGCCTATTTATTGGAACATAAGAACACAGGAAGATCCCTGCTGGATCAAACCAGTAGTCCATCTCAAACAGTGGCCAACCAGTTCCTCTGGATGACCAACAACAGGGCAGAGAGGCTGAGGCCCTCGCAATAACATAAGAAGAGCCCTGTTCGATCAGACCAATAATCCATCTAGTCCAGCATCCTGTCCCACACAGTGGCCAACCAATTCCTCTGGATGGCCAACAACAGGGCATAGAGGCCGAGGCCTTTCCCCGATGTGGCCTCCTGGCTCTGGGATTCAAAGGATTAGTGCCTCTGAATGTGGAGGTTCCCCTTAGTCACCATGGCCAGTAGCCATTGACTGACTGATCCTCCATGAATCCTTCTAATCCCCTTTTAAAGCTGTTGATTTGGATCCCTGTGTCCATCGCTACATCCTCTGGCAGCAAATTCCACATTTTAATCACTCTCTGTGTAAAGTAGTATTTCCTTTCGTTCATCCTGAACCTACTGCCCATCAGCATCACTGGATGACACCTTCATTGGGCTATCCGCTATGACACCAAAATTCTTTTTTTTTTTTTTTTTTTGCTCTCAGTTTCAGCTATACCTGAAATTGGGGGGAAATGTATGGCTCACTGAAGAAAAAAACAGTGTTCTATGAATTTTAACACAGGACTCAATTCATAATATTGACATCAAAATTTTGTATTGTGCTAATACCATCCTCTGTGGTTTTTGACCACAGATCTATATATACAACAACAAGAAGAAAAGATATTGGATTTATACCCTGCCCTTCATTCAGAGTCTCAGAGCGGCTTACAAACTGCTTTCCCTTCCCCTCCCCACAACAGACACCCTGTGAGGTCGGTGGGGCTGAGAGAGCTCTGAGACAACTGCACTTGAGAGAACAGCTCTGAGAGAACTTGTGAGTGACCCAGGGGTCTCCCCCCTGGATAAAATAACTGCTTTGGAGGGTGGGCGCTATAGCTTTCTATTCAGCTGTGGCCTTCCCCTTCCCAGACTCTGGCTTCTGTAGACTCCATCACAGGAACATCCAGGAATTTCCCAACCTAGAGTTGGCAACCCTAGTCAGGACTGACCCCAATGAGTTCCTCACAACAGCCTGGCAAGGGTTTCCTTCAGCCAATGGGAGAGGTGGAAATGGCCAACGTGTAAGACAATCATATGTATAGGATTATACTTGATAAAATCACTACACAAATTGTTGCTATGGCTGTTTTCGTGGTATTTTTCCATGTGGGCTTTTTTCCAGTCACTCTTAACCACTACACCAAATTGGCTCATAATTATGAAATGTACTTTATACAATGAATGTTACTTATGACAGATATTCGCAATAGAAAAACATAACAAAATGTGTTGTTGAAGGCTTTCATGGCCAAAGTTCATTAGTTGCTGTAGATTTTCCAGGTTGCGTGGCCGTGGTCTTGGCATTGTAGGACCTGATGTTTCGCCAGTAGCTGTGACTGGCATCCTCAGAGGTATAACACAGAAAGATGGAGTACTCTCTGTGTCAAGGTGAGCAGAAAAATGGTCGGCAGGTAATTTTTCTGCTCGCCTTGACACAGAAAGAGTGCTACAACTTTCTGTGTTATACCTCTGAGGATGCCAGTCACAGTTACTGGTGAAATGTCAGGTCCTACAAGGCCAAGACCACGGCCACACAACACGGAAAATCTACAGCAACTAATGACAAAACGTATTAAAATTTATGGAACATTGGTTCATCTTTGGTTAGTTATATATTTTTCTCTATATTTATACCTGAAATTGAGCTTTTTTGTCTCCAATGTGCATCGCTTGATTGCTTGTCTAAAGTATTCGAAAGGTTGTCATTTGGAGGAGGAAACGGAGCTATTGGTAGTGGAGGACAGGGCTTGTAATAATGGGTTTAAATTACAGGTTGGGAGATATTGGGGGGGTATTGGGGGGAGGGAGCTTTTTAACAGTCAGGGCAGTTCATTGGTTGAATTTGTTGCCCAGGTATGTCGAATCGAATGAATTGAATGAAATTATTCACGGTCATTGACCAACACATAAACCACTTTACATTTTGTAACATGGAAGGAAAACATCACATTAAAACAGAAGCAAAATTTTTAAGAATGATTATAAAAGGTATGTTGTGGATTCTCTCTCCTTGGAAAAAGGTGCAGAAAAGGGCAACTAGAATGATTAAGGGGGTGGAGCAACTTCCCTATGAAGAAAGGTTAAAGAGTTTAGGGCTCTTTGGCTTGGAGAAATGATGAATGAAGGGTGACGTGATAGAGGTTTACCATATTATAGACAGTATAGAGACAGTAGAGAAAGAAGTACTTTTCTTCCTTTCTCACAATACAAGAACTCGTGGGGGCACTCCATGAAATTAATGAGCAGTCAGGTTAGAACGGATAAAAGGAAGTGCTTCTTCACCCAAAGAGTAATTGACATGTGGAATTCACTGCCACAGGAAGTTGTGGAGATTACAATCTTAGACAGCCTCAAGAGGGGATTGGATAAACATACGGAACACAGGTCCATCAGTAGCTGTGAGCCACAAGGTATAGATAGATTTGGGCTGTAGTGGCTCAAGTGGTTAGGACGCTGAACTGCAGACTGGAAGGTTGGTAGTTCGGCAGTTCAAGACCCGAGTGCCGCAAGATGGAGTGAGCTCCCATCCCTGGTCCCAGCTCCTGCCAACCTAGCAGTTTGAAAGCAAGAAATTGCAAGTAGATAAATAGGTATCACTTCGGTGGGAAGGTAACAGCGTTCCATGCACCTCAGTGTCTAGTCATGCTGGCCACATGACCAGTTTCAAGTTTAAAGTATAAGCCATTGGCCATAACAAAACAGAATAAATACACAGATCTTATGCATAAGGCCACATGACCACAGAAACATCTTCGGACAGCGTTGGCTCTTTGGCTTGGAAACGGAGATGAGCACTGCATCCCTAGAGTCGGATTCGACTGGCTTTCAAGCAAGGGAAACCTTTACCTTTACCTATAGAATGAACATTGGGGCAGTGATGCTGTGAATGCTTGGTGCTTGGGGGCCAAGAGTGGGAGGGCTTCTGGGGTTCTGGCCCGTCTGATGGACCTCCTGATGGCACCCGTGTTTTGGCCACTGCGTGACACAGAGCATTGGACTGGATAGGCAAATAGCCTGATCCAGCTTGGCTTCTTTTATGTTCTTACAAAGTATTTAAGCAAAGATCAAACAATTGACAGGGACACTTTAAGTCATTCTGCATGGTGCAGGGGGTTGGACCGCATGCAAGGGTCTTTTGGGGGGGGAGCGCACCGGAGCACAGCTCCGGGAGCTCAGGAGCCAAGCCCCGCCCCCAGCCGGCGTCCCGGGGAGTCTTTCAGGCAGCCGAATGTCAATTTCAGCCCCATTATATCCTATGGGCCATTGAAGTCAATGGTGAAAACATCAGGTATATTCTGGGGGCTGGAGGGGAGGGGGTTTGAGGGAGGGGCTCCAAACTCACAGGGTAGCTGATGGAGCCTCTCCCCAAGATACCCACCAAGTTTCAAGAACATTGGATCAGGGGGTCCAATTCTACGGGCCCCTAAACAGGTTGCCCCTATTCCCTCCATTGTTCTCTATAGTGGGAAACAGAGTTACGTTTTTCCCACCATAGAGAACAATGGAGGGAATAGGGGCAACCTGTTTGGGGGCCCATAGAATTGGACCCCCTGTTCCAATGTTCTTGAAACTTGGTGGGTATCTTGGGGAGAGTCTCCACCAGCTATCCTGTGAGTTTGGAGCCCCTCCCTCAAACCCCTCCTCCAGCCCCCAGAATATACCCTATGTTTTCACCATTGACTTCAATGGCCCATAGGATATAATGGGGCCGAATTGCCGTCCTTTCGTTCTCTCTTTTTCCTCTTTCCCTCCTTCTTCTCTTCTCTCTTTCTTTCTTTCCCACCTTCTTCTCTTTTCTTTTTTCCTTCTTTCCCTGTTTCCCTCCTTCTTCCCTCTCTTTCTTTCCCTCCCCTTTCCTTCTCTTTCTTTCCCTCTTTCCTTCCTTCTTTCCTTCTCTCTACTCTCTCTCTTTCCTCCTTCTGTGGCCCAACTCTCATGAGAAGGAGTTTAAACTTTAAATGCCTTCTCTCTTAGCTCCCCCACTCAGACCAGCTGGAGAAGGGAAGGGGAGGCTTTTGAAGATGCCTCCCCTCTTTTGCTTCCCCTTCTGACATCACTTCCGGTGATGTCAGGGGGCGTGGCATATGCTAATAGCCTAATAGCTCATTAGCATACCATATGCTAATGAGCTCCTGCAGCTGTTTTTCTACGAAAAGACCCCTGACCGCATGGCCTGTAAGCCCCTTCCAATTTTTATGGTTCTATAATCCCAAACCAAATCTGTTCACTTCCACCAGGCTTTCTGCAAGGGTAGCCCTTTTTAATCATGGAACAGAGACGGGGTTGCAATTGCTTCCCCAGTATCAAGGAACACAGGTCCATGAAACATGAAAAATTTAGTGCCATGTAAAACTAGCCCTACATTTATTTGTCTGAATCTTAAATGCCAGCAGTCAGGGGTCATTTCCTAGAAAAAAAGAGGTGCAGGAGCTGATTTCCATAACTTTTCTGCATATGCCACACCCCCTGACAAAGGGCAGGCATGTTTAAAATGAGTTAAGGCATATGCAAATGAGTTTAAATCCCCCCCCTTCCCTGAGTCTCTACACAAAAGTGGAGGAAATAATGAAGGGGACATAACGAAAGGGCTGCCAGGCAGAGGCAGCAGTTTATCTTAAAATGGCTGCCAATCTGGTAGTCCTTCTGGAGGGGGGAGGTGCTCCCGAGGGGACAATCGGGCTGCCATACCTCCCTGTCTACATTTCCCACATTTGAAGAAAAAGCGTGGGAAAGTAGGGACCCACCCAGGGGGCAGAGCCACCCAGATAAAGGCTTCTGCTCAGCCAGGGAGGGCTTAGTCTCAGCCTTCATCTTAGTCTTGGACTATAGCTTTGAGGGGCTGTGGGTAGATGGGACTCTTGCTATCTCATATTCCATGGGCCATCCCGGCCACTATAAATCGTGGTGGAGAGCCAGGCGCGTGGCAGTACTGGTGAACAGTCTTGAGGGAGGGGCTGAAGTTTCACTCCATCAACAAAGAGAGGGAGAACGAATTCTATCCTGAGGCCACAACCTCCAGAGGTGGAGAGGATGTGTGTAGGGACAGAGGAAGTTAAAATCCAAAACTGGCTGTGAAGATTTTCTGGAGGATCTTTCCAAATTGGGTATATGGGCAATCAGGCTTCAAGAGGGAATTCGATAAGCATATGGAGCAGAAGTCCATCAGTGGCTGTTAGCCACAAGGTATAGATAAGAACTCTCAGTCTGGGGCAAGTGAGGCTCTGTATTCTTGGTGCTGGGGGGGGGGGGTCAACGGTGGGAGGGTTTCTAGTGTCCTGACCCCACTGGTGGACCTCCTGATGGCACCTGGTATTTTTGGCCACTGTGTGACGAAGTGTTGGACTGGATGGGCCGTTGGCCTGATACAACATTGGCTTCTCTTATGTTTTTATTCTGGGGCAAGTGATGCTCTGTATTCCTGGTGCTTGGGGGGGGGTCAACAGTGGGAGGGCTTCTAGTGTCCTGGCCCCACTGGTGGACCTCCTGATGGCCCCTGGTATTTTTGGCCACTGTGTGACAGCGTGTTGGACTGGATGGGCCATTGGCCTGATCCAACATTGGCTTCTCTCTTATGTTCTTATGTTCTTAAATGTGATTCAGTGAAACTAAGTACAAAGAGACAGATGCCGGGGAGAAAACTTTTGCAATTTCAGACACACACTGAATTATCAGTGACTAATCAGGAGAGAGATCTCGGGGTCACAGCAGATGGGCTTCCGAAAATGTCACTGACACAGCAGTCAAAAAGGTGCGCTCTTAGTTGAGAACAATTAGGACAATTGTAAGAATCAAGCCATGAGTGATCAGATGACTTTTTTATAAATCCGCCCTGCAGCTTCATTTGGAACCCATTATCCAATTCAGTCCCCACCCCTGGGAGAAGGATATTTAACAAAAATAGAATAGAAAAGGCCATCTAAATCATCAAAGGCCTGGAGCATTTCCTCTATGAAAAATATATATTATTTCTGGTGTAGAAAAGGTTTATATGATGGTGGGAGAACGTGCTGTCAAGTCACAGCCTACTTATGGCAACCCCTTCGAGTTTTCAAGGGAAGAGACAGAGGTAATTGGCCATTGCCTGCCTCTGCAGAGAGACCCTGGTCTTCTTAAGAACATAAGAGAAGCCAATGTTGGATCAGGCCTATGGCCCATCCAGTCCAACACTCTTTGTCACACAGTGACCAGAAATACCAGGTGCCATCTGGAGGTCCACCAGCAGTTCCAGAACTCCAGAAGCCCTCCCACTGTGCCCCCCAAGCATCGAGAATAGAGAGCATCACTGCCCTAGACAGAGTGTTCCATCTATACCTTGTGGCTAATAGCCACTGATGGACCTCTGCTCCATATGTTTATCCATAAGGACATAAGAGAAGTCACTTTGGATTGAGAACATAAGAGAAGCCATGTTGGCTAATAGCCACTGATGGAACTCTGCTCCGTATGTTTATCCATAAGAACATAAGAGAAGTCACTTTGGATTTAGAACATAAGAGAAGTCATGTTGGCTAATAGCCACTGATGGACCTCTGCTTCATATGCTTATCCATAAGAACATAAGAGAAGTCACTTTGGATTGAGAACATAAGTCATGTTGACTGATAGCCACTGATGGACCTCTGCTCCATATGTTTATCCATAAGAACATAAGATAAGTCACTTTGGATTGAGAATATAAGAGAAGCCATGTTAGCTAATAGCCACTGATAGACCTTTGCTCCGTATGTTTATCCATAAGAACATAAGAGAAGCTGTGGTGGATCAGGCCAGTGGCCCAGCCAGTCCAACACTCTGTGTCACACAGTGGTCAAAACCCAGGTGCCATCAGGAGGTCTACCAGTAGATCCAGAACTCCAGAAGCCCTCTCACTATGCACTCCCCTTGAGAACCAAGAATGACGTCCCATCCAGATGCAAACCAGGACCAACCTTGCTTAGCTTCCAGGATCTGATAAGATGGGGCTAGCGTGGACCATCCCGGTCAGGGTTCATGAACGACGGCCAGGATTGCCAACCTCCAGGTAGTGGCTGGAGATCTCCTAGAATTACACCTGCTCTCCAGGTGAGTGAGGTCAGTCCCCCTGGAGAAAATGGCTCCTTTGGAGGGTGAACTTTATGGCTATACCCTGCTGAGGTCTTTCTTCTCTCCAAACCCCACTTTGCCCAGACTGCAACCTCCCGAATCTTCAGGTATTTCCCAATGAAGAGTTGATCACCTTACCATTTGCAGTGCAATTCTGAGGGACGGTTGCCACCCGAAGGCCACAACGCTGTGTGTGATTACACTGTTGTCGTGTTCTCCTCTGGCAAAACGGAGCCACACTTCAACAGAAAAATAACAGGATGGGACTTTTTTTTTGTATTTCAGAAATAATCTTGCCACAGGAGCTCTTCGTGGTCCTTGGCCTCTTTAGGACCAATGGGTGGGTCCGGTCTGTTGGCTTTTAAACACCAAAGAAATGAACCCTGGCAAGGTTTCAAAGGCACATTTTAATGAGGCTCGACTCTGAATAATAATCAGATCAGATGCTGATAATCAGTGTAATCAAAGTGTCCATGTTAATTGTCATTTTTTAAAAAACAGAAAGACAGAAAGAAGAAGCTTTAAAAGCTCATCAAGTGGAAGTCCGTGGTGCTACAAGCCAGGGGATAGCCTTGCTTCCTCAAATGTCTTTGCTCTTCTGACACCTCTCATTTCAGAAGCAAACTAGCTCCAACCGCGGGAGATCCATACATTTCGGTAATACTGAAAGCAGCCACGGAGGGGGGTGGGACAGGTGTGGCCTGTGGTGTTGATATAACACATGGAATTCACTGCCAGAGGAGGTGGTGGCAGCTCCAAGCATGGACAGTTTCAAGAGGGAATTAGAAAATATATGGAGCAGAAGTCCATCAGTGGCTATTAGCCACAGGGTATAGATAGGAGCTCTCGGTCCAGGGCAAGTGATGCTCTGGGTTCTTGGGGGCGGTCAACATTGGGAGGGCTTCTAGTGTCCTGGCCCCACTGCTGGACCTCCTGATGGCACCTGGTATATTTTGGCCACTGTGTGACAGAGTGTTGGACTAGATGAGCCATTGGCCTAATCCCTTTGCCTTCTCTTATGTTGTTATGTTCTTATAAAAGGAGAAGGGATTTAACCCTTTCCACTCTGCCTAATCTCACCCCTCTATCCTTGTGCCATTGCACAGAGTGAAACATGCTGACACCAGTACACTCTTTTAACCTCTGCATTCAGAGGCGGTAAACTTCTGAATCCCAGTGCCAGGAGGCAACGTCCGGGGAAGGCCTTGGCCTAGGGTGGCTGGAGGTGGCTGGAGACCTTCTGGGATTACAACTCATCTCCAGGTGACAGAGATCAGTTCAGCTGGAGAAAATGGCCACTTTGGACTCTATGGCATTATAGAATCATAAGACTTGGGACGGGCCATACAGACCATCTAGTCCAACCCCCTCTGCCCAATGCAGGACCAGCCGAAAGCATCTCTGACAAATATTGAAATCTGTCAGTGAAGGGGAGCTCACCACCTCCCTCAGCAACTGATTCCACCTTTGAACCACTCTGACCGTGAAAAAGTGTTTCCTAATATCCAGCCAATACCTTTCTGCATGTAAATTAAACCCGTTGTTTCGGGTCCTCTCCTCCGCTGCCAACTGGAACAGCTCCTCGCCCTCCTCCAAATGTCAGCCTTTCAGATATTTAAAGAGAGCACTCGTGTCCCCCCCCTCAATCTCGTCTTCTCCAAACTAAACATTCCCAAGGCCCTTAGCTTTTCCTCATAGGGCTCAGTTTCCAGACCCCTGATCATCCTCGTCACTTTCTTCTGCACTCTTTTGATTTTGCCCACATCCTTTTTGAAGTGAGGCCTCCAGAACTGCACACAGGACTCCAGGTGTGGCCTGACCAAGGCAGTATACAGAGGGGCTATGACCTCCTGCGATTTCAATGCTATGGCCTTTTTAATACAACCCAAGACTGTTTTTGCCTTTTTTTTGCCACTAGATCACACTGACTGCTCATATTTAGTTTAGAAGTAGAGGAAGAAGAAGAGATTGGATTTATACCCCACCTTTCACTACCCAAAGGAGTCTCAAATGCCTTTCCCTTCCCCTCCCCACAACAGACACCCTGTGAGGTAGGCAGGGCTGAGAGAGCTCTGATACAAACTGCTCTTTTTCAAGAACAGCTGTGCCAGAGCTTGTGACTGACTCAAGGTCACATTGGCAGGTGCAAGTGGAGGAGTGGGGAATCAAACTCGGTTCTCCCAGATTACAGTCCATGCACTTAACCACTACAACAAACTGGCTCTCCTTTACGGTCCATCCTTACCCCAAGATCTCTTTGGCATACACTACTCCCCAGAAATGTATCTCCCATCCAGTATTTGTGCTTGACATTTTTGTGGCCCAGATGTAATGCTGTGCATTTATCCTTGTTGAATCGCATCCTGTTTGCAATTGCCCAGTTCTCCAGAGTATTCAGGCCTTGTTGAATTTTAACACTATCTTCTTTGGGTGTTTGCTACTCCTCCCAATTTGGTATCATCAGCTAAGTCAGAGAAGGTTCAGCTATTGACAGCAAACCCAACTCTCTGAAGCCCTTAGCAACACCCTCCCAACCTCTGGCAAATTTAATGAGTAGCCCTTCTACCCCTTCATCCAGATCATTGATAAACAATATTGAAAAGTACCAGGCCCAAACCCGAGCCCTGCGGCACCCCGCTGGACACCTCCCTCCAATCTGATGAAATGCCGTTGATCACCACTCTTTGGGTGCAGTCCTCTAACCAGTTCCCTATCCACCAACCTGTCCTACAGTCCAGTCCACAGTCTTCCAGTTTGCCCATCAGAATGTCATGGGGAACCTTATTAAAAGCTTTACTGAAATCCCGGTAAATCACATCAACAGAGTTCCCACGATCCAGTAAGCTTGTCACACGATACCCTGTTGAAGTCTCTTTCCTCCTCAGATTCCACCTCCCCCCAATCTCTAAGTATTTCACCACTGAGAGCAAGTGTGGTGTAGTGGATGAGAATGGTGGACTCTGGAAAGCCAGGTTTGATTCCCCGCTCCTCCTCCGCATGAAGTCTGCTGGGTGACCTTGAGCCAGTCCCAGTTCTCTCAGGACTCTCTCAGCCCCACCTGCCTCACAAGGTGCCTGTTGAGGGGAGAGGAAGAGAAGGTGATTGTAAGATGCTTTGAGACTCCTTAGGGTAGAAAAAAGTGGGGTATAAGATAACTCCTCTTCTTCTTCACGGTTCCACTGTGGTTCATGAGTAGTGTACCATTAATTCCACCGTTCTTTGCATAAGAACATAAGAGAAGTCATTGTTGGATGAGGCCAATGGCTCATCGAGTCCAACACTCCATGTCACACAGTGGCCAACACCTAGGTGCCATCAGGAGGTCCACCAGGAGGGCCAATTCCTCTGCCCTGCAAGTTCCTCTCTTCGCAGGCTCCTTTAATATCTAAACCTGCTCCCTTGGTACCTTGTTCCTTCCTGTTCTTGGATATGAAAGGTAGACAACTTGATGTTAAAAAGGTGTTCTTTAGATTTGTCATTCACCCGCTAACATAAGAATATAAGAACATAAGTGAAGCCAATGTTCAATCAGGCCAATGGCCCATCTAGTCCAACACTCTGTCACACAGCGGCCAAAATATACTAGGTGCCTTCAGGAGGTCCACCAGTGGGGCCAGGACACTAGAAGCCCTCCCGCTGCTGCCCCCTCCAGCACCAAGAATAGAGTGCATCACCTGCCCCAGACTGAGAGTTCCCATCTATACCCTGTGGCTAATAGCCACTGATGGACTTCTGCTCCATATGTTTACCTAATGCCCTCTTGAAACTGTCCATGCTTGTAGCTGCCACCACCTCCTGTGGCAGTGAATTCCATATGTTAATCACTCTTTGGGTGAAGAAGTATTTCCTTTTATCTGTTCTAACCCAACTGCTCAGCAATTTCATGGAGTGCCCACGAGTTCTTGTATTGTGAGAAAGGGAGAAAAGGACTTCTTTCTCAACCTGCTCAATCCCATTCATAATCTTATAAACCTCAATCATGTCACCCCTCAGCCGTCGTTTCTCCAAGATAAAGAGCCCCAAGCATTTTAACCTTTCTTCATAGGCTATTGTCATTTGCAGGGGTCATTTCCTAAAAAAGAGGTGCAGGAGCTCATTTGCATAACTCATTTGCATATGCCACACCTCCTGAGAAAGGGCAGGCATGTTTAAAATGAGTTATGCAAATGAGGGGGATCTAACCCCCCCCCCAAGTCTCTCCACAAAAGCAGAGAGGCTCAGGGGGAAAGGCAAACATGGCTGCCTCCCTGCCCTCCCCGTATCCAGTGAACCTGCCATGGTGGGCTAGCTGGAGATGGGAAGAGCAGGGAGGCAGTCATGCCTGGGTTCCATGCCCGATCTTCTCCAGGCATTTAAATCCCCCCTGATGGGGGCGGGGCCTGATGGGGTGGGTGGGGGCAGGGCCTGGGCTCCTTACTGCCGGAGCACCGCTCTGGGGTGCTCCGGCAGAAAATGATCCCTGGTCATTCAGCATCTGAAATCACTCCACTTTCCAATATGTAGGACAGATGGACTCACACTCTAGCTGTATCTGAAGAATTGAGCAGCAACTCACAAAAGCTCCTCCCCTGCCACAGATTTTGTCAGTCTTTATGGTGCTCCTGGACTCTTGCTTTTTTTCAACTCTGCATTAAGAGGCAGTGATACAACGCTAGGAGGCAATATCAGAGGAAGGCCTTGGCTGCCATCTATAATATAATGGTTGGCTCTTATCCTCTAGCTAGCCATTCCACCTTTCAATGAACCTTATCTTTCAAGACCTATGGTGAGGACCAGTACTCCCTCTATACTGTGGAGCAAAAATTCTACTTTGTGAGCCACTGGAATTAAAGCTGTGAGTGAGCAATTTGGCTACTGCATAAATTAGTTTGCTCTGGAGCTATCCTTCCCAAGCTGGAGGCTAAAAAACCCATGAGCTAGCTCACACTAGCTCAGCTTAGAGGGAACACTGGTGAGGACTATGACCTCAATACACGTCAGTGGTTTCAGAGAGCCAGTTTGGTGTGGTGATTAGGAGCACAGACTCTATTCTGAGAGGACCAGATTTGAGTGCCCACTTCTCCACATGTAGCCAGCTGGGTGACCTTGGGTCAGTCACAAGTTCTCTCAGAGCTGTTCTCTCATGAGCAGTTCTCAAAAGAGCTCTCTCAGCCCCACCTACCTCACAGGGTATCTGTTGTGGGGAGGGGAAGGGAAAGGCGATTGTAAGCCACTCTGAGACTCCTTCGGGTAGTGAAGGGCGGGGCATAAATCCAATCTCTTCTCTCTCTCTTCTCTTTAGTTCCTATGATCTTCAGGTAATGGATCTCAGGGAAAGACCTCCATTCCCAGCTCTAAAGGCAACTGCTACTTGGAGTCAATAGTACTAGGACAGATAGACTCTTCCTCAGAGTCTCAATAAGGTCACTTTTATATATTAAGATAATAATTAAGTCGTAAGATTCAGCAGAAGACAAATAATTATATTCCTCTTCAAACAACCCCCTGCCTGATGCCAGGGCCGTGCTTACTGATGTGGCTCATCCCAAAGGACTCCGAAGATGGTTTTTCTGAGATCTTTCCTCCCAGGCATGACCAACTCTTTTTACAGAAGCAAAGTTCTCTGAGGAAAACTCTCCAAAGCTGATTACCTGTCCCCAGAGCTTCTCGTTCCTCCTTTGAGATTTTTTTTCTCTCTTAACATCAGGGGCTCCACCGAAACTTATGAATTAAAGTGGAAATTGAAAGTATTCAAACATAAATTAATTTATACCCGAGGGTGATTCGTGCCAACTAGCAATAAATATGCTGGACTTTTTTTTTTTCTCTCTTGAAAGGGTAATTTGGATGAATAGAGGCCGGCAGAAAAAAAGCAATCAAGGGCAAGAAAGAGGCATGCGTGCGCTATAAAGGATCAGGTAGAGGAGAGATACGGTGAGGGAGATTAGAAGGAAATTGAAGGGAAGGCGCCACGAAAACAGACGAGGCAGATTGGGTTGCCTTTGAATGGCTCGGCAGATGATTTGTTATCTCAGCTTCTTGTCAGCTATGGAGACCGTGATGGAACAGGCCTGCTCTGACTGCCAGACCCTGTTCTGCCTGCCCCTTTGGATTCCAGGAGGGTGCTATTCCACTTCCTGCCACTAGGGCATGCTGCCACCACCTGCTCAATTTAGGGGTGGTTCTTCTTCTTCTTCTTTCATAAATGGAGTTGTGGTTGTCTTAAGGCTCAATATAATTCAGATCCAAAGGAAGATTCCAGGGCACTTGGAGGTACCTGCTAGGTCAAAGAGGGAGAAGGAAACAGTTCCAAAGAACATTTTCCACCTAATTCCAAGGATGCTGTTGATGTTCTGAATCACCACTTGAAGTCAGTAATGGGCTGGATGATTAAACTGAACCTTAATCCTGATAAGGCAGAGGTTCTCTAGTCTAGTAGAATGGCAGACATGGGACATGGCGTCTTCTAATTTCAATGGGACTATACTCCCCTTGAATACCAGGCCCACAGCTAGCGAGTGCTACTCAACACAGCAGTCACCTCAGAGCTCTCTCAGCCCCAGCTACCTCACAGGGTGTCTGTTGTGAGGAGGGGAAGGGAAAGGAGTTTGTAAGTGACTCTGAGACTCCCTTGGGTAGTGAAGGGCAGGGTATCGATTCTTCTTCTTCTTCTTCTTCTTCTTCTTCTTCTTCTTCTTCTTCTTCTTCTTCTTCTTCTTCTTCTTCTTCTTCTTCTTCTTCTTCTTCTTCTTCTCCTCCTCCTCCTCCTCCTCCTCCTCCTCCTCCTCCTCCTCCTCCTCCTCCTCCTCTCTAAAGGGCCTTATCCTTCCATTAATTATGCTAAATCATCCATAATTATCCTTTCTTTATTCTTCCTGGATCAATCTAATCAAGCTAACAATCAGAGTATTGTGCTAGATGGGCATAGATGACCTTCTTTTCAAGAGCAAAGGTCAAAATTTGGGGAGTTCCACCAAGGAAGACGGTTATCATCAGCAGGAATAGTATCACAAAGGAAGCCAACTGTTGATTACTTCTGTATACACACACTGCGGGGGGGAAAATCAATTCATATCAGGATTTTTTTAAAAAAAGAAAGAAAGGGAATGAAAAAAAAGCACAACAGCTAAATTTGGGGCCTAAATTTACTTGTCCGTGTCTGATTAATTAAGCTCCCGGCTTTTCCGATACTCCCCACAGATTTTGTCCCTGCCTTTGATTAATTTAATTAAGTATTTCCCAGCCTTGGCTCCCCCAAGGGACGTCATGTGGAAGATACTAAATACGACTTTTGGAGAAAGTTGGAAAGGGGGGGGGGGCAGGTTAAGATGTTAATTTTGCACTACTTCAAAAGATGTTTTGAAGATGTTGCACTGCTTCAAAAGATACTTTGAAGAAGCTCCTGCAGTGGGGTGGCGATAGTAATCCTTAAAATGAGTTCATCCCCCCCACCAAGAAACACTTCCATACAACCCATTAACTCCATAGAAGGTTCTTGTTGTTGTTGCCAAGCCATACTCAACTTGCGGCACTCCCATGGGGTTTTCAAGGCCAGAGACATTCAGATGTGGTTTGCCATGACCTGCCTCTGCGTGGCGACCCTGGACTTCTTGGTGGTCTCCCATCCAAATCCAAATCCACTCCAAATCCAGTTGGTGTTTAGCTTCTGAGAACTGACGAGGGGTGGTTCTGTACTGGCTTTCCCCTACGTTGTTTTACCAAACCCACCTCGGAACAGAAATTCCCAGCTGCATTGCATGCCGCTCTCACTTCCTTTGATCATCGGGTTTTATGGTACCTTCTGCATAGACTTACGGCCGTTCAGGGGTACTTCACAGTCAGTATGGTGTTGCATCCCTCAAAAGTCCTACTTGACCCTAGAAGTTCACGGTGTGAAAGTGAGACACAGAAGCATTTTGAGATACTAGGAACTGCAGTGTCTTTCATGTTCTTCTATTCTTGTCTGAATGCTACGCTGTGTGGTCCCGATGTAAACTTGTCCACAACGGCATGGTAGGCGGTATACTCCTGCAGAAGTGAGGGGGTCTCTTCTGTCTTTTGCCGATCGTAGCATCTGTTGTATTTTTCTGGTGGGTCTGAATACTGTTTGTAGGTTGTGTTTTTTCATAAGTTTTCCCATCTGATCCGTGATTCCTTTGGTATATGGCAAAAACACTTTTCCTGTGGGAGACTGTTTTTCCTCAGTTGTTTGTTTTACCTTTGGTTTAATCACTCTTCTGTTTTCATTCTTGGAGTAGACATTTGCTTGAAGTGCATGGTTAAGATGATTTAGTTCATCACTGAGAAAGTGTGGTTCACATATCCGTCTTGCACGGTCTTGGCCAACCTGAAAAATCAGCAGTGGCTGAACATAGCCTAACGCAAACAGGACGCAGCATTTGGTTCCAAGACACTGAAAGACTGGACAACACTTCCAATTACCATGTCAGATTACACAGGGAAGCCATTGAAAGTCATAAACATAAACACAATTTCAGCAGGAAAGAAGAGAGTTTAAAACTAAATAGGGCATGGTTTCCTGTCCTGGAAAACACAAAATGCTCTACAGCTGACAATAGCATTCCACACACCAAAGAACCTCCTCAGGAAACAGGAAACCTCCTCAGGAAACAATCCATAGACAAAAGAACCTCCTCAGGAAAGCTCCTCCATTAGCATGTTCATAGCCTGGAGAACTCCCACAAGATAATGACTCAGCCCGACCCCACCTTCCAGGGTAGATATAAATTACCTGCCTACCATTTTTCTTCTCACCTTGACACAGAGAGTACTCCATCTTTCTGTGCTATACCTCTGAGGATGCCAGTCACAGCTGCTGGTGAAACATCAGGTCCTACAATGCCAAGACCATGGCCATGCAGCCCGGAAAATCTACAGCAACTGTTAAGTATTTCTCACGTTTTGCTAAATAATGTCATTTAAACCTCAAGTACAGGTACTGGTCCCCAGTTTCATCTGTAAAGTGAATTCACATTGGCTTTTCTTAGGAACAAGTATAAAACTTGCCTTATGACAACTGGAGACGGTGACGACGGTGGCAGACAAGTGGCAGGCAGGCAGCAGCTGGAAGAAAAGGACTGGAACTGGCACAAATCCACCCAATTGTGTTATTTTGCTTTATTAAGAATCTCACTGTCAGTCTGGATTGTTTTATATAAGGAATTACTGATTGCTTCATTGCCTTAAATAGAGGTGTGTTGTTGTGGGGGTTTTTTTGCGTGTATCCTTTCTCCAGTTGTTCAAGCCCAGTTCCACCGCATTATTCTCTTCTGTTAAGAATCTTTTTGCTGTCAGACTTGAATTGTTTCACCATATTTTCTATCCTCTCATGCTGGCAATCCACCCAGCCACATTATTCTGTTTTAGGCCGAGGACAGACTGGCAATTTGCCCCGGGAAGGGACCCGGGCCGACAACGATTCAATACCGGAGTAAATGGAACGTTCACACAGGCACATCTGCCTGGCGTCCCCCACCCGTAGCCTACCGGTGCTCTTGCGCTGCACTGCTGGATTAAAAAAACACCTGATAAAAGCCATCGCAAATCCGAAAGCCCATGTTTGTCGCACGTTTCTCCGCTTCCGGGGAGTCTGAACGCACAGGCGAAAAGCCAGGAGCAACCCGCGCTGGGCACGAGGCAGCAGCAGTGTGATTGGCTGCACTCTGCTCCACTGCCCAATGCGGTGCCGGCATTGCAGGGCAAAAAAAAAAATATCGGCAAAATGCGCTTATGCGCATGAGCGCTCATGCGAACATACACCCATACACCCATAGCCGAATTAATGGGGAAATGGCGAATATAGCATGCCTCTGGCGCGGCAGTCTGAACGCTCCCACGCGCCTCCATCCCGTATCTTCCAGCAGCGGCCCCCGCTGTGTGGACGGGAAAACCCGGTATAGTTTAATCCGGGGTTTTTTTGCGACGATTGGCTACCGGGGCAAACTGCCAGTCTGTCCTCGGCCTTAGTGGGGATCTTTGTTATTTTGTTCAAATGTGCTTATCATACTTCCTAATTCACTTACTGATTGACTGAAGTGTTCTTCTCATAAGAACATAAGAGAAGCCAATGTTGGATCAGGCCAATGGCCCATCCAGTCCAACACAATGGCCAAAAATACCAGGTGCCATCGGGAGGTCCACCAGTGGGACCAGGACACTAGAAGCCCTCCCACTGTTGCCCACCCACCCAAGAGCATCACTTGCCCCAGTCTGAGAGTTCCTATCTATACCTTGTGGCTAATAGCCACTGATGGACCTCTGCTCCAGATGTTTATCCAGTTCCCTCTTGAAGCCATTCTATTTGTAATCTGTCTTGGCCTTGACTGGGATAGTTCAGGCTAGTCTGATCTTGTCAGATTTTGGAAGCTAAGCAGGGTTGGCCCTGAGCAGTATTTGGGAGACCACCAAGGAATACCGAGGCTGCTACATAGTCCAAGGCAATGGCAAACCACCTCTGAATGTCTCTTGTCTTGAAAACCCTCTGGGATCACCATAAGATGTCTCTCTGACCTGGATGGTCCAGGATAACCCAATCTCATAAGATCATGGAAGCTAAACAGGGTTGGCCCTGGTTAGTTCTTGGATGGGAGACCACCAAGGAATACCAGGTTGCTATGCAGAGGTAGGCAATGGCAAGCCACCTCTGAATGCTTCTTGCCTTGAAAACCCTTCAGGGTCTCCGTAAGTCGGCTACAACTGGGTGGGTGGGGGATCTGCCCTGAGTGTCGGTGAGAAAGGTGGACAGCATTATCGATGCAATGAACATGACATTAAGCAAACTCCAGAGGATGGCGGAAGATGGGAGGGCCTGGCGTGATGTGGTCCATGGGGCCGCGAAGAGTCAGACTCGACTGTGTGACTGAACAATGACAAAAATCTATCTAAAGATCAGCTTACTGATCCCGACTGCGAGCAGGATATGAGATGGACTGGTGGATAATCTTGAATATATTTTTATTTTATTTTAGGGGGGGAAAGAGTGAGGGTACAGAAAAGAAAAAGGGGGGGGGAGAAAAAAAGTGGATTATACAACATAATTATAAGAACATAAGGAAATAAGAGAAGCCGATGTTGGATCAGGCCAATGGCCCATCCAGTCCAACACTCACACAGTGGCCAAAAATACCAGATGCCATCAGGAGGTCCAGCAGTGGGGCCAGGACACCAGAAGCCCTCCCACTGTTGACCCCCTGAAACACCAAGTATACAGAGCATCACCTGCCCCAGATTGAGAGTCCCTATCTATACCTTGTCGCTAATAGCCCCTGATGGACTTCTGCTCCATGTGTTGATCCAATTCCCTCTTGAAGCTGTCCATATTTGTAGCTGCCGCCACCTCCTGTGGCAGTGAATTCCATGTGTTAATCACACTTTGGGTGAAGAAGTACTTCCTTTTATCTATCCTAACCCTACTGCTCAGCAGTTTCATGGAGTGCCCATGAATTATGTTTGTCAAACACAATCACGTGGTACATAATGTATAGGACAGAGAATATTTTCCCTTTCACCCCCTTCATTATAATTTTTAAGGTATTATTGATAGAATGCAATATTCTTCTTTCTGTTGGGGCCAATTGTATCCATCATTTAAGATTTACATTTCAAATTTTGTAATTAATCTATTTTGACTATAACACTGGTTTCA
Source organism: Gekko gecko (assembly GCA_029375565.1). Lineage (NCBI taxonomy): Eukaryota > Metazoa > Chordata > Lepidosauria > Squamata > Gekkonidae > Gekko > Gekko gecko. The sequence goes on along the minus strand of JAPDNY010000007.1, from coordinate 10,588,696 downwards.
GGACCTTGAAGGCATTGATGGTGGCCCCAAATCAACTTAGCCATCATGCATTCCAGGTTTGCAGACAACAGCTTTTTCCCGACTACTTTGGACTCAATATGACTGCTTCTTTTTATGTATGCTTAATTAATTTCTATTTTTAAATAAAATAAAAAAAAATTAAGGCAATAAACAGTATGGTCAAACGAGAGAAAAAGAAAACAAGCAGAGAAACACATTCCACTTCAAAATATATGCATATGTTTGTGGTTAGCTAATTAATTGTCCAGATTTAATTACATATGTCTCTCTGTCCATAGACTTATGACATCCCATAGTCTAATTATCCTTTGAGGATCTTGTTGTAGTAGTGAACTTAGTTTTAACAGTTTAAACTTCTCTTTTACTTTAATCATCCAGTTCTAGGTCTATGATTTGACTTCCAAGTTCCTGTAAAGACAAGCCTGGCAGCTGTCGGGAAGTACGAAGCAATAGTCTGATATTGTTTTGGAATGAAGGAAACATCGCTTCTCAGCCTTTTGGCTGAGAGAGCCTTCTCTTGAATCAAGTCATCTGTTCTTAGCAGTTTAATATTGCTTCTTAGGAGCGATCCGTTTGTGGTAACCTGCTTCTGCATGGAAGAGTCCCACTACACGAGCCGTGTCCATAGATTACAGTAGACACATGTACATTCTGCATGAATGTGCATGCATCTATTTATAGGAGTCAGCAGAGATTGCACTGCACATCGTCTCCAGCATCTTCATTCGTGATGACAAATGATGTCGGGCCCTTGCCCAGGGTCAAACCATACCCAACCCAGTGAAGAGCCTTTACCCTGAGGAGGTGGATTAGTAGTAGTAGTAGTAGTAGTGGTAATGGTGGTGGTGCTGGTGCTGGTGGTGGAGAGGGAGAAGAAGGAGGAGGAGATTAGTGATTAAGGGCACAGACTCTTATCTGGGAGAACCGGTTTTGATTCCCCACTCCTCCACTTGCAGCTGCTGGATGACCTTGGGCAAGCCATAGTTCTGACAAGAGCTGTCCTTGAAAGGGCAGTTCTCTCAGAGTTCTCTCAGCCCTGCCTACCTCATAGGGTGTCTGTTGTGGGGAGGGAGAGGGAAAGGAGTTTGTAAGCCGCTCTGAGACTCTGAATGAAGGGCAGGATATAAATCCGATATCATCATCTTCTTCTTCTTCTTCTTCATACCCCACCCCTCACCACCCAAAGGAGTCTCAGAGCAGCATACGAAGTCCTTTCCCTTCCCCTCCCCACAACAGACACCCTATGAGGTAGGTGAGGCTGAGAGAGCTCTCTTAAGGACTGCCCTTGAGAGAACAGCTCTGAAAGAACTTGTAAATGACCCAAGGTCACACCAGCAACTGAATGTGGAAGAGTGGGGAATCAAACCCCGTTCTCTCGCATCAGAGTCTGCCCTCCTAACCACTACACCAAACTGGCAAGGCTGCGATGGGTGAATACTTCTCCAGACATGGACAGCATCCAGCATGGCCTCCTTCAGCACTGGGACCCCACTGCCACATGCTAGGGGACATCTTCAGTAGCTGAAAGCACTTTGACCACACATCCTCTGCCTGGAAGAAGGCAATGGCAGTCCTGGCCCACAAGAAAGACAACCTGGAGGACCCCAGCAACTGGTGGACCACTAAGAGGTGATACAATAGCCATCTTCAAGTACTGGAAGGGCTGCCATATAAAAGATGGCGTGGAGTTGTTTCTGTTGTCCTGTCCAGTGACTTCCAGGTGACGGTCTGGTATTTGGGCAAAAACTCTATGGTCAAACTGGCTGGTCTTTGCCCAGATCCTAGAGCGTTGCCTGGAAGTTGCTGGTGTGATGACATCACTTCTGGTGCAAAGCTGGCAATATGGCCTAAGACTTCATCTTTCTATTGACTGGTAGCTGGGGAGACAGGGCCTGGTGGCAGGGGACCCCCACCTCCACCGGGGGGGGGGTCTGGTGTCCCTAGGCAGATTACACCACATAATGCAATAGAGTCTAACATGAGAAATACTCAATGCATGTGTATAGAAGAATCAAGTGTACAGTGTACACAGACAATGCATGCATTCTCTTCCTTGAAATGTCTAGATTGGCTACCTGTTTGACTCAAGGTGCTGGTTGTTACCTTTTCAGCCCATCACGGACCTTCTCTATACTCCGAAGACTGACCCCCTCTGCACGTCTCACCTAAATCCAGTCACACTTGCTGTTGTCGTTTGCCTGCCAATGTCGTTTGGTATCTGAGATCACTCTGCTTCCCAATAAATAGTACAGCTGGACTCCCGTTCAAGCAAGTCCCTGAAGAGGCGCATTAACAGAAGCCTTGTGTCCAGATCACAGGAGGTGGCTGTTCCACTCTATTCTGCTATGGTCAGGCCTCACCTAGAGTCCTGTGTCCAGTTTTGGGCACCACATTTTAGGAAGGATGTCGACAAGCTCGAGCGTGTCCAGAAGAGGGCGACCAGGATGATGAGAGGGTTGGAATCCAAGTCTTATGAGGAAAAGCTGGAAGAGTTGGGTATGTTTAGCCTGGGAAAGAGAAGACTTAGAGGGGACATGAGTGCAGTCTTCAAGTATTTGAAGGGCCGTCATGTAGAAGATGGAGCAGATCTATTCTCCCTTGCTCCGGATTGCAAGGCTTGATCGAATGGGTGGAAAATACAAGGGAGTCATTACCAGCTAGATATCAGGAGAAACTTTGTAACTGTCAGAGTGGCTGAGTAGTGGAACAGACTGCCTCGGGAGGTGGTGGATGCTCCTTCGCTGGACGTTCTCAAGTAGAGGCTGGACGACCATCTTTCGGGTATGTTGTAGGGCTGTCTTTCGGCTCTGCTCCTGCAGAGTGCAGGGGGTTGGACTAGATGACCTGCAAGGTCCTTTCCAACTCTAACATTCTATGATTCTATGAGGTGAGCAGTGACTCATAAAAGCTCCTCCCCTGCCACATATTTTGTTAGTCTTTAAGGTGCTACTAGACTCTTGCTCTTTTCTCCTGCTGCAGACAGATTAACACAGCGACCCATCTTGACTCTCCCTGTATAAACCTGCATGCCAATTTAGTCCATCCCAATGACTCCTCCCATTTTTAAAGGTGACTGGATCGTCTTCCAGCCTGTTGTGGCTCTCCAGCTGTAGTCCCAGTCATCTGGAAGGGTTTACCCAAGAAGATAGGAAGGAAACTGGCATGGTATATAGGCAGTTTTCATCAACTCTTGGAAACTAAACAGGTCCGTATTTGGATGGGAGACCACCAAGGAAGGCTCTGCAGAGGAAGGCAATGGCAGACCACCTCTTCTCACTTGCCTTGAAAGCCCCTTGCTGGGGTCGCCATAAGTCTTGGATGGGAGACCACCAAGGAAGGCTGTGCAGAGGAAGGCCATGGCAGATCACCTCTGCTTCTCCCTTGCCTTAGAATCCCCTTGCTGGGGTCATCATAAGCCTAAGCTAAGCAGGGTCGGTACTTGGATGGGAGACCACCAAGGAAGGTTCTGCAGAGGAAGGCAATGGCAAACCACCTCTCCTTCTGCTCATTTGCCTTGAAAAGCCTTTGCCTGGGTCACCATGTGTTGGTTGTAACTTCACAGCATTTATGTACATATTCAAGAAACACAGGAAGGGTCCAGTGCCATTGGTTTCAAGGAAATTTGCCAGATCCGTGTTGTTTACAGGGGCCTTGTGGGGGAGACAGGTTTAGGCTGGAATAGCTCTGCATGGGATTGCAATGTTGGATGTTCTGAGATGCCTTGGATTTTCTTCTCTTTTCAAGTTTTGTTATTGTGTGCAATAAGACTCGGCGTTTACCTTTGGGTTTGCAGCAGGTCAGCCACCGCAGGCCCACTTTGGAGGGAAAATGCACGGCAAAAAGCATTTTGAGCCCATAAATAAAGGAAGGGGAAAAAATGCTGTAAGTCACCAGTCCTCTTAACTGAGCTTTCCCCACCTGCATCTACCATAGGTTGCTAACGGCTATATTCTACCAGCTGTGCTCTGTGTTCATGTACCGGCAGCAGCTAGTCTTTTCCTGACTAAAGAGTCAGAAAAGATTTGTTCTTAAAAAAAAATAAAAAATTGTCCTGGGAAAATTGCCCTGAAAACAGTTTATCCACAGCCCAATCTATTTCTCAGCAGCTGGGGTATGGAGCGGCAGGTTCCCTAGCCTCAATAGTCGCAATGACAACAACAACAGCTTTGGAGATTGTGGCTGGTTGGCTGCAAGAGAGCTGGCTGAAACTGAATTCAATGAAGACGGCGGTCCTGTACCCGAGTCATGGGGGGATAGGATTGGGAATCCAACTTCTGGCCTTGTGGGGGGGCACCACTGACACAGGCCCCAATGGTGAGGTGTCTAGGGCTGATTCTGGATGTCTCCCTCTCTATAGAGGACCAGGTCATCAATGCCACCAAATCGGCCTTTTACCATCTTCAGCTAGTCAGGCAGCCGGTTCCTTATCTCTCCGCCCAGGACCTCATGACAGTGATCCACACAATGGTCACTTGGAGGTTAGATTACTGCAACTTGCTTTACATGGACCTGCCCTTGAGTCTGACTCGGAAGCTTCAGCTGGTACAGAATGCAATGGTGTGCCTGCTGACTGGGACGTCTATGGGGATGCACATTCAGCCAGTGATGTGCCGGCTGCATTGGTTGCCAGTTGTGGACTCGATCAGATTCAAGGTTATGATGCAGAAGGAAAAGGAGGGTTGTCACTTAGAGGAGGGCAAGGAGCTGTTCCTGTTGGCAGCAGAGGATAGGACTCAAAATAATAGGTTTAAGTTAGGGGAAGAAGGGACCAACTGGATATTAGGGAAAACTTTTTGATAGGAAGAGCTGTGTTTCAGTGGAATCAGCTGCCTAGGGAGGTGGTGAGCTCCCCCTCCAGGCAGTCTTCAAGCAGCATCTGGACAAACACTTGTCAGGGATGCTCTAGGCTGATCCCGCATTGAGCAGGGGGTTGGACTAGATGGCCTCTAGGGACCCTTCCAACTCTGTGATTCTAGGATACTATGATTCTATGAAAGTGATGCCAGTGCAGCCCCAATTTGCTGCCATTTCCCCCCTCCCAACAGACTTCGAGGTGCTGGTGGGAAACAATCCCGTAGCTACAGTGGGCTATTGATTCACTGGTCTTTCATTTTTGTTCCCTCTCTTGTGATTTTGCTTTTGCACAAATTACATTAAAAAAAATAATGGTTGCTGATTGTCTTTCTTCTTTTTCAGTTACAACAGCAGCGGATTTTAGCTCACTCATTTGGTCACAGGACTTTTTTTAAAAAAAGGGTATATTGTCTTATGGGTTGTTTTTGCTGGAATTGTGATAGAGAAGACCCGAAATAATCTGTGAGGTGAGGTAAGATAAACTGAGGAAGAATGACAGGCCCAAGGCCACCTGGTCAGCTTTGTGGTGGAGTGGAGACTCGAACCTGGATCTTCAAAAACATAGGCCATGCCACCAAACAGGGGTCCACACTAATGCTCATGGCCATCCTTCCCAACCATTTGCTCACCCATGTTGCTTTTGAGATGGCCCTGCTCTTTCTAGCCATGCACAGAACCTCCTTATTTGAGTGTGTGTCATGCCATCAAGTCGTTTCTGATTTATGGTGACCCTATGCATTTATGTCCTCCGAAAGATCCTATTGTTAACGGCCTTGCTCAGGACTTGCAACCAGAGGGCCATGGCGTCCTTGACCGAGTCAGTCCACCTCATGTAGGATCTTCCTCTTTCCCTTCTGCCTTCAACTTTTCCTATCATTATTGTCTTTTCCAGGGTGAACCTGGTCTTTGTATCATGTGACCTAATTGTGATAACCTCCGTTTAGTCATTTTAACTTCTAGGGAGAGTTAAGGCTCGATTTAGCCTGCAAACCACTGGTTGGTTTATTTGTTTGTTTTCCTTGATTTATGTCTTGTCCTGCCTGCAAGTGGGCTCGGGGCGGGTCAGACAAGTTAACTCAGCAAATGTAGTCCCTGCGATATACAATAAATAGGCTTAAAATAGTTACAACAGAACGGAAACATTCTAAAAACGGTCTCGGTTAGGGCATCAGGTGACTGCCCTGAAGACGACGCTTGGTGGAAACTCATTCGGCGGAGTCTCTAGATGTCTAATTTGTCTTTTTTGGTGGTCTGTAGTATCGCCTCCAACACCACATTTCAAAGGAATCAACATTCTTCCTTTCAGCTTCCTTCACTGTCCAACTTTCACACCCGTGCTTAGTAATGGGGAATACCATGGCACGAACATTTTCTCACAATACAAGAACTCATGGGCACTCCATGAAATTGCTGAGCAGTCAGGTTAGATCAGATAAAAGTAAGTCCTCCTTCACCCAAAGAGTCATTAGCACATGGAATTCACTGCCACAGGAGGTGGTGGCAGCTACAAGGATGGACGGCTTCAAGCGGGAATTGGATAAACATATGGAGCAGAGGTCCATCAGCAGCTATTAACCACAAGGTATAGATAGGAACTCTTGGTCTGGGGCAAGGGATGCTCTGTATTCTTGGTGCTTGGGGGGGCAACAGTGGGAGGGCTTCTAGTGTCCTGGCCCCACTGGTGGACCTCCTGATGGCACCTGGTATTTTTCGCCACTGCGTGACAGAGTGTTGGACTGGATGGGCCTTTGGCCCGATCCAACATTGGCTTCTCTTATGTTCTTATGGACCGTTTTGATGTTGGTCATCAGCGACACAGCCTTACGCTTAAGAATCTTTTCAAGCTCTGCTGTCCGACTTCCACATACATAGCTCCATATTTAAATCTACAGAACTGCCTCTGTCTCATCACATCGGGTCCTCAGTACCCAGGGGGTACCTGCTGTTTGATAATTATCAACTGAGTTTGGAGGAGTCTTAACTTTTAAAACAACAATTGTCATCTGTTCAGCGAAAGTTGTTCGGTTTGCAGAAGCCGAATAATGTCGGCACGGTCCCGGCGGCAGACACTGAATCCCAAAGAAACGAGGAAAACCGTCGTTACGGTTGCACATCATGCCGTTTCAGCGATCAGCCCCCTCATTTCTCTTATTAGCTTCAGCCAGGAAGGAAGAGGTCAATGGCCCCGCAAGTAATGATTCGCAAATAACAGGTGCAGCCATTTTCTATTATGCTGCCATGGGATAAGGCTCTGTCACTTTTATTTACTGAATTAATCCACCAAAGTCCAGCCGGAGAACAACAGTCAAATGGCCATTAATTGTCGTCTGATGTGCAGATGAAACAGATCGCCAAAGGGACCATAAACCTTTTGTTCTTTTCTAGCCTCTTCCGCCTCCCCATGGCGGGACGATCGGTAAATCACTCAGCGCTTCATCTGCTTATTAAAAATTTACCCTGCCGATCATCCCAGGTGACTCCCAGACGGCCCATTCGTTTGCCGTTTACTCCTCGGTGGTTCTTCTTTCAGACGATCCATCACTGCATATGGTGGCATCCATTAAGAAATTGACAAGGCCCAAATTGAATGGAGAGAATGGTTGATAGTTACCGCAGCGGTAATAAACAATAGTTACAAATGGGGAGAAAAGTTTAATTTAGGGGAGGGGGGGGAATTAACAGGGGAGAATGAAAATAGATTAATGTTATGAATGTAAGTCCAGAGCATGCTTAGAGGGAAGGGAGATGTGGTACCAGGGGAATGCTGGCATGATTCAAACCCTCGCCTTTCATTGAGACGATGCAGGTAACACAGAGTTTGCAAAATCCACTTACACTGGATTTCCCAAGCAAATCTTCAGATGATATCTGAAGACTAGCCAGGGATCCTGGAGGGTTTTTTTTTACCATCTTCTGGGCATAGAACAGGGGTCACTGAGGGTGGGGTGGGGGAGGTATTTGTGAATTTCCTGCATTGTGCTGGGGTTGGACTAGATGACCCTGGAGGTCCCTTCCCACTCTTTGATTCTACGAATGCTGCGATAATGGGAGTTCAGTCCCATTGCATTTTATTCATGATCCTAACAATTAACTGCTATAACATTTGTTGTTCAGTCGCACAGTTGAGTCCGACTCTTTGCGACCCCATGGACCAGATCATGCCAAGCCCTCCTGTCTTCCGTTGTGCTCCGGAGTTTGCTTAATTTCATGTTCATTGCCTCGATAACCCTGTCTAACCATCTCATCCTTTGCCATCCCCTTCTTCTTTGACCGTCAATCTTTCCCAGCATCAGGGTCTTCTCCAGTGAGTGCTCCCTTCTCATTTGGTGGCCAAAGTATTTGAGCTTCAGCTTCAGGATCTGGCCTTCCAGGGAGCAGTCAGGGTTGATTTCTTTTAGGATTGAATGATTTGATCTCCTTGCAGCCCAAGGGACTCTCAAGAGTCTTCTCCAGCACCATAGTTCAAAAGAATCTATTCTTTGGCGCTCGGCCTTCCTTATAGTCCATAAGCTGGCAGAAAACATAGAAGATGGGGTTCCCAATTTCATTTCTTTTTTATAGTCATTATTTTTGCCATTGGCTTTGCTTTCCACTTTTTGCTGTTGGTTTTGTAGATTTTTTTTTAATCTAACGTACCTAGGCATCGTATATTTTTGCATGCACAATTTATATGGTATTTATACAGACAGTGTATGTCATTTATATGGATAATAATGCAAATAATATAGGAGATGCACAAATAGCTGTAAATATATATTTTACGGCAAGAGATGGCTTTGAGCTAACAAAAAACGATGCAAAAATAATTACAGATTTGATTCATGCAAGAGAAGAGCACAACTGAAAGATGGCTTTGTGTAAACACAGCAAGAATCAGAGGTCTGAAACCAGCCATGCAAGAGAAGGCAAAAATGGTCTGTATTCGCAAAGATTATTTGGAACTCCCCTTATTATTTATGGTGACCAATGTTCCCTCTAAGCTGTGGAGTCTTGTGAGCAAAAATTCTACTTTGTGAGCTCCTGGCAGTAAAGTTGTGAGTGAGCAATTTGGCTGCTGCATAAATTAGTTTACTCTGGAGCCATCCTTCCTGAGCCAAGACAAAAATGTGTGAGCTGGAGGCTAAAAAACTGTGAGCTAGCTCACACTAACTCATCTTAGAGGGAATACTCATGGTGACCCATCCAGGTGTGACATGAGAACATAACATAGAGTCCGAGGCCTTTATAAGAACATAAGAAGAGCCCTAGTGGATCAGACTGGTGATCCATTTAGTCAAGTATTCTGTCTCACACAGAAGCCAACCAGTTTGTCTGGAAGGCCAACAACAGGGCATAGAGGCCAAGGCCTCCATAAGAACTTAAGAGGAGCCCTCCTGGATCAGACCAGTGGCCTACCTAGTCAAGCACCCTGTTTCACACAGTGGCCAACCAGTTCCTCTGGAAGGCCAACAACAGGGCATAGAGGCCAAGGCTTCCATAAGAACTTAAAATTAGCCCTCCTAGATCAGACCAGTGGTCCATCTTGTCCAGCACTCTGTCTCACACAGAAGTCAACCAGTTCGTCTGGAAGGCCAACAACAGGGCATAGAGGCCAAGGCCTCCATAAGAACTTAAGATGAGCCCTCGTGGATCAGACCAGTGGTCCATCTAGTCCAGCATCCTGTCTCACACAGTGGCTAATCAGTTCCTCTGGAGGTCCAACAACAGGGCATAGAGGCGGAGGACTTCTCCTGATGTTGCCTCCCGGCTCTGGGATTCAGAAGCTTAGTGTCTCTGAATGTGAAGGTTCTCCTCAGTCACCTTCGAAACATACGAGACTCTCCCATTAAACTCAACGGGAATTGACTGGTCTTGTATCATGGCTGCATTGAGACCAATCTGTTATTTTCTCTGTGTTTGTGGGGCTGAAGTTCACCTTTCGAGAGCAGAGAGAGACTTCTTTGCCAATGCCCAAGAATAGCTAAGGGCTTACTGACGTCCTCAGGAAAAAAAAAAGCAAGCTTTTGGCAGAGGACCATGCCGACGCTTCTTGGGCTCCTCCGAGCCTCCTGCCCTCAAGGCAGTTTGCTGTCTCATTTGTCTGATGACGGTCAAGTTGAGAGGCTGAGTGCTAACAGACAGCTGTTCTCTTTTTAGGTTGCTAATGAGTTTGATCTGTCTCCTGTGGCCAGCTCCCCCCTTAAGTTTGTTAAACTGAACTGCCTTCCAAATTAGAGATATTCAACAACCTCCTGAAAAATCCTGCTAGTTTTATCAAAACTCTTTTTGTCACCCTCAAAACTAATGTGGCTTTAGACAAAATTTTGTGAGAGTTCTACTTCATATGGTAACCAGTAGGAGAGCTGTGAATGTATTGGGGGGGAGGGCTCTGACACCGGCAGCAGTGCCACAACCCTTCTGGTTTTTTTTTTTTGGTTTTTTTTTAAAGGAAGTGACACAGGGTAACTCTAGGAATTGCCAGGAACTCTATGGTGTTACAATAGAGTTTCCAGTGATTCCTAGAACTACCCTGGGCCACTTCCAGGGTTGTTTTTTTTTTTAAAAAACAAAAAACTGGAATTGATGTGGCACTACAGCCAGTGCTGTGCGTTAGGGGTTTTGTTCATTTGTTTTAATTTTTCTCCTGCCGCCACTCACTGCAGTGACAGACAATGGGAGCAGTGGAATGAGAGCTCTGTATGTCATCTTTTTGATCTTCTGGGCATGGAACAATGGCCACTGGGGATTGTGAGGGGAGGTATTTGTGAATTTCCTGCATTGTGCAGGGGGTGGGACTAGATGACCCTGGAGGTCCCATCCAACTCTATGATTCTGTGTATGAAGTTTGCCCACGCACCTATGCTAGATCCCTTAATCACAAGTCATTTCGATATCTCAAGTTGCCAACCTCCAGGTGGCACCTGGAGTTCTTCTACTGTTGACCTTCAGACTTTAGAGATCAATTCTCCAGGAGAAAATGGCTGCTTTGGAGGGTGGACTCTATGGCATTATGGCCTGCTGAGGTCACTCCCCTCCCTGGACCCCAATCTCCCCAGACTTGACCTCCAAAACCTCCAGGTTTTTAGGTTTGGCAACCTAGATATCTGCCTAAACTTTTCTAAGATCTTGGTCTGGCATAGTGGCTAAGAATATGAGCTCAGACCCAGGAAATCACAGTCACCTGCTGATGTGACCTTGGGTCAGTCACAAGCTCTGGCACAGCTGTTCTCTCAAGGACAGTTTCTGTCAGAAGTTCTCTCAGCCCCGCCTACCTCACAGGGTGTCTGTTGTGGGGACGGGAAGGGAAAGGACTTTGAAAACCACTCTGAGACTCCTTTGGGTAGTGGAGGGCAGGGTATAAATCCAATCTCCTCCTCCTCCCCCTCCTCCTCCCCCTCCTCCTCCTCCTCCTCCTCCTCTTCTTCTTCTTCTTCTTCTTCTTCTTCTTCTTCTTCTTCTTCTTCTTCTTCTTCTTCTTCTTCTTCTTCTTCTTCTTCTTCTTCTTCTTCTTCTTCTTCTTCTTCTTCTTCTTCTTCTTCTGACTGCTCTCTCAGCCAAAAGGCTGAGAAGCAATGTTTCCTCCGTTCCAAAACAATGTCAGACTAACCACTACACCAAACTGACTAAATCCAACCTCCTCCTTTCCTCCTCCTCTTCTTCCTCCTCTTCTTCCTCCTCCTCCTCCTCTTCTTCTTCTTCTTCAGAATGCTCTCTCAGCCAAAAGGCTGAGAAGCAATGTTTCCTCCATTCCAAAACAATATCAGACTAACCACTACACCAAACTGGCTAAATCCAATCTCCTCCTGCTCCTCCTCCCCCTCCTCCTCCTCCTCCTCATCCTCCTCCTCCTCATCCTCCTCCTCCTCCTCCTCCTCCTCCTCCTTCTTCTTCTTCTTCTTCTTCTTCTTCTGACTGCTCTCTCAGCCAAAAGGCTGAGAAGCAATGTTTCCTCCGTTCCAAAACAATGTCAGACTAACCACTACACCAAACTGACTAAATCCAACCTCCTCCTTTCCTCCTCCTCTTCTTCCTCCTCTTCTTCCTCCTCCTCCTCCTCCTCTTCTTCTTCAGAATGCTCTCTCAGCCAAAAGGCTGAGAAGCAATGTTTCCTCCGTTCCAAAACAATATCAGACTAACCACTACACCAAACTGGCTAAATCCAATCTCCTCCTGCTCCTCCTCCCCTCCTCCTCCTCCTCCTCCTCCTCCTCCTCCTCCTCCTCCTCCTCCTCCTTCTTCTTCTTCTTCTTCTTCTTCTGACTGCTCTCTCAGCCAAAAGGCTGAGAAGCAATGTTTCCTCCATTCCAAAACAATGTCAGACTAACCACTACACCAAACTGACTAAATCCAACCTTCTCCTTTCCTCCTCCTCTTCTTCCTCCTCTTCTCCCTCCTCCTCCTCCTCTTCTTCTTTTTCTGACTGCTCTCTCAGCCAAAAGGCTGAGAAGCAATGTTTCCTCCATTCCAAAAAATATCAGACTAACCACTACACCAAACTGACTAAATCCAACCTCCTCCTTCTCCTCCTCCTCCTCCTCCTCCTCCTCCTCCTCCTCCTCCTCTTCTTCTTCTTCTTCTTCTTCTTCTTCTTCTTCTTCTTCTTCTTCTTCTTCTTCTTCTTCTTCTTCTTCTTCTTCTTCTTCTTCTTCTTCTTCTTCTGACTGCTCTCGCAGCCAAAAGGCTGAGAAGCAATGTTTCCTCCATTCCAAAACAATATCAGACTAACCACTACACCGAACTGACTAAACTCAACTTCCTCCTCCTCCTCCTCCTCCTCCTCTTCTTCTTCACATTCAGAGGTTCCAGATCTTCAGCATCTCCACTCAAAAGGATCTGCGGTAACAGACCTGGGGGGGGGGGAATGCCTGCCTGAGGATGCCAGTCATTCACAGGAAGTCCCAGGTGAAGGCCCCTGATAATGAGTACATCCAGTAAAGCTGATCCCAGGTAGGAAGTTGAGGGGAAGCAGCCGAAAAGGAGTTGGGAGAGGTTCTGACTTAGTGCTTGGAACCCCGGTCAAAACTGACCAGTGAACTAGCTTCGATTAAAGCCATTCCATATGTTCATTTCTAAAAGGGAAGGGGATTTGGTTTTTTGTTTGTTTGTTTGTTTTTTTGCACACTGACAGTGAAATATTTGGTTCCCAAATGAGGGGTCCTTAATCCAGTAGTCACATCTAGGCAATGAATAATTTCTGAGACAACTTTAATGTGCTGTGGTGGCAGCTGCAGCAGAAGCCAACAAAGAAGACAAAGAAGAAGAAGAAGAAAAGAAGAAGAAGAGGGGGAGGAGGAGGAGGAGATTGGATTTATACCCTGCCCTTCACTCAATGTCTCAGAGCAGCTTACAACCTCCTTCCTTTCCTCTCCTCACAACAGGCACCCTATGAAGTAGGTGGGTCTGAGAGAGCTCTCTGTCTCTCTGTCTCTCTGTCTCTCTCTCTCTCTCTCACACACACACACACACACAGAGCTCTGAGAGAACTGTGGCTTGCCCAAGGTCACACCAGCAGCTGCATAGGGAGGAGTGGGGAATCAAAACCCCGTTCTCCCAGATCAGAGTCCGTTCTCATGACCACTACACCAAACTGCAAGTTACAAAAGCATTCTTCTCACTCCTTCTTGAAATTTGAAATTTATACTTCCTGGTTCTGTCATCATCTTGGCATCAACACCCATTACACAGCATGGCCACTCAATCCATCCAGTCACCTGCAGAAGTGTGCTGGCCTAGCTAGTAGTGTGCCACACATCTGAGAACATTTTCCCATGTTCTCGGGGTCTTTTTCTACACACAGGAGCCGGCTGAGGCTGCTTCCAGTAACAGAGTTCAGTCCTAAGAAAGCAGAGCAAGCAGTGATATAAAATGGTGTTAGTCATGATAAGAAGAAGAAGAAGATGAAGAAGAGATTGGATTTATATCCCGCCCTTCACTGCCCAAAGGCGTCTCAGAGTGGCTTACAAACTCCTTTCCCTTCCCCTCCCCACAACAGACACCCTGTGAGGTAGAAGAAGAAGAGGTTGGATTTATACCCCGCCCTTCACTGCCCAAAGGCGTCTCAGAGCGGCTTACAAACTCCCTTCCCCTCCCCCTCCCCACAACAGACACCCTGTGAGGTAGAAGAAGAAGAGGTTGGATTTATACCCCGCCCTTCACTGCCCAAAGGCGTCTCAGAGCGGCTTACAAACTCCCTTCCCCTCCCCCGACACCCTGTGAGGTATGTGGGGCTGAGAGAACTTCTGACAGAAACCGCTCTTTTTCAAGAACAGCTGTGCCAGAGCTTGTGACTGACCCAAGGTCACATCAGCAGGTGCAGGTGGAGGAGTGGGGAATCAAACCCGGTTCTCCCAGATAAGAGACTGCGCACTTAACCACTACACCAAACTGGCTCTCTGATAAGGGATAATGGTTTTTTCCCTTCAATATCCATGCATTCTGCATATCCATGCATCCATTCAGGATGTTCAAGAACCACTGTGGGTGCTTCCAGCGGCTAATCAAACGTGTAAGTAATTAAATAAAGCCTCAAACCTTCTGTAGACGCCCGGGCTACTGTCTGTTCTCCTACCTGCCTGGCAGCATCAATTTCCCAGGAGGTCATTCAGGTGGACGTGTGACTTTTGAGGGCCAGTGAACACTGGGAATTCTCCCAATCTATCACAATTACCGAAACACCTGTGTGCCAAACTCCTTTTGGCTTTGCGGCTAAAAATATAAAAAAACCCACCAGTCCCTCCAAATGTTTTTTTTCTCTCCTGAGAGACGATTGCATTTATTTGTTTAATTACGGACGGAACTGGCTTTCATTTCAGCAGGGAACCGTGTTGGCTGGCAGTCGAAGGGCTAGATTTGAATCTGGCAGGAACCGAGGCCCTTTCTGCACTCTCCTTTTCATCCATGTTCACCACGGTGTCCTCCAAGTAATTCTGCACTAAAGGCGAATTCAACCTTCTTTTTAATCCAGGTCCCCCCCTCCGCATTCTGCTGTAAAATTGAGTTCAACCTTCTTTTTATTTTGGATTCTCCACCCCCATTCTGCATTACATCCCCTCCCTTCAGTGGTCAGCCCAGCTTCAGCCTGCTGTTGCCCCCAGTTATTTGGATGCTGTTTTGCCCTGGACTGAAATTGCCTTGTCTCAAACACTAGTGAGAAAATCTGGAGTGGCAGGCGAATGAACATAAACATAAGAACATAAGAACATAAGAACATAAGAGAAGCCAATGTTGAATCAGGCCAATGGCCCATCTAGTCCAACACTCTGTCACACAGCGGCCAAAATATACCAGGTGCCATCAGGAGGTCCAGCAGTGGGGCCAGGACACCAGAAGCCCTCCCACTGCTGCCCCCTCCAGCACCAAAAATAGAGTGCATCACCTGCCCCAGACTGAGAGTTCCCATCTATACCCTGTGGCTAATAGCCACTGATGGACTTCTGCTCCATATGTTTATATAATTCCTTCTTGAAACTGTCCATGCTTGTAGCTGCCACCACCTCCTGTGGCAGTGAATTCCATGTGTTAATCACTCTTTGGGTGAAGAAGTATTTCCTTTTATCTGTTCTAACCCGACTGCTCAGCAATTTCATGGAGTGCCCACGAGTTCTTGTATTGTGAGAAAGGGAGAAAAGTACTTCTTTCTCATCCTGCTCAATCCCATTCATAATCTTATAAACCTCAATCATGTCACCCCTCAGCCGTCGTTTCTCCAAGCTGAAGAGCCCCAAGCATTTTAACCTTTCTTCATAGGGAAGATGTCCCAACCCTTTTATCATTCTAGTTGCCCTTCTCTGCACTTTTTCCAATGCTATAATACCCCTTCCTTGGTGGTCTCCCATCCAAAACTTATGGACACCCTATCAAGGGACTTTCAAGGCAAGTGAGAAGTAGAGGTGGTCTGTCATTGTCTTTCTCTGCAGAGCCTTCCTTGGTGGTCTCCTATCTAAAACTTACGGACACCCTATCAAGGGACTTTCAAGGCAAGTGAGAAGCAGAGGTGGTCTGTCATTGTCTTTCTCTGCAGAGCTGTCAGAAGTCCCAACCTAGTCAGCAAAACACCATGCCTTGCGGTTCAAGCAAGAATAGCATTTATTATAGAGCTGCAATAGAAAGGTCACTGTAGCAGATACATTGTTCAGAATGACTTGGTTACAGAAAGCAAGTGGTTATACCGAGAAGGGGGTGAATGGGGACCCCCCCTTCTACCAATCAGGGAATAACATGCGACTGGGAATCGAAAGTTACCACGCTAATGAAGTTCCCAACGCCCCCATTATTCTCAAGAAAGCCGGAGCTTTGAAAGCGATAGTAAAGCTCGCAGCTTGACTCCTCAAGGTCAGAATGTTCAGTCTGCGAGAGATAGGGGTTACCAGATGCGCATTCCACTCTCACACCCTAGACATAAATCAACACCCCTCGGATTCCAACCTCCCGCCTGTCACGCCACTATGGCGCCCATTGCCATCCTCCCCTCCCCTCCATCCATCATGGCAGGGCTACCTGACATGCAGCCCCCTCGAAAATAACTCTACCCCTTTGGCTTATGGGGGTACAACTTGTGAAACGCCCGGATAAGCCGGGGGGGCAGAACATGTTCCGCCCGCACCCACTCCCTCTGCTCCGGCCCAAAGTCAATCCATTCAACAAGATAAAACAAGCGATTGCGAGAGATTTTAGAGTCCAAGATTTGCGATACTTCGTAGTGAGGTTCCCCCCCCACCAACAGCGGAGGCGGGGTTGGCCGTCGCGGTCTCCATTTGTTCTCTTCAGGCGCCCGGCGAAGAAGCCTTACATGAAAAACAGGATGAACAGACTTTAGAGATTTAGGCAACGCCAATTCAACAGTCACATTGTTAATCACCCTCACAATCTCAAAAGGTCCAACAAATTTCCAACCAAGTTTGCGACTCGGTTGAATGTGACGCAAGTGTTGGGTGGACAAATAAGCAAACTCCCCACACTTTGGAATCCAGGCAAGGCTGCGTTTCTTGTCGGCCTGGACTTTATAAGCATTTTTAGCTTCCTCTAGAGTCTTGGCTAGCGATGACCACGCCATCTGCAATTGTTTGCACCAGTCTCCAGCATCTCCCGCCGGGAGGTCGGGAGAAGTCAGAAATGGCAGAGGCGGGGCGTCATATCCATGTACTGCCTTAAACGGGGACATCCCTGTCGACGAGTGCTGAGTATTGTTGTAACAGAACTCAGCCAAAGGCAAAAGAGAATGCCAATTGTCCTGTTGAAAGTTGGAAAAACACCGCAAATACTGTTCCAGAGTCTGATTCACACGTTCAGTCTGCCCATCGGATTCTGGATGGTATGCACTGCTGACCCCCGCTCCACCCCAAGCAGTGACATCAGCTCGCTCCAGAACCGTGAAACGAATTGCACCCCCTGTCCGAGATCACCTTAGCAGGCAAAGTGTGGAGCCTCACTACGTGTTGCAGGAACGCAGAGGCTAGTTTCTTGGCAGAGGGGATAGAGGCAAACGGAACGAAATGAGCCTGTTTCGTAAACAGGTCTACTATCACCCATATGACAGTCTTCCCCCCGCTAGGGGGTAAGTCAGTAATAAAGTCCATAGAGATAACTTCCCACGGGCGAGCCGGCGTGGGCAGGGGTTGCAGAGCCCCCGGGGGTTTACCGGGTCGAGGTTTACTCATCAAGCACGTTTGGCAAGCCGACGTGAAGAGTGAAATGTCCTTTCTAAGCCCTGGCCACCAAAATTGTCTTTGCAGGAGCTGGAGAGATTTCACAAACCCCGTGTGTCCAGCCAGTTTCGACCCATGCGCCCAGCTCATCACCTCCCCCCTAAGGGAACGTGGGACAAATAGCTTGTCATTTTTAGTCCAGTATCCATGTACATTTTGGGAGACCTCTTCTTCCCCCCCAACCTCCTCTCTATCAGCGTCCGACATAGCTGCAGAGAATTTCGTCACCCAGTCATTGGTAGGAGGAGCCGGGGACGGGGGGGAACGTTTGGCCTGCCTCCGAGTGGTTACAGCCCCTCCCAACTGGGAAGGCGTGAAGACCGAGTCATGAATCTCCTCCCTTTTGCTGTCGTGTTGAGGGAGGCGTGAGAGTGCATCGGCTAGCGAGTTAGACGTTCCCAGGAAGTGGTGCAGTGTGAAATTGAACTTGGAGAAGAAATCAGCCCAACGCAGCTGTTTGGCGTTCAAGGAACGGGGGGAGCGGAGAAGCTCGAGGTTTTTGTGATCAGTCCAGACCTCGAACGGAACTCGCGCTCCCTCTAGCCAATGTCGCCAGGTAGCCAACGCTAAGCGGATCGATCCCGCTTCTTTTTCCCACACCGACCAATTCCGTTCAGTATCGTTAAATTTTCTGGAAACATATGCAAGGGGGTGTAATTTACCATCCTCCCCCTCTTGGAGGATCACCCCCCCATAGCAACATCGGAAGCGTCGACTTGGACAATGAATTTTTTAAGTTCATTCGGGTGGGCTAACACAGGTTCCGACGTAAAAAGAGCTTTCAATTTGTCAAATGCCCTCTGGCACTGTGGCGACCACTCTAGTTTGGCCCCTGGTCGAGTGCATTCGGGTGGCTTCCCTTTTGTTTTCAATAAGTCAGTTAGGGGAAGGGCCACCTGGGCAAAGTTCGATAGGAACGATCTATAAAAGTTTGCGAATCCGAGGAACCCCTGGAGTTGCCTCCGTGTTTTAGGGGCTTCCCACCCTATCACATCTTTGATTTTATCAGGGTCCATTTCAATCCCCTTTTGGGATATGCGGTAGCCCAGAGAAGGGATCTCTGTTTTGTGAAATTCACACTTGGACAGTTTTGCAAACAGTTTGTGCTTGTGCAACGTTTGTAACACTTCCCTCACCAGTTTCACATGGGATTTCATGTCGGGGGAATATAAAAGAATGTCATCAAGGTAAACAAGGACCCCCTTAAACAAATACTTGTGGAGCACCTCATTAATCAAGTTCATGAAGACTCCCGGGGCTCCCTGAAGTCCGAACGGCATGACTAGGTACTCAAATTGGCCCAGAGGGGTGTTAAACGCTGTTTTAAATTCGTCCCCCTCCCGAATTCGGACCCTGAAGTAGGCATCACGGAGATCTAGCTTCGAGAAAACCTTCCCTCCAGCCACCGCAGCCAACAAGTCTTTTATCAGGGGCATGGGGTAGGCGTTTGTGTTAGAGACTGCATTCAAGCCACGATAATCGGTGCACAGCCGCAACCCCCCATCCTTTTTCTTCCGGAAAAGCACAGGAGCCGCAAACGGGGAGGATGCTGGCCGTATAAAACCCCTACTCAGATTTTTGTCAATGAATTTCCTCAGCTCCACTTTTTCTGAGGGGCTCATGGAATACAACTTCCCTTTCCGTAGTTTCTGGTTAGGCAAAATTTCAATCGCACAGTCTGAGTTTCTATGGGGTGGCAACTCGTCGGCTTCCTCCTCCCCAAAGACAGGGGCCAGGTCGTGATATTCAGGGGGAATGCCTTCCAGTTCAGCTTCCGCCACCCCCACCGTCACTAGGAGTTGCCCCCCCGTCATGGGTCCCCACTCATTCTTCCACAAGTGTGGTTGGCATTTGTCGGAGATGAAATTCACTTTCCCCTCCCCCCATAGGACGTGTGGATCGTGATCAAAGAACCACGCGCTTCCGAGCACTAGGGGGAAGTGGGCAGCTGGGGTAACAACGAAAGGCCTTTCTTCCCAATGTTGCCCAATTCCCACCCTCAAGGGTACAGTCTCGTATTTACAGGGTTCTTTCATGGTGGAGCCGTCCATCTGAGTAAATATCAAGGGGTCGTTTAGTTTAATAACTTTCGCCCCCAGTCCCGTCACTAGTGTGGGATTGATGAGGTCTCTCCCACACCCAGAGTCAATGAGAGCCCTTACCCTCACATGGGTCAATAGACCCGGGTCCATTAAAGTCACTGTAAGAAAGAAAAGAGAGGGGGGTTTGCTCACCGGGGTTTGCGCCTGGGAGTCCGGGACCTGCTGTTCAGCGCTGTTCACAGCAGGTCCATCTCGTTTCCCTGCGGCGCCGCTTCGCCATCAGATGAATCGGATGCTTCGCTGAGCGGTTTGGCTTGCAGGGCTTTCGCCCCCTCGGCTTCGCCACCGGTTTCGGTGTGGAGGTGTCGAACTTCTTCTTGGCTCCCTTGGGCGCTCCTGACGATGCTGATGCGGTCGGGCAGCTCGCGGCGAAGTGGCCCCCTTCTCCGCATTTGAGGCAAAGACCTTGCTTCATTCGGAGTTCCCTCGTGCCGTCCCTCGGTTTTGGATTCGGGGTAGAGGGTTTCCCCCTTGCTGCCGGCGCAGGGCCGCTGTTGGCCATCGCTGTGGCATCATCTAGTTTGATGGTTTTCAGCCGGTTCTCCATTGTGATGGCGGCTTGTATCCATCCCGAGAGGGTGTCTGGGTCTTGGGTTCTGGTGACTTCTCGTCGGATCTCCGCATTGAGTCCCAACTTGTAGTAGTCCACGAAGGTCCCATCTTGCACCCCTCGGATTTTGGCCGCACACCTACGGAACTCCTCCGTGTAGTCTCTCACCGATCTCGTGCGTTGCTTGAGGGCTCGGATCGCTGCCTTTGCCGCTTTGTTAGAGTTCGTGTCCTCGAATTGCTCTTTCATGGCCCACATAAAAGAATCGATTTCTCTCAACTCACGCCCATCAGCCTGGTGAAGTCCCACATACCAGTCAGCGGCCGCTCCCTTCAGGTGGGCTGCTATGACATCGACCATACGCTCTTCGCGCTGGAATAGATGGCCCCAAGTCTCGATAAACCTCTCGGCTCTCACGAGAAAAAACGGAAACTTCTCGGGGTCTCCGTCAAAATCTGCATCCAGCAGTTCCGCAGGTTTCGGTGGCAAAAACCCCCAAGGTCGAGGGGGTGGTTGCCCCGGCGGCCCCTGCGGTCCTGGCCCCGCGGGTTGATCCGGAGGGCCGGCCGGTACGTTCTGCTGGCCTTGATCTGGCGCCGGCCGTTGGTCCTGGGGGACTTGGTCTGGCGGCTCCTCTCGCCTTTGTCGCTCACGCTCCTCTCGGATGCCCTCCGCGATCATCTGTGGGATGCGGGCGAGGGATTCATCTAGGTAGCGCATCAGGCGGTCTTGGCTCGGCTCCCCACTCCACCTCCGTCTCACCACGGCACCTTCCAGGCTCTCGGAGTCTCGGCCGGTTTCCTCCAGGGCTCCCGCCGTAATCAGTCTGCGGACCGATCTTTCGGGGTGGCCTCCCCCCACCGACGCTCGCGGGGTCCCAAACCATGCCTCGTGGGTTTCAGCCAGGGGTTTCACCCAGTCTCGTCAACGTCCGACTCGGTGGGTCACCCCTCCATAGGCCGCCCCATACAGATCCCCATAGGGCCCTCCGAAGTCGTACTCCGGACCCCATTGTCCCGGCACGTATGTGTCAGGGGTCTCTCTGGGTACGTCCTTCCCGGGAGGTTTCTTCTCCTGTTTCTTTTCTTCTTCAATTGGGAGAGTGTCTTCTTCACCGCTACTCATTTTGGAGTTGCGGGTTTCTGACCAGTCCCGAAGTTGATGATGATTCTGAACAAACTGTCAGAAGTCCCAACCTAGTCAGCAAAACACCATGCCTTGCGGTTCAAGCAAGAATAGCATTTATTATAGAGCTGCAATAGAAAGGTCACTGTAGCAGATACATTGTTCAGAATGACTTGGTTACAGAAAGCAAGTGGTTATACCGAGAAGGGGGTGAATGGGGACCCCCCCTTCTACCAATCAGGGAATAACATGCGACTGGGAATCGAAAGTTACCACGCTAATGAAGTTCCCAATGCCCCCATTATTCTCAAGAAAGCCGGAGCTTTGAAAGCGATAGTAAAGCTCGCAGCTTGACTCCTCAAGGTCAGAATGTTCAGTCTGCGAGAGATAGGGGTTACCAGATGTGCATTCCACTCTCACACCCTAGACATAAATCAACACCCCTCGGATTCCAACCTCCCGCCTGTCACGCCACTATGGCGCCCATTGCCATCCTCCCCTCCCCTCCATCCATCATGGCAGGGCTACCTGACAAGAGCCTTCCTTGGTGGTCTCCCATCCAAGACTTATGGACACTCTATCAAGGGACTTTCAAGGCAAGTGAGAAGCAGAGATGGTCTCCCATTGCCTTCCTCTGCACAGCCTTCCTTGGTGGTCTCCCATCCAAGACTTATGGACACCCCATCAAGGGACTTTCAAGGCAAGAGGTGGTCTCTCATAGCCTTCCTCTCCAGAGCCTTCCTTGGTGGTCTCCCATCCATATAGTGACCCCTGCTTAGCTTCCAAGAGCTGATGAGATTGGGATATGCCATACTGCCTCCCCTGCTTTCCTACCTAATATATATTATCATTTATATGTTAATTCTGCCCTCCTTCATGTTTCTCCCTTTCTTGCTTTATCCTTACAATGATCCTGTAAGGTAAGCTAGGCTGAGACTATGTGAGGGTGGCCCCAAGGACATCCAGCAAGGCTCACAACAGAGTGGGGAGCATGGCCCTTCCGGTGCCTGTTCCAACGCTCTGACTGCTGCACTGCTCTAAATGCTTTGCTCTGCTACCTACCCTTCCAACTTTGTAGGAAGGCTCTCATGCTTACCTGTCATGAGGAAGCACAATGCACACAAACCTGGCCACTGCCTGTACAGAATGCCCAACTGGCTCTGGCAATCCCGTGAGACACTTTCACATCACGTGCTCCTTGTATCCAACCAGTTTGTCCAGCGTAGGGACATTATTGTCTAGGTAGCCATGAGAATGTCTGGAACCTGGATGGCCCAGGCTAGCTCAAGTCTCATCGGATCTTGGAAGCCAAGCAGGGTCAGCCCTGGTTAGTACTTGGATGGGAGACCACCAAAGACGTCTCTTGCCTTCAAAACCCAATAGGGTCACCATAAGTCTGTTGTGACCTGATGACACTCTATACCAGTCACGACGAGAATGAGATCCATAACGGAGGAGCCCAACCAAGACCCCAACATGACAGAGTTCTACCAACAGTTCAAGAACCAGTTCAAGTGTCAGACCAGCACCTGCGAGAATCAGATTAGAATCTCCACTCTGCTGTGGAAGCTTGCTGGGTGATGTGGGGCTGGTCATATACTCCTAGCCAGACCGACCTCACGGGGTTGTTGTGAGGACAAAAATGGAGGCAAGAAGAAGGAGGAGGAGGAGGAGGAGGTTGGATTTATACCCCGCCCTTCACTACCCAAGGGAATCTCAGAGTGGCTTACAAACTCCTTTCCTTTCCCTTCCCCTCCCCACAAACAGACATCCTGTGAGGTAGGTGGGGCTGAGAGAGCTCTTTCCAGAACTGCTCTTGAGAGGTCCTTCCATACCAACGGACAAAAAAGAAGAAGAAGAAGAGGAGGAGGAGGAAGAAGAAGAACAGGAACAAGAAGAAGAGATTGGATTTAGCCAGTTTGGTGTAGTGGTTAAATGCACAGACTGTAATCTGGGAGAACTGGGTTTGAATCCCCACTCCTCCACTTGCACCCGCTGATGTGACCTTGGGTCAGTCACAAGCTCTGGCACAGCTGTTCTTGGAAAAGAGCAGTTTGTGTTAGAGTCCTCTCAGCCCCACCTAACTCACAGGGTGTCTGTTGTGGGGAGGGGAAGGGAAAGGAGATTGTAAACCGCTCTGAGACTCCTTTAGGTAGTGAAGGGTGGGGTATAAATCCAATCTCCTCCTCCTCCTCCTCCTCCTCCTCCTCCTCCTCCTCCTCCTCCTCCTCCTCCTCCTCCTCCTCCTCCTCCTCCTCCTCCTCTTCTTCTTCTTCTTCTTCTTCTTCTTCTTCTTCTTCTTCTTCTTCTTCTTCTTCTTCTTCTTCTTCTTCTTCTTCTTCTTCTTCTTCTTCTGCACTCAGAGCCTCAGAGTGGCTTACAGTCTCCTTTCCCCTCCCCTCCCCACAACGGGTAGGTGGGCCTGAGAGAGCTCTTTTGGGGACTGCTCTTTTGAGAACAGCTCTGAGAGAACTTGTGACTGGCCCAGGGTCACACCAGCAGCTACATGTAGAGGAGAGGGGAATCAGATCCAATTCTCCCAGATTAGAGTATGCATTCTTAACCACTACACTACCATACCAAGCAATGTAAGCTGCTTCGGGTCCCTACTGGGGAGAAAAGGGTTAGGGTACCAATGAATGAATGAACTAAATGCTGAAAATGATGGCTGAGGGGTGACATGATCGAGGTTTATAAGATTATGAATGGGATTGAGCAGGTTGAGAAAGAAGTACTTTTCTCCCTTTCTCACAATACAAGAACTCGTGGGCACTCTATGAAATTGCTGAGCAGTCGGGTTAGAACAGGTAAAAGGAAGTATTTCTTCACCCAAAGAGTGATTAACATATGGAATTCACTGCCACAGGAGGTGGTGGCAGCTACAAGCATGGACCGTTTCAAGAGGGAATTAGATAAGCATATGGAGCAGAAGTCCATCAGTGGCTATTAGCCACAGGGTATAGATGGGAACTCTCAGTCTGGGGCAGGTGATGCACTCTATCCTTGGTGCTGGAGGGGGAAGCAGTGGGAGGGCTTCTCGTGTCCTGGCCCCACTGCTGGACCTCCTGATGGCACCTGGTATATTTTGGCCACTGTGTGACAGAGTGTTGGACTAGATGGGCCATTGGCCTGATTCAACATTGGCTTCTCTGTTGTTCTTATGTTCTTATGAAAAAATCATGACTCACCCCACCAAGGCACAGAACCATCGCTGCTTCTGATGTGCTTCCTCGGAGCACTAGTGATGCTAATGGCCCACATGGTCCTGAAGCCAGGGCGAGCTCATAAGTAGCTGACGTCTCTCCACAGAGCTCTGCATTAAAAAAAAAAAAAATCAATTTCAGTTATTCACAGCTTCTCTCGCCTCCTTTCTTCACTCGATTACTTTATTGACCTGCAAATGCATGCACTTATTTACAAAGGGAGGAAAGATGCTGCACAGATACAGTGCCGCCACGCATCCCCCACCCCTTATGTATGATTGGGAGGCGAGGAACAAAACACAACGAAAGAGTCCACCCGATCGCCATAGGGGATCGCATTCAGCCTGCCAAAGAATCTCACCCAATGCCACATGGAGGTAGAGCGACGAGAACAGACTTCTTTATCTACTTCATTGATGCTCCCCTTTTCTCCCAGAGCCAGTTTGGTGTAGTGGATAAGTGCGTGGACTCCAATCTGGGAGAACCGGGTTTGATTCCCGACTCCTCCACTTGCAGCTGTTGGATGACCTTGGGCAAGCCATGGTTCTGTCAAGAGCTGCCTTGAAAGGGCAATTTCTGTCAGAGCTCTCTCAGCCCCACCTACCTCACAGGGTGTCTGTTGTGGGGAGGGGGAAGGGAAAGGAGTTTGTAAGCCGCTCTGGGACTCCAAGTGAAGGGCGGGTTATAAATCCAATCTCCTCCTCCTCCTCCTCCTCCTCCTCCTTCTCCTTCTTCTTCTTCACAAAGGGACACACAAAGTGGCTTACGGCAGTCTCCCCTTTTCCCACTATATCCTCACAGCAAGCCTGCAAGGTGGGCTAGAGTCAGTGTACGTGCCTGCTCCAAGGTCACCCGGCAAGCTGCCATTGCGGAGCGGGGATTCGAACCTGGGGTCTCCCCCCCACATCCGACTCTGACATTCCAACAACTCTGCCGTGCTTGCTATGTGTTGATTGTTCTGTCCTCATCAGTTCCCAGGCCCGGTTTAATTGTAGTGAGCCAAACATGACTACCGTTGCCAGGAATGCTTGTGACATTCTATTTTGGGGTGCAAAAATATCTACTCCCCCACCGATACGACCCTTCTATTTATTTATTTTATTTTATTTATTTCAATTTGTACCCCGCCCTCCCCGCCAAAGCAGGGGAGGCTCAAGGTGGCTTCCCTTAAAAGTTAAAATGCATCAAGACAAGTTCATTAAACACCATATACAAGATAAAATTCGTAAGCATAACAGAGAAGAAATAACAGTACAAACAATTAAAAGTGCTAGTGGCGATAGATCCCAATCCCTATAGGCCATGATGTAACCCATATAACAAAGTGTATGGCCAGCGGCTGCTGCTGTTGACTTCATAGACAGTTGCTGTTGACATAAAAGGCCTTACCCTAATTCAGGTGTTGTTGGTAGCGGCTCCTAGTCGAAGGCCTGGTGGAAGAGCTCCGTGTTGCAGGCCCTGAGGAACTGTAGGAGGTCCTGTAGGGCCCTGGTCTCTTCCGGGAGCTCATTCCACCAGTGTGGAGCCACTACTGAAAAGGCCCTGGCCCTAGTAGAGGCCAATCTGATGTCTTTCGGTCCAAGGAGGGTCAAGTGGTTTTGAGACCCCAACCTCAGTGCTCTCTGGGGAACATACGGGGAAAGGCGGTCCCTTAGGTAGGCAGGGCCCAGACCATATAGGGCTTTAAAGGTCAAATCCCTGAAGCAAATCCAGTATGCTATCCACAGCCAGCGCAATGCCTTCAGCCAGTGCAATGCCTTCGGCACAGGCTGGATGTGCTCTCACATATCCTGCCCCCCCCCCCCATTCACCGTCATTGCTCTCACAGTGTATTGATGCATTCCTTATTGGAACTGGGCTGACATACCCTGAAATATATGCCAGGCAGTTGTATGGAATTGACTAACCTAGACCCCTCCTCGATTCTCAGAATCACAGGAATTCTGATCTCTGTGGGGTCTTCCGGCTTCGGTGGCCTACGCTGCCTCCTGCTGTCCGGCAGTTTTGCCATTTCCCCACCTTCTGCCCAATCCCCCAGAAAATGAGGCTGAAAAAAAATGGCAGGAAATGCTCTCCATAGTGATTATCTAGGAACTTCCACACGTCTCTATGGTCCTTCCAATAAAAAAGGGGAAATCCTAGCATGTTACCCCCAAACTGGATTCAATTCCCCACTCTTTCGCATGCAGCCAGCTGCGTGATCTTAGGTCAGACACAGTTCCCTGCAAACTCCGTGTCCCCCAGGCACTGGCCTCAAAATCTGGCATTTCCCAAGGCAATACTGGCAGCCGTCTCTATAGGACACAGGGGGTAAGTTGCTTTCCTTAGGATTCCTGGCTCAAGCGCCTGATACCACTCTGTACGCTAAAGCCAGTCCTCCACTGTAGTATTCATTTGGTCTCTCTGTGTGAGTGCGAAACTGGAGGGTGGGGAAATAGCACAGAAATCACTTTTGCTTTCTGTACAAGAAGACGAGAAGAAGAGATTGGATTTATACCCCACCCTTCACTACCCAAAGGAGTCTCAGAGCGGCTTACGAACTCCTTTCCCTCCCCCTCCCCACAACAGACACCCTGTGAGGTAGTAGAAAAAGAAGGGATTGGATTTATACCCCACCCTTCACTACCCACAGGAGTCCCAGAGTGGCTTACAATCTCCTTTCCCTTCTCCTCCCCACAACAGACACCCTGTGAGGTAGTAGAAGAAGAAAGGATTGGATTTATACCCCACCCTTCACTACCCAAAGATGTCTCAGAGCGGCTTACAAACTCCCTTCCCTTCCCCTCCCCACAACAGACTTCCCCTGTGAGGTAGAAGAAGAAGAGATTGGATTTATACCCTGCCCTTCACTACCCACAGGAGTCTCAGAACGGCTCACAAACTCCTTTCCCTTCCCCTCCCCTCAGCAGACACCCTGTGAGGTAGGTGGGGCTGAGAGAGCTCCTGACAGAAACTGCTCTTTTTCAAGTACAGCTCTTATCAGAACTATGGCTTGCCCAAGGTCAACCAGCCAGGTGCAAGTGGAGGAGTGGGGAATTCAAACCCGGTTCTCCCAGAGTAGAGTCCGCACTCCTAACCACTACACCAAACTGGCTCTCCAAACTGGCTCTACACCAAACCACTACACCAAACTACACCAAACAAGAAAGGGAACTCTACTGTAGGTTTTTCAGGTGGGTAGTTGTGTTGATCTTCAATAGAAGAGCAATATTCCCATCCAGTAAAACCTTAAAGACCAACCAGATTTCCAGGGCAAAGTCTGAGTCCAGTGTTTGAGAGCCAGTTTGGTGTAGTCGTTAAGAGCGGTGGACTCTAATCTGGCAGAACCGGGTTTGATTCCCCCACTCCTCCACATGCAGCCGGCTGGGGGACCTTGGGTCAGTCACAAGTTCTCTCAGAGCTGTTCTCTCAAGAGTAGTTCTCAAGAGAGCTCTCTCAGCCCCACCTACCTCATAGGGTGTCTGTGTGGGTAGAGAAAGGAAAGCTTTGAGAGTCCTTTGGGTCGATAGAAGCCGGGTATAAAACCCAACTCTTCTTCAAGTTTGTTGTAGTGGTTAAGAGCATCAGACTAATCTGGAGAACTGGATTCGATTCCCCACTCTTTCACATGCAGCCAGCTGGGTGATCTTGGGTCAGACACAGTTCTTTCAGGGCTGTTCTCTCAAGAGCAGTCTTCTTCTTCTTCTTCTTCTTCTTCTTCTTCTTCTTCTTCTTCTTCTTCTTCTTCTTCTTCTTCTTCTTCTTCTTCTTCTTCTTCTTCTTCTTCTTCTTCTTCTTCTTCTTCTTCCTCCTCCTCCTCCTCCTCCTCCTCCTCCTTCTTCTTCTTCTTCTTCTTCTTCTTCCTCCTCCTCCTCCTCCTCTTCTTCTTCTTCTTCTTCTTCTTCTTCTTCTTCTTCTTCTTCTTCTTCTTCTTCTTCCTCTTCTTCTTCTTCTTCTTCTTCCTCCTCCTCCTCTTCTTCTTCTTCTTCTTCTTCTTCATCTCCTCCTCCTCCACCGCCACCTCCTCCTCCTTTAAGACCAACAAAGTCTTCTTCTGGGTACTTTTGTGGGCATGCCCACTTCTTCTGATACCAGATTTCCAAGTTATAAGCTTTTGAATCAGATCCCTGACAAAGGGAACGTTTGACTGTCGAAATCTTACACACTGGAAATCTTGTTGGTATTGAAGATACCCCTCTATGGGCATCTTGCTCTTCTATTGACGATGCACTATTTTAACTGCCATGGAAAGCAGACCTTGCTGCAATCAATCCACTCGTGTCTCCTTTCCCATCCGAGCGCCCCCTGTCCAATCATTAGTCTTCTGGGACTCCTTCTGCAAACCCTTAGGACATCATTTAAAAGAGAGAAAGAGAAAAAGAGAGAAGGAGAGAAGGAGAGAAGGAAGGAAGGAAGGAAGGAAGGAAGGAAGGAAGGAAGGAAGGAAGGAAGGAAGGAAGGAAGGAAGGAAGGAAGGAAGGAAGGAAGGAAGGAAGGAAAGAAAGAAAGAAAGAAAGAAAGAAAGAAAGAAAGAAAGAAAGAAAGAAAGAAAGAAAGAAAGAAAGAAAGAAAGAAAGAAAGAAAGAAAGAAAGAAAGAAAGAAAGAGAATGTTGTTTCTGATACAGAATTGATGGATGTTTTATGAGGCACCTTTGACAATGACGGGAGAATCTCTAGCATCAAAGACCCCCCCCCCGACTGCCACCACTTGTTCCCCCACCCCGTGATCTGAGCCCTTCAAAGAACTGCCACGGCAAGCTTCTTTAATTCAGCTCCCACTCTTGAGAAGAAGAAAGGGGAAGAAAAGGAAAGAAAAAACCCAAAACGGTGCCCAAGAGATGAGGTTGCCAGCTCAGTGTAACTTCTCTGCTGTTGTTGTTGTCTGTCGGAAGCGGAGCGAAAGCTCGGCACAGCACGGGTCTCGACGAATTTTTGTGTGTCGAAGAAGCGTCAAGCCGAGGCGCCTTGGGATTGCGCTTAACAATGAAATAATCATGAAAATGATGATCAATAAATCACAGCCGTTTCCTTTATTTTTTTATTAAAGAAATCGGGACGTTGAGACCTTCAAAGGACTTCTGTTGTTGTCAAGGCTGGGCTCGGAATGATTTTTTAATCAGGTTATTTCCCTAAAACGTTACGAAGCTTCAAGCGATGCCTGACAAGAAATACCAAGTGAATTCCTTCCCCTGCACAAGATTCGAGGGTGGGAGATGGCATTAATCCTTGCATACAGATCGTGTATGATGCTGGTAAGGGGCCATGGCTTAGTGGTAAGGCATCTGCTTGGTGTGCAGGAGGTCCCAGGTTCTATCCCCAGCATCCCCAGTTAAAAGGACCAAGCCGTAGGTGATGAGAAAAAGCCCTACCTGAGAACCTGGATTTCCACTGCCAGTCTGAGTAGACAGTGCTTATCTTGATGGACCATGATAGAAATTTATAAAGTTATGTATGAGGTGGAGAGAGTTGACAAAGATAGTTTTTTCTCCCTCTCCCAAAGTTCTAGAACTTGTGGGCATCCAATGAAGCTGATGGGCAGTAGATTCAGGATGGAGAAAAGACAATATTACCTTACACAGTGAGTGGTTGAAATGTGGACTTCACTGCCAGAGGATGTAGTGATGGCCACAGGAATAAACAGCTCTCAAAGGGGATTAGATAGATTCATGGAGGACAAGTCTATCAAAGGCTACTATCCATGGTGACTGGAGGGAACCTCCCCATTCAGAGGCGCTAATCCTCTGAATCCCAGAGCCAGGAGGCAGCATCAGGGGAAGGCCTTGGCCTCTATGTCCTGTTGTTGGCCCTCCAGAGGAACTGGTTGGCCACTGTGTGAGACAGGATGCTGGACTAGATGGACCACTGGTCTGATCCAGCAGGGCTCTTCTGATGTTCTTATGAAGGCCTCGGCCTCTATGTCCTGTTGTTGCCTGTCCAGAGGAACTGGTTGGCCACCGTGTGAGACAGGATGCTGGTCTCGATGGACCACTGGCTTGATCCAGCAGGGCTCTTCGGATGTTCTTATGAAGGCCTCAGCCTCTATGTCCTGTTGTTGCCTGTCCAGAGGAACTGGTTGGCCACTGTGTGAGACAGGAGGCTGGACTAGATGGACCACTGGTCTGATCCAGCAGGGCTCTTCTGATGTTCTTATGAAGGCCTCAGCCTCTATGTCCTGTTGTTGCCCAGCCATAGGAACTGGTTGGCCCCTGTGTGACACAGGATGCTCAATGGACCACTGGTCTGATCCAGCAGGGCTCTTCTGATGTTCTTATGAAGGCCTCGGTCTCTATGTCCTGTTGTTGCCTGTCCAGAGGAACTGGTTGGCCACTGTGTGAGACAGGATGCTGGACTAGATGGACCACTGGTCTGATCCAGCAGGGCTCTTCTGATGTTCTTATGAAAGCCTCAGCCTCTATGTCCTGTAATTGTCCATCTAGAGGAACTGGTTGGCCACTGTGTGAGATGGAATGCTGGATTAGATGGACTTTTGGTCTGTTCCACCATGGCTGTTCTTAACCCGGCCCTCCTCAGGTTCTACCCTCAAATCTCCAGGAATCCCCCAATCCAGAGCTGGTGATCCTATGGCAATCCCTTGGAGTTTTTTGGAGGTGGGGCATGATGATATCGCAGGGTAGATTTAGGAAATTTGGGAAATCCCTAGAGCTTCTCCACAATGCCATGATGATGTCATTTCCTGGTATCTCAGCAACATCAATTTCCCCTGGATTTTGGTCCCTCTGCTCCACCAAGCAGAAGCAGCAACAGCCCGGAGCCCAAAGGGCAGGAGGGTTGGCGCTCCTAATTGCAGGAGGGTCCCAGGCTTCCAGGCCCTGGCACTGATGATGGAGTAAATGAGCTGTCAGGTAACCCTGCCATAACTGTGAGTGGGGGGGGGGAGACATCTTTCACTATTCTGGAATGTGGGAGGAACTCAGAGTCTCCAGTCTCTGTAAATTAGTGTCTCTGCTGTGTGTCTTATCAATTCACCTGACCTTGGGTCCCATGCTCTCTTGGCGTGTGAGATATACTAGTCTAGGTGTTTTTCTTCCCTAGTTTAGTGCACACACAAAGTGTATTCATTGGCTTGTAGGAGGGGGGGAGTATTTCGAATGGGCTATAATTGACCATGCTTTGTATTATTGGGCATCACTGACAAAGAGCTGGTTCATGCATCTCTAAGACTGGTCTTTAATAAATACTGTCTTCTTATGAAGCCTGGTGTTTGACTGACTATCTGGGGAACATTGACATGAGCATGTCCAAGGATCTAGGCTCTTCAAGAAGCGGTCTAGTTTCAACTCTGGACCAAGATTTATGTCTATCAGAATAAGAAGTACAGTCTTTTCCAGTTGGGTTTCTAGTTGTCCAAACATGAATCAATTTGTATTCTTTGGCCAATTCTTTAAAAAAAAAAACTTGGAAGTAAGCGTTTAGAAGATTTAGTCCTCTTAATAGTTTTCCTGGCTGAGTTCAGACCGGCAGTTTGAAGTGGGAGTGAATCATGGCAAAAATGCTTTGTTCCGGGTTTTCCTGGTCACACTGCATTGGCTGATACAAGAGCATACCGGGAGGAGGCGCAAGGGAGCGTTCAGACTGCTGGCCCGGAGGTGCGGCTTTAAACGGCTTTTCCCCGGTAATTCGGCTATGTGAGCATATGCACTCATGCGCATAAGCACATTAGGGTGATTTGGGGAGGATCCCTTTGCACTGGCACCACATTGGACAGTAGAGCAGAGCACATCCAATCATATCGCTGCTGCCTTTCCAGGGCAATCAGGTGCACCTTATGTGTTAACGCGGGTTGTTCCCGGCTTTTGGGGTTAGCGTTCACACTTCCCGGAAGCGGAATGAAGTGAGATAAAGGCGCTCTCTGGGATTTGCTACCACTTTCACCAGGTATCTTTTAAACATGGGAGCAAAGTGGTACATGATGGGTTGGCTACAGGTGGGGAACGCCAGGCAGATGTGCCTGTGTGAACGCCCCCTTTAACCCGGTTGTGAAACGTTGCTGAAACATGCCTATCTCGGGGCAAACTGCCAGTCTGAACTCAGCCCCTGCCTAGGTCTTGATCGAAAACAGAATTAAAATCTCCAACCACACAAATATCCATGTAGTCATATTTTATTATAGTTTTCCTTCACCATTTCAAAAAAAGAAACAATCCCCTGTGATTCATTCGCTGTATATATCACCACCGATAATTTTTTCCTGTCTCTAATATCTATTTCAAGTAGAAGTCTTCCATTCTAACAAGCCTACTGAAATAGGCTTCAGTTTTTCTTTAACATAGACAAATATCCCTCTTTTCTTTACATTGTCCGAAGCAGTAAATAACTTAACAAGTTTCTTATTGACCAAATACTGTTCATCTTTATGTCTAATATGTGTTTCCTGCAAATGTACAATATCCACATCTGTCTTCTTAAGTTGTTTAAACATTTTTTGTCTTTTCTCAGGGATAAAGTGTGCATCATCTAGCAGTGTGAGAAAAAGAAGCCCGCAAGGACACAACGGACATAGATCTTGGAAGCAACATCACATGGCCAACTGATAAAAAAAAATATATGTATTCTTTGTTGGTTTATTATTGGCCGTGACCTGGGTGGTCGAAGCTAGCCTGATCTTGACAGATCTCAGAAGTGAATTTGGGTCAGCCCCGGTCAGCACTTGGATTGGAGACCACCAAGGAAGTCCAGGGTTGGGATGAAGAGGCAGGCAATGGCAAACCAACGATGTTCATCTCTTGCCTTGGGAGCTTCTACTTGGCAGTGCTTTCCAACCCGATATATCCTTTATTAAAACAGTTATGGCTTCCCTTTCCCCAAACTGGCTCAAGGCAGGTCATGAAGGGGTGTGTCTACCTGTATCATAAATTAATACAATAAGGAGCTAGGATCCTCAAAAGGGAGCAAGGCGGTAACATCTGACCACCCCGCTTTGGTTCAATTAGGACAAATAGTTATTCATCCAAACTTTCGAAGGCAGAACGGGACGTCAGAGTTGCAAAACTGATGGGTTTTACTCTCAGAGCCCACTGGGGACTGAGCCCTCTCTTGGTCCCCGTTGAGGTTCAGCCCCATCTTTAACTGGGTTGGCATGATACAGCTTTCTCTGTAGAGTTGCCAACCTCTGGGTGGGAACCTAGAGACCTCCTGAGAGTACAACTGGTCTCTAGGCTACAGCGACCTGTTCCCTTGGAGAAAAGGGCTGTGTTGGAGAGTGGACTCCCCATACGCTTCCTTCTCTGGGCTCCAATCCCAAATCTCCAGGAATTTCCCAGCCTGGAGGTGCAGGGTTGCCAGGTCCCCCCTGACTGCCAGTGGGGTCTTGTTGTTGTTGTTTGCCAGATCCAGGTAGGTGAAGTCCTGGAGATTTGGGAGCGGAGCCTGGGGAGGACAGGGACCTCAGCGGGATGAATGCCACAGAGTCCACCCTCCAAAGCATCCATTCTCTCCAGGAGAACTGATCACTGTAGTCTGGAGAGGAGCTGTAATGCCGGGGGGGATCCCCAGGTCCGACCTGGAGAATGGCGTCCCTATAGGGCTGGCAACCCTCCTCTTAACTTCAGATCCCTCTTCTGAAGAGTGCCAATTTGGTGCAGTGGTTAAGAGACTGGACTCTAATCCGGGAGAACCGGGCTTGATTCCCCCAGTCCTCCACTTGCACCTGCTGGATGACCTTGGGCAAGCCATAGTCCTGTCAGAGCTGTTCTTGAAAAAGAGCCGTTTCTGTCAGAGCTCTCTCAGCTCACCTACCTCTGTTGTGGGGAGGGGAAGGGAAAAGAGTTTGTAAGCCGCTCTGAGACTCCTTTGGGTAGTGAAGGGCGGGGTATAAATCCAATTTCCTCCTCCTTTTCCTCTTCCTCTTCCTCTTCCTCTTCTTCTGAGAGCCAGTTTGGTGCAGTGGTTAAGAGAATGGACTCTAATCTGGGAGAACCAAGATTGATTCCCCACTCCTCCACGTGCAGCTGCTGGTGTGACCTTGGGTCGGTCACAAGTTCTTTCAGAGCTGTTCTCTCAAGGGCAGTTCTCAAAAGAGAGCTCTCTCAGCCCCACCTACCTCACAGGGTGTCTGTTGTGGGGAGGGGATGGGAGAGGGATTGTAAGCCACTCTGAGACTCCTTCGGGTAGTGAAGGGTGGGTTGTAAATTCAATCTCTTCCTTCTCCTTCCCCCCCTCCTCCTCCTCCTCTTCTACTTCTTGTGTTAAACACAGACTTTCAGAGTCTTTTTGAGTTGTCACATGAATGCACATGAACACATGAAGTGGCCTTAAACTGAATCAGACCATCCATCCATCAAAGTCAGTATTGTCTACTCAGACCGGCAGCAGCTCTCCCGGGTCTCAAGCTGAGGTCTCACACATCACCTTCTGCCTGATCCTTTTAACTGGAGATGCCAGGGATTGAACCTGGGACCTTCTGCATGCCAGGCAGATGCTCTGCCAGAGAGCCACAGCCCCTTCTCACTAGTAGTCTTTGACCACCCTGCCTTATACCAGTTTGGTGTAGTGGTTAAGTGCGCGGGCTCTAATCTGGGAGAACCGGGTTTGATTCCCCCACTCCTCCACTTGCACCTGCTGATGTGACCTTGGGTCAGTCACAAACTCTGGCACAGCTGTTCCTGAAAGAGCAGTTTCTGTCAGAGTTCTCTCAGCCCCACTTACCTCACAGGGTGTCTGTTGTGGGGAGGGGAAGGGAAAGGAGTTTGTAAGCCACTCTGAGACTCCAGGTGAAGGGCAGGGTATAAATCCAACCTCCTCCTCCTCCTCCTCCTCCTCCTCCTCCTCCTCCTCCTCCTCCTCCTCCTCCTTCTTCTTCTTCTTCTTCTTCTTCTTCTTCTTCTTCTTCTTCTTCTGGATCTGAGCCTGCAATTTCTACCCACTTGCCAGCCTGAACGATCCATGTATCTCGACCACAACTGGTGTCCTCACAAGGCGGGCTGTACATCTCCCTCTCTCTTTTGTCGGTGCCTTAAGCACCACTGAAATGGAAGCCACTCCTTGATGGAGTTCTGTTTATCAATCAGCACAAGTGTATTTTCGGGCCGATGATGGCATCCTGGCGAGTGAGAGGCGCGGACCAAGCTGGCGAGAAGAGCGGGAGAGGCCAGTTTAGAAAAACAGTTTTCATAAAACAAAGCAAGCGAGCCAAATGTTTTTAGCATGTAATTGAAAAATTGTCTGGGTAATAAAGGATACTGAGCAAGGAGCAACGGCATGTAAATATTCCAATCAACACAAGCGCGGGCGCCTCTTTGTCCAACAATAATACCTAGATTGTTAAGTCTCTGTCACAGGTACTTTATGGTCCCTTGCGATGCGAGGCATTTGGTCCTCCGTACGCGACGAGGGAAATACATGTGCCGGGGCTAAGGTTTGTTTTCTTTCATCTGTTTTCCTCCTGGTGAAATTGTAATGGTTGCTGCATTTTATGCTAATTTTAAAAGAAGAAATAAAACAAGAGCCATAGAATATGGCTGAGAAAGGGGTAAACAATCCACAGAGCAATTGATGGCAATTCCCAAGTACTCTTTCTTTCTTTCTTTCTTTCTTTCTTTCTTTCTTTCTTTCTTTCTTTCTTTCTTTCTTTCTTTCTTTCTTTCTTTCTTTCTTTCTTTCTTTCTTTCTTTCTTTCTTTCTTTCTTTCTTTCTTTCTTTCTTTCTTTCTTTCTTTCCTGCCATATTTCATTCTCTCTTTCTGTCTCTCATCCCATCTTTCCTTCCTTTCTCTCTCTTCTGTCATATTTAATTCTTTCTTTCTTTTTTTTTCTGTCAAGATAGGTAGCCATGGCCCCGGTCACATGGAGAATTTGCTGCACAAAAGGCATGAATGCTGGGTGGATTTTTGGGGCGCGATCACACCGCAACATCTGGCAAGCATAGAGCACCCGTGACCAACCCATGGCATGCCATAGAAGCTGCGCAGTTAAAAAGTATCTCAACAAATGTATTAGCAAATGGTTTGCTATGGGCTGATGATGAAATCATTCCGTGTGATCACGCCGGCATGCGGCTTTCCCCCCCGGCTGTCCTCCTTGACGCGCACGTGCTGACGGATGAAACCGTGGTATGCCACCATCATGTCTGATTGCGTTCTGGTGGGTCTAATTGCATTGGCGCAAAGAGCCATGCCTCCCCTCCACGTTACATAAGAACATAAGAACATAAGAGAAGCCAAAGTTGAATCAGGCCAACGGCCCATCTAGTCCAACACTCTGTCACACAGCGGCCAAAATATACCAGGTGCCATCAGGAGGTCCAGCAGTGGGGCCAGGACACTAGAAGCCCTCCCACTGCTGCCCCCTCCAGCACCAAGAAGACAGAGCATCACCTGCCCCAGACTGAGAGTTCCCATCTATACCCTGTGGCTAATAGCCACTGATGGACCTCTGCTCCATATGTTGATCTAATTCCCTCTTGAAACTGTCCATGCTTGTAGCTGCCACCACCTCCTGTGGCAGTGAATTCCATATGTTAATCACTCTTTGGGTAAAGAAGTATTTCCTTTTATCTGTTCTAACCCAACTAACTCACACGTTATCTGGCCCGTGTGACCGGGTCCCATGTTAATCTGTCTGTAGCAGCAGAAAAAAATCAACAGTAGCACCTTAAACACCAACAAAATTTGTGGCAGGTTAGGAGCATTCGTGAGTCACTGCTCGCTGCTATGGCAGATCAATCTGCTACTTGAACTCAGGGTTGTTGTGAGTTTTTTTGCAACAACTGTACATGCGCAGATGTCACTATTAACCCGAGGTGGTGGGAAGTGCTGCCGAGTTGCGGCATGCTTCTGGTGACCCTGCCGGGTTTTCAAGGCAAGAGACGAGCAGTGGTGGTTTGCCCTTTGCCTGCCTCTGTGGAGCAAACCTGGATTTCCCAGGTGGTCTCCCACCCAAGTACTAGCCAGGGCTGACCCTGCTTAGCTTCTGAGATCTGGCAAGGCTAGGCTACCCTGAGACATTCAGGTCAGGGGTTTCACTAGAGGGGATTATCCCAAATTAGTTTAAGGTGGCGGTCACACACGTGAGATAACGCGGGGGGGGGGAAGCGAGGCTATTCTCTCTGGAGGAATGTGACCTGCAGTTGCGTGATCAACACAGTCCTTTGACGCTGCGGGGGCAGCCCACCACTGCGTGATCAGACGCAACCATGGGTGAGTTGTTTTTTTGGGGAGGTTGGGGCCGTTTGTTTCCGATGTGCTTAAACGAGGGAATCGATGAATCGCATCTCAGCACTGGGGGCTCCCTATGGATTGTGTGATGATGCACATACTGAGAAGGGGGGGGGGAACAATGGCACGGAGTCGGGGTGGCCCAATCAGACCATCCCGATGCCATGAGAGCGCACTGGAGCGATCAGACAGGGGAAAGTCCACCCGTGGTCTGTTGCAACCCATTTGCTACTGGACTTTTCCCAGTGCCTTTTTATTCCACTTCTGCGGCAGAGCAAAACAGGTTGCCAATGGGTGTGGGGCACTTCCCCACCTGTCTGGTCACACCCTTTAAATCCACCCAGCATTCACACCTATGGTGGGGCTAATTATGTGTGCGATCACAGCCTATGTATTGTTTTTTTGACTACCTAAAGGTTCCTCTGGGTTTCAGAATCCTAAGTCATAGTCATGGCTAGCCCCATTATGTGGATTTATCTATCTGCATGGGGGGAAGTTAGATCTTGGTGATATAAGACATTGGTTTAAGCTATCAAACAAATGCATACATTTCCCAAGGTTCTAGCATGACTTAGAAACAGAATGTGGGAAGGCCCATACAGAGAGGAGGAGGCTTGATTCATAAAACCTGGCAGCAAGGTTGGCCTCCAACACAATGGTGTTTCCTAGGGGTTGGCATTCACTCCAGTGGGGGAAAGTAGAGGGTTATTCTTAGAGACAGTTTTGTGATTAACAGAACTGGCCCTGGGCAGCTGGATCTGTTCACGAGAAGGACTACACAGAGAGCTAATTTGGTGTAGTGGTTAAGTGTGCGGACACTAATCTGGGAGAACCGGGTTTGATTCCTCACTCCTCCACTTGCACCTGCTGATGTGACCTTGGGTCAGTCACAAGCTCTGGCACAGCTGTCCTTGAAAGAACAGTTTGTGTTAGAGTTCTCTCAGCCCCACCTACCTCACAGGGTGTCTGTTGTGGGGAAGGGAAGGGAGAGGAGTTTGTAAGCTGCTCTGAGACTACAAGTGAAGGGTGGGGTATAAATCCAATCTCTTCTTCTTCTACACAGCAGGGTATAAATTGAATCTGTGCTGATAACACAGAGAGAAGCACTGGATTAGGAAAACCTGGTAATCCCTGGAGGCTTGGAGGGGGCATTAGGAAGAACAGTATCACTCAACTTGGTGACATCACTGCTGGGTGAAGATTTGGAAGTGACATCACTTCATCAAGCAGTGCTCTAGCTGAATTCCTAGAGGGATCATCTATGTGGAGTTATCATTTTCAGATGTTCCCCCAGAAGTGGGAGAAAGCTGTGGCTCTGTGGTAGAGCATCTGCTTGACATGTGGAACATCCCAGGTTCAATCCCCAGGCTCTCCAGTTTAAAGGGTGAGGTAGTAGGTGATGTGAAGGGCTTGAGACCCTGGAGAGCCGCTGCCAGTCTGAGTAACCAGTACTGACTTTGATGAATGGAGGGTGTGATTCAGTATAAGTGTCATAAGTCAGTCTGTGCTGAGTGATGGCTCAAATTTCTCAGATGAAGAGCTACCTGCTAGCCCTGAGCCAGTAATTGAACAGCCAGCCGCAGCTGGTTCTGAGCCAGAAGGAGAACAACAAAAGATCAAGTTACCAGCTGAGCAGGAGTCACAACCTACAGCTGAAACCGAGCCAACACCTTGTAGCTCTGTAGCAGTAAACAAGTCTTCAGCAGCCACTCCCAGCCCACCTAGCTTACCCACACCCTTGTAGCGCCAACGCTGTCAGAGAAACTTAGAGTTGTCAGAAAGGGGAAGAAGTGCGAGACTCATGGCCCATCATCAACTGTCAACTGAGGAGATGAATGTGTAGTTTCAGGATGGCTGCCAAGGAATTGGCTGGGAGTACAGTTCGTTAAGACTTGGCTATAAACTCAGCCAAGAGAAGCGGCAATTTGTGAATGCCGCAAGTACACTTTGCTACTGAGCTACCATCCCTGCTGCTACCGGACCTCTGCAACCTTGAACCTCAGACTGGACCTGACAACTGGCTTTCTGGAACCCCTGACTTGTGGACTGGACTTTGGTTAATCTCTGCAACGTTGCCTGTGACCTGCCCTGCCGGAGCCCAGCCTGTGCCTCCTGGGGAAGCTACATCAGTACAATAGGGTAGTTTCGTGTGCCAAGTGACATCACCACACTGCACAAAGCCATCTCCTGTCCCTATTCATGTTCCCACTGATGCATCAAGCAGTAGCTGGGGACAGGAGTATGGTAGCGGGAAGTTGCCTACCATAGCAGGCAAACTAGCCCCCGTCTCTGAATAATCTCCTACACTGGATACAGGCAGAGTCTTTCTAAGACAGAGATCCTCCATCTCTGCACAACACCACACCCCTCAAAAATGAAAAAAAAAAAGGAAGCATGTTACAGTAAAGCAGTAAGAACGTAATACTCCCGGCGATGGCGAAATAAATCCCCGAGGTGGTATCTGCTGCGAGTTCAAACCACCCCCGATCGAGATCCATCTTCTCCGTCTGCCCCAGGCGCTCTCGGAACATCATCACGACTGTAATATCTGAAGCGCTGTCACCAGGCTGTCCAAAGGCACCCATTACGGCTCACCTAACGGTTAACTGTTCCCTCCTGAAAGGCATTTAAAAGGGAATTGCCGTTGATAGCTATTATTAAAGGCAGAAAGGGGAGGGGTGATGGGTAAAGGCCCAGTCTGATCACTTCCATTGTCGCGGTGAGCCCATACTAGTGTGCGTGTTCCCGAAAGGCAGCCCCGTAGACTCCCGCCTCCTGGCACTTTCTGCTGTGCTTTGATGCACATCTGGAAGCTGCAAAATGTATTTCAGTCCTTATGTCCCCTAACTGCTGCTGGGAACCCATTTGGCGTAGTGGTTAAGTGCGTGGACTCTAATCTGGGAGAACTGGGTTTGGTTCCCCACTCCTCACTTGCGGCTGCTGGATGACCTTGGGCGAGCCATAGTTCTGACAAGAGCTGTCCTGGAAAGGGCAGTTCTCTCAGAGCTCTCTCAGCCCCACCTACCTCACAGGGTGTCTCTTGTGGGGAGAGGAAGGGAAAGGAGTTTGTAAACCACTCTGAGACTCCAAATGAAGGGTGGGGTATAAATCCAATCTCCTCCTCCTCCTCCTCTTCCTCTTCTCCTTCTCCTCCTCCTCCTCCTCAACGGGTTTAAACAATTTTGCTGCTGAAGAACTATATATCAAGGAGTTTCAAGAGGAGGAAGGAAAGGAATCTGCTTTACTGCAGTGCTGCGGCAGTCAGCAAGACTGTGAGTTGGTACAGAAAACTTTGGTGTTCTGCCGATTTTCAGCAATCATTGGGGGGTGGGGGGGGAGATGTGTATGAAGCCTAAAGCCAAAAAGGATTTAAGTTAAGCATTCAAATTTCTTCCTAGAACCTGCATACAACTTAAAAAGTATATAGTTAAGCACAATTTATCTCTTTATTGCACTGTTCTCTTCTCGCATGATACCTTCTCTGGAGTACATGTGCTTTAGTGTAACTGTGTATTGGCCATCTCAGCCTTTCATAAGAATGCAAGAAGAAGCCTTCCAGATCAGATTGATAGTCTATCCAGTCCAGCCTCCTGTCTCACACAGTGGCCAACCAGTTCCTCTGGAGGGCCGACAACAGAGCAGAGAGGCTAAGGCCTTC
This sequence comes from Gekko gecko, assembly GCA_029375565.1. Taxonomy (NCBI): domain Eukaryota; kingdom Metazoa; phylum Chordata; class Lepidosauria; order Squamata; family Gekkonidae; genus Gekko; species Gekko gecko. The sequence continues at coordinate 10,547,349 of JAPDNY010000007.1, read as the reverse complement.
ATGAGAACATAAGAAGAGCCCTGCTGGATCAGACCCGTGGACCATCTAGTCCAGCATCCCATCTCACACAGTGGCCAACCTGTTCCTCTGAAGGGCCAACAACAGAGCATAGAGGCCAGAGCTTTCCCCTGATCTTGCCCACTCCAAGCTCTGGTATTCAGAGGTTGCCTGCCTTTAAGAGTGGATGTTTCCCTCACTCACCATGGCTAGTAGCCACTAGGGATGGGCACTAACTGGCACACGAAGTAAAATTTGTGCCAAACTTCAGCCGGTTCGGGGTCTGGCAAGCAATGTTCACCAAAGCATGAACATTCCCCAAACTTTTTGGCAGTTCAGGGTGGTCTGGGAAACAGAAACGTTTCCCAGAAAACCCGATGTCAATGGATCAAACTTCCAGGCAACAGTGAGGGTCGAATTCTCTCCCGCCTTGAAAACACCAATATGAACTCTCCAAAGCTTAACAGGCACTGATGGCTGCCAATTATAGAGCTCCTAATCCTCTCCATTGGATTGGAAAATCATAGAAGTCCAAGAGGCAGTCCAGCCCACCTTTGTTGGGTCTTGCAGCAAGTTGGGGAACATTGGAATTGCAGAGAGATAGGAGGAAGTCGATCGGCTTTGCTGGGCAGGGGATTGCTCTTTGCTGTGTGCGCACAGGGCACGGCACCCGGCCTTTCTGCTCATGCTGAGCAGTAGGGATTTGCTACTACGTTCCTCTGAAGAGAGCCTGCATTTCTAAACCCCGCTCCTTTTGTTGATCAACTCTCTGGGCTGATGTGTGATGTGTGTTTGCTGTGCTAGGGCTCTTTGGGCCAGTGCCACCAAGCCCGGGGTTTGACTTTGCTTCTGCTGTGGGTTTCTATCCTCTACTCCCACCCCACCTTTCCTCTTTTGGGTCAGCTCTCAGAGGTGGAGTGTGTTTGATGGACCAGTGCTCTGTATGCCACCTGGCCTGAAGCTTTGTTTTGCTTCTGCTGCCTGTTTCTATTCTCTACCTGCACCAAGCCCCTCCTTTTTTAAAACTTCTACCTCTCTGCTGGGCATTTGTGGGTCAGGGCTCTGATTCCACATGGCCTCCTCGCTGACGCCGGGTGGTGGGGCATAGCTGGTGGGTGTCACGGTCCTAGAACTTACTGGGGGCTTGGACTTATCTTGTTGTTGTTGTTGTTGTTCAGTCGCACAGTCGAGTCCGACTCTTCACGACCCCATGGACCAGAGTACGCCAGGCCCTCCTGTCTTCCGCTGTCCGCGGAAGTTTGCTCAATTTCATGTTTGTTGCATCGATGACACTGTCTAACCATCTCATCCTTTGCCGTCCCCTTCTTCTTTGACCTTCAATCTTTCCCAGCATCAGGGTCTTCTCCAGTGAGTGCTCCCTTCTCATTTGGTGGCCAAAGTATTTGAGCTTCAACTTCAGGATCTGGCCTTCCAGGGAACAGTCAGGGTTGATTTCTTTTAGGACTTATCTAGAACCCACTTATTGGTCTTGTCAGTGGTCCACAGTATCCATAAAACTCTCCTCCAATGCCTCGTTTAAGAAATCAACTTTCTTCCTTTCCTCTTTCTTCACTGCCCAACGTTCACTTCCGTACACATTAATGGGGAATGACATGGCACGAATTATCTTGATCTTGGTCTCCACTGGCAGACAGTACTCGATGCTTAAACGAAACCCCTTTCTGGCTGCGATCACAAGCAGTAAATTCACTTTAAATCCACTTTCAAAGAAAGGATAAAGCTCTCGGGGCTCTTTAGCTTGGAGAAACTGTGGCTGCGGGGTGACATGATCGAGGTTTATAAGATTATGTATGGGATAGAGCAGGTCGAGAAAGAAGTCCTCTTCTCCCTTTCTCACAAGACAAGAACTCGTGAGCACTCCATGAAATTGCTGAGCAGTCGGGTTAGAACAGATCAAAGGAAGTCGTTCTTCACCCAAGGAGTGATTAACACATGGAATTCACTGCCACAGGAGGAGGTGGCGGCCATAAGCATGGACGGCTTCAAGAGGGAATTGGATAAGCATATGGACCTGGGGTCCATCGGGTGCTATTAGCCACAAGGTATAGAGAGGGACTCTCAGTCTGGGGCAAGGGATGCTCTATATTCTTGGTGCTTGGGGGGGGATGGCAAGAGTGGGAGGTCTGCCAGTGTCCTGGCCCCACTGGTGGACCTCCTGATGGCATCTGGTATATTTTCGCCACCGTACGACAGAATGTTGGACAGGATGGGCCATTGGCCTGATCCAACATTGGCTTCTCTTATGTCCTTCTATGCTTAATGCACTTTCAAACTGGATTTTGCCAGTTCACACAGTAAAATCTAATCGGAAAGTGCGTTGAAGGTGGATTATTTAGTGTGTGTGATCGCAGCCTCAGATAAGGAAGCTTATCCCAACTTTCTCCCCCTCCCCTGCCAATTTGTTTCCTGGCACGGATAGAGGAGAATCCATACAGAGGAGTATTAAAAAAAAAAAAAATCAGTTTCCTCTCTGCAACCTCTCTGCAACCAGAACTCTATCACTTTGGGAAGCTGCCGCATTCAGCTCCGCGTTTCAGTCCTGACTCATCCAGATGTGATTGTTGCCAGCCAAGGCAACTAAAATATCTCGCCCTCGATACGGATGATGCAAACTGTGCAAACACAGGAAGTTCATTTTTACTCTCACGTCTAAGGCGATCCGGGGAGCAATTTACAGAAGCGCCAGACTCCGCTCAGGAATTGCATTTTTTTTGCCTGAACCAAATGGAACTTGGATTCCGGCAGTTTGTTCTAAATTTAGAGCATGCCATTTTCCAACTGGGTTCTTCGGTTGCCGATAAAACAAGCTGTCTCCTACCTCGGAGCCATCATTTCGGAGATAAGTGCAATCTGAAATTTCCCTGTTCCAAACTCCTGATTAATTGGGGTCACCCAGCCTAAACCTTGTGAGATAATTGTGTGTGTTTTATACTTGATTGGATTCTCACCTTGTTTTTGCTGCATTTTTCTTAAGAATGTGGTTACACACGGAGAGTGAATTGCAAATTACGTACCACTAGCACGGATATACCTGGCTGCCACCACTTTTATATAGTTGCCAGGAGAGGTATGTCCCTGGCTGCCACCTCTAGAAAATTATACTGGGAAAGCCCTCCTCTCCCAGTATGAAACTCATTAAAGGGTGTGAACAGGGAAGGGTCCACACATGTGAGATGAGTCCCATTTCCAGACACAACTACCAGGGTGTTACTGCAAGTCCCCACCCTCACTGAAATGCGGATGCTACAAAACATGGTGGTGATGGAATGCATGGTCATGTTTCAGCCGGCTTATGGTGACCCTGTAGGCTTTTCTGAGCAAGAGACATTCAGAGCAAAACACAGCCTTTATGAAGTGAGGCCTCCAGAACTGCACACGGTACTCAAGGTGCAGCCTCACCCAAGGCACTATACAGAGGGGCTATGACTTCCTGCAGTTTTGATGCTATGGCCCTTTTAATACAACCCGAGACTGAATTAGCCTTTTTTTTGCCACCGCATCACACTGACTGCTCATATTCAGTTTACAGTCCACTCTTACCCCAAGATCTCTTTTGCATACACAGCTCCATAGAAATGTATCCCCCATCCAGTATTTGTGTTTGACATCTTTGTGGCCCAGATGTAAGACTGTGCATTTATCTTTGTTGAATCGTGTCCTGTTTGCAACTGCCCACTTCTACAGAGTATTCAGGTCTTGTTGAAATTTAACTCTTATCTTCTTGGGTGTTTGCTGCTCCTCCCAATTTGGTTTCACCAGCAAATGTAATGAGTAGCCGATTTTTGGCAAGGCGGGAGATAAATGGAAAATAATAAATAAATAAATAATAAATTCTACCCCTTCATCCAGACCATTGATAAAAATGAAGAAGAAGAAGAAGAAGAAGAAGAAGAAGAAGAAGAAGAAGAAGAAGAAGAAGAAGAAGAAGAAGAAGAAGAAGAAGAAGAAGAAGAAGAAGAAGAAGAAGAAGAAGAGGAGGAGGAGGAGGAGGAGAGGAGCAGGAGGAGGAGGAGGAGGAGGAGGAGGAGGAGGAGGAGGAGGAGGAGGTTGGATTTATACCCCACCCTTCACTCAGAGTCTCAGAGTGGCTTACAAATTCCTTTCCCTCCTCCCCACAATAGACATCCTGTGAGGTAGGTGGCGCTGAGAGAGCTCTTTCAAGGACTGCTCACTGCTGGACCTCCTGATGGCACCTGGTATTTTTGGACACTGTGTGACAGAGTGTTCGACTAGATGGGCCATTGGCCTGATTGAACATTGGCTTCACTCATGTTCTTATGTTCTTAACATCTCTAACAAAACTATGGCTTGCCCGAGTTTATCCAGCAGCTGCAAGCGGAGGAGTGGGGAATCAAACCCGTTTCTCCCAGATTAGAGTCCATGCACCTAACCACTACTCCAAACTGGCTCTCAAATCTGTCCCAAATCTGTCTGCTTTTTGCTTTCTGTCCCTGCCACTGTCTATAGTCTCTACATCTTTGTTCACACAGTCGCCCATCTGTACCATCCTTTCAGCTGGAAAGGAGACTGTCAGGTTCTCCAGTCAAATCATGCAACACAGGGCTTCTTCAGAAGACAGCGTTTAATGAAACAGCACTAGAGACCCGTGTACAATCTCTGCGTCAGTAATGACTTGTTACAGCAAAGCATACTAGTTTATACTACATTCAAACATTCCCCCCAATAGCGGAAACCAATGATTGTAGTTCACATGCGTAGAAGGCCTGTGCAGGCAATTAAAGAAAACAACCGAAGACCCGTTAACTTTCCCAGCATCTGGGTTTCAGCCGCTTGAGACCCAAGGTCAGGTTTTCAGATAGGAAGCAAAACACAAGTATAAGGCAGGGGAGAGGAGACAGCTGTAATCCTCCCACATTCCATTTACATGACATCCATTAATATGGCAGGACTACCTGACAGAGACTCACCTCTTCAACTCAACCATTTCCTTACCCCGGAGGTCTGCCGGCGAGACAGCTACAGCAGTTCAGACACATGAACGCTCTTTTTGTCATGCAAGATAGACTGATCCCCCAGTAAATCAGAATTCAAGTCTGCCGAACTGAACTGTTTGCAAATTCCAAACTGGTGGCAGTATAAATTGTGTAAAAAAAAAAATAGGCATAACTAAAATGGGTTCAAAGAACCAAGCAAATTTGGAAAACTGGCAACAAAAATGGGCAAAATTGCAAAGGGCGATTTTTGTGTCAGAGGATAGCTGTGATGATCGGCAATTGACCGAGGGTTTCCAGCTCTGGGTGTTACCGCCAACGGCTTGCCTGGTTGTTTGGGGAAATTATCTAGGCAGGAGGCAAGGCCAGAGTGGTACAAGAAGAAGAAGAAGAGTTTGGATTATACCCCGCCCTTCACTGCCCAAAGGCATCTCAGAGCGGCTTACAAACTCCTTTCCCTTCCCCTCCCCACAACAGACACCCTGTGAGGTAGGTGGGGCTGAGATAACTTCTGACAGAAACTGTCCTTGAGAGAACAGCTGTGCCAGAGCTTGTGACTGACCCAAGGTCACATCAGCAGGTGCAAGTGGAGGAGCGGGGAATCAAACCCGGTTCTCCCAGATAAGAGTCCATGCACTTAACCACTACACCAAACTGGTGTACAAGGGACCTGTATACCTTTTTATACCAAGGTCCAGCACAGTAGGAAGACCCCAGATTTGAAGAGTAAATTAAATAGTTTTTATTAAAGTATTTCTCTAATTACAAGCACACTAAGCATTAAAAAAGAGCAAACAATACAGAACTAGTTTGGTGAGCAGAGCCAGTTTGGTGTAGTGGTTAAGTGCGTGGACTCTAATCTGGGAGAACCGGGTTTGATTCCCCACTCCTCCAATTGCGCCTTCTGGATGACCTTGGGCAAGTCGTAGTTCTGGCAGAGCTGTTCTTGAAAAACAGCAATTTCTGTCAGAGCTCTCTCAGCCCCACCTACCTCACAGGGTGCCTGTTGTGGGGAGGGGGAAGGGAAGGGAAAGGAAAGGAGTTTGTAAGTTGCTCTGAGACACCTTTGGATAGTGAAGGGAGAGGTATAAATCTGATCTCTTCTCTTCTTCTTCTTCAACTAAGGAAGCAGAGGTGATTGATAGTTAATGGAGGGGTCAGTTACTGGGTAATACTACCTGTCCAGATGTGCAGAAGTCCTTGAAGAGAATAGCACAAATGGCCAGCATTATGCACTATGGGGGGAGAGAAAAAGAGAGAGAGATTGTGTGTTCATGGACCGATACAGACTTTGGAAAACAATGCTGGCTAATAGGAGGTCTTGAGGGGCCTGTCTCAGGTGAAGATAAAAGATCACCTGGGCCAGTCCTGGTTCCCAGGGGGTGTGGCATCAGGAGAAGCAACCAATGAAGTTCCAGAGGGGCAGAGTCCGGCTTAACGATAGCCTCGATTAAATCAGCCGGGTGCTGGGCGGCTAGTTGAATGGGTTTTATGACCACTACTGGTCCAGTCAAGGCAGTTTGAAAAGGTTCCCAAGTATAGACGAAAGGTGGGAGATGGGTCTCAGATTAGCTCACGAAACATCTGAATGTATGATCAGTTTATCTTGGTATCCTGAGGGACGGAGCAGGAAAAGACAGGTTTGGAGACAAAAGATTCTCACATAGACACGGGGTCACACAAAAGGGTTCAGTAAAGTTCTGGAGGTAGAAGGACTATTCTCTCTCTCTCTCTTTTTCTTTTTCCTTTGTTGCCCCCCGAAGGGGATTATTTTATTGCTTTTTCTATAAACTACAACAACAACAAAAAGGGGAGGGAACTACAAACTAATGGTGAAAATAAAGAAAACCCACTCAAAACCCAAGAGATGGCAGTCATACATAATGCTTATAGAATCAGCTTATTAGCTCAAAGTTACAGTTAAAGTTCATTGAATATGTTCATCTAATAGTCTGTTTAAACTATAAAAAAATTAAAAGCTCCCCCAAGTCTGCCTCCATAAAGAGCAAGGTAAGAAAGAGTTATACAAAAAAAAAACAAAAACTTTTAAGACATACCAGAGTGCAATAACTACTCGTTTTTGGTGCTTTTTCTTTCTCAAATGATAGCTTGTTTTAGGGGCTGCCGCCCCCAACGCTGAGTCTGAATTATCGTCAGAAGATGCCACTGCTCCCTCTTCATCACTTTCTTTGGTGCTGTTATCTTCCTCCTTTTCTTTTTCCTTTTGCTGGACAAGAAGGACTATTCTCCAAGTAGCAACTGAATAGGCTTTAGAAATTGAGATGCCTACCTGATGGAACCCATTGTTTCATATGCATTCTTTTTGCTGGGTGTGGGGAGAAGACTGGAGGGTTCCCTCCCCCCTCTGAGGGTTGCCTTTTTATGCCAAGTGAAAATGGAGACCCTTTCTTCAGGACTTCTGCTAGCTCTGTGGTTCAGAACCAGGAGTGTCTTCCTTGGTCTGGGTTTGTGGGTCTCTGGCTCAGGTTAGAAAGTGGGGTGCCCGTGTTGTTGGAGCTACACTAGGGTAAAGGCAGCACCTCTGGGCTACATTGGTTGGGAAATACCTGGGGATTTGGGGGGGAGTGGAGTCTGACGAGGGTGGGGTTTGAGGAGGGGAGGCACTTACATGGGGTAACATGCCACAGAATCCACCTCCCAAGGTGGATATTTTTTTCCCTCTCCAGGGGGGCTGATCTTTGTCACTTGGAGATGACTCATAAGAGCCGGAGATCTCCAGCCACTACCTGGAGGTTGGCAAGCCCAAGCAGAACTGCTGGGTTCGAGTTGGTCTCTGGAGTGCTGCTGGATGTGATGTGAACCTAGCTGTTCTACTGCAGACCAGCAAGGCTACCCGCCGAAGCTGACTTTGCTTTCACACTCGCTGAGTAAAGCACTTTAAATGCACTTTAGTGATTGTTTGCAAGTGGGTTTTACACAATGAAATCCAGTTGTAAAGTGCACTGGGAGTGGTTTGAAAGTGCTTTATTTGTCACGTGTGAAAGTGCTTTGAGCAGTGTTCCCTCCAAGGTGAGTTAGTGTGAGCTAGCTCACAGTGTTTTAGCCTCCGGCACACACATTTCTGTCTTACTTCAGGAAGGAGGGCTCCAGAGCAAACTAGTCTATGCAGTAGCCAAATCGCTCGCTCACAACTTCAGTGCCAGTAGCTCACAAAGTAGAATTTTTGCTCACAAGACTCCACAGCTTAGAGGGAACATTGGCTGTGAGATTCTCGAAAGCTCATACCCCCAAAATCTTGTTGGAGAAGGAGGAGGAGGAGGAGGAGGACATTGGATTTATACCCCACCCTTCACTCAGAGTCTCAGAGCAGCTTACAAACTCCTTTCCCTTCCCCTCCCCACAACAGACACCCTGTGAGGTAGGTGGGGCTGAGAGAGCTCTTTCCAGAACTGCTCTTTCGAGAACAGCTCTGACAGAACTATGGCTTGCCCAAGGTCATCCAGCAGCTGCAAGTGGAGGAGTGAAGAATCAAACCTGTTTCTCCCAGATTAGAGTCTGCGCACTTAACCATGGCACTACACCAAAATGGCTCTCAAAGGTGCTACTGGACTTGAACCCAGTTGGAAAGGCTCAGAATTGCAGTTCCGCAGTTCCTGGAGTTCTGCAGGGCCTGCAGGACGGAGCTCTTCTGCTGGGCATTTGGTTGAGGCAGTGCATGTCCCCTTCTGCCCCAGCTTCTCAGGCCCTAGCTTCTCTGGCCCAGCTTTTCTGGCCAACTGTCCGCCCGTGTCCTGATCTTGATTGGTCATCTGATCACCTCCATGTTGACATGGAGGAAATACTTCTTCACCCAAAGAGTGAATGGAATTCACAGGAGGTGGTGGCAGCTACAAGCATGGACAGTTTCAAGAGGGAATTAGATAAACATATGGAGCAGAAGTCCATCAGTGGCTGTTAGCCACAGGGCATAGATGGGAACTCTCAGTCTGGGGCAGGTGATGTTCTGTATTCTTGGTGCTGGAGGGGGCAGCAGTGGGAGGGCTTCTAGTGTCCTGGCCCCACTGCTGAACCTCCTGATGGCACCTGGTATTTTTGGCCGCTGCGTGACACAGTGTTGGACTAGATAGGCCATTGGCCTGATTCAACATTGGCTTCTCTTAATGTTCTTATGTTCTTATGTACATGGTATTTTATGATATTGTATGTGTCAATAGTTATCACAATACTATTTTAATTGTATTATTTAACTGCTGTACACCACCCTGAGCCCATTTTGGGGAGGGTGTACTTAACTCTATTAAAACAAACAAACAAACAAATAACAACAGCAGCAGAAAGCAAGAAGGGAAAGGGTGATTTTCATACGCTCCCCAAAGACAAGCCACAAGGGAATCACAGTGTCTCTCCGGCAAGGCCTTTCCCCAGCCCTGTGCGAATGCCACCATTTTCAAAAAGAGTCGACTCCACACACTCTGGTTAACAGCTTGATGAAGCTTTCATTTTATTTGATTATCCGGCTGCCTTGGAATTGTCGCCGAGCCAACCCATCTGGTCCGAGAGCATTAGGCCGACTCTCAGAATTCTCCCATCCACCTTTCCCCCCTGACTGGAGATTAACTAATGAACGCATTGTTTGGATGCCCCCCAGGGTTACACATACGGCACATCTGGACAGACGCTGATGGCTGTTTATAGTGGACCCTGTCCTGTCATTCCTCTTGAGGAGAATGAAATAATGAAAAGGACTAAGCATGGCCTTGCTAGAATTTTCCCCCCCACTATTTTTTTCTGTTCGGTAGGTTATTGTTCAGAAATGAAAAGCGGACCGGCGTGTTGGTTAGAATGTTGGACCAGGAGGCGGGAGAGCCAGGTTCGAATCCCCCACTTGCCGAATCCCGGAACAAATTGGGTGATCTCGGGACAGTCACTCTTTCTCAGCCTGACTTGCCTCAAAGGCAGGGTTGCCAAGTCCAGGTTGGAGAATTCCTGGAGATCTGGGGCGTGGAGCCGGAAGAGAGCCGAGTTTGGGGCGGGGAGGGACTTTGGCAGGATCTAATGCCACAGAGGATACCCTCTGCGAGATCTCTAGGCCTCTCCTGGAGGTTGGAGGGTCTATTCCCAAGACTGTTGTGAGCTGTGACAGAGGAGGCTCCATCCCCAAATTAGGGTGGCATTCAGAGCAGCATCCACCTTCCCACCCTGAGACCTAGAACCAAGGGTACCATGGGTCCACCACCAGGCTAATGTTATCCCTACTTCTGCCATGGCTAAGCCCTTGACCCAACCCCTGCATGGCTACCCCTCCTCCCCCTCCCTTGCTGCCACCCTATGGCCTCCTGAAAGAGATGAAGGACCCTCTACTGATTTATGGGCCTGAACAGCTGAGGAGAAGTGGGTTTAGGACAGGGTTACAGGCAATGTCTGGCAGCCAGTGAAATGTTTGAGGGGGCTGAGATGTCACGTGCACCGTTACGTCACTCCCAGAGAAAAGGTGGAAGTGACAGAGGGTAGCTCTAGGAGTCACCAAAGACTCTATGGTCAAACCACAGACTTTCTGGCAATTCCTAGAGCTACCCTCTGTCACTTCCTGATTTTCTCACAGAGTAGTCATGAGAATAAAATGGAGGAGGGGAGAGCAATATGTGCCACTAGGGTTACCAATAGCATACTGAATTTATTTCAAGGTGCTGTTTTTGACCTTCAAAGCCCTTTATGGTCTGGGGTCAACATACCTGAAGGACCACCTTTCCTCTTATGTTCCCCAGGTAGCACTGCATTCAGGGGGCAGAACCAGCTGGCTCTCCTGAGCCGCAAGGAGGCCAGGCTGGTGACAACTAGGGCTTTCTCAGTGGTGGCCCCGTCCTGGTGGAACGAGATCCCAGTGGCGATCAGGGCCCTGTGGGACCTCTTACAGTTCTCCAGGACCTGTAAAATGGAGCTCTTCAAACCGGACCTTTGGAGCCACCACCACCATTAAATACCATCAATAGTTAACATAGAGAGCCCCGCGTCCCTGCAATTCTAACAACGGCCGGTATCCATCGCTTCAATGACACCTGAAGGAGATCTGACAGCCGATCATCCAGAGAGAGAACTAAGTACGGCAGCCATTGTCGAAGCTACATCGACCAAGGACAACAACACCAGCACTTATTGTGTCATCAATTGGTTGTAGTATTAAGTGTTTTACCTGCTTTTTATTGTATTTTATGCACTGGTTTATGTAAGCCACCCTGAGCCAGCCTCGGCTGGGAGGACAGGGTAGAAATCTGACTAAATAAAATATATATTTTTTTTTAAAAAAAACTAGGATATTTGTGGGTGGCAACTTCCGGTAGAGACAATACAAAAGAGGACAACCAAGTTGATGAGGGGCTTGGAGCCCCTTCCCGATGAGGAAAAGCTGAAGAGTCTGGGACTTTTCGGTTTAGAAAAGAGATGGCTAAGGGGTGGACATGAGAGAGGTTGATGAAATCATGCACGGGGTGGAGAGAGTGGACAAAGAGAGCCTTTTCTCCCTCTCCCAAAATGTTAGAACTCAAGGAAGCCGACGGGCAGTAGATTCAAGACGGATGAAAGGAAACACTTCTTTACACAGAGGGTGCGGTCAGACGGTGTGCTGGGAGAGGTTGCAATTGCTCCGGTCCCGATGTGCTCTTTTTTAAACTGGAGAATCGCGATTGCACTCACCTCCTTGTTCTGGATCGCCGTGCAGCCACATCGCTCCCCTCCATCCACACACGAGACCGTGCGTCAGTGTTTCCCCTCTCCCTCTCAGTTTGAGCATGTGCACAGGCGGCCATCTGTAGAACTAAAATTTCCATGTGTGTGCAGAACAGTGATCTCCACACTTGCCTTTAAACTTTAAATGAACACTTCCCTTTAAACTTTTACCATGAAACTGGCCTCCGTGAGATCCCGAACTCTTCTAAACGCTAAAACTAGGCACCGTTTAAAGTTTGGTTTATTAATTTAGGAGCGGAGCTCCGCCCATGCGCACACCGCCGAGGCATAAAAAAAAATGGTGGATGAAAAGTGGAAGCCTCAAGCTTCTGTGACAGCTTTCCAGAAGCACCCAGAAGTGGCTGGACGCCACAGGAGTGAATCAGGAAAACACCACTTGGGGACCTGGTATCAGAATACTCCATTTTAAAGGGGGTTGAGACGGAAAGCAATGGCTGGGGACGGTGCGCAGATGTTGGGTGTGTGAACATGCACATAAAATCCATTACTGAAGCGTACCAAAAGCGATTCGAACAGAGCGTCTGAACGCACCCAGAGAGTGATAAAAATGTGGGATTTACCGCCAGAGGATGTAGTGGTGGTCACAGGAATAAACAGCTTGGATTAGATAGATATTTGGAGGCTAGATCTATCAGTGGCTGCTAGCCACAGTGACTGAGGGGAACCTCCATGTTCAGAGGCACTAAGCCTCCAAATCCCAGAGCCAGGAGACAACATCAGGAGAAGGTCTTGGCTTCCAAGCCCTGTTGTTGTTCCTCTAGAGGAACTGGCTGGCCACTGTGTGAGACAGGATGCTGGACTAGATGGTCCATAAGAACATAAGAGAAGCCAATGTTGAATCAGGCCAATGGCCCATCTAGTCCAACACTCTGTCACACAGTGGTCAAAATATACCAGGTGCCATCAGGAGGTCCAGCAGTGGGGCCAGGACTCTAGAAGCCCTCCCACTGCTGGACTTCTGCTCCATATGTTTATCTAATTCCCTCTTGAAACTGTCCATGCTTGTATCTGCCACCACCTCCTGTGGCAGTAAATTCCATGTGTTAATCACTCTTTGGGTGAAGAAGTATTTCCTTTTATCTGTTCTAACCCGACTGCTCAGCAATTTCATGGAGTGCCCACGAGTTCTTGTATTGTATCCACAGATCTGATCCGGCAGGGTTCTTCTCATGTTCTTCTGAGCCTGGGGAAGGCAGGGTTTCAGGATGGGAGGACCTCATCAGGGTACAATGCCAAACAGTCCACCCTCCAAAACAGCCATTTTCTCTTGGCCAAACTGATCTCCGTCGTCTGAAGGTCAAGCGTAATAGTGTGAAGTTCCCAGGCTCCACCTGGAGGTTGACATCCCTATGCATGCATCAAGATTCCAGTTGACAACTCCAGCAGTGCTCTTATGTGGGGGAAAATACGCAGTTAGGTCAGAACTTGATGCCGTGTGTTTAAATTTTAAAGACCCTTTATGGCTCAGGGAAGGGAAGGCAACATGGTACAGCCCAACCTCATCAGATCTCAGAAGCTAAGCAGGGTCGGTACTTGGAAGGGAGACCACCAAGGAAGGCTCTGCAGAGGAAGACAATGGCAGACGACCTCTGCTTCTCCCTTGCCCTGAAAGCCCCTTGCTGGGAACACCATAAATCTAAGCTAAGCAGGGTTGGTACTTGGAAGGGAATCCACCAAGAAAGGCTCATCAGAGGAAGGCAATGGCAGACCACCTCTGCTTCTCACCTGCCCTGAAAGTCCCTGGCTGGGGTCGCCATAAGTTTAAACAAAGCAGGGTTGGTACTTGGATGGGAGACCACCAAGGAAGACCCTGCAGAGGAAGGCCATGGCAAACCACCTCTTCTTATTATTTGCATTGAAAGCCCCTTGCTTAGGGTCACCATGTGACTTAACAGCACTTTGCAAATACACACGCATGCACACACATATGGCTTGGGGTCAGTGTACCTTAAAGACTGCCTGCTCCCATATGAATCTACCTATCTACTCCAGTCATCTTTGGAGGCTTTGCTTCAGGTACCTTCACCATCTAAGACTAGATAGGTGGCAACTCCAGAAAGGGCCTTCTTAGCTATGGCCCCCAACCATCGGAGATTTAAAGGCCCTCGGGACCAATAGGGTTTTATTTATTTATTTATTATGAGATTTATACCCCGCCCTCCCTGCGAGGCAGGCTCAGGGCGGCTGGGTTCAACATAAATATCCATTTCAAAGGTCCCATTGTCAAATACCAATTTTAGAATTTCCCAGTAGAGGAAGGGTTGTTAAGTTCAGGTTGGGAAACTCCTGGAGGTTTGGGGGTGGAGCCGGGGAGGATGGGGACCTCATTGGGGTGCGATGCCATAGGATCCGCCTTCTAAAGCAGGGGTGTTAAACATGCTGCCCGGGGCCGGATCAGGCCCCCGGCGGGCTTCTATCAGACCCGCAGTGGAACTGGCTGTCTCTTGCTTCTTCTCCCAGTTCTGCAAACCTTGGTGTTTGTGTTGTTCATAAAGTTTCCTCTCCGTTGCCTGGTGTTACATTTGATGACACACGTGGCCCGGCCCAACAAGGTCTCATTTATGTCAGATCCAGCCCTCATAACAAATGAGTTCGACACCCCTGTTCTAAAGCATCCATTTTCTCTGGGAGAACTGATCTCTGTAGTCTGGAGACAAGTTGTAATTCTGGAGGATTTCCAGGTACCACCTGGAGGCTGGCATTCGTAGATAGAAGTTTACTTCGGAAGTCACTAACCATCACAGCGTGAATCCAAAAGTCAAAAAGCTTTCCAGCTTAAAAAAAATAAATCATATCAAATATTAGATTTTAGATCAGAAATGTGACGATATCAGCCTGTATATATGAACTACCCTGCAATAAGAACATAAGAACATAAGAGAAGCCAATGTCGAATCAGGCCAATGGCCCATCCAGTCCAACACTCTGTCACACAGCGGCCAAAATATACCAGGTGCCATCAGGAGGTCCAGCAGTGGGGCCAGGACACTAGAAGCCCTCCCACTGCTGCCCCCCCCCAGCACCAAGGATAGAGTGCATCACCTGCCCCAGACTGAGAGTTCCCATCTATACCCTGTGGCTAATAGCCACTGATGGACTTCTGCTCCAGATGTTGATCTAATTCCCCCTTGAAACTGTCCATGCTTGTAGCTGCCACCACCTCCTGTGGCAGTGAATTCCATATGTTAATCACTCTTTCCAAAAAGGATATTATAGCATTGGAAAAAGTGCAGAGAAGGGCTACTAGAATGATAAAAGGGTTGGAACACCTTCCCTATGAAGAAAGGTTAAAACGCTTGGGGCTCTTCAGCTTGGAGAAACCACGGCTGAGGGGTGACATGATCGAGGTTTATAAGATTATGAATGGGATTGAGCAGGTTGAGAAAGAAGTACTTTTCTCCCTTTCTCACAATACAAGAACTCATGGGCACTCCATGAAATTGCTGAGCAGTCAGGTTAGAACAGATAAAAGGAAATACTTCTTCACCCAAAGAGTGATTAACATATGGAATTCACTGCCACAGGAGGTGGTGGCAGCTACAAGCATGGACAGTTTCAAGAGGGAATTAGATAAATATATGGAGCAGAAGTCCATCCGTGGCTATTAGCCACAAGGTATAGATGGGAATTCTAAGTCTGGGGCAGGTGATCCACTCTATTCTTGGTGCTGGAGGGGGCAGCAGTGGGAGGGCTTCTAGTGTCCTGGCCCCACTGCTGGACCTCCTGATGGCACCTGGTATATTTTGGCCACTGTGTGACAGGGTGTTGGACTAGATGGGCCATTGACCTGATTCAACATTTGCTTCTCTTATGTTCTTATGTTCTTATGTTCTCTTTGGGTGAAGAAGTATTTCCTTTTATCTGTTCTAACCCGACTGCTCAGCAATTTCATGGAGTACCCACGAGTGATAAAAATGTGATTCTCAAATTAAGATTCTCAAATTAAGATTCTCCAATTAAGTTCCAAATAATCCAGGCACTAAATTTTGGCTCACTAAAAAAAAGAAAGAGAATTCTCTTTGTGTTTGTCCTTGTGCCAACTATTTTTATCCTCTTTGCTAGAGAGTCCAGGTTCTTAGCCTTTTCAGAACGTGAACCGGGGACGTCACTGTTCACCGTCGAAATCGCCGCTACAAATAGCTATTTAAAAAAAAAAAAAAATTATTACCCCGTGAAATAATCAGGGCTAAATGTCCTAATGAGAGCTCCCTCCCATTGTTAGTCATTTCAGAGCTGACCGATTCCGTCATGTCTTTTGACAAAACCATTTCCTGAAAGCAAGCCAAAAGGGGGAGGTGGACACACACACACACACACAATGATTAAAAACTTCAATTCACAAAGTGACTTTTATTTTGATAATAAATAACACACGATTCACATTGCAAAACGAGACCCTTAATCATGGGCTGCCACGTTATCTGTCAAAATATAGACAGGGGGAAAAATGATCACCCATAAATAAAAGGTAACTTTCCATTTTTTTATTTTTTATTTTATTTTTTCACCATACGAGAAACCCGGGGGGGGGCATCATTTGTCGATGTTTTCAGATAAAAATCATGGTGCGAGCGGAACGTGGGGTGTGGGGGGGGGAGAGAAGAGACGTTCTCAACTCTGCTAACCTCGTCTCCTTTATGATCAGGAGCATCAGGCACTTATTAAGGTGTGTGTAATTATTATCTCGCATTCTCAATGGGAGCCGGGGGAAAATAGCATCATGATTATAGTCATTAATGGGGGGATCGGAGGAAGTGGAGATTCCAAATGTGGTGCTCGAAAAAAAAGATCCTGATAAGGCTTGTAAAAAAACACCCACATCTGAGTTGAGAAGTTATGTGTTTTGAAAAGTCTGGGCTGATGGCATCGAAACCGCTATGGGACCGGAAGAGGTTTAGTTTGACCAGTTGAATCGAGCTGGCTGAGGCATTTCTTAGCTGAGTAGCTTAAGGTGTTCGGTACAACAGACTGGACACCATTGGCTGACCTGCTCTGATGTCACAGCATGCTACTTTTTGCCATCCAAATGAGTAAGATTAAGAATCCTTTATTTGACCTAGCCACTTGCAGTAAGGTAGTGTTGGGATCATATGTCAAAACTTTAGAGAGCGCCAAACACAGAAGAATTTTTACGATCTTAAGATGTAATGCTTTGCCCTCTGCCATTTTGGAAGCCAGATATAATAAAACCGCACAAAGAGAATGTGTTTGTGGAAAGGGAGAAGAAACTCTGGAACATGGTTTTTTTTTAACAAGATTTTTATTGGAATGTATTCAACATTTTTAAACATAATTTCCAATTCAAGTTATAGATTATATCCCTTCCCCCCTTCCGCCCCCTAATAGGCTTCCAGCACTGCTATTGCCAATAACAAAAAACAATAAAAATAATCAAGTTTAAACTTATAACAATCTATAAACCAGGTCACTTATGTTTTATATACAAAAATCTAACTTAATCTGACATAACTTCATTTTCAATAAGAATCAAAGTTATACATTTTCCCTTTCATTTTATGTTCAGTTTCCATATAGATTTTCAGGTCTTCCCATTCTTTTAAGTATTGTTCTGCCATTTGCCCATTTAGTTTTTTAGTTATTTTGTCCATTTCAGCTAAAAATAGCAGTTTCCTTAACCAGTCCTGTACATCCGGTACTTTATCCGCTTTCCACTGTTGTCCAAAGGCCATTCTCGCCGACGTGATCATATACCGTAATACTGTTCTTTTTTCTTGCTTAATTTTTTCCATTGTCAAACCTAAGAGAAGAAGTTCCGGACTTTTACTAATAGGGATTTTCAATATTTTCTGCATCTCACAATGAACATTTGACCAGTATAAGGAACATGTGTTTTTTTGACTGTGGATTATACCAGCACAATAAAGAGATATTTAGAGATCCCATTATAAAGTCATATCCAGGGTGTGGTAGGGGGACTCTCCTCTCAATTATGTTGGCAGATAAAAATCCGAATAGAACTCGTGTGGTGGTTGAATTTGGTTGGTTAGTCTACTGTATTAGAGAAAGTGGAGGAACTATAACTAACAGGCTGGATTTGATTTTATCTGAATTGTATTGGAACTATACAAGAAGGACCTCAATGTCATTGACAACCACGACGGTATAATCACTGACCTCGAGCCAGACATCCTGGAATGCAAAGTTAAATGGGCCTTAGAAAGCATTACTAATAACAAAGCTAGCGGAGGTGATGGTATCCCAGCTGAGTTATTCAAAGTCTTAAAAGAAGATGTTGTTAGTGCTGCACTCAATTTGCCAACAAATTTGGAAAACACAACAGTGGCCACAGGATTGGAAAAGGTCAGTTTACATTCCAATCCCAAAGAAGGGCAATGTCAAGGAATGTTCAAACTATCACACAATTGCACTCATTTCACACGCTAGCAAGGTCATGCTCAAGATCCTACAAGCTAGGCTCCAACAGTACGTGGATAGAGAACTGCCAGAAGTACAAGCTGGGTTTCGAAGAGGTAGAGGAACTAGAGATCAAATTGCCAACATTTGCTGGATTATGGAGAAAGCAAGAGAGTACCAGAAAAACATCTACTTCTGCTTCATTGACTATGCTAAAGCCTTTGATTGTGTGGATCACAATAAACTATGGCAGGTTCTTAAAGAGATGGGAGTACCAGACCACCTCACCTGTCTCCTGAGAAACCTGTATAAGGGTCAAGAAGCAACAGTTAGAACCGGATATGGAACAACTGACTGGTTTAGCATAGGAAAAGGAGTATGACAAGGATGTACGGTATATTGTCACCTTGCTTATTTAATTTATATGCAGAGTACATCATGCGGAATGCTGGCCTGGATGAATCACAATCTGGAGTTAAGATTGCTGGGGAAAAGATCAATAACCTCAGATATGCAGACGATACCACTCTGATGGCAGAAAGTGAGGAGGACCTAAAAAGTCTCTTGCTCAGGATGAAAGAGGAGAGCGCAAAAGCGGGCTTGAAGCTCAACATCAAAAAAAACTAAGATCATGGCATCTGGCCCCATCACTCCTTGGCAAATAGAAGGGGAAGTTGTAGAAGTAGTGGCAGACTTCACATTCCTGGGATCCCAGATCACTGCAGATGGTGACTGCAGCCATGAAATTAAAAGACGCCTGCTCCTTGGGAGGAAAGCGATGGCAAACCTAAACACCATGATAAAAAGCAGAGACATCACCTTGCCAACAAAAGTCCGCATGGTCAAAGCAATGGTATTCCCCGTAGTAATGTATGGCTGCGAGAGTTGGACTATAAGGAAGGCCGAGCGCCGAAGAATAGATTCTTTTGAACTGTGGTGCTGGAGAAGACTCTTGAGAGTCCCTTGGACTGCTGTCAGAAAATAATGCCTTTGATGTTTCTCACTGAATCCATTGTGTTATGTTCCCTACCCCGCTTTGCGCTTGCGTAGTTATGCAGACAGAAACGTGGGAGCTTCTTCCCTGCCGCTTTTCCTTATCACGGTGGCCTTGAATGTAGGCTTTGGACTATTCTTGTTCAGCTGAGAATTTTCCAGTCCTGGGAAGGCACGGGGAGGGGGGGAGTAGTCTCCCGCTCATGAAGTATTTCTCCCGCCGGGAGTTCCCGCGCGAGTGCTCAAGTTTTATTCGCTAGGCGCTTCATTGCATCACACTATAAGTTAGCTTGCTCTGCTTTGCCCCCCATTCCTGACAATGACCTCCTACTGTGGGTTTTAGCAAGATAATCCTAATAAACCTTTCTTTGTGCAAGAATGACTGGATCTACTTGATTTTAAACCTGACAGAAATTGTCAGGAATCACCATCACTCCCTCACCGTCAGCTTCCGCCGTCTACCACGATGAGCGGAGCGGGAAAGGGAGCCACGGGCACAGTCCCGTTGATTACTACCTCGGGAGCCTCCGGCGCAGTTCCAGCGATCACTACTGCGGGAGCCACAGGCGCCGTTCCAGTGACTACTGCGTTGGGAGCCACGGCTCCCGTTACTTCTGTGGCTGCTCCGGTGGTCACTATCCCGACCACCACCGTGGTTCCAGTGACTACAACTACAGTGTTGACGACACCGACTATCTATTCAGCAGCCGGGTTGGCTACCCCGCCATCGATTGGCACAATTGGAGCTACGTACACACTCCCGATCTACAGCCCGGCCGGGCCGATACCAAGTCAGGGAGGTGCGGTTCCACGAACCTATGTGCCAGGAGTCCCAACACCCTGGGATAAAGGGGTGACTTTTCGCAGATCACGCGATTGGACTAAGAACTTGTTGGACACTACCCAGACCACCTGGACTATGCCGGGAAGCCAGAGCCGGGACAGCCTTTTGGATCCCAGAGGTAGTTTTGGACTTCCCCAAGGGCGGGTGTCTCGGGGATCTCCCAGAACGGGGTCCAGCCAAGACACTGATGCCCGCATGGATTCTATTCAAGAGGATACCCGACGGCTGGTAAGGGATATGAGTAAACTAATGCAGTCCCTACCCCAGATGATGGACCAAGCTATTAGAGCCCATCCGCTGACACAACCCAGACCGGCACCAGCACTGGCTCCAGCCCCGGCACCACCGTTGGTACCGGGACGGCCACCTCCTCCTCCTCCGGGCCCGGGGCCGGGCCAACCAGTACCACCGGGTCCGGGACCGGGCCAACCAGCTCCCCCAGGGCCGGGGCCGGGCCAGCCAGCACCAACCCCACCTCCATTGGTTGCCCCAGTACCAGGACCTGGGCCAGGGCAACCAGGACCTATCCAGCCGCCAGTTTTGCCTCCGCCTCAACCTCCTGCTCCAGCACCCCTCATGCAGCCGGTCCCAGTACCGTTCATGGCGCCGGCCCCCCCGGTAATCCGCCCCAAGGACATGCTTGAGATCACATTTGATGGAGATCCAGAGACTGTGTCCTTTTTCATATTGCAAGTTGGAAAATTTGTGCAAAGATGGGGCTATGTATTCCCAGACGAAGAACAGCAGGTGGAGTTTATTGCATCCAGGTTCCGGGGAGTGCTACTAGCTGGTATGTAGCCCTTCATGATCTGGAGGCGGAGGAGTTGGGGAATGTAGATGACTTCATGTGGACTTTGAGAAACCGTTTTGAGGATCCGGGGCGGCCCTAAAAGCTGAAGCCTTCCTTCGCACATTCAGACAAGGCAAACTCTCAGTGCGGGAGTACTCAAGGGAGTTTCAAAGGCATGCTGTGAAAATTCGAGACTGGACTGATGCGGTGTTGGCCCAACAATATCGAATGGGACTAGCCGTAGACATCCGCAATAATATCCTCAGCTCTCAGCAACCCCGTACCCTCCAGGGTTGGATGGAGGAAGCCGAGAAGGCCGAAAGTCGTTTACAGATGATGAAGCTGGATTTATCTTTGGGTAACAATCGTCCGAGTATTGCGGCAGGCCAGGCCAGACCCAAATCAACCTCCACCCCAAGTGGAATGAGGGATCAGCGTATGCGACAGGGGCTCTGCCTGCGGTGTGGGGAGAAAGGGCATTTCGCCGCCGCCTGCCCGAAAGGGGATCCCAATAGAGCTCTACCACAAGAAGAGCCCAGAAGGTGGACAACCCCTACCCCGAGGAAAGGTACAGCCAAACCACGCAACACGCGGGCTCTGTTTGCTAGCCCCGACCAAGTGGATACCTTGATGCTAGAGGAGGAGAGTGAGATGCAGGGAAATGAAATGATCCTGTTGGTGAATGGCGCTACACAGCAGGACCCAGCACCTGAGGCGCCTAAACTGGTGAGCAACTACCCCTCTCTCTTCTTTGTGACTGTTCTGGTGATGAATCCCGCAATGATGACCCACATTCGGGTCCGGGCCCTCATTGACTCAGGGTGCGGGAGGGATCTCATAAACCCGTCTATGGTTATGGGGTTGGAGGCAGCCGTGGTCCACTTGAAAGACCCAATAACTTTCACGCAGATGGATGGGTCTCCAATGAAAGAACCATGCCGATTTGAGACTGTTCCTTTAAGAATGGGCATTGGTGACCACTGGGAGCTACGCTCGTTCGTAATAGCTCCGCAAGCCCAGTTTCCCTTAGTGTTGGGTAGCCCCTGGTTACATGGACATAACCCTTACATTTTATGGGAAGAAGGGGAGGTACAATTTATCTCCCCAAAATGTACAGAACACAAATGGGACCCAGGGTGGGGAAATCCCCCATGCAATGAACCTCCACGAGCTTGTTTAGCAACGGAGGATCTTAACCGCATCCCTGAGGATTACCAGTATATAACCAGGGTTTTTGAGGAGGAGGAAGCTGATGAATTACCCCCCCACCGTAACTCCGACTGTGCAATTGAGATTCTTCCGGGTCAGAAATTACCAAAAGGGAAAATTTATGCCATGAGTCCAAGTGAAAAGGAAGAACTGCGCCGTTTTATTGATAAAAATCTGGCCCGTGGATTCATTAGACCAGCATCATCCCCTTTTGCAGCACCTGTATTGTTTTGTAAAAAGAAGGATGGGGGGCTCAGACTCTGCACGGATTACCGGGGACTTAACGCAGTGTCTGCAACTAATGCCTACCCAATGCCCCTCATCAAAGACTTACTGGCAGAGGTGGCTAAAGGGAAAGTGTTCTCTAAACTGGATTTAAGAGATGCCTACTTTCGGGTTCGTATCAGAGAGGGGGATGAATACAAGACTGCATTTAATACCCCGCTGGGGCAATTTGAATATCGGGTGATGCCCTTCGGTTTACAAGGGGCACCAGGGGTCTTCATGAACTTAATCAATGAAGTGTTACACCCCTATTTATTCAAGGGAGTGGTTGTTTATTTAGATGATATCTTGGTCTATACCCCGGATCAGGAATCCCACACTACCCTTATGCGAGAAGTATTGGAAAAGCTCTTAGAACACAAACTGTTTGTTAAACTGTCAAAATGTGAATTTCACCAAGAGTGCATTGACTTTTTGGGATACCGCATATCCTCCGTGGGGTTGGAGATGGACCCAAAAAAGGTCCAGGATGTATTAATGTGGGAGCCCCCAAAACCAGGCGACAGCTCCAAAGTTTTCTCGGCTTCGCCAACTTTTACCGTCAATTCCTGCCACACTTTGCCCAAGTAGCCCTCCCCTCACGGAACTGCTAAAAACTAAGGGGAAGGGATCTAAGGCTTCAGTGCCAGGGGCCCCTTTGAACTGGACCCCGCAGTGTCAGCAAGCGTTTGAACAACTTAAACGGTTGTTCACGTCTGAGCCCATACTAGCACACCCTGATGAGACAAAAAAATTTGTGGTACAAGTAGACGCATCGGACACTGCTATGGGTGGGGTGATTTTGCAAGAGAATGCTCAGAAACAGCTACAACCCCTGGCTTATGTGTCAAGAAAATTTAATGACACAGAGAGATTTTGGCCCATTTGGGATAAGGAAGCTGCGTCTATACGTTTAGCATTGATCACATGGAGACACTGGTTAGAGGGTTCCCAAATACCTTTTGAAATCTGGACTGATCACAAAAATCTTGAGGTGTTGCGAAAACCTCGGAATCTAAATGCTAAACAATTCAGGTGGGCTGAGTTTTTTTCCAAATTTCGATTTACCCTGCACCATTTCCCAAGGAAAGCCAACCATTTGGCGGACGCTCTCTCCCGCCTTCCCCAACATTTTTCTAAGAGGGTCGAAGTACGGGAGTCTATGTTCACCCCGGAACAATTGGTTGGTGCAGTTGTAACCCGGAAAGCCAAACAAACACCAATGAGTCCCATCCAAACATTGACTTGGGAAAAGCAATTTTTATCTGACATCACCCCACAAGAAACAAATGATTTACAAGCCAGAGATGATGTGAATTGTGGTCCAAATGGCTGCTGGTACAGGGGAAATAAAATGTTTGTCCCAGAAGCTACCCGATCCCAAATTTTGCAGACAGTTCATGACTCAAAAGCTGCGGGACACTTTGGATATGTAAAATCCTTAAGACTTCTGCAACGTAGCTTCTGGTGGCCCCGAATGAAACAGGAGTTATCCCTCTATATACAGTCCTGTCCAACGTGCAATCGTTGTAAAGCCAGACCAGGAAAACCTCCAGGTCTCCTGCAGCCTCTACCCACCCCGAGCAGACCCTGGGAAGTAATCTCTATGGACTTTATCACTGATCTTCCCCCCTCTAAACATATGACGGTCATTTGGGTGGTAGTGGATTTATTCTCTAAGCAAGCTCACTTCATACCATTCCCCAGTTTGCCAACAGCCAAAGTCTTGGCCAAAGCATTCCTTCAACACATTGCCAAGTTGCATACGTTACCGCTCAAGATCATATCCGACAGGGGGGTTCCGTTTGTTTCCAAGTTATGGTCTGAGCTAATGACTCTAATGGGTATTGAACGTGCTCTCAGTACTGCCTATCACCCTGAAACTGATGGGCAAACGGAGAGGGTAAACCAGACGTTGGAACAATACCTGAGATGTTTTTCTAACTATCAACAAGACAATTGGGTAGATTTATTACCATTGGCGGAGTTTGCGTACAACAACTCATGGCACGCTTCAACAAAAATGTCACCATTCAAAGCTGCCATGGGCTATGACAGCCCCCCTCTTCCCTTCTTAAAGCCTGGTGAGAATGGGGGAAAAGCCTCAGCATGGTGTAAAACTTTCCGCGACTCCTGGCCCCTAATTGTCGAAACTTTGAATGAAGCCAAGGCACAGTACAAAAAACAGGCAGATAAAAAAAGGGCTGGTGGATGGAAACTGCAACCGGGAGACACTGTCTATCTGTTGACTAAGAACCTAAGGCTAGCACAACAGTCCAGGAAACTTGCTTGGAAATATATTGGTCCTTTCAAAGTGGTGAGATGTGTAAATCAAGTAACTGTACAGCTAGACTTGCCTAAATCTCTTAAAGCAATACATCCAATTTTCCATTACAGCCTCCTCAAACCTGCCTTACCCCCGACTAAATGGCAACCTGAGATGTCGGCTCCTCCCCCCCCTCTGATGGTCGACGGTGAGGAGCACTATGAAATCGCTGATATTTTAGACTCTAAGATACTTCGTGGACAACTTCTGTACCTTGTGCAATGGGTACACTTTGGGCCCCAATACAGGGAATGGGTGAAAGTTTCTGATATCAATGCACCTGATCACCTGAAAGACTTTCACACTCGATACCCTAATAAACCTGGGGGGCCCTTGTTCGCTCCTTCCTGAGTGGTGGGTGGGTGGTGTTTTGGGAAGGGCAGAATGTCAGAAAATAATGCCTTTGATGTTTCTCACTGAATCCATTGTGTTATGTTCCCTACCCCGCTTTGCGCTTGCGTAGTTATGCAGACAGAAACGTGGGAGCTTCTTCCCTGCCGCTTTTCCTTATCACGGTGGCCTTGAATGTAGGCTTTGGACTATTCTTGTTCAGCTGAGAATTTTCCAGTCCTGGGAAGGCAAGGGGAGGGGGGGAGTAGTCTCCCGCTCATGAAGTATTTCTCCCGCCGGGAGTTCCCGCGCGAGTGCTCAAGTTTTATTCGCTAGGCGCTTCATTGCATCACACTATAAGTTAGCTTGCTCTGCTTTGCCCCCCATTCCTGACAATGACCTCCTACTGTGGGTTTTAGCAAGATAATCCTAATAAACCTTTCTTTGTGCAAGAATGACTGGATCTACTTGATTTTAAACCTGACAACTGCAAGGAGATCAAAACAGTCAATCCTAAAAGAAATCAACCCTGACTGTTCCCTGGAAGGCCAGAGACTGAAGCTGAAGCTCAAATACTTTGGCCACCCAATGAGAAGAGAGCATTCACTGGAGAAGACCCTGATGCTGGGAAAGATTGAAGGTCAAAGAAGAAGGGGACGGCAAAGGATGAGATGGTTAGACAGTGTCATCGATGCAACGAACATGAAATTGAGCAAACTTCAACGGACAGCGGAAGACAGGAGGGCCTGGCATAATCTGGTCCATGGGGTCACGAAGAGTTGGACTCGACTGTGCGATTGAACAACAACAACAACAACGGATTGTATTGGGATTTGTAAATATTTTAATGTTTTAGTGTTTTATAACATACATTGTGACATGGTATAAGACATAAGGACAGATGGTGGTCTCCAATGCTCTGTCTAAGCTGTGGCATCTTGTGAGCAAAAATTCTACTTTGTGAGCTACTGGAATTAAATCTGTGAGCGAGCAATTTGGTTACTGCAGAAATTAGTCTGCTCTGGAGCCATCCTCCCTGAGCTAAGACCAAAAGGTGTGAGCCGGAGGCTAAAAAACTGTGAGCTAGCTCACACTAACTCAGGTTAGAGGGAACACTGGTGGTCTCCCTTCCAATTACTGACCCTGCTTAGGTTCCAAGGTCTGATGAGATCAAGCTATGCCATGCTACATTTCCCCCCTAGGTATAGGGCAGTTTCTGCAAGAATACTGCTTGTGCCCAGTTGGCCATTAAAGCAGTATCATTTAAGTAAGGACAGATGGACTCCCATTCTAGCTGTATCTGAAGAAGAGAACAGTGACTCACAAAGGGTCATCCCCTGCCACATACTTTGTTAGTCTTTAAGGTGCTCCTGGACTCTTGCTCTTTTCTTCTGCTACAGACAAACACTACTCCCCATTGTTCAAATATTTTAACTTTTTTTGTGTGTTTGCCACCCTGGGGACCCTATTTGGTGGGGAAAAAGGCATAAAAAATGTTTTATATAACATCAAATAGAACTTTCCTGCTTTCAGCATGGATGTCGTAAGTCAGTCTGTGCCGAGTGATGGCTCAGATCTCTCAGACAAAGAGCTACCTGCTGGCCCTGAGCCAGTAACTGAACAGCTGGCTGCAGCTGGCTCTGAGTCAGAAGGAGCACAATAAGAGATCAGGTTGCCAGCTGATCAGGAGTCACAGCCAACACCTTGTAGTTCTGAAGCAGTAAACAAGTTTTCAGCAGCCACTCTTAGCCCTCCTAGCTCACCCACACCCCTGAAGCACTGATTCTGTCAGAGATGCTTAGAGTTGCAGGAAAGGAGGAGGAATGAGAGACTCATGGCCTGTCATCAGCTGTCAATTGAAGAGACAAATGAATAGTGTCAGGATGACTTCCAAGGAATTGGCTGGGAGTTTAGCTCATTAAGACCTGGCTATAAATTCAGCTGGGAGAAGCAGCAGTTTATGGATGCAACAAGTACACTTTGCAACAGAGCCATCAATCTTGCGGCTACTGGACTGCTGCAACCTTGAACTGGACCTGATAACCGGCTTTTCCAGAACCCCTAACCTCAGACTGGACTTGGACTTGCTGCCTGGAGCTCCTTGACTCTAGACTGGATTTTGATAAACCTCCTGTCTGGAACTCCTGTCTTTTGGAACGGACTTTGGTTAATCCCTGTGACCTTGCCTGTGACCTGCCCTGCCGGACCCCAGCCTGTGCCTCCTGGGGAAGTTACATCAATACAGTGGAAGTAGATGAACAGAACAATGTGCTTTTTGAGATAATCACCCCCACCCCCCAACTGGGACCACTGGTCCCCAACCTTTTTGAGCCTGTGGACACCTTTGAAATTCCAACAAAGGGTGATGGGCACAGTCACAAAATGGCTGCTGCAGGAGGTGGAGCCAACCATAAAATGTCAAGGACTGAGGTTATATACAACTCTAATAGTAACATAAGAACATAAGAGAGAAGCCAGTGTTGGATCAGGCCAATGGCCCATCCAGTCCAACATTCTGTCACACAGTGGCCAGAAATACCAGGTGCCATCAGGAGGTCCAGAAGTGGGGCCAGGACACTAGAAGCCCTCCCACTGTTGTCCCCTCCAAGCATCAAGAATACAGTGCATCACTTGCCCCAGACTGAGAGTTCCTATCTATACCTTGTGGCTCATAGCTACTGATGGACCTCTGCTCCATATGTTTATCCAATTCCCTCTTGAAGCCATCCATGCTTGTAGCCACCACCACCACCTCCTGTGGCAGTGAATTCCATGCGTTAATCACTCTTTGGGTGAAGAAGGCCTTCCTCTTATCCATTCTAATGTGACTGTTCAGCAATTTCATGGAGTGCCCACAAGTCCTTGTACTGTGAGAAAGGAAGAAAAGTATGTCTTTCTCTACCAGCTCTATCCCATGCATAATCTTATAAACCATGATCATGTCACCCCTCAGCCGTCATTTCTGGAAGCTAAAGAGCCCCAAGCGCTTTAACCTTTCTTCATAGGGAAAGTGTTCCAACCCTTCTCTCATTCTAACTCTTCAGCATTTCAGAATACCTTTTAACAAGGCTTTTTTTTTGTAGAAAAAGCCCAGCAGGAACTCAGCCTAATAGGCCACACCCCAAAACAGAAACTCATTAGCATAATAGACCACATCCTGACAGCACAGCTCTTTAGCATATTAGGCCACAACCCCGTGCCTTCCTTTGGCTTGCCCGGGCACCCTGCAGCCCAGTGGCATTTAAATGCCTCCTGGATCCTTCCAGGGCCACCCCCACCCCCCGCCAGCCTCAGAGACACCAGGGGGGTTGCTCTCCAGGCCTTCCCTCTGTAGCCACGCACACAGAAGTTCTGGCTGTAGTTGGCGTGGCCAACTCTGAAGCCAGCCGGAACGCCATTCCTGTGCGTTCCTGCCCGAAAATAGCCCTGCCTTTTAATCTGCATGGCCTATCTGAAGCCCTGTGAGAAAAAGCTCCACTTAGCTCCACCCACTTCCTAGAAGCACTTGGTGGGCACCAGGAATGGTACTGGTGGGGGGACCCCGGCTCTAAGTCCATCTCCAAAGTACCATCATTCCACCCAAGAACAAACCTGATGGTGGAATCAGTAGGACAGAAAAATGAGACTAGACGTAGGTAGCAACTGGCATTTCTGCTTGTTCAGGGGACTCGCCAGATATGCAGGGGGGGGAGATTACTTTGGAAATAAAAAGTATGAGATGTCCACTCCAAAAACAAATAAATGGAAATTGACTGTGCGTGCTCTAGAAGGAAGGGAATACTCACAGCAATTAGAAGAAGAAGAAGAGATTGGATTTATACCCCACCCTTCACTACCCAAAGGTGTCTCAGAGCGGGTTACAAACTCCCTTCCCTTCCCCTCCCCACAACAGACACCCTGTGAGGTAGGTGGGGGCTGAGAGAGCTCTGACAGAAATGGCTCTTTTTTCAAGAACAGCTCTTATCAGAACTATGGCTTGCCCAAGGGTCATCCAGCCAGGTGCAAGTGGAGGAGTGGGGAATCAAACCCAGTTCTCCCTGATTAGAGTCCGCGCACTTAACCACTACACCAAACTGGCTTAGTTATTGAGATCTGGGACCTAGTAGAGTTCCGCCAGGCTTGTAAAATGGAGCTGTTGTCCCAGGCCTTTGATTGAGGTGGTGGGCGTTCAATCCATTCTGCTCCCTGCTGGAGATTACTTGGGCACTGGAATTTCTTGAGAGCCTGTTTGCTGTAGTGAGAGAGAAATATTGGAGGTATTGGAGTGGTTAAGTGCATGGACTCTAATCTGGGAGAACCGGGTTTGATTCCCCCACTCCTCCACCTGTAGCTGCTGGATGACCTTGGGAAAGCCACAGTTCCGTCAGAGCTGTCCTTGAAAAGAGCGGTTCTCTCAGAGCTCTCTCAGCCCCACCTACCTCGCAGGGTGTCTGTTGTAGGGAGGGGAAGGGAAAGGAGATTGTAAGCCGCTCTGAGACTCCAAGTGAAGGGTGGGATATAAATCCAATCTCCTCCTCCTCCTCCTCCTCCTCCTCCTCCTCCTCCTCCTCCTCCTCCTCCTCCTCCTCCTCCTCCTCCTCCTTCTTCTTCTTCTTCTTCTTCTTCTTCTTCTTCTTCTTCTTCTTCTTCTTCTTCTTCTTCTTCTTCTTCTTCTTCTTCTTCTTCTTCTTCTTCTTCTTCTTCTTCTTCTTCTTCTTCTTCTTCTTCTTCTTCTTCTTCTTCTTCTTCTTCTTCTTCTGGCATGAGTTTTGGTTTTATCTGCTTTTGCTGTTTATTGTTTTAATTGTTTGTTGGTTTCATGTTGTAAGCTGCCCTGAGCCCATTTTGGGGGTAGGGCAGGGTATAAACTTTATTATTGTTGTGGTTGTTTAATAATAATATGGGAGGATGGAAACAGAGAGGGCTATTTGGATGGATATTTGGATAAATTCCCAATTCATCTCCCCGTGGCTCCCCGCAAGACTCCATCACACAACATTTTCTATCTTCCCGAATCCTCCCCACGGCTTTACAGTCGCTTCTCCTCGGTATGTCTGGCAGCTCACCCTCCCGGATTCCATCACTCTTTGGTCTCCTACACCTCTCCTTGAGTGAACATTTGGCAAACAGGTGTTCTCCTTGCCCAGAGAATCAATAATACAAGAGGAGGATGAATCCCTCGGCTTCCTCCGCTGCCCTTTCTGACAGCACCCTAACAAACGGGGACCGAATCTCTTCACAAAAAGAAGAAAGTCTGCCCGGCTCACCTCTTTGTGGCAGTCCTGCAGGAGGGCTTAGACTAATTACATTTGGATGCAAAATCCATAAAGACTAATGAATCCTGCAGACCAGCGATCGAGTCAGTTGTTCTCCGGTAACAGCTTGTGGGCTTTGTTTTCGTTGCAGGTGAGTCCAGGCTCCAGCCCTTGCTTTGATTCGCCCAACAAGGCGAATGCAGCTGTTCCACGATTGTGTGAATTTCTTCTTGATGATTCCAATAAAGGCCTTTCCAATTTATATGCAAAGTAGGTGCAGTTCTCAGACCTCCAGCAAGCTGTCGGTGTGGCCTTTGATATCCAAAGTCTTGGACGGCAGCCACATTCGGGAATATTTCCTCCAAAAATGACTGGAGAGAAATCCAACACTCCCTTATTGTTTTACCCAGCAAAAATGTTTATTTTTTTTCCCCTCCATGCAGATGGGAACATGGGGATGGTCCTTTCATGGAAGCATCCGGGTCACAAGGTGGCCCTTCTGGAGAGCAGGGTGGGTTGGACCTCAAAGGCTGTTGTTGCCTAGCGTCAGCTAATACTCTCCTCTCACTTCTCCTGAAAACAGGCAAAATGATCAGAAACAGAACATAAGAACATAAGAAGAGCCCTGCTGGAATGGACCAGTGGTCCATCTAGTCCTTAATCACACAGTGGCCAACCAGTTCCTCTGGAGGTTCGACAACAACAGACAGAAACCAAGGCCTTCTCCTGATGTTGCCTCCTAGCACCGGTATTCACTTCTCCTAAAAACAGGCAAAACGGTCACAAAGAGAACATAAAAACATAAGAAGAGTCCTGCTGGAATGGACCAGTGGTCCATCTAGTCCTTAATCACACAGTGGCCAACCAGTTCCTCTGGAGGTCCAACAAGATGCAGAGGACAAGACCTTCTCCTGATGTTGCCTCCTGGCACTGGTATTCACTTCTCCTAAAAACAGGCAAAATGGTCAGAAAGAGATCATAAAAATGTAAGCAGAATCCTGCTGGAACAGACCAGTGGTCCATCTAGTCCTTAATCACACAGTGGCCAACCAGTTCCTCTGGAGGTCTGACAACAAGACGCAGAGGACAAGGCCTTCTCCTGATGTTGCCTCCTGGGATTGGTATTCACTTCTCCTAAAAACAGGCAAAATGGTCAGAAAGAGAATGTAAAAACATAAGAAGAGTCCTGCTGGAATGGACCAGTGGTCCATCAATTCCTTAATCACACAGTGGCCAACCAGTTCCTCTGGAGGTCCGGCAACAAGTCATAGAGGACAAGGCCTTTTCCTGATGGTGCCTCCTAGCACTGGTATTCAGAGGTTTTCTGCCTCTGAATGCAAAGGTTCCCTTTGGTCATGATGGCTAGTAGCTACCGATAGACCTCTCCTCCATGAACTTCCATGAAGCTGCCTTCTACTGAATCAGACCCTTGGTCCATCAAGGTCAGTATTGCTTACTCAGACTGGCAGCAACTCTTTAAAGTCTCAGATGAGAAGTGTTTAACATCACTTACTACCTGAACCTTTGCCATAGATGCCAGGGGTTGAACTTGGGACCTTCTGCATGCCAAACAGAGGCTCTTCTGCTGAGCAAAAGCACCTCCCATGATCTGTCCAATCTCCTTTTAAAGCCTGTGCCCATCACCACATCCTCTGGCAGTGAATTCCGCATTTCAGTTGGTGGCCACAAGCCCGAGGGAAATAGGAAAATACATGACAGGAAGGAAGGGAGATGGGAAGAGAGCAGGCTTATATTTCCTGTCTCCCCTTTCATGGAGAAAAGGTAGAATATGTTTGCTGTTGGGAATATGTGTGTTGTGAGGTCTCAGTTCCCACCAAAGTGGTACCTCTTTATCTACTTGCAATTTCTTGCTTTCGAACTGCTAGGTTGGCAGGAGCTGGAACTAAAGACGGGAGCTCACTCCGTCATGCGGCACTCTTGGGTCTCGAACTGCTGAACTACTGACCTTCCACAGCCTGCAGTTCAGCGTCTTAACCACTTGAGCCACCGCAGCTCCATTACATTAAACAGTGGCCAGGGCTATTTTTGGGCAGGAACGCACAGGAACGGAGTTCCGGCTGGCTCCCGAGTTGGCCTCGCCCAGAAGGAACTCATTAGCACAATAGGCCACACCCAACAGCAGAAACTCTTTACGACTGGCTAGATGAGGGGTGTGTGGCATAACATGCAAAGGAGTTCCTGCTACCAAAAAAGCCCTGGGTTTTAACAACAAACACGGTAAACAGAATAAGAAGCAAAAGGTGGGTGTGGCTGGATGACCACACTTCTGGTAACATGGGGGTGTGGCCTAATATGCTAATAAGTGGTGTGGCCAGGGGTGTGGCCTAATATGCTAATGAGTTTCTGCTGTTGGTTGTGGCCTATTATGCTAATGAGTTCCTGCTGGGCTTTTTCTACAAAAAAAGCCCTGACAGTGGCCAACTAGTTCCTCTGGAGGTCCAACAACAGGGCCTAGGGGCTGAGGCCTTCCCCTGACATTTCCTCCCAGCTCCGGGGGACTCAGAGGATTAGTGCCTCTGAATGTGGAGGTTCCCTTCAATCACCATGGCTAGTAGGCAATGATGGATTTATCCTCCCTGAATCTATCTAAGCCCCTTTTCAAGCTCTTTATTCCTGTGGTCATCAATATGTCCTCTGGCAATGAATTCTACGTTTTATTCCCACTCTGTGTAAAGTTGTATTTCCTTTTGTCTGTCCTGAACCTACTGCCCATCAGCTTCATTTGACACCCACAAATTCTAGTATTTAGGGAGGAGGGGGAATTTTCCCTTTGTCAACTCTCTCCACCCCATGCATAATTTTATAAACCTCTATCATGTCCACTCCTTAGTCGTCTCTTTTCTAAACTGAAACGTCTCGGACCCTTCAGCCTTTCCTCACATCTCTTGACAGTCTCCACTCATGCCTATATACAAGGCATTATCTGCTGATTTTTAGCAGTCACAGTGGAATGTAGAAAAAAGCTAGACTTTGCCATCATACAAACTCCCATAGTTAATTAAGAGTTCTTTTAATGTACCCATTTGGAATTCAGAGCAAGAATCATAGAACGTTAGCTTTGGAAGGGACCTTGCTGGTCATCTAGTCTAACTCCCTGCACTCTGCAGGAGCAGAGCTGAAAGACAGCCCTACATCATACCTGAAAGATGGTTGTCCAGCCTCCGCTTGAAAATGTTCAGCGAAGGGGCATCCACCACCTCCCAAGGCAGGCTGTTCCACTGCTCAACCACTCTTACAGTTAGGAAGTTCTCCTGATATTTAGCTGTTATCAACACCCTTGTCATTTCCACCCATTAGATCTAGTCTTGCAATCCGGAGCAAGAGAGAATAGATCTGCTCCATCTTCTACATGACAGCCCTTCAGATATTTGAAGACTGCAATCATGTCCCCTCTAACCCTTCTCTTTCCTAGGCTAAACATACCCAACTCTTTCAGCCTTTCCTCATAAGACTTGAATTCCAGCCCTCTCACCATCCTGGTCGCCCTCTTCTGGACACGCTTGAGCTTGTCAACCTCCTTCCTAAAACATGGTGCCCAAAACTGGACACAGGACTCCAGGTGAGGCCTTGCCATAGCAGAAGAGTCGCCAGACTCCAATCACAGTGGACAGACTTTCCCCCCTCTCCTCTTAATGTGATAACTCCGTAGGGTTACAAGCGAAGCCCATTAAACAGACTGAGCCGCAGTTCCCTTCCGCTCCTCCGTATCAAACCCGGCCTCACAACGATAAGCGGGCTCGATCCACCGCCGTTCTTTCTCTTCCCGCCTCCCCCACACCCTCCATCTTGCAAGTACTAAACATACCATCCACCCCCCTCCCCCGCATTAAAAAAAAAAAAAAGAGAGAAACCAGATGCCGTCGCTATTAACTTTTGGAATCGACTGTCGTCTCCCTATTAAATCCTTCCATCCAAGTAAAGCCAATTATTTGCTTGATCTAAAAAGGTGGCCGGAAAGGGAGACGCGCAGGGTTTTCCAAAAGTCCACTTTCATAAGACAGGTGGGTAACTAATAATGTGGAAAATTGCCTGCAGATTGAGGAGCCTGGGAATGACTAATGGCCAAAAACGAAGCGAGTAAATTAGTTGCCAAATGATACCATTTGCAGGAGTTGCGCGAAAGAGGGACTCGATGGCCCCACAAGCATGTGGCACCGATCGGAGAGCCGCGGCACTCGAGAGTGGCCCGAATTCAAGAAACCGTGCCGTCGACTTATGGCAGGGTGTACTCCCCCCCCCACACACCCACCGGTTCTTGACTTTTAAATTATCATTATTATTATTCTTGCCGTGTAAGCAGAGCTATTGGGGGAACTGCTGAATAGGGTGGGCACGGGAGTCCACTTAGCTCCGCGAAGTTGAACGACAAAGTTGCCGTCAAGGTCAAACGCGCCGGAATGGAGGAGCGCCGGTGGTTGAGCAAACGGAACGGAGGTGCCTTGGAAGAGAAAAGGTATTGGGAAGACGGGCCAAGGTCACCGGAGATGTTTGGCTCAGGTCTGTGTTGACGCCCTTAGGGGGCGCAGAGTGCCATCAAGTAACAAATGACCTACGGTGACCTCCTGGAGTTCTCAAAGCAAGAGATGGACAGAGGTGGTTTACCGTTGCCTATCTATGTGTAGCAGCTTTGGACTTCCTTGGTCAGGAGTGTCGAACTCATTTGTTCTGAGGGGCGGATCTGACATAAATGAATTCACTGCCACGGGAGGTGGTGGCAGGTACAAGCATGGATGGCTTCAAGAGGGAATTAGATAAACATATGGAGCAGAAGTCCATCAGTGGCTATTAGCCACAGGGTATAGATGGCAACTCTCAGTCTGGGGCAGGTGATGCACTCTATTCTTGGTGCTGGGGGGAACAGCAGTGGGAGGGCTTCTGGTGTCCTGGCCCCACTGCTGGACCTCCTGATGGCACCTGGTATTTTTTTGGCCACTGTGTGACAGAGTGTTGGACTAGATGGGCCACTGGCCTGATCCAACAATGGCTTCTCTTATGTTCTTATGTTCTCTTTTGTTCTTATGAGACCTTGTTGGTCCCGGCCATGTGTGTCATAAAATGTAATGCCAGGTAGCGGAGATATAAACTTTATAAAGGACACAAACACAAAGCTTTTTTCCCCCTTTTACTTAAAATAAAAACATGCTTACAACATGAGCACTCTTGCAATATTTTGTTTATTTAACAGTGTCTGATAACTGACCCCTCTTGCTCTGAATTATAGCATTCAAATGTCTGTGCTGTCTTGAGTATGCTGTACAAGTGTGTATCTGTAAGCTGCAAACCTACGACAACGCAGCAGCAGCAGAACTGGAAGAAGAAGCAGAAGACAGCCAGTTCCGCTGCGGGCCTGATAGAAGTCCTCTGGTGGCCTGATTTCGCCCCCGGGCCACAAGTTTGACACCCTTGTCCTTGGCAGTCACCTATCCAAGCACTAACTAGGGCCAACTCCGCTTGTGTAGGTCAAGTCACAGCTGATGTATAGAGGTCCCAGCAAAGGACTTCCAAGGCAAAGGCGAGTTTGCCATTGCCTTCCGCTGCAGAGTCTTCCTTGGTGGTCTCCCATCCAAGTACCAACCCTGCTTAGCTTAGACTTATGGCGACCCCAGCAAGGGGCTTTCAAGGCAAGGGAGAAATAGAGCTGGTCTGCTGTTGCCTTCCTCTGCAGAGTCTTCCTTGGTGGTCTCCCATCCAAGTAACAACCCTGCTTAGCTTAGACTTATGGCAGCCACGAGGCACCTGGGAGAGCCGGGGAAGGGGGGCTTAGAAGCCCCCCTTCCCTCCCGCTTCTAAGCCTGCCCCTTCCCCGGCTCTCCCGGGTGCCTCGCGGCTGCGAGACACCCGGGAGAGCCGCGCTGCCGCCGCTGGGAGAGAAGGGGAGGCTTCTAAGCCCGCCCCTTCCTCGGCTCTCCCAGGCGCTGGGCCATTGCCAGGCCCCACTGGGAGGTTGGCATCCCCGGTGGGGTGGGCGCCCCAGGCTGTCCTGCCTAGGGCGCCCAGACACCTGGGGCCAGCCCTGTGTGAAAGTGAGACCCAGAAGCATTCTGAGATCCTAAGAACTATGCAGTTAGTCCTACCTAAGGGACTTCCTTTCCCCACACATACCCCAGAGTGCTACGGTTGGGGTCACAACACCAGCTAGTGATTCCAGCCCCCAAGGAGGCAAGGCTCACTGCTACCAGGGCCAGGGCCTTTTCAGTGGTGGCTCCGACTTGGTAGAATGAGCTCCCAGAGGAGATCAGGGCTCTGCAGGACCTAGTACAGTTCTGTAGGGCCTGCAAGATGGAGCTCTTCCACCAGGCTTTCAATTAGGAGCCACCCACCACTGCCACCAACTATTATCCTTAGGAACACCGGGGCAGCGGGGTGGCCGAGCCACAGCATGGCAAGGGACTGCTTATGGCTGAATCGGGTTTTTGTGTCATATCTACAGCACGCCATCTCTAATTTGATGGAAGAAACAGCATCACTGAGCACTTTAATTGTAATATGTGGCTGTTTTATTTGTTTTTATACATTTTATATAAATTTGGCACATGGTGCCCTCAATTGTAAGCTGCCCTGAGCTCGTTGGCGGGGAGGGCAGGATATAAATTTAATAAATAAGTAAATAAATAAATATGCTGTGCCAGATGCTCTCTAACTTCAAAAGTGATATGGGCTGAGTTCAGACTGGCAATTTGCCCTGCTATAGCCACATTTCAGCCACATTTCCCAAGCAGATTAAAGGGGGCGTTCACACAGGCACATCTGCCTGGCGTTCCCCACCCGTAGTCAACCCGTGCTGTTCCGCTTCGCTCCTGCATTTAAAAGATACCTATTGAAAGCACTAGCAAACCCCAGAGAGTGCCTTTATCCCATTTCATTCCGCTTCCAGGAAGTGTGAACGCTAACCTGAAAAGCCGGGAACAACCCGTGGTAACGCATAAGGTGCACCTGAATGCCCTGGAAAGGCAGCAGCAATATGATTGGATGTGCTCCGCTCTACTGCCCAATGGAGTGCTGGCGCAACAGGATCCTCCCCAAATTGCCCTGATGCGCTTATGTGCATGAGCACATATGCGCACATGAGCACATAGTCAAATTATCAGGAAAAAGCCATTTACAACCGCGCCTCTGGGGCAGCAGTCTGAACACTCCTGCATGCCTCCTCCCGGTATGCTCCCACATCAGTCGGCCCCGTGTGACCAGGAAAACCCGGAACAGTTTGTTCCAGGGCTTTTTTGCCACAACAGGCTCCCGCTTCAAACTGCCAGTCTGAACTCAGCCATGTTGTTTATGTATCATGTTTTCACCTTGTCCCTCTTCCATGAAAATCAGAACAACATTCATGATTCCCCTTTTCCCCATTATATAAGTCAGTCTGAGGCTGAGGACAGACTGGCAGTTTGCCCCGGTAGCCAGTCGTAGCAAAAAAAAAAAAAACCCGGATTAAACTATACCGGGTTTTCCCATCCACACAACGGGGGCCGCTGCTGGAAGATACGGGATGGAGGCGCGCGGGAGCATTCAGACTGCTGCGCCGGAGGCATGCTATATTCGCCGTTTCCCCATTAATTCGGCTGTGGCCATATGGGTGTATGTGCACATGAGCGCTCATGCGCATAAGCGCATTTTGCCAATTTTTTTTTTTTTGCCCTGCAATGCCAGCA
The DNA here is from genome assembly GCA_029375565.1 of Gekko gecko. Taxonomy (NCBI): domain Eukaryota; kingdom Metazoa; phylum Chordata; class Lepidosauria; order Squamata; family Gekkonidae; genus Gekko; species Gekko gecko. Next base: position 10,509,639 of record JAPDNY010000007.1, on the reverse strand, counting down.
CTGCATTGGGCAGTGGAGCGAAGCGCAGCCAATCACACCACTGCTGCCTCATGCCCAACGCGGGTTGCTCCCAGCTTTTCGCCTGCGCGTTCAGACTCCCCGGAAGCGGAGAAACACGCAATGAATGCAGGCTTTCGGATTTGCAACGGCTTTTATCAGGTGTTTTTTTTAATCCGGCAGTGAAGCGCAAGAGCACCGGTAGGCTACGGGTGGGGGACGCCAGGCAGATGTGCCTGTGTGAACGTTCCATTTACTCCGGTATTGAATCATTGTCGGCCCGGGTCCCTTCCTGGGGCAAATTGCCAGTCTGTCCTCGGCCTGAGGGCGAGTCTGCATTGGCTTTTTCCGTCCATTGTTTTAGCAAACCCACGCTGGAACAGAAATCCCCCTCTGCATTGCACGCTGCTTTCCCTTTCTTTGATCATTGGATTTTACGGTCCCCTCCACTCTGCACGCCGCTTTCGCTTTCTTTGACCATCGGGTTCTATGTTACCTTCTGCGTATATTTATGGCCTTTCTATGGCTGTTCGGGGTGACTTTGCAGTCAGTACGGCGTTGCCCCGAGGTATTCAAATGTGGTTTTGAGCTGCATGTTTTTTCCTCCCAGTTGAGAAAATGTGGAGCGAATGCTAGATGCAGAATCGCCCTGAGACAGAGGTCCTTTCCGCACTCGGATCTCATCCCTGGTTTTATCAGAGTTCAACTTGCAACGAAATACCTTGCATTTATCCCTGGTTACAACAGCATCCGTTTATCCCGGGACAAGTGTGGGCCGAAACCGGGGTGACCTCAATGTAATGTGGAAACAAAAAACGCCACGAGATAATTACAGGGGTGAATTCGCCTGTAGTGTAGAATGTAAGTTCGGGGACAGGGCTGAACAAGGATTTAAGGTCTGGTGCGGAAACACCAAGATAATTACAGGGGTGAACTCGAGCGTAGTGTAGAATGTAAGTTTGGGGACAGGGTTGAACTGGGATTTAAGGTCTAGTGCGGAAAGGACCAGAAGTGAACGACTGGTCCAAAGTCATCCAGGAAATTTCACTCAAACCCAGATCTTTCAAGACATAGTCTGGCACTGTAATGGTTGCACCTCATTGTGTTTTGACCTGAAGTCTACCTTTCTCCTGCTTATTTGAAACTGCTGGTTGCCACGGATTCTCTCCTTGCCTGGTTCCAGCTAATCGGGGATCACCTCCTGGATGATGTGATATCCTAATGTAAGTTATCCATCATGTTTGTCTATGTGCTGACATCATAAAAGGTGAGTTCAGTCTATTAAAGAGGGCAGAGCTGGGGAAACGGATGATCCCAGACAAGCAGGGATGATTCTAAGAACCAAGTAGTATCTCAATCTTTTCACAGTGCTCCCTAAGAGTCTGCAAAGTATGGGGAAGTTTTAGTCTAATGACTTTTTTTTTTTCAAATATTGCCCATCCCTTTTAGTTCAGCGTTAGAACATTCAGATCTGAGGTCTAGCTAGGATTGCCAGGCCAGGCAGTTCCTGGCAACAGGTGGAAGCGCTGTGGGTGGAGCCATGGGGGGAGGGGCTGCAGTGGTATGTCATTTCTGACAACAACCTAGAAGTGACATAAGGTAGCTCTAGGGATCGCAAGAAACTCTATGGTTTTACCATAGATTCCCCCCCCCGGCAATTCCTAGAGCTACCTTATGTCACTTCCAGGTTGTTGCCAGAAATCTGGGATTTGCTGCAGGAGTAGCAGTCACTTTGGAATGCGGCAACTCCATGATTCATTTGAAATGTGGTGTCAGAGGAGAGTTTTACAGATACCGTGGATTGCCAGAAAGACAGGTAAGTGAGTTCTAATGAGATCAAGCCTGAACTCTTCCTAGAAGCTAAAATGAAACAGAGGCAATTGTACTTTGGTCATATCATGAGAAGCCAGTTTGGTGTAGTGGTTAATAAAACGCACTCTGATCTGGGAGAACCAGGTTTGATTCCCCACTCCTCCACTTGTACCTGCTGGAGGGCCTTGGGCAAGCCATAGTTCTGTCAGAGCTGTTCTTGAAAAAGAGCAGTTTCTATCAGAGCTCTCTCAGCCCCACCTACCTCACAGGGTGTCTGTTGTGGGGAGGGGAAGGGAAAGGAATTTGTAAGTCACTCTGAGACTCCTTTGGGTAGTGAAGGGCAGGGTATAAATCCAATCTCTTCTCTTCGTCTTCTTCTCACTGGGAAAGACAAGATGGGTAGCTGTCTGTAGCAGTAGAAAAGAGCAAGAGTCCAGTAGCCGCTTGAAGACTAACAAAATTTGTGGCAGGGTAGGAGCTGTGGTGACTCAAGTGATTAAGATGCTGAACTGCAGGCCATGGAAAGTCAGTAGTTCAGCAGTTTGAGACCTGAGAGTGCCACATGACGGAGTGAGCTCCCGTCTCTAGTTCCAGCTCCTGCCAACTTGGCAGTTCGAAAGCAAGAAATTGCAAGTAGATAAATAGGTACCATTTTGGTGGGAAGGAAACAGCATTCCGTGCGCCTTGGTGTTTAGTCATGCTGGCCACATGACCACGGAAACATCTTTGGACATTCAGCTGCTGACCTAAGATTAGCAGTTCTCTTGCAAAGGCATTTCAAAGGGAGATTGGAGAGATGACTGAATTGCGAGTGATAATGAAGCTCGAGACGATGCATCCTTCTAGAATGAATCGAAACCTAGAAGAAGAAGAAGAAGAAGAAGAAGATGGCTACTCTCTGAAACTATCCTCAGCTCCAGGGGTGCATACTCCAGAAGGGCAATTAAAATTATTTTTTGTAAATACAATTTATTATTGGATATATCACAAGTTCATACAATTTAAGCATACCAATACATACCCATTTTTCTTTTTTCCCTTTCTCCCCCCCACATCAGGCTTCCAGCACTGCTCCAACCCCATTAATATCTCTCTTATTCCATTACAATTACTTCTAAACTTATTTTCTCTTACTAACGGTAACAATACAAAAGTCTAATTCTCTTTCCATTTCTTCTTAATAACTGTCAAAACAAATCAAACCACTTTTAATGTCCCAATTTTTCAACAAATATTTTTGAAAGTCTTTCCAATCTTTAAAAAAAATTTCATCTTCTTCGTTGTTTAACTTTCTTGTTAACTTGTCCATTTCCGCCAAAAACAGCGTTTTTTTAATCCATTCCCATGTTTCAGGTACTTTATCTTGTTTCCAACATTGAGCAAAAGTCAGTCTTGCTGCTGTAGTCAAGTACCATAATAGTGTTCTCTTGGCTACATTTATTTCTTCCATTTTAAGACCTAACAATAACATCTGTGGGTCTTTCTTAAAAGTACAATTCAAAATTTTTTGTATCTCATTGTGGATCTCTGTCCAATACTTTACTGCTTTATCACATGTCCACCACATATGGTAAAAAGACCCTTCATGTTTCTTACATTTCCAACATTTGTTAGACATACTTTCATTTATGATAGCAATTTTTTTGGGCGTCATATACCATCTGTACATCATTTTATAACAATTCTCTTTAACATTTACACAAGTTGAAATTTTCATTGACTTTTTCCACAAGTATTCCCAAGATGTCATTAATATCTCTGTATTAACATTTACAGCCCATTTTATCATTTGCTCTTTTACAACTTCATCCTCAGTATACCATTTCAATAGAACCTTATACAGTTTAGAAATCATTTTTTTTCCTTTCTCAAGCCATACAGTTTCAATTTCAATATTCTTTTCTCTAAAACCATATTCTCTTTTATTGGTCTTAAATAAATCATAAATCTGTCTATACTTCAACCAATCATATTCAAATTCAACATCAAATCTGTCTTTTAACACAAAATTTTTCCTTTCAGATTTTAAAAGATTTTTATAAGGTAGCCAGTCTAACCCTTGATTTCTTGAATATGGATTAATCACTTCTGCTGGTACTATCCAAAGTGGTCTTTCTTCTGAGAAGAATTTTCTATATTTCATCCAAGTCTCGAACAGTGATTGTCTTACAAAGTGGTATTTAAAAAATTTATCCATTTTTACTTTTCCATACCATAAATATGCATGCCATCCGAATTTGTTATCATGCCCTTCCAGGGCCAATAACTTCTTGTTCTCCAGATTAATCCACTGTTCCAGCCATGTTAAACAGACGGCATCATAATACAGTCTTAGATTTGGTAGTTGTAGGCCTCCTCTCTCTCTTGCGTCACATAAAATTTTCATTTTAATCCTTGGCTTTCTTCCTGCCCATACAAATTTGGATAGTTCTTTCTGCCACGAATCCAGTACTTTCCTTTGTTTTAGTATTGGAATAGTCTGAAATAGAAACATCAAACGCGGTAAAATATTCATTTTTACAGTCGCGATTCTTCCCATCAATGATAAATTCAAAGTGTCCCATTTCTTCATATCTTGCTGAATCTTGTGCCACACCTTTTCATAATTGTTTTTAAACAAGTCAATATTTTTCATGGTTAATTCAATTCCAAGATATTTAGTCTTTGTGACTACTTCGCATTGGATTTTCTCTTGAAGTTCTGTTTGTCTTTGTTTCGTCATATTTTTGCACATCACTTTGGTTTTACTTTTATTAACATAAAATCCCGCAACTGAACCAAATTCTTCAATTTTTTCCATCAATTGTGGTATTTTCTCAATTGGGTCTTGGATCATAAACATTACATCATCTGCAAATGCCCTGTATTTATAGGCAAAACCTTTCCCTGTAAGTCCTTCAATACTGTTATCTTTTCTTATCGCTGTCAATAATATTTCCAGTATCCAAATAAACAACAACGGGGATAACGGGCAGCCTTGACGTGTTCCCTTTTGGACTTGGAAGAAGTCCGTCTTTTCTTTATTTATATTCAAAGCCGCTTTTTGTTCTGAATATATTGCCACAATCATGTTTAAAAAGGACTGTCCAATATCCATTTTTTCAATAACTTGCAGCATGAACTCCCAATTTAAATTGTCAAAAGCTTTTTCCGCATCTAAGAAGAGGAATCCAACTTCTTTTTCAGGATGCTTGTCATAGTATTCAATTGCATCTATCACCACTCTTAAATTGTCTCTGATTTGTCTGTTTGGTAAAAATCCAGCTTGTTCTTCCGCTATTGTATCTTTCAAATATTTTTTCAGTCTCTCCGAAATTATTTTTGCAAATAATTTGTAATCGTTATTTAATAGCGATATTGGCCTATAATTCTTTACTTGAGTCAAATCCAAACCTTCTTTAGGTATCAATGAAATATTTGCTTCTTTCCATGAATCTGGGATCCGTTTGGTCTTTCTTATCTCATTTGACAGAAGTACTAAAATAGGGGTTAGCTCCTCTTTAAATTTCTTATAAAACTTTGCTGTAAAGCCATCTGGTCCTGGAGCTTTGCCCAACTTTGCATCTTCTATCGCCATTGTCACTTCTTCTTTCGTTACTAAACCATTTAATAATTCCTTAATTTGTTTTCCCAGCTCTGGAACTTCAATAGTCTCCAAATAATTCTTAATTCTCTGTTGATCAATTCCTTTCTTTTTGAATAATTTGGCGTAATATTTAAAGAAAGCTCTTTTTATGCCATTCAAGCTCATAACATCCTTTCCATCTTCAGTAATCTTAGATATAAAATTCCTTTCTTTTCTATTTTTCAGTTGCCATGCTAAAAACTTTCCTGGTTTATTTGCACCCTCAAATGCTTTTTGCTGTAATTTCTTCAAATTCCAATATAATTCTCTGTTTAATAAAACATTCAGCTGATCTTGCAGAAAGTGGATCTCTTTAATAATCTTCTTCTTCCCTGGTCTTTTCTTTAAGGATGGAACACCTTCCCTGTGAAGAAAGGTTAAAGAGGTTAAGGATCTTTAGCTTGGAGAAATAACGACTGAGGGGTGACGTGATAGGGGTTTACAAAATTATGCATAGGATAGAGCAGGTAGAGAAAGAAGTCCTTTTCTCCCTTTCTCACAATACAAGAGCTCGTGGGCACTCCATGAAATTAATAAGCTTTAGGCTTAGAACAGATCAAAGGAAGTCCTTATTCACAAAGAGTCATTAACATGTGGAATTCACTGCCGCAGGAAGTGCTGGCAGCTACAGAAGAAGAAGAAGAAGAAGAAGAAGAAGAAGAAGAAGAAGAAGAAGAAGAAGAAGAAGAAGAAGAAGGAGGAGGAGGAGGAGGAGGAGGAGGAGGAGGAGGAGGAGGAGGAGATTGGATTTATACCCCGCCCTTCACTAATTAAAGTAGTCTCAGAGCAGTTTACAATCTCCTTTCCCTTCCCCTCCCCACAACAGACGCCCTGTGAGGTCGGTGGGGCTGAGAGAGCTCTGACACTCCTGTTCTTTTTCAAGAATAGCTATGCCAGAACTATGGCTCACCCAAGGTCATCCAGCCAGGTGCAAGTGGAGGAATGGGGAATCAAACCTGGTTCTCCCAGATTAGAGACCGCACACTTAACCACTACACCAAACTGGCTGAGCTCCAAGAGGGGATTGGAGAGACATATGGAGCAGAGGTCCATCAGTGGCTATTAGCCACAAGGTATAGATGGAGCACTCTGTCTGGGGCAGTGATGCCCTGTCTTCTTGGTGCTGGGGGGTGCAACAGTGGGAGGGCTTGTGGAGTACTGGCCCTGCTGGTGGACCTCCTAATGGTGGACCCTGGGTTTTGGCCAGTGTGTGGCACAGAGTGTTGAACAAGATGAGCCATCGGCCAGATCCAACATTGGCTTCTCTTATGTTCATCCGTGTACTAATTAGGGCTGGCCTTGCTTAGCTTGCAAAATCTGACAACAGTAGACTAGCCTGGGCCATCCAGTTCAGGGCAAAAGAACTGCGTACCGTCAAGTTGCAAACAACTCATGTTAGACCTCACGGGGTTTTCAAGACAGGATAGCAGAATAGGTGGTCTGCCATTGCCTCCTCCTGCACAGCATCCCCGGTCTCCCTTAGTCATCTCCCATCCAAGTACTAGCTGTGGCCAACGTTGCTTCATTTCCAAGCTCTCATGAGCTGGAGCTAAGCTGGGCTTTTCACAGAATCACAGAGTTGGAAGGGGGCCATAGAGGCCATCTAGTCCAACCCCCTGCTCAGTCCAGGATCAGCCTGGAGCATCCCTGACAAGTGTCATCCAGCCACTGCCTACAGACTGCCAGGGAGGGGGAGCTCACCACCTCCCGAGGCGGCTGATTCCCCATTGCACAACTCTGACTGTCAAAAGCTTTTTTTCCTAATATCCAGCCGGTACCTTCCTGCCCTCAATTGAAACCCTCCTCTAAGTGACACAGCCCTTCAGATTCTTCAAGAGAGCCATCCTGTCCCCCCCTCAACCTCCTCTTCTCAAGACTCAACATCCCCAAGAAGTCCCTCAGCCTTTCCTTGCAGGGCTTCTTGGTCTCCAGGCCCCCGATCATCCTCGTCGCTCTCCTCTGCACCCGCTCCATTCTGTCCACATCCTCTTGGAAGTGAGGCCTCCAGAACTGCACACAAGACTCCAGGGCAGCCTGACCAACACAGTGTGCAGCAGGACTATGGCATCTTGCAATATGGATGTTATGCCTCTGTTGATACTCATTTTCTTCTTTTTTTCGTATTTTTGTGGGTTTTTTATATGTGGGTGTGCATGTGGGTGTGGGCGCCCCTGGAAGTCACGGCGACCTCTGGTGACTGACCCCTACTGGGGGCCTGGAGGAGATCCAGAGAGGTGGCTGAATAAAGCCTGCCCCCGCCTCCCAACTGCTGGTATTCCTTGACGGTCTCCCATCCAAGTACTTGCCAGAGTCGGCCCTGCTCAGTTCCCAAAATCTGATGAGACTTTAATGCCAGTAGCTCACGAAGGAGAATTTTTGCTCTCAAGTCTCCACAGGTCAGAGGGAGCATCGCATAATCTGTATTCTCGAGTCAGTTTGTCCACCTTGAGATTCTGTCACTTTATGCGGACTTCCTTCTGGTGCATGTGGAGACCAGGCCAAAGCGATGAGCTGCCAGCCTCCAGGTGGGGCCTGGGGATCTCCCACTTTTACAACTGATCTCCAGCTGACAGAGATCAGCTCCCCTGGAGAAAATGGCTGCTTTGAAGGGTGGACTCTATGGCATTGGGCCGTGCTGAGGCCCCTCCCCTCCCCAAAGGGGAGTCAGTTTGGTGTAGTGGTTAAGTGCGCGGACTCTAATCTGGGAGAACCGGGTTTGATTCCCCCACTCCTCCACTTGCACCTGCTGGATGACCTTCGGCAAGCCATAGTTCCATCAGAGCTGTCCTTGAAAAACAGCAGTTTCTGTCGGAGCTCTCTCAGCCCCACCTACCTCACAGGGGGTCTGTTGCGGGGAGGGGAAGGGAAAGGAGATTGTAAGCCGCTCTGAGACTCCCTTGGGTAGTGAAGGGCGAGTTATAAATCCAATCTCCTCCTCCTCCTCCTCCTCCTGTTTGGTGTAGAGAGAGCCAGTTTGGTGTAGTGGTTAAGTGCGCGGACTCTAATCTGGGAGAACCGGGTTTGATTCCCCACTCCTCCACTTGCACCTGCTGATGTGACCTTGCTGATGTGACAGTTACAAGCTCTGGCACAGCTGTTCTCTCAAGGACAGTTTCTGTCAGAAGTTCTCTCAGCCCCACCTACCTCACAGGGTGTCTGTTGTGGGGAAGGGAAGGGAAAGGAGATGGTGAGCTGCTCTGAGACATCTTTGGGCAGTGAAGGGCGGGGAATAAATCCAGTCTCCTCCTCCTCCTCCTCCTCCTCCTCCTCCTCCTCCTCTTCTTCTTCTTCTTCTTCTTCTTCTTCTTCTTCTTCTTCTTCTTCTTCTTCTTCTTCTTCTTCTTCTTCTTCTTCTTCTTCTTCTTCTTCTTCTTCTTCTTCTTCTTCTTCTTCTTCTTCTTCTTCTCTCCTCCTCCTCCTCCTCCTCCTCCTCCTCCTCCTCTTCTTCTTCTACTTCTTCCCCTGCCCTCTCCTGCATCCACCCCCAAAGTCTCCAAGTATTTCCCAGCCCAGACCTGGCAACCCTATTAGCGAGCGTTGTTTATTCATGTGTGAATCCAACCCGGACGTCAAGAGGCTGAGCTTTGATCCGATGGGGTCTTCCTCCTCGACCTCACCGAGGAGACTGCGATGCCCTTATGGAAGGCGCTCTCTTTCCCCTCTCATGCTTGAGGGAAGGAGTCATTTCAGCTTGAGAGAGTGCAAATATGTTCCCCATTCGGTGTCAGGAATTTACTGAGGGGGAGAAAAAAGAAAAAAGTTATAAGGTCTGCCTTTCCTTCAAATTAAGTCGCTTCCTGTAGTTAATTTCCTGTGAAAGGTAATTCTCACCTCAAACTGCTCTTCGGGCAACATCAGCATTTGACACAGTAAATAAATTTCCCCGAGTTATCATCGAGTCCCTTCCACGATCGAGCCCCGTCCCACCTCCCGATACGATTGGAGATTAAAAGCTCCAGAGAACTAAATGATGCCGGCAAAGAAGCGGTTTGATTCCCCTGATAAATTATACAAACGAGGCACTTGAAGGGTTTCTTAACCAATTTTGCCACTCAAGATCACCTCCATTTCAATTAGAAGGTAACCAAGACGTGTGGCGCCGATGAGCACGGCTCATAATTCTCGCGGATGTCAAGGAAGAATCTGGAAGGCTAGGGAATAGACGGGAGAGCTGGGAGGGAAAAGGCGCTCGCTGGTACCTCGCTGCCATTCCATGAAAATGGAGACGTCGTCAGGCTTTTATTGGGGATTTTCGGCACGCTTCGGAGGAACTATACATTTGTCCCGTCTTGGGTCTGAAGTCTGGCACACCACCTGTTTTTAAATCGTAGAAGCACAGAGTTGGAAGGGGGCCATAAAGGCCATCTAGTCCAATCCTCTGCCCAATGCAGAATCAGCTTAGAGCTGATTGGCGTAGTGGTTAAGTGTGCGGACTCTAATCCGGGAGAACCGGGTTTGATCCCCCACTCCTCCACTTGCACCTGGCTGGATGACCTTGGGCAAGCCTTCGTTCTGACAAGAGCTATCCTTGAAAGGGCAGTTCTCTCAGAGTTCTCTCAGCCCACCTACCTTACAGAGTGCCTGTTGTGGGGAGGGGAAGGGAAAGGAGTTTGTAAGCCACTCTGAGATTCTGAGTGAAAGGTGGGGTATAAATCCAATCTCTCCTCCTCCTCCTGCTCTTCCTGCTCCTCCTGCTCTTCCTGCTCCTCCTGCTCCTCCTCTCTCCTCCTCCTCCTCCTCTTCTTCTTCTTCTTCTTCTTCTTCTTCTTCTTCTTCTTCTTCTTCTTATTCTTCTTCTTCTTCTTCTTCTTCTTCTGTGAGTCCTCTCCTCTGCTGCCAACAGGAACAGCTCCCTGCCCTCCTCTACGTGACAGCCCTTCGAAGACTTCAAGAGAGCAATCACGTCCAGTGTTCCCTCTAAGCTGAGTTAGTGTGCGCTAGCTCACAGTTTTTTAGCCTCCGGCTCACAAATCTTTGTCTTCGCTCAGGAAGGGCGTCCCTTGGACTGCAAGGAGATCCAATCAGTCAATCTGAAAAGAAATCAACCCTGACTGTTCCCCGGAAGGCCAGATCCTGAAGCTGAAGCTCAAATACTTTGGCCACCAAGTGAGAAGGGAGCACTCGCTGGAGAAGACCCTGATGCTGGGAAAGACGGAAGGTAAAAGAAGAAGGGGGCAGTTAGACTGTGTTATCGATGCGATGAACGTGAAATTAAGCAAACTTTGGAGCACGGCAGAAGACAGGAGGGCCTAGTGTGATGTGGTCCGTGGGGTCGCGAAGAGTCGGACTCGACTGTGTGACTGAACAACAACAACAGGAAGGGTGTCTCCAGAGCAAACTAATGTATGCAGAAGCCAAATGGCTCACTCACCATTTTAATGACAGTAGCGTACAAAATAGAACATCTTTGAGGGAGCATTACATGTCCCCCCTCAGTTTCCTCTTCTCCAGAATGAACCTTCCCAAGAAGTCCCTCAGCCTTTCCTCACAGGGCTTCTTGGTCTCCAGTCCCCGGATCATCCTCATCGCTGTCCTCTGCACCTGCTCCGTTCTGTCCACATCCTTTGTGAAGTGAGGCCTCCAGAACTGTACACAGTATTCCAGGTGTGGCCTGACCCATGCAGGGTACAGCGGGACTATGACATCTTGAAATCTGGATATTATGCCTCTGTTGATACACCCCAAGATCACATTTGCCTTTTTTGCCGCCGCATCACACTGGCTGCTCATATTTAACTTCCAGTCCACCCTTACCCCAAGATCTTGTTCATACAAGATGATATGCTCCAGTCAAATTTTGGGAGCTTTCATAAAAAGTATGTCCACAAACAAACGAAGAAGTTGTGTAGAGAATGATATGTGTCTGTCAAGTGGCATCAAGTCACAGCCGACACCTAGCAGCCCCACGAAGGCAAGTGAGAAGCAGAGGTGGCTTGCCATGGTCTTCCTCTTCAGAAGATTCCTTGGTGGTGGTCTCCCTTCCCAGTGATTGACCCTGTTTAGGTTTCGCCCCCTCAAAAAAATCAAGTATTTCTCCACCTCAAGCTGGCAAACTCTCTCTCTTTCCTTGCTCATCTCCAGCTTCCCAGGCTTCTCCATTCCACATAAAGCCACCTCACTACAATCTGGTGGATAAGAACATAAGAACGTAAGAGAACATAAGAGAAGCCAATGTTGGATCAGGCCAATGGCCCATAGAGTCCAATACTCTGTGTCACACAGTGGCCAAAAATACCAGGTGCCATCAGGAAGTCCAGCAGTGGGGCCAGGACACTAGAAGCCCTCCCACTGCTGTCCCTCCCCCCCCAAGCACCAAGAATACGGAGCATCACTTGCCCCAGAGTTCCTATCCATACCTTGTGGCTAAAAGCCATTGAGGGACCTTTGCTCCATACGTTGATCTAATTCCCTCTTGAAGCCGCCCATGCTTGTAGCCGCCACCACCTCCTGTGGCAGTGAATTCCATGTGTTACTCACTCTTTGGGTGAAGAAGGACTTCCTTTTATCCGTTCTAACCCAATTGCTCAGCAATTTCATTGAATGCCCACGAGTTCTCATATTGTGAGAAAGGGAGAAAAGTACCTCTTTCTCTACCTGCTCTGTCGCATGCATAATCTTATAAACCTCGATCGTGTCACCCCTCAGCCATAGCTTCTCAAAGCTAAAGAGCCCCAAGTGCTTTTACCTTTCTTCATAGGGAAGGTGTTCCAAACCTTGTATCAATCTAGTTGCCCTTTTCTGCACTTTCCCCAATGCTATAACATCCTTTTTGAAGTGTGGTGACCAGAACTGTACACAGTACGCCAAATGAGGTCACACCATCGATTTATACAAGGGCATGATGATACTGGCTGATTTGCTTTCAATTCCCATCCTAATAATCCCCAGCATAGCATTGACCTCTTTTAATGCAGTTGCACACTGTCTCGACATTTTCAGTGAGTTATCCATTACAACTCCAAGATCTTGCGACATTTGTCGACTGTCTCAACATTTTCAGTGAGTTATCTACTACGATTTCAAAATTTCTCGACATTTGTCGACTGTCTCGACATTTTCAGTGAGTTATCCACTATGACTGCAAGATCTCTTGACATTTGTCGACTGTCTTGACATTTTCAGTGTGTTATCCACTAAGACTCCAAGATCTCTTGACATTTGTCGACTGTCTCGACATTTCCAGTGAGTTATCCATTAAGACGCCAAGATCTCTTGACATTTGTCGACTGTCTTGACATTTTCAGTGAGTTATCCACTAAGACGCCAAGATCTCTTGACATTTGTCGACTGTCTTGACATTTTCAGTGAGTTATCCACTAAGACGCCAAGATCTCTTGACATTTGTCGACTGTCTTGACATTTTCAGTGAGTTATCCACTAAGACGCCAAGATCTCTTGACATTTGTCGACTATCTTGACATTTTCAGTGAGTTATCCACTACGACTCCAAGATAAGTGACTCCTTCAGTTTTCTTTCTGGCTCCTCCCTCCCTTGCTGTCAGATGTCCACAAAGTGTCTTGGCTGTCCCATCTTTTCCAGACAATTTCCATAAAATGCCCATAAATCAATGCAGACGGTACCGTAAAACCGAGAGTTCAAAGGAAGTGAAACCGGCATGCAGTGTGGAGGCTTCCATAAGATCCGACCATCAAAGAAAATGAAAGTGGCCCAAGTGTGAATTGGATCTACTTGAAGAAATGTAAATTTATCCTATATGAGACCACATCCAGCCTGGGCTAAAGGCACTGCACTGGCTGCCAATAGCTTACCAGATTCATTTGAAGGTGCTGGTTTTGACCTTTAAAGCTCTATATGGTCAGGGCCTGCCTACTTGAGGGGCTGCCTTTCCCCATATGTGCCCCAGAGAGCACTGAGGTCAGGGACTCAGAGTCGCCTGGCTCTCCCTGGCCCGAGAGACACCAGGTTGGCTGCTACTAGAGCCAGGGCCTTTTCAGTGGTGGCTCCATACTGGTGGAACGAGCTCCCGGGTAACATCAGGGCCCTGCGGGACCTTTTGCAATTCCACAGGGGTCTGTAAAACAGAGCTCTTCCACCAGGCTTTCGACTACAAGCCGCCACTGACCAATGTGCCACCGGAACATGCTATGGCATACATAAATATCGTTTGGATACTGCTTCTTGTGAGGGATTGTACACTGATGCCGGCATCATTTGCACTGCCTTGTTAGATTTCTATGATGTTAGGGATTTGTTTGTGCATATTTTACTGTATTTTATTGCATTGATTGTTTTACTGTTTTAATGTTGTTTGCTGCCTTGAGCCGGTTCCCGGCAAGGCGGGATATAAATTGAAAATAATAAATACATATTTTTTTCTTTCTTTTTTTTTTGCAATATACTTCTTGGGAGATTTATTTACCACCTTCAGTATCTCACCTCAATAACTCTCTTGTATTAACTGAATATCCCAGTTATTAACTGAATATACCATTTTTTTCTGTATTGTATCCACACTCTGTATCAACTTTAATAGGCTCTGATTGTTTCCATAATCCTAGTCTTAGTAAATTGCTTATTGGATCTCTCAACCTATTGATTGTATCGATTTACACTTTGTCATCCATTTTGAGTGTCAACAAGAGAGGTGCTCTGTAAATACAGTAAAGCAGGAATATAATATAAATACGGTAAAGACGTAAAATAAATTGTGAAACTGTTGTATAGGATAACCACTGGTGCTGACAGCTGTCAAGCCTTTGAGAACAGGTTTCTAACTCTATATTACTTGTTTTATTTATTCCCTTCATTTATACCCCAGTGAGGAGAAAGTCTGCTCAATCTTATTCTCACAACAACCCTCTGAGGTAGGTTAGGTTGACAGGGTATGACTGGCTGAAGGTCACCCAGCCAGCTCCCATGGCAGAGCAAGGGTTCGAATCTGAACTCAAGAGAAGTTTGGAGTGGGGGAAAGGAGGATATATTGCCATAGAGTCCACCCTCCCCAGCAGCCATTTCTTCTAGGGGAATTGATCTTTGTTGCCTGGAGATCAGTAATAATACTGGGAGATCTCCAGGCCCCACCTGGAGGTTGGCAATCCCGCTTAACCCATCTTGATCTCCTCCTCCCTCCCTCCCTCCCTCCCTCCCTCCTTTCCTTCCTTCCTTCCTTCCTTCCTTCCTTCCTTCCTTCCTTCCTTCCTTCCTTCCTTCCTTCCTTCCTTCCTTCCTTCCTTCCTTCCTTCCTTCCTTCCTTCCTTCCTTCCTTCCTTCCTTCCTTCCTTTGAACATATGAGAAGCCAATGTTGAATCAGGCCAATGGCCCATCCAGTCCAACACTCTGTCACACAGTGGCCAAAAATACCAGGTGCCATCAGGAGGTCCAGCAGTGGGGCCAGGACACTAGAAGCCCTCCCACTGTTATCTCCATCCCCAAGCACCAAGATTACAGAACCTCACTTGCCCCTGAGAGTTCCTATCTATACCTTGTGACTAATAGCCACTGATGGATTTCTGCTCCATATGTATATCTAATTCCCTCTTGAAACTGTCCATGCTTGTAGCTGCCACCACCTCCTGTGGCAGAGAATTCCATGTGTTCATCACTCTTTGGGTGAAGAAGGACTTCCTTTTATCTGTTCTAACCCGACTGCTCAGCAATTTCATGGAGTGCCCACGAGTTCTTGTCTTGTGAGAAAGGGAGAAAAGTACTTCTTTCTCAACCTGCTCCATGCATGATCTTAGAAACCTCGATCATGTCACCCCTCAGCCGTCGTTTCTCCAAGCTAAAGAGCCCCAAGCGTTTTAACCTTTCTTCATAGGGAAACCACAAGGAACCGAAAGGAAAAAAGATTTCAGCCAAGACGGTGAAACGCTAGCTGGCTAGTCGCCCTTTCTGCTTCCACATCTTTATCTGTATTCTCAGGGACAAGTTAATTCACTCTCGGCCTTGAAACCGGAGGAACTGTGCTTCATCCTTTCCCTTGTGTTTTCTTATGAAGGGTCTTTCTTTTTCAATCTTTTGCTGATTTGCCCGATATTCGCTCTTGATCTTTACAGCCTGACTCACGCATTAAGGTCCTGGAGGGCTGGGAACAAAAACAATTAGCCACCTGTTGTGAAGCCTTGTATCAAATTATAGACTTCTACCACCACGTCTAGGAAATAGATTGGAGGGAGCACTCCAGAAGGGGTAGGTTGCTTCTACCACATACAAGATACATCTGAAATGGGAAACACATATTAGTACAGGGAAATGCAAAGAGACAGAGAAAGGCTATCTGTTCTCTAACCTGGGTGATACTTTTCACCAGCCAGGACTCCCATGTTTCTGCATTGGAAAAAGTGCAGAGAAGGGCAACTAGAATGATAAAAGGGTTGGAACACCTTCCCTATGAAGAAAGGTTAAAATGCTTGGGGCTCTTTAGCTTGGAGAAATGACGGCTGAGGGGTGACATGATCGAGGTTTATAAGATTATGAATGGGATTGAGCAGGTTGAGAAAGAAGTACTTTTCTCCCTTTCTCACAATACAAGAACTCGTGGGCACTCCATGAAATTGCTGAGCAGTCGGGTTAGAACAGATAAAAGGAAATACTTCTTCACCCACAGAGTGATTAACACGTGGAATTCACTGCCACAGGAGGTGGTGGCAGCTACAAGCATGGACAGTCTCAAGAGGGAATTAGATAAACACAAGTGGAGACCCGCAAGAAACTTGCAGGATGGTCATCCCATTCCTCACACCTTTGCTTCCTCCCCTCTACCCTTATCTATCTCATACTCTTTCTCCCTTCTGGGGGTGGAGCCATAGACTCAACCCTCCAAAGCAGCCATTTTATCCAGGGGAACTGATCTCTGTCACCCAGACAACAGTTATAATTCTGGGTGATCTCCAGCCCTCACCCAGAGGCTGGCAATGGTAGTTCTCATGGAGGAAACGGCTGGTCTGGAGGGTGGAGTCTATGGCATTATACCGGTCTGAAGTGCCTCCCCTCCTCAAACCCCACCATCCCCAGGATCCACCCCTTAAATGTCCAGGAGTTTCCCAATCCAGAGTTGGCAACCCTATTTCCTTCCCATCCAACAGCCAACTTAACCCTTATCTGCCTTTATCTGTCTTCAGCTTTTCGTCTCCACCCCCCTCCCCCACAGCTTCTACCAAGGAAAATTATAGTCTTTCTCCACAGTGGGGACCAAAGCAGCTTACATTATTCTCACCTCCTTTTTATCTGCACAACAACCCTGTGAGGTTGGTTAGGCTGAAAATATGTGACTGGTCCAAAATCACCCAGTCAGCTTCCACCGCAATATGGGGATCTGAACCTGGGTCTTGCAGACCCTACTCTGAGGCTCTAACTGCTGCATCACTGCTGGCTTTCATAGGGTGGCTGCTGAACAGCAGCAAGCAGCCAGGCCAAGTTGAGTCATGCAAATTAGGTGGCATCAAGTCACCCAGAGGGTGCTGCCTAGGGATGCCAGCCTCCAGGTGGGATCTGGGGATCCCCTGGAATTACTGCTCAGCTCCAGACTACTGAGATAACTTCCCCTGGAGAAAATGGATGCTTTGGAGGGTGGACTCTAGGGCATTGTACCCCACTGAGGTCCCTGTCCTCCCCAGGCTCCATCCCCAAATCTCCAGGGGTTTCCAGACCTGGAGCTGGCAACCCCACTACCCCCATCCCCTGCCAGTACCCGTGGAGGGACCTGGCAACCCTAGACTGCTGCCAGGCCTAGGGTTGGCAACCTCCAAGTGGGGCCTGGAGAGTGAACTCCAGAGATCTGTGAACAACAGAGATCTGTCTCCCTGGAGAAAATGGCTTCTTTGGAGGGTGGATTCTGTGGCATGATACCCAGCTGAGGCCTCTCCCTTCCCCAAATCCTTCCCTCCGTACACTCCACCCCAAAACCTCTAGGAATTCCCCAGCCTGGCCCCAAGGCTCCCTCCCTCCCTCCAAGGCCAAAAGAGGCCTGGAAAGAAAGGGCCCTTCCCCCCCTTCACCAACAGAGCCAGTTAGAAGCCTCCCCCTCCCCCAACATTCTAATCTCTCACCGTTGATGCCTGGAGTCAGGTCCCTGCAGAGGCCATTTCAAAGGGTTTGGGGGGAATTCAACTGTCCGTGAAGGGATTTTCTCACTTTTTGAATTTTTCTACAAACCCAGGAAGTCTACTGACTATGTAGGAAAAGCTGTTGGGGGAGAGTGAGGCCCCTGTTGGTGGGAACAGGTATCCGCACAAAAAAAAAAAGTCTGGGAAATAGAATAAGGATATGGAGCAGAGGTCCATCAGTGGCTATTAGCCACAAAGTATAGATAGGAACTCTCAGTCTGGGGCAGGTGATGCACTCTATTCTTGGTGCTGGAGGGGGCAGCAGTGGGAGGGCTTCTAGTGTCCTGGCCCCACTGCTGGACCTCCTGATGGCCCCTGGTATTTTTGGCTGCTGTGTGACAGAGTGTTGGACTAGATGGGCCATTGGCCTGAATTCAACATTGGCTTCTCTTATGTTCTTATGTTCTTATGTGTCCTCCTGGGAATTCCTCAGAAGAGACCTGCCAGATCAGGCCAAGGTAGGGTTGCCGGACTCTGGGTGGGAAATACCATATACCATGCTACATTGTAAGCCGCCCTGAGCCCATTCGTGGGGAGGGCGGGGTAAAGGTGGAATAAATCATCATCATCATCATCGTCATCGTCATCGTCATCATCATCATCATCATCTCCTGTTGGAGATGTAAAAGGAATGTAGGGACATTTTACCATATATGGTGGCGGTGTGAGAAAATTTGTAAGTTTTGGAGAACTATCAAGCAATTGATATTAGAGATCTTGGATATTGAATTACAACTCACCCCAGAAATTTACTTGCTTAATATATTACCAGATGGAATTAAGCATGATGATTTGTATATTATACTATAAATCCTTACTGCATCAAGAATTCTAGTCGCGAAATGTTGGAAAATGGAGAGAATACCTAGTTGAGATGAATTAATCATGAAAACATGTGAAATAGCGGAAATGGATAAAATCAATATGATATTGTCAGGGAAAGACGATAAGATTTATCAAAAAAGATGGTGTAAAGTTAACAAATGGATAAGTGAAAATGTGTAACTTAAACTCCAAAAGTGACTTTGAAGTATTATATGTAATTATTATATGTAACCATTATTTTTATTTCTTCTTTTTTTTATCATATTGGAAAAACTAATAAATAATTTTTAAAATAACAACAACAACAACAACAACAATAATACACATGATTACAAAACATCTCAAATAATTTTTATATATTTTTTTGTTTTTGTATTTTTACATTTTTTCACCATTATATTAATTATCATATAAACATTAATACATGGAATCATGTACCAAAACATCTAAGTATCGTCTCTTAATATGTCACAAAAGATATCGCACAACCCCTTTATTAATATCAATCCTCCTTAATTATACAAAAGTTTTAAGAGGGAGGACTCCCTTTAAGTCTATTTTGAATAAGTGCTCAGTCTTCCTCCAACAGGAGGTCCAGATATCCCCGTTTCAGGGTCTTCCTCAGGAAGTTCAATAGATATTTCCAAGCACAAGGTTGCCAAATACCAAAATATTTATCCAAATTTTTCTGATGAACGCTGCAAGAAGTCTCTCTTAGTGAGTTCAAAGAGTCCTCCAAAGTGAAAAGCACGTTCTGGAGATCTCCTGCTTTTCAACTGATCTCCAGCTGACAGAGATCAGCTCCCCTGGAGAAAAGACTGCTTTGAAGGGTGCACTCAATGGCCTTGTACCCTCCCCAAACCCCGCCCTCTCCTGGATCCACCCCTGACATCTGCAGGTATTTTCCAACCCAGACATGGCAACCCTAGGCCAAGGTCAGTTTTGCCCAGTGTTCTGTTTCCAACAATGGCCGCTTAGATGTTCCTGGGAAGTTCACAAGCAAGGGATGAGGACAGTGACCTTCTCTTGCTGTTTGTCTAAGGCAGGCTTCCCCAATGTGGTGAACGTGAAACCTGCCTTTCCTGGCAGCCGCCAAGTGTTTTAGAATGTGGGCAGGGCCAGGTGGGGATTTTGCCCAGCAAGGCCACTGATTGGCCAGTGGAGGTTTGATTGCCTGTGTCGATTTTTAAAAACATTTCTTTGGTAGCGGCTGCCCCCACACCACAAGGATCTTCACTGTGCAACTGAAAGTCAGCTCTGGCGGCCATTTTGTGGCAGCCCTATTGGCTGTGTCCACCATACTGTGTCAGAATTCTGAGGTGTCTGTGGGCTTAGAAAGTTTTTCTGGGGGGTGGGTCCTGGTCTAGAGCTTCTGATATCCCTTCACGGAGGTTTTGTTTTCCAGGCCCGCCTCCATGAATGTGTCTAAGCCTTAAAGAAAGACATTTACTTATGTATCTATTTACATCTTTCTCAGCCAAATATGAACACCAAACACAGTTTATAAGAAACACCGTCCCTTGGGGACGGGGCTGCCAGTTGAGCCCGGATCCAGAATTAAAGAGAAGTGATTGGTAGGCTGCTGCCTAGGGTTTCCAGCTCGGGGGATTTAGAGGTGGAACCAGGGAAGGGTGGGGTTTGGGGAGTGGTTAGGGGGGACTCAAGAGATCCTCAGTCAAATCTCCACTCAGTGGTGATGTTCACTAGGAGAACTTGTGCCAGTTGCTTACTCTTTTGCTTAGGTTCACCCACCTCGCAGGGGTGTAGTGAGAATAAAAGGAAGGAGTGGAAGATTATGGATACCATCCTGAGCTTCACAAAGGAGGAACAGATAAAACTATCAAAGGTAAGAACTGGAGACTCCACTCAGTGTTTATCCTCTTTTTAAAGATCCTTCCACCATGGCAAGTTCATAGAATCATAGAATGCTAGAGTTGGAAGGGGCCTTGCAGGTCATCTAGTCCAACCCCCTGTACTCTGCAGGAGTGTAGCCGACAGATAGTCCAGTTATTTATCTCACTTTTAGGAGGGAGGGAGTGTCAAGCCATGCTTCACTTTGGTCACCTTGGTTGCCATAGTTATCGAGGGGAGGGAAGTCCTGTGGGGAGGGACTTGTGTGAATGAGTGAGAGACTGGGACCTTTGCTTCTAGAAGTCATAATTTCCTTCCCAAGACGTGCCTCCTTTCCCTTCTTCCCATTTCCCAGGGGAAGGTGTCCTTGAGAGTTCTTCTGTACCAGCTTGTGCGGCAGATAACCCAAACATATATCTTTCATTCAGTTGGGATGGCAGCGTTAGGCGTGCTGTGAATGTGCCATGTGCTTGGGGGAAGGAAGGGGTTTTTATTCAAATTATCTATATTAAGCTTGTGCCTGCCCAACCCCTTCAGTCCCAACCCCAGTGACTTTCTGGATCTTGTATACATCTCAATAAACTTATCGCTGCCAAGAGAGAGTTGTTGTCCGAATTTGCATTTGTCTTTCCCACCAGTGTCCCCCGCCTTTTGACTCTGTCTTCAAAAAAGCTGCCCACATTTGGTGTCATTTTCACACCTCAACAGTGCTAGCATACTTTTGTACATCCACATATGTTCATCATCCTTTCGGGGTGGCTCCACTGTCATTGCGCCTCTGCACGGCTTTAAAAGAATCTTCTCCAAACAACATTCAAACAAGCATAGGGAAAGACGGCGTCACAGCAGCACGCAACTGCAGATTCGACCGTTGAGTGTAACTGGACTGGGGGGTCTGACAGGGAGTGGAATGGATCAGGGGGAGCCTTCGGGGAGGGCGGGATACAAATCCAAATAAATAAATAAATAAATAAATAAATAAATAAATAAATAACATTTGCTTGGCATGCAGAAGGCCTTGGGTTCAATTCCCAGCATCCCCAGATAAAAGGATCAGGTGGTAGGTGATGGGAAAGACCTCAGCCTGAGACCCAGGTGAGCTGTCGCTAGTCTGAGTAGGCAATACTAACCTCAGGGGATCCAGGGCTTGCTTCAGGATAAGGCGGCTTCAGATGTTCGTTGGTTAGTTGTAATTGGATCCTCAAATGCCACCTGGAGGTTGTTAACCAGGCCCGTAGCTACGGTGGGGCATCTCGGGGCCAGGCCCCCCGATTTCCCATCCAGCCGGCTTATTTTATTTTTTGGGTGCGCCACTGCTGCACCGACCTGAGCCATCACCCTGACTTGCCTGCTGGCGGTTTACCCCTGGCTGGCTGTGGGCAAGACACATCACAGAGCGCATCTGATCCCTACGCCAGCCCTCTCTCATCACCTCTTCTTTTTTACTTTTACTCTCTCATTGCTCCCGATGCAGTGCTCCCTGACTTACTTAAATGCCCCCGAAGGTTAAAAAAAAAGTTGGAAAAAATTGCAAAAATACTTAGAGGGTGCATTCAGACAGCGTGCTGGAGCGGTTTAAATTGCTCCGGTCTGATGTGTTGTTGTTGTTTTTTTAACCTGGAGAATCGCGATTGCACTCACCTCCTTGTTCCGGGCTCCCTGCCGTCCACACGCAGGTGGTTTTTTTCTTCAGTTTGAGCATGCGCACAGGCAGCCCTCTCTAGAGCTAAAATTTTCACACATGCGCAGAACAGCGATTTCCACACATCCCTTTAAACTTTAAATAAACGCTTCTCTTTAAACTTTTGCCCTGAAACTGGCCTCCCTGGGATCCCGGACTTGTCTAAATGCTTAAACTAGGCACCATTTAAGCTTTTCTTTTATTAACTTAAGAGCGGAGGCATAAAAGAAGAGAAGAAGAAGAAGAGATTGGATTTATGCCCCGCCCTTCACTGCCCAAAGGCGTCTCAGAGCGGCTTACAAACTCCTTTCCCTTCCCCTCCCCACAACAGATACCCTGTGAGGTAGAAGAAGAAGAAGAAGAGATTGGATTTATATCCCGCCCTTCACTGCCCAAAGGCATCTCAGAGCGGCTTACAAACTCCTTTCCCTTCCCCTCCTCACAACAGACACCCTGGGAGGTAGAAGAGGAAGAAGAGATTGGATTTATACCCCACCCTTCACTACCCAAAGGAGTCTCAGAGCGGCCTACAAACTCCTTTCCCTTCCCCTCCCCACAACAGACACCCTGTGAGGTAGAAGAGGAAGAAGAGATTGGATTTATGCCCCGCCCTTCACTGCCCAAAGGCATCTCAGAGTGGCTTCCAAACTCCTTTCCCTTCCCCTCCCCACAACAGACACCCTGTGAGGTAGGTGGGGCTGAGAGAACTTCTGAGAGAAACTGTCCTTGAGAGAACAGTTGTGCCAGAGCTTGTGACTGACCCAAGGTCACATCAGCAGATGCAAGTGGAGGAGTGGGGAATCAAACCCGGTTCTCCCAGATAAGAGTCCGCGCACTTAACCACTACACCAAACTGGCTACAAAAAATGGCGGACGAAAAGTGGAAGCCGGAGGCAGCTTCCCAGAAGGGAGGGGGGTTGGAGCACCCAGAAGTGGCTCGATGGAGCGACCAGACGTCAGAAAAGTGCGGCTCGAAACCAGAGAATCAGGAAACCACTTGGTAAGTGGTATCAAAATACTCTGGTTTAAAGGGGGTTTGCTCCAGAAAGCCACGGCTGGGGACGGTGCACAGAAGTTGGGCGTGTGAACGCGCCCATGAAATCCATTCCTGAGGCGTGCCGAAAGCGGTTCAAATGGCACGTCTGAACGCACCCAGATATTCAGAGTTTGCGATGGATCTGTGCTTCACTGAAGAGGAGGCATTTCTTTCTGTGTAAAAAAAAAATCTTTATTTCTAAGGGGAAATCTACAAAACAGCAAAGACCTAAGGCTACATCTCTACGTCTATGGAACAGACCGACCACACGGTCTCGCGACGACAACCGTAATGGAGATTCTTCTTCTTCTTGACCCCTAGAAGGAAATCACCTGAATACATTAACCAATTGTCGCATGAGCTGGTCGACGCCCCCTCACTATCACTAGACTCCGACTCAAGCTGGGTATCAGCCGTTGTGGCAGAGGTCCCCTAGAGGCAGCTAAGGTCTCAGAGATGGACAGTCCAGGGGGTTGTGTCACCACACCCTGATTACTGTCTCTCTCAGGATGTCTGGCGGTCTCTCTCTCTCAGGGTGGCCACTGGGGTAGTCCTCCCCGAGCCATCACTGCTGCCCCTCTTTTATACCTCCCTCACCCCACCCCTTCTTTTCCTTCCCCTTCCTCCCCCTCCCCCTGCAGGCTCCGCCCCCATATTTATTGGGAGACATGGAGCTTCTTGGTGGGGCGTTGGCCTGTCTTCCAGTCACAGGGGTGACTGCCCGCGGCCAGGCTTGCCGCTGGGGTCCTTTGGGGGCAGGCAGGGTTGCATGCCGGGTTGCTGCCGCGTGCGGGCTACTCTCTTCCTCTGGGCCGTCCCTGCCTCCGGGCCACCCATTTTGGCTCCCCGTCACCTCTTCTGGCTCCCCGCCACCTTCCCCCACTGCCATCGGGCTGGGCGAGCTTCCCTCCAGTGTTGGGTGGGTATGGGGGCGGTTCCTCAAGCTCTCCCCAGCTGGGGGAGGGGCCAGGAGTCCCATGGGAATCCTGGGAACCCTGCTCCCAGGACACCAATGATTGTGAGTAAATAAGCTTCAGTTTCCCGGGCTCTCTTCCCATTGACTCTGTCCCAGCTTTCCCTTCCAGGTCAGCCTAAACAACAGCATACGAGGTAAAACGATTAACTCTACAATGACTGAATTAGACCTTGCAACAGACACATATTTCCAACAAAAAAATCCTGACTACGGCCCTGTTGGCAACCCCCCGGGCATTTTGCAAGGTATCTTGCATTGGCCCAAGAGTCATCGCAGCCCACGCCCAACCAGGAAACTGTGTTGGCTTTTCAAGCAAAAGTTTCACTTTCCGTGCCTCCCTGCTCCGAGATAGCTCGCTATTTAGAACCTACGCCATACTGCCCTCGATAAGCGAGAACCCCAGGCCTCACACGACACAGTTTGGAAAATGCAGGATTACGGAGGGGAAAAGAAAATGTGGAAGACAACAAAGGGAGAACGAGGCCACCGAAAAGACTAACAGCGATTTACAAGAATACCATTCCCGTGTGCGCATTTCTCGAGCTGTTCTTTGTCCGCGGACAGCTATAATGGGATCCATTATTAAAGGGAGAAAATAGCATTGCAAATTGCAACTGAATATAGAGATACCCAGGAAACCAGCGACCATCTCTTTTTTAAAAAAGGAAAGACCGACAAAGAGTAGCAGTATTATAACGCTGAATCTTTTAACCTTTGTATTTTACATCTTAAAAAAAAAAACACCTTTCCAAAGGAAAATTTGTTTGTACCCCAAATAATGGGTAGACGGCAGCCAGTGGGGGAGGAAAGCAATTTTTTTAAGGTGGAGGTGGGGGAGTCCACTATTGTTTGTTCACCGGAATAACTACTTTTCTCTCTCTTTTTGGGGGAATTTGCCACAGTGTGTGAGCACGGCTTAAAAACATTTCCAATCTAACTTTGCAGTGTGAAAGTGAAGCAAAGAAAGGAGGGGGGGGGAGGGGGAAATAAACCGATAACGGGGAAAAAAAGGGACAGATTACTCAGAGAGATGATACTTCAAATAACTAAGAAGAGGGGGAAGAAAAAAGCCATCTTTTTTTCATGGTAAGTTTCACAAAGTAATTCCATGGCAGACAAACCAAGGTAAATATTTACTGTAAGTTTCCTTTTGAACCTGCGGGAGTCCGCAATTCACGCTGCCTGCTATTCTTAATGCTTATCTTCGTCCTTTGTAGATTAGTTTCATGACCGTTATTTCCAAAAGGGTATATTATTTGTCAAAACCGTAGCTGAAGTCCTGTGTTCAGGCTTGGGGGTTGGAGGGGGGGGAAGAGACTTTTGTCGAGGTAGTCAACCGGAAAACGGGAGATAAAATGAACTTCTATTTCTCAGATCGTGGCAGGTCTGTGATGAATGCCGATCGATATCGTAGCCTCAGTGCAAGACCGGGCAAGCACAGATGTAGCTGCACCCTACATAAGAACATAAGAGAAGCCAATGTTGAATCAGGCCAATGGCCCATCTAGTCCAACACTCTGTCACACAGCGGCCAAAAATACCAGGTGCCATCAGGAGGTCCAGCAGTGGGGCCGGGACACTAGAAGCCCTCCCACTGCTGCCCCCCCAAGCACCAAGAATATAGTGCATCACCTGCCCCAGACTGAGAGTTCCTATCTATACCTTGTAGCTAATAGCCACTGATGGACTTCTGCTTCATATGCTTATCTAATTCCCTCTTGAAACTGTCCATGCTTGTAGCTGCCACCACCTCCTGTGGCAGTGAATTCCATATGTTAATCACTCTTTGGGTGAAGAAGTACTTCCTTTTATCTATTCTAACCTGACCGCTCAGCAATTTCATGGAGTGCCCACAAGTTCTTGTATTGTGAGAAAGGGAGCTCACAAGTTCTTGTATTGTGAGAACTTCTTTCTCAACCTGCTCAACCTACATCTCCAGGTTGGGGGATACCTGGAGATTTGAAGGGTGGTGCCTGGGGAGGGCAGGGTTTGGGGGGAAAGAGGGACTTCAGTCGGGTATAAATGCCATACAGTCCACCTTCCGAAAACAGCCTGGTGATTCATGGTGATCTGATCTCTGCAGTGGTAATCAGTTGTAATCTGAGAAGATCTATGGTCACCACCTGGAGGCTGGCAACCATGTCTACATGGGGGCTTACATCTCTGGATGCTCCACCAAGTTGCAAACCGGTCCTCTTCTCAATGCCCTCTCTTAAATTCTTCAGAGTACTGCATCCGTGAACACATGGACACATGGAGATGCTTTATACTGAATCCGACCTTTGGTCCATCAAGGTCAGTATTGTCTATTCAGACAGGCGGCATCTCTCCAGGGTCTCAGGCAGAGGTCTTTCTCGTCACCTTCTGTCTGGTTCTTTTAACTGGGGATGCCAGCAAAATAGCAAAACACAATCTCTTTCCCTACACACAACGCTAAGAACATAAGAACATAAGAGAAGCCAATGCTGAATCAGGCCAATGGCCCATCTAGTCCAACACTCTGTCACACAGTGGCCAAAACATTCTCTAACTCTGGAGGTTGTAGGCTCAGGATAGGATCTCTCCTTGGACCGGCCTCTGGCTCTACTTCAGCCTCTCTCTCTCTCACTCAAGAGAGCAGGGAAGCTTCCATTCATTCCCCTGTCCAACCGACTGTGGAGTGGCTGAATTTCTGCTCTCTCCCAGAGTTCCCCCACGTCTCCGGCTTGTGACCTAGCTGGAGTCTATATTGATGCTGCCCCACTCCTAGGAATGGTCCCTCTTTTCCTGCACTTTTTGGTCCTGGGGCAGCTGGGAACTGTAGGCCAGCAGATGAGGAAGCCCCATTCAACCCGGTGAGTGATACTACAGGACTACAGCTCAATTAAGCCTTATGGGGGATCATTTTAAATACAGAGAGGGCAGCCCTCTTACAGACACAGGGAACTGCCATTTTGTTACACCTGCCAACAGCTACTGAGGGAAAAATTAGTCCCACACAGGAGGCAAGCATCTTCATCAAGAGAGAAAGCTGTTTACCAGAAATTTGGACAGGGCACAGTGGCTGAAGGAGTGGGTGGGGAAGAGGAGCAAACCCAGCACCTGGCCAATGGCACATGAGTACTCTTGAGTAGCAGCTGGGCGGGACTCAAGCAACGCAGCCAGTGGCTAGGGTCACCCTCTGAGTCACAGATCAAGGATCCAACTGATTTGGGAGCGTGTGGAATGTTCAGGAGAGTCCATGACCAAAACGCAATTATATATAAGGAGAGATACATACGCCTCAGTCTTCTCAACTAGAATATGGGGATAATAGTCAACTGGCATCTACATCGACCCGGAACGACTTTTCTCTCTGCTGCAAGTAGGGCTGTGTGTGTGGAAGAACAAGGAACTACATTTCAGATGTCTTTCAAACATGGAGCTCGAAGGGGCTGTATAAATGCCAAGCGTTATGAATACTGTGACGGTCTCTTATGAGAGCCATGGGGCTTAATTAGTTAATGTTTTCAGTGTGGCTTTGCAAATGAAAAGCACCATCCTGGAAGGCATGGAGGAGAGCCCTGTTTGTCACTTATTTATTGTCCTGAATGGTGTGTAAGGCCCCTCTCGAGTCACTTTTGATCTGTTCCAGTGAAGCCAAGTGGACCAGTGTCAAGCTGCCTCCCAAAGTGGCCATTTTCTTGAGGTGAACTGATCTCTATTACCTGGAGATAACTTATAATAGATCTCCAACCACCACCTGGAAGGCTGACAAATCTACTCACACCAGCTTTGCTCAGGCTAGCAAAATAAGTTTAGCATAGATTCCACGAATCCCTGTTCTAAAGAAATCTGTATGTGTGTGTGTGTGGTTCTAAGTGGGGAAATGGGGACTTGAAAAGCCAGCTGCAGTGTTAGATCACTTCCAGTAAAACCCTGGAAGTGACATGGGTAGCTCTAGGAATTTTCCAGAAACACTGTGGTTTCACCGTAGAGTTTCCAGTGATTCCTAGAACTACCCTTTGTCGTCTCTGGGTTTTTACCAGAAATGTAGTACTGCACCAGAGGCTGCTTTAAAAAAAATCTTTCACCTGATGGATATAGTGGCTAATCTAACTTCTCTTCCTATGTGGTGTGAAGTGGTAAACCTTCACCACTAGATCTTACAGATTATATGAACTGGCCTTTGGATTTAAAAGTGAAAAAAAGAGCAGAGCAGTGAAGACAAATGCAACTGGGGTTGCCAGCTCTGGGTCTGGAAATACCTGGGGATTTTGGGGGGTAGAACCACCACCACGACCACCATAGAATCATAGAATATTAGAGTTGGAAGGGACCTTGCAGGTCATCTAGTCCAGCCCCCTGCACTCTGCAGGAGCATAGCCGAAAGATAGCCCTACATACCTACAACATACCCAAAAGGTGGTCATCCAGTCTCTGCTTGAAAACGTCCAGCGAAGGAGCATCCACCACCTCCCGAAGCAGTCCATTCCACTGCTCCACCACTCTTACATTTAGGAAGTTTCTCCTGATATTTAGCCGGTAACGACTCTCTTGTAATTTCCACTCATTAGATCTACTCTTGCCATCCAGAGCGAGAGAGAATAGATCACCTCCACCTCCACCTCCACCTCCACCACCACCTCCACCTCCACCTCCACCTCCACCACCACCACCACCACCTCCACCACCACCACCACCACCACCACCACCACCACCACCACCACCACCACCACCACCTCCTCCTCCTCCTCCTCCTCCTCCTCCTCCTCCTCCTCCTCCTCCTCCTCCTCCTCCTCCTCCTCCTCCTCCTCCTCCTCCTCCTCCTCCTCCTCCTCCTCCTCCTCCTCCTCCCCCCCCCCCACCCCATAGAGTCTGTCAGGGCTCTTTTTGTAGCAGGAACTCCTTTGCATATTAGGCGACACACCAATCCTCTAAGAGCTTACAGTAGCCCCTGTAAGAAGAGCTCTGTAAGTTCTTGGAGGATTGGCTACATTAGGGGTGTGTGGCCTAATATGCAAAGGAGTTCCTGCGATAAAAAGAGCCCTGGAGTCCGCCTTCCAAAGCAGCCATTTTCTCCAGGGGAACTGATCTCTGTCAGCTGGAAATCAGTTGTAATCCCAGGAGACCTCCAGTCATCACCTGTAGGTGAGATAACCTTAAATGTAATGTTCAGCACCTGGATTCAGGCTGTGGCCTTTAAGAAGCGTACAAAAAAAAAAAAGTCACCATTAAAGCACAGATTCACTCCTGTGGTGCCGTTCGGCTGTCATTTCTTGGCAGATCAGTGTTATTAACATTGATTTTTATTTTTTTTTTAAAGAGGAGAGATTAAAAGAGGTTTAGTCAGAAGTGTAAGGCAGGAGTATATATTATCCCAGAAAAACCGTGGCTTTGGGTCTCTACGATGACATTTTCTTCCCCGCTTCATTAACTTGCATAGCTTGTTGGGCTTTAGCCGTTTCTAATTAATTCTTTCTTTTTCTTTTTCTTTTTTTACTGGCTTTTTCGGAACGTGTATCATATCTGGCAAGCCCTATAAGACGAGGAAATCTCTCGGAGGTTTTAGCCTTTTAATTATTATTTTTATTGCTTAAACGGAACTCTGGAATTGCAAATGTTGACATTTTAGTTGATTCTCTTCATTAGAGTTTTCGGTGGGCGAGGGTGTGTGTGGGGGGGAGATCAGGAAAGCATAAGGGATCGGAGAGGAAATTGTGGGATAATTAATATAAATATATATTTTTTATTTACGTGTTTTGGTTTTTTTAAATGTGCAGATATGCCCAAAGCAGATTTCCGAGGCCACTGGGGTTCAAAACGGGAATGAAAACTCGAGTCGATAGATTTGTCAGAAGGGCCCTGCTCTTTCGAAAGCTAGGAAGAAAAGAAACATGATGAGCTGCAAGCAGAGAGGGTGAAGAAATGAAGTCACAGATTGTCAGCCCCCTTGGAACTTTGTGATGCCAAGAGATAAATGGAGTGGGGGAGAGTCGTGCAGGCTGCCCTGAGATTCTTGGGGGCGAACAAGAGGCAAAAAGCCACACATTGCCAATAAGACATGGAGCCAAATGACATATCAAATACTTAAAAACATAAATAATCCACTACCAACAAAACATTTAGAACAGCGGAAAACAGAACATATAATCACAGTTAAAACCGGTCACTCAACGCTCTGGCGGCATGTTTGCCCCTGCTCCAGTGATGTCCCACCAAAGTTGTAATCTCATACCAGGGCCAGTATGCGTCGTGATATCACCACGGTGATGGTCCCATCATGGTGGCAGCCCCTACTTGAAAGCCTGGCGGAAAAGCTCCGTCTTGCAGGCCCTGCAGAACTGCATAAGATCCCACAGGGCGCTGATCTCCTCTGGGAGCTCATTCCACCAGGTAGGGGCCACCACCGAGAAAGCCCTGGCAACAGCATATTTGACTCCCTTGGGGGCTGGAATAACCAGCAGATGTTGTCCCCTGGACCATAGCGCTCTTGGGGGAATATATGGGGAAAAGCGGTCCCTCAGGTAAGCCATGTGTATTTATTTAGTGTGTATTTATTTGATTGTTTCTAAACCACCCTCTCTCCAAGAAGTCCAGGGCTGCATATGAACATCAGAAGAGCCCTGCTGGATCAGACCAGGGGAGCAGGCAGTCCAGCATCCTGACTCAACTACTGGCCAACACGTTCCTCTTAGGGTTGCCAGCTCCATCTTTGTTCCTGGTGGGGGACTTTGGGGGGGGGCATTCCCAGAGGGGGTGGGGCATCCCAATGTGATGACATCATGCTGGGGATGTCCCCACCCCTGAACCCCACCCCCAAGAATGATCACCCATGGCCACCTCTTTTCCTCCTTTCCTGCAAGATGTAAAGGGCTTGCTGATCAGGTGGAAGGAGGAGGAGGAGGAGGAGGAGGAGGAGGAGGAGGAGGAGGAGGAGGAGGAGGAGGAGGAGGAGGAGGAGGAGGAAGAAGAAGAAGAAGAAGAAGAAGAAGAAGAAGAAGAAGAAGAAGAAGAAGAAGAAGAAGAAGAGGAGGAGGAGGAGGAGGAGGAGGAGGAGGAGGAGGAGGAGGAGATTGGATTTATACCCCACCTTTCAATCAGAGTCTCAGAGGTTTACAAACTCCTTTCCCTTCCCCTCCCCACAACAGACACCTTGTGAGGTAGGTGGGGCTGAGAGAGCTCTGACAGAAACTGCCCTTTCAAGGACAGCTCTTGTCAGAACTATGGCTTGCCCAAGGTCATCCAGCAGCTGCAGGTGGAGGAGTGGGGAATCAAAGCCGGTTCTCCCAGATTAGAGTCCACACACTTAACCACTACACCAAACTAGTAATAGTAGTAGTGATAATTGTGATAATAATGCTAGTGCTAATAGACCATACATTGAATATGAGTCAGCATTGTGATGCAGTAGCAGTGGTAGTAGTAGAAGAAGAGAAGGAGAAGAAGAAGAAGAAGAGATTGGATTTATACCCCACCTTTCACTACCTAAAGGAGTCTCAGAGTGGCTTACAGTCTCCTTTCCCTTCCCCTCCCCACAACAGACACCCTGTGAGGTAGGTGGGGCTGAGAGAGCTCTGACAGAAACTGCTCTTTTTCAAGAACAGCTCTTATCAGAACTGTGGCTTGCCCAAGGTCATCCAGCAGCTGCAAGTGGAGGAGTGGGGAATCAAACCCGGTTGTCCCAGATTAGAGTCCACACGCTTAACCACTACACCACACTGGCTCTCTGAAAGCTGGAAGCTGCCCTCTGACCCCTCTTCTTTTGTCTTGCTTTGTCCTCTCCCTCTCTCCACATGGCCTTCCATGGAGACACATGTCTCTGCAGGTCTCTCCTGTAGAGACAATGCCCTCATCCTCCCACACACATGACGCCGGACAAGCTGGCCATTTGCGATAGGGAAAGTCTTCTTTGCGGAGCCGTGGCGGTGGCTTCGAGGTAATCTTTAGATTAGGCTTCTCTCTCTTTCTTTGACTACAATGTGAGCGTGAACTTGATCAACTCGAATAAATGTAAGTTTACCTCTTTTTTTGCAATATATTTCTCGGGAGGTTTCTCCCCCGCACTCAGTTATCACACTGCTATGACTGGACAAACTGCTATATTAACCCAATATCCCTGTGATCTGAAATAGCTCTTCAGAATAATAAAGGCCGCTAGGCGTTTGTGACCTCATTTCCAATTCTGCATCTAATATTTAACCGTTTTAATTATTTTATTACATCCCTATAATTAGACTCTGTTCTTCCCAATAGGCCCCCTTGATGTCTCCGGTATTGTGCCCCGCTGAAGCCATTAATAGCTTGACTGCCCGTAATTTGCCAGGTTAAAAGGGAACAACCTTGTGCCCTTTGAAGAAGAAGACAGAACGCGTGGCGTTCGGATGATTGCCACTTTCTTGTCTCTGCTGTTCTGTCTTGAGAAGCCCCGTTTAAGGTTCGGCTTCTCCCTTGTGCAGATGGAGCCGGCGTTTCTGTGTTTTATGTTTCCTCTACCCATTCCCCCCCCCCAAAAAAAAGTATGCATTTTTCAATGTGCATTAGTAAAATGGCATTATGCATTATAGGAATATTATATGTATAAATAACGTACATTACTCGTGTAAATATGATATAAGTTGCGTATAAAAAGAGTTCGACACGCATATGCAATTCAAATGATTTTTTTTTAAAAAAGAAAAACAACTATAGCGGAAAGTAAGGAAAGGGAAGAGTTGCAAAAATAATGCAAAAAAAATACATGGGGGAGGGGGAATTGCTCATTCCATCCACATTTTTTAAAATAACATTTTTTTTAATTTTGCAACTATTAACGATAACATAGCGACAGTTTAACAAGTACAAGGTAGCAAAGTGACATAAATCAACCACAAGTGCATGGAAGGTACATTCTATGTAATAAAGGTAAAGGTAAAGGTTCCCTTGCTCGAAAGCCAGTCAAATCCGACTCTAGGGTTGCGGTGCTCATCTCTGTTTCAAAGCCGAACAGCCAGCACTGTCCGAAGACGTTTCCATGGTCATGTGGCTGGCATGACTAAATACCGAGGTGCACGGAATGCTGTTACCTTCCCACCGAAGTGGTACCTATTTATCTACTTGCAATTTCTTGCTTTCGAACTGCTAGGTTGGCAGAAGCTGGAACTAGAGACGGGAGCTCACTCCGTTTTGCGGCACTCTCGGGTCTTGAACTGCTGAACTACTGACTTTCCACAGCCTGCAGTTCAGCCTCTTAACCACTTGAGCCACCGCAGCTCCTATGATATGTAATATCACAGAACAAGCAAACAGAACCTGACCCAATTTAACCGGAATGACAAGAACCACAGACAGTTAACGAGCAAAGTGCTATGTAAACTGTGCTCAGTCACAGTAATATAAAGTAGGAGGATTAGAAAAAAGCAAAGTACTTACAGTAACTAAAGTTTGGCTCTTTATTCCAACATTTGTTTTCCTATTGAGGTGGGATAAAACTGGAAGCCATTCTTCAGTGAAATCTGAGACATACGTTGGGGATTCTGAAAGAGAGATTTGGTCAGAGATTTTAGCCATTATAAAGGTAAAGGTAAAGGTTCCCTTGCTTGAAAGCCAGTCGAATCCAACTCTAGGGTTGCGGTGCTCATCTCCATTTCAAAGCCGAAGAGCCAGCGCTGTCCAAAGACGTTTCCGTGGTCATGTGGCCGGCATGACTAAACACCAAGGCGCACGGTATGCTGTTACCTTCCCACTTAAGTGGTACCTATTTATCTACTTGCAATTTCTTGCTTTCGAACTGTTAGGTTGGCAGGAGCTGGAACTAGAGATGGGAGCTCACCCCGTCATGTGGCACTCATGGGTCTTGAACTGCTGAACTACTGACCTTCCACAGCCTGCAGTTCAGCGTCTTAACCACTTGAGCCACCGCAGCTCCTTTTAGCCATTATAAAGATATCTTATTTATGCACTTTACTTATAAAGATAGTTTATTTATACAGTGAGAGATTGACAGAATTTGCTTGTCTTTCCACTTTGATGCCAGCACTAGCATTGCTGCCAGTAAAATAATAGATATCATCTCCCTCCTATTTTGGGGACTATCGCAATCATGCCAAAGATTTAATAAGACAGTTTCCATCCACATTATTATGGATTCTTGCACTAAGCGGTTTCTTTCTGCCAGATCCATGGCCAATCAGGAAGAATAAGGCAGCATATGTCAAATTTATGCTGGAAATGTAAACGTAAAACTGGCTCATTTTATGATATGTGGTGGACTTGTGATGTAGTTAAAAAAAATATTAGTTATAGGTACATGAGATACTCGATAAAAATATTCCATTTATACCAGAAATATTTTTATTGAATATTGTGCCACAAAAGTTTAATGTACACGATATATATATATATGATTGTTCAAGTTGTAACCACAGGTAGAATTTTGTATGCAAAATACTGGAACAAAGAAGAAGCCCCGAGAAAAGAAGAACTGATATTCAAATTGTTGGATGCAGCAGAAATGGATAAATTAACGCTACAGCTACATGAAAAACCTGAAAGTGACTTTGGGAAAAAAAATGGGAGAGATTTTATAATTGGTTGCAAAAATATCAGGGTAGCATAAGGGATAGATCTTAATAATAATCAACAAAGGATATAAACGAAACTAATTCGAATAGGCACTGGTGTATAGTAAATGTAGAGTATAGACTCCAGCACCTAACTGTTTTTTTCTTACCATTTGTCTTGGTTTTCTGTCTGTTTACTATTTTAAAAAAACAATAACACTTCTTTTTTAAAAAAGGAAGAATAAGGCAGCAATCAATCAACCAATCAAATTCATTACAGCAAGAGCCAGTAAAACAGTACAATTCTAATATAAGAAGGATTAAAACAGGAATAACATGGGAATAGTATAAAAAACATGAAAATTATATATATATCTCAGTCTAAGGCATTTAGACGTGCAGCTGGAATTCCAACTACCTCAGCTACCAAAACTTGACCCCCCTCGGATCCAGATTTAATTAGTCGGACTGATGTTCCTCCCGCTTCTTTGTCAAAGGCCTCTTAACTGGAGAACGTCGTAGAGCAGGTTCTACTCTCAGCCTTTACTTATTTGCCGAAAGCTGAGCGTACGGGAATTATGGCCAGATTGGAAGAATTAGTACTCTGCCTTCATAACTTTGATAAACGTGCAGAAACAGACAAGGTGAATTCTGGCCAACTACTGGATATGGATATGGAGCATGATACTCCCTTGATGGTCACTGAATCTAACCCCCTGCCTGACCGGAAAGAAACACTCTCTGAAAACACTGCTGTTCCTCCCTCCTCAAAATCACAGAACCCACCATCCAATGGTTGTGCTTTTACTGACACTGGAAGGTCCTTGGATATTACTGAGGAGGCAGGCTGACTATCACCCCTCCTCCTCTCCTGGAATATTGCCGGATGGCGTGCAAAATCATTGGACCAAGATTTTATTTCTTAAGGTAGCAATCCTAAAATCACCTTCCTGGAAGTAAACGTGCTTAGCTTCTGAGATCTGGCAAGATTGGACTATATACCATACTATTCCAAATCCCTGTTTCTATCAGTTGCGTTGGTGGGACAATTAGGACCTTGGATGTATGAAATTGTCCCATACCGAATCAGAACATTGGTCCGTATAGATTGTTCTTGCCTTTTCTGATCAACCACAGCTCTCAGGCAGTGACGATCTTTTCCCATGCTTCTTCTAGAAGATTCTTCTCAACCAGAGTTGCTGGGGATTGAATCTGAGGTCTTCCGCATACAAGGCAGGTCATCTAATACTGCTACATATGGAGCAGAGGTCCATCTGTGGCTATCACCCACAAGGTACAGAGGGAACATTGTATCGGAGGCAGTTATGCTCAATTTAAGAAGTGTCAAACTCATTTGTTACGAGGCCCGGATCTGACATAAATGCCGCTTTGTTGGGCCGGACCGGGCATGCCATAAAATGTAACAGCAGGTACCAGAGATATAAACTTGATAAAGGACACAGGCAAACCAATTTAACAATATTATTTTTTAACTCAAAATACACAGAAAAGCAATTGATTCCTAGCAGTTAGCAGTGGTTCTCAACCTGTGGGTCACGACCCCTTTGGGGTTCGAATGACCCTTTCACAGGGGTCGCCTAAGACCATCGGAAAACACATATTTTCAATGGTCTTAGGAACCGAGACACTGCTCCTTTATGGTTGGGGGTCACCACAACATGAGGAACTGTATTAAAGGGTCACAGCATTAGGAAGGTTGAGAACCACTGTGTTAAAGCAATTGTTTTACTGGGGAACCCACAAAAGCCCCTGGTCCATTTCCTTAGTGCTTGGGGGTCAACAGTAGGAGGGCTTCTGGAGTTCTGGCCCTGCTGGTGGACCTCCTGATGGCACCTGGATTTTGACCACTGTGTGATGCAGATCGTTGGACTGGATGGGCCACTGGCCTGATCCAATATGGCTTCTCTTACGTTCTCATGTCGCAATGGCTTTGACCTTTGGATGACAGAAGTTACTTGGCTCCTCCTTCTATGTGCACAACCCCATTCTAACTTCTCCTGTGAAAGCCCCAGTGAAGTGAATGTGTTTCATAGGAACATAAGAGAAGCCAATGTTGAATCAGGCCAATGGTCCATCTAGTCCAACACTCTGTCACACAGTGGCCAAAAATACCAGGTGCCATCAGGAGGTCCAGCAGTGGGGCCAGGACACCAGAAGCCCTCCCACTGCTGCCCCCTCCAGCACCAAGAATAGAGTGCATCACCTGCCCCAGACTGAGAGTTCCCATCTATACCCTGTGGCTAATAGCCACTGATGGACTTCTGCTCCATAAGCTTATCTAATTCCATCTTGAAACTGTCCATGCTTGTAGCTGCCACCACCTCCTGTGGCAGTGAATTCCATATTCCCCCCCCCGAG
This sequence comes from Gekko gecko, assembly GCA_029375565.1. Classification (NCBI taxonomy): domain Eukaryota; kingdom Metazoa; phylum Chordata; class Lepidosauria; order Squamata; family Gekkonidae; genus Gekko; species Gekko gecko. Next base: position 10,472,891 of record JAPDNY010000007.1, on the reverse strand, counting down.
TAAATTCACCTTGGATGTGGCTGTAGATGAAGTCTGAGGGCGACGCGGAGAGTTCCTTGTCGTTTCCTGGTGTGACTATCGTGCCTACCATGATGGATTAAGAAAGGTGTCAAAAAATGACTGTGTGGATGATATTGTAGAGGGGAAGCGCTCTCCTCCAAGCAGGTGGCTGGAGTCTGATCGTCTGCCAAGAAACGTCGAACGGTGGCTTCTTCAGTCCAGGGCACCGTGCCATGGGTCTGATTTTCCAGACCGCAACGACTTGAGCAGACGTGACTGCCGGAAGAGCGAGGCTCTGAAAATATCATCCCTCAGAACAGAATGTTTTGGTGCAGGGAAAAGAAGAAAAAAAAAAGACGACACCCCTTGAACTAACGGCGAAGGGAACAGAAGATACTGAACAACTTAGCCAGCGTGAAGGAGCAGTTTGGGGTTTATTTTCACCTGCCATCCATTAGCCGCTTTAAGCTCCATGTTTCCTTCTTGAAGTCTCTGAGAAATTGCTGTTGTTTATCTCTTAGGGTTGCCAGGCTCCTGATGGGGTCCGGAGGTTTCCCAGAATTACAGCTGGTCTCCAGACTACAGAGACCAATTCCCCTGGATAAAATGGCTGCTTTTGTTGGAGTGAGCGACTCTGCGTGCTTGGACGTTGGGGGGCACTACATCACTCCAAGGGTGTATAGGTGTTACCTCCTTGAATATGGAGCAGAGGTCCATCAGTGGCTATTAGCCACAAGGTATAGATAGGAACTCTCAGTCTGGGGCAAGTGATGCTCTGTATTCTTGGTGCTTGGGGGGGGACAACAGTGGGAGGGCTTCTAGTATCCTGGCCCCACTGATGGTCCTCCTGAGGTCACCTGGTATTTTGGGCCACTGTGTGACAGAGTGTTGGACTGGATGGGCCATTTGCCTGATCCAACATTGGCCAGTTTGGTGTAGTAGTTAAGTGCGCAAACTCTAATCTGGGAGAACTGGGTTTGATTCCCCGCTCCTCCACTTGCACCTGCCGAATGACCTTGGCAAGCCAGAGTTGTGGCACAGCTATTCTTGAAAAAGAGCAGTTTCTGTCAGAGCTCTCTCAGCCCCACCAACTCACAGGGTGTCTGTTGTGGGGAGGGGAAGGGGAAGGAGACTGTAAGCCACTCTGAGACTCTGATTGAAGGGAGGACTATAAATCTAACTCCTCCTCCTCCTCCTTTGTCTTCTTCTTGAAATTTCTGGGACAGGTTCTCCAAGGATCTGGTGTGATTTGTCATCAATGCAAGGTGACTCCCATTGCTATCCCCCAATCCAGGTAGAACACTGGCTATCATTATCTGGGACGTGAATTTAAATCCCAACCCAAACTGAAACTATCCTGTTCTCAAATACCATTATAACTAACCTGAATTAAAAATGATCAGGACTTGGCAACATTCAGAAACGTTTGAGAGCCGCTGCGGCCTAGTGGTTAAAGTGTTGGACTAGGATTTTGGAGACCCAGGTTCAAATGCTGACTGTGCCATTGACACCTGCTGGGTGACCTTGGACCAGTTGGGCACTTTCTGCCTGGCCTACCCCACAAGATTGTTGTGAAGACCAAAACAATGGAAGCAAGAATGGTGTAAACTGCTTTGGGGGGGAAGGTGGGTGTATAAATGAAGTCTTAAAAAACAACAACTATATCAGTTTGGTGTAGTGGCTAAGTGCGCGGACTCTTATCTGGGAGAACCAGGTTTGATTCCCCGCTCCTCCACTTGCACCTGCTGATGTGACCTTGGGTCAGTCACAAGTTCTGGCACAGCTATTCTCTCAAGGACAGTTTCTGTCAGAAGTTCTCTCAGCCCCACCGACCTCACAGGGTGTCTGTTGTGGGAAGGGGAAGGGAAAGGAGTTTGTAAGCTTCTCTGAGATGCCTTTGGGCAGTGAAGGGTGGGGTATAAATCCAATCTCCTCCTCCTCCTCCTCCTCCTCCTCCTCCTCCTCCTCCTCCTCCTCCTCCTCCTCCTCCTCCTCCTCCTTCTTCTTCTTCTTCTTCTTCTTCTTCTTCTTCTTCTTCTTCTTCTTCTTCTTCTTCTTCTTCTTCTTCTTCTTCTTCTTCTTCTTCTTCTTCTTCTTCTTCTTCTTCTATACCTTGTCGTTATCCTAGTGCCTGGCTGTCTCACTGCCAATCCAAGAAATTCCAGGGGCTGAGTTCTATTCAGATATTGTATAGTTGAATAGATTCTGCCCTAGCCTAGATGACCCAGCCTAGCCTAATCTTGTCAGATGTCAGGAGCTAAGTATGGTTGACCCTGGCTAGTACTTGGATGGGAGACCACCAAGGAATTCCAGGCTTGTGACACAGAGGCAGGCAATGGCAAACCACCTCTGAACATCTCTTCCCTTGAAAATCCTATGGCGTCATAAGAACATGAGAATGTAAGAGAAGAACCCTTCTGGATCAGACCAGTGAGGGTCCATCTAGTCTAGCATTCTGTCTCACACAGCGGCCAACCAGTTCCTCTGGACAGCCAACAACAGGGCATAGAGGCTGAGGCCTTCCCCTGATGTTGCCTCCTGGCTCTGGGATTCAGAGGCATAGTGCCTCTGAACATGGAGGTTCCCCTCAGTCACCATGGCTAGCAGCCACTGGTAGACATCCTCCATGAATCTCTCTAATCCCCTCTTAAACCTGTTTATTCCTGTGGCCATCACTACATCCTCGGGCAGCAAATTCCACATTTTCATAGAATCATAGGATCACAGAGTTGGAAGGGGTCTTGCAGGCCATCTAGACCAACCCCCTGCTCAGTGCAGGATCAGCCTAGAGCATCCCTGACAAATGTTTGTTCAGCCGCTGCTTGGAGACTGCCAGGGAGGGGGGAGTTCATCACCTCTCTAGGCAGCTGATTCCACTGTTGAGCAACTCTGACTGCCAAAAGTTTTTCCTTCCCACCCTTAATTTAAACCCATTATCAGGAGTCCTATCCTCTGCCGCCAACAGGAGCAGCTCCCTGCCCTCCTCTAAGTGACAGCCCTTCAAATACTTCAAGAGAGCAATCCTGTCCCCCCTCAACCTCCTCTTCTCCAGACTGAACCTTCCCAAGTCCCTCAGCCTTTCCTTGTAAGGCTTGGTCTCAAATCATTCCCTGTGTAAAGAAGTATTTCCTTCTGTCTGTCCTGAACCTACTGCTAATGAGTTTTGTTGGAGGTCCTCAAGTTCTAGTATTTCGAGAGAGGGAGGAAATTTCCTCTTTGTCAACTCTCTCCACCCCATATGTAATTTTATAAATCTCTATCATGCCCCCCCCCAGTTGTCTGAAATTGAAAAGTCCCAGGCCCTTCACCCTTTCTTCATAGGGAAGGTTCTCCAACCCCTCAATCGTCTTGGTCACCAGAGGTCGGCTGTGAGTTAAGAACATATGAATGTAAGAGAAGCCAATGTTGGATCAGGCCAATGGCCCATCCAGTCCAACACTCTGCGTCACACAGCGGCCAAAAAATACCAGGTGCCATCAGGAGGTCCAGCAGTGGGGCCAGGACACTAGAAGCCCTCCCACTGTTGACCCCCCCCCCCGCCCAAGCACCAAGAATACAGTGCATCACTTGCCCCAGACTGAGAGTTCCTACCTATACCTTGTGTCTAATAGCCACTGATGAACCTGATGACCTGCAAGGTCCCTTCCAATTCTAACATTCTATGATTCTATGAACCTCTGGTTAATATGCTTATCCAATTCCCTCTCGAAGCCGTCCATGCTTATAGCTGCCACCACCTCCTGTGACAGTGAATCCCATGTGTTAATCACTCTTTGGGCGAAGAAGTACTTCCTTTTATCTGTTCTATCCTGACTGCTCAGCAGCGCCCACAAGTTCTTGTATTGCGAGAAAAGGAGAAAAGTAAGAAAAGTTGACAGCACTTCCCACTAGCCCCATGGTGGTTCCACTGTATTTTTGACTATATTACTTCTGTCGAACACCTGGAGATATTTCATACGCTCAGAGGGCAAGACGGAAATCTTTGACCTGTTGCTTTTAAATAAACAACACCCTCCCGTCCCTCGTTTTTCAGCTGAATTGCAAAAATGCAACCTCACACCTGGGTGAGCCACCCGACAGATATCCTACCATTCCAGATCGTTTGCAACGAACGGCTTCAGCACTTTAATAATAACATAGGCTTTAGAATACCTTTTATGCTGATAGCCTGAGCTTCTCAGAAAGAGACGGAGATAAGGGGAAATGGTAAGAAGCAAATCACAAAGGCATTTTAGAGGACTAATTACGGAAGCGTCTGTGATTTGGGAAGGTGTCATAATTCAGTGGCTGACCCTATAGTCTGTGTTCGGGCTCAGCATATTAAGCCCAGACCTGGATGGCCCATGCTAGCCCAATCTTGTCAGAACTTGGAAGCTAAGCAGGGCCAGTCCTGGTTAGTACTTGGATGGGAGACCACCAATCTTCCCTCTAAGCTGTGGGGTCTTGTGAGCAAAAAATTCTACTTTCTGGGTTCCTGGCATTAAAGTTGTGAGCGAGTGATTTGGCTCCTGTATAAATTCGTTTGCCCTGGAGCCATCCATCTGGAGCGAAGACAACAATCTGTGCACTGGAGGCTAAAGAACTGGGAGCTAGCTCACACTCACTCAGCTTAGAGGGAACGCTGGAGACCACGAAGGAATCCCAGGCTCACTATTCAGAGGCAAGTGATGACATAAGAGAAGCCAATGTTGGATCAGGCCATTGGCCCATCGAGTCCAACACTCTGTTATACAGTGGCCAAAAATACCAAGTACCATCAGGAGGTCCAGCAGTGGGGCCAGGACACTAGAAGCCTTCCCACTATTGACCCCCCTCCCAAGCACCAAGAATACAGAGCATCACTTGCCCCAGACCGAGAGTCCCTATCTATACCTTGTGGTTAATAGCCACTGATGGACCTCTGCTCCATATGTTTATCTAATTCCCTCTTGAAGCTGTCCATGCTTGTAGCTGCCACCACCTCCTGTGGCAGTGAATCCCATGTGTTAACCACATCTGTCTGTCTCTTGCCTTAGAAACCGTACAGGGAATCTCCAGAAGTCAGCTGTGACTTCAAAGCACTTTCCACCAATTTATTTGTTATTTATTAAATTCGACTCATTAGGCCAATCCTTCCCTGCAAGCAGGGCTCAGGGCGGCTTACATCAAAAGCAGCACAATAGTAACCCATTAAATAACATTAAAAACTACTAAAAACGATATATTAATCAAACAGTACATTACCTTGTCTAAGATGGCGAGAGATTTCTGTTCCCACCAGCCCCCTGGGCAAAGAGGGTGAGTAGGAAGGTACGAGAATGCCAACCATTGCCTCCACAATCGGAATGAGGAGACGGACACCAATCTGGATTTAACAAGGGCCACTTTTTTAATTATTTATAATCAAACAACTGGCGAGGGGCTGCTAAAAGGTACTGAGGAATGTGACAGGTGCCAACCTCCTGACCACCTTCATTTCCTTCTGGGCGATGCACCTTCCCCGATCTCGAGCCACCCATTGTGGCTCTCGACCAGCGGCTTGGCAGGTTTAGGAGAACCCCCTGGCCCACCACCCCAGAAGCCGCAAGGCCTGCTAAGACAGGCCGGGCCAGATTGTCCTAAGGAAGATCACCCCTTCCCGGCCTTGAGCCACTGAGGCCCAAAAGCCGTTCATGGAGGACCCTTTAATTCCTTTATAACAATGCCCAGGTGCTCACCGATTTCAACTTCCTGATCGCGCTACCCCGCCTGACCACAAAGTGACCATCCTATTTAGCAAACACCGCCCCCCTCCAAAGCCAATTTCCAAACACCACCATCTTCAGCGCAAGGTAGGCAAAAACAGCCCTATTGAAAAAGGGGTGAAAAATTCCTACCTGGCCCTATTAAAAAGGCAACCGGTTGAAACCTGCACTAAAACAGGGTGGGAGAGTGAGGCTCGCATTGCCGTCCTCAACTGAATGCCTGCTAGAACATCTTTGGCTTGCAGGCCCTATGGAAAGGTAATAGATCACGCTACACTCAGCTCCAATCAGTTTACATGGGAGACGTTAGAAAAGCATTCATGTTGACAGTAAGGTAATGAGAAGCTCTGGCACCCATTTCGGGTTCTGTGCTTTTGACAAAGCTACAAGCAATACGCGGTTACGAAGCCGGCAAACGCGTGAAGCAATTTGGGAACCGGTTCACACTCCTATCATCTTTGGAGGTGTTGTCCGGCTGAATGTTTTGGATTCCTTTCACCACTAATTTGTTTCATTTACTGGACTTACGTCTTTGGGCATTGGTTTGCAACGACGTCCGGAGGTTTAACAAGTTGTTACATGAACTGGACTTACTTTTTTGGACATTGTTTTCAATAATAGTCAGCGCTGGTTATATATTACGTGACACGCTATACTGAGCATATTTGATTACAGTCTTTACAGCTTCTTTTGATATGTTGTCATTTTGTTACATGGTAGTTTTTGTTTTTTTGTTGTGACCTTGTACTGTGTTTCTTCCTATTTGTTTTTTCGTTTAGAGAGTTACACCAGGCAGGGGCCAGGGCTGAAAAGGCCCTGGTTCTACTCAAAGACAACTGGATTACTCTTGGGCTGGGGACCACAAGAAGGTTCTTATTGCCAGAGTGTAATGCTCTTCCAGGGACATATTGAGAGAGGCGGTCCTGAAGATATGCGTGTCCCTAACTGCTCAGAGCCTTAAAGGTCAACACCGAGACCTTGAACTGGATCCAGTGCTCCACTGGAAGCCAGTGCAGTTCATGGACCACAGATTGAATATGTGCCGTCTGTGGGGTCACCGTAAGGACCCACACAGCTGCATTCTGGGTCAGTTGGAGCTTCTGGGTCAGACACAAGGGGAGGCCCATGAAGAGCAAATTACAGTAGTCTATCCTGCAGCTGCCTTGTCCTGAATGGCACAGGCTAGCCCAATCTCATCAGATGTTGGAAGCTGAGCAGGGTTGGCCCTGGTTAGTTCATGGAAGGGAGACCACCAAGGAAATCCAGAGTCATTAAGCAGAGGCAAACAATGTTTGTCTCTTGCCTTGAAAACCGTACAGGGTTGTCATAAGTCAGCTGTAACTTCACGAAGCCTTTTTGCCACTGCTGCCACCATCTAAAGTTAAAGGAACTTGGGTAGACACAGGGCTTTTTTTGTAGAAAAAGCCCAGCAGGAACTCATTATCCTAACAGGCCACACCCAATAGCAGAAACTCATTAGCACATTAGGCCACACTCATGATGGCACAGCTCATTAGCATATTAGGCCATGCCCCCATGTTACCAGAAGTGTGGTCATCCAGCCACACCCACCTTTTGCTTCTTATTCTGTTTACCTAGTTTGTTGTCAAAACCCCAGAGCTTTTTTTGGAGCAGGAACTCCTTTGCATGTTAGGTCACACATCCCTAATTTAGCCAATCCTAATGAGTTTCTGCTGTTGGGTGTGGCCTGTTATGATAATGAGTTCCTGCTGGGCGTGGCCAACTTGGGAGCCAGCCAGAACTCCGTTCCTGTGCGTTCCTGCCCCAAAATAGCCCTGGATAGACCAACTGGGAAACATTTGTTCCTGAGGCATTGGAGAGTGAGTGCTCATTTGACGGGCTGGATGATCGAACTTAGCAGAAGACGTTTTTTTATGTATTCAACCATCCCAGTTCAGAATTGCGCCGAAACTGATTCGGTCCTGCTGAGTTGCCCCGCTTCTGTAACCATTTTGAGTGATTCAGCGTTCCCTTCAAATGCCGCCAGTCGGCAAACGATTGATGCCACTTTGCTTTGTAGACGACTCTGAAAGGACGGCATCGTGGCCAAAAGGATAAAAAGGGAAGCGCGATTTGATAGCGAGCCGCCGGGTGTCTCATGAAAGACGGAGGAGCCTGTTGGGATGGTTGCTGAGGCAGAAATGTTGAAAGATTCCATTAGGTGCGGCGATTGATACACAAAACCTGTTACCAAGGCGATCTGGTCCTACTAGATAGAGAAGCACAGAATGAGGACAGGATTTGAATGCGCTGTTATCACCCGGTTTGACGCTTGGACCTTGCTGACTGAGTGACTCACGGGGGCTGGCACAAAGGGATATAACCAGCTTTATGAATGCTAAAAGGCACAGCTGGTCTGACAGAGATAGGGGCTCCATCGCCACCGAGGCCTTTGTGATTCTCCATCTGACCTCCGGTAGCAATGGAATCTGGAACGGGCTTCGCTTGTGCAACCGCGGAAGCAACAGGGCGCGCGTGGAACTAAGCATCCTTTGAAGCATTGCCTGCCCGTGCGGCGGCCGGCATGGCCTCTAATGCTCGACGTCCCGTTACATTTCTAAATGATCCCAAAGACACCACTTGTCAACTGCACTGGTTCCTGGTTCAAAGGTTCTTTGAGTGTCGTTCTCCTTACAGGAATGCAAAATAGGATGGTGGCCAAGATCACGATAACTCCCTTATACTATGGTGCCCCCCATTACCATGTATAGGTGTGAACGCCGGACTATAAAGAAAACCGTTGGGACAGAAATGAAGTCTTTGAAAAGGGGCTGAGCCAACACTGTATGTTATAAAAGTACAAATATTTATTACGGTGTACACATGTTAAAACATATTATGATTTTTGTTGTTATTTAGTCGCACAGTCGAGTCCGACTCTTCGCGACCCCATGGACCAGATTACGCCAGACCCCTCCTGTCTTCCGCTGTCCGCTGAAGTTTGCTCAATTTCATGTTCGTTGCATCGATGACACTGTCTAACCATCTCATCCTTTGCCGTCCCCTTCTTCTTTGACCTTCAATCTTTCCCAGCATCAGGGTCTTCTCCAGTGAATGCTCCCTTCTCATTTGGTGGCCAAAGTATTTGAGCTTCAGCTTCAGGATCTGGCCTTCCAGGGAACAATCAGGGTTGATTTCTTTTAGGATTGACTGATTTGATCTCCTTGCAGTCCAAGGGACTCTCAAGAGTCTTCTCCAGCACCATAATCCAAAAGAATCTATTCTTCGGCGCTCGGCCTTCCTTAAGAGTCTAAATATCAGACTTATAAAAGCTTTTCAAGTACAAATACATATGACGGGTAAACAATTTCAAACTTTAGGACCAAACGCGTTTCGGCCCCTTCGGGCCTTCCTCTGTGGTCACTATTCTCTACATTGCACTGACACACATCCAAAGACATGTATAAAATATTTTTAGTTGACATATATATCTAACCAGATGTTGTTTCCTTGTATGTTTATAATTATGCTACTGGTATATATGTTGGGCCAATCTGGACTGGATGTGTGTCATCTCCATCAATCTTTTACATTGATGGGGATGACACACATCCAGACCAATGAAATATCTGATACCAGAATAATTTGAAGAATTGGCATGGCTATATTTATGGCTATATTTATGACCACTGAGGGAGGACCGAAGGGGCCGAAACACGTTTGGTCCTGAAGTCTGAAATCGTTGACCCGTCATATATATTTGTACTTGAAAAGCTTTTATAAGTCTGGTATTTAGACTCTCTCTTTTAATCATAATATGTTTTAACATGTGTAAGGTAAAGGTAAAGGTTCCCTTGCTCGAAAGCCAGTCGAATCCAACTCTAGGGTTGTGGTGCTCATCTCCGTTTCAAAGCCGAAGAGCCAGCACTGTCGGAGGACATTTCCGTGGTCATGTGGCTGGCATGACTAAACACCGAAGTGCACGGAACGCTGTTACCTTCCCACCTAAGTGGTACCTATTTATCTACATGCAATTTCTTGCTTTCGAACTGCTAGGTTGGCAGGAGCTGGAACTAGAGACGGGAGCTCACCCCGTCATGCGGCACCCGGGTCTTGAACTGCTGAACTACTGACCTTCCACAGCCTGCATCTTAACCACTTGAGCCACCGCAGCTCCTTTAACATGTGTACACCTTAATAAATATTTTTACTTTTAAAATATAGTGTTAGCTCAGCCCCTTTTGGCTTGCAGTTATATCTTGGGTTGAGTCCCCCCCCTTTTTGTTTTCGTCTTTGAAAATGTGGCATTGGGGGAGATTTCCGCAGATACCGTGGGCTGCCGAAAGGCCAAATATACGGGCCCTCAGACAAATCAAGCCTGGGTTGTCCCTAGAAGCTAAACTGAATCAACTGAGGCTGCAATCACACACACACGCTAAGGAAGAAGAAGAAGAAGAAGAAGAAGAAGAAGAAGAAGAAGAAGAAGAAGAAGAAGAAGAAGAGGAGAGGGAGGGGGAGGGGGAGGGGGAGGGGGAGGGGGAGGAGGAGGAGGAGGAGGAGTTTGGATTTATACCCCGCCCTTCACTGCCCAAAGGCGTCTAAGAGCGGTTTACAAACTCCTTCCCCTTCCCCTCCCCACAACAGACACCCTGTGAGGTAGAAGAGGAAGAAGAGATTGGATTTATACCCCGCCCTTCACTGCCCAAAGGCGTCTCAGAGCGGCTTACAAACTCCTATCCCTTCCCCTCCCCACAACAGACACCCTGGGAGGTAGAAGAGGAAGAAGAGATTGGATTTATACCCCGCCCTTCACTGCCCAAAAGGCATCTCAGAGTGGCTTACAAACTCCTTTCCCTTCCCCTCCCCACAACAGACACCCTGGGAGGTAGAAGAGGAAGAAGAGATTGGATTTATACCCTGCCCTTCACTGCCCAAAAGGCATCTCAGAGTGGCTTACAAGCTCCTTTCCCTTCCCCTCCCCACAACAGACACCCTGTGAGGTAGAAGAGGAAGAAGAGATTGGATTTATACCCCGCCCTTCACTGCCCAAAAGGCGTCAGAGTGGCTTACAAGCTCCTTTCCCTTCCCCTCCCCACAACAGACACCCTGTGAGGTAGAAGAGGAAGAAGAGATTGGATTTATACCCTGTCCTTCACTGCCCAAAGGCGTCTCAGAGTGGCTTACAAACTCCTTCCCCTTCCCCTCCCCACAACAGACACCCTGTGAGGTAGAAGAGGAAGAAGAGATTGGATTTATACCCTGTCCTTCACTGCCCAAAGGCGTCTCAGAGTGGCTTACGAACTCCTTTCCCTTCCCCTCCCCACAACAGACACCCTGTGAGGTAGGTAGGGCTGAGAGAACTTCTGACAGAAACTGTCCTTGAGAGAACAGCTGTGCCAGAGCTTGTGACTGACCCAAGGTCACATCAGCAGGTGCAAGTGGACGAGTGGGGAATCAAAACTGGTTCTCCCAGATAAGAGTCCGTGTACTTAACCACTACACCAAACTGGCTCACACACTGAACAGTCCACTTCCAATGCACTTTCCAACTGGATTTTACTAGTGTGAATCCAGCTGGAAAGTGGATTGGAAGTGCATGGAAAGTGGATTGTTCAGTCTGTCTGTGATCGCAGCCTGAGGCTCTCATACTTTGGTCATATCATGGGGAGACGAGACTCGCCTGAAAAGACAATAATGCTAAAAACAGTCGAAGGGAGCGGGAGAAAGACGAAGGCCCGACATGAGATGGATGGACTCGGTCCAGCCCTCATTTTGCAAGATCTGAACAAGGCCATTAATGAGAGGATGCTTTGGAGGTCAATTCAAGGCTCTTTTTGTAGCAGGAACTCCATTGCATATTAGGCGACACACCCCTAATGTAGCCAATCCTCCAAGAGCTTACAGAGTTCTTCTTACAGGGGCTACTGTAAGCTCTTGGAGGATTGGCTACATCAGGGGTGTGTCGCCTAATATGCAAAGGAGAAGTATAAAGAAAGGTTAAAATGCTTGGGGCTCTTCAGCTTGGAGAAATGACGGCTGAGGGGAGACATGATCGAGGTTTATAAGATTATGAATGGGATTGAGCAGGTTGAGAAAGAAGTACTTTTCTCCCTTTCTCACAATACAAGAACTCGTGGGCACTTCATGAAATTGCTGAGCAGTCGGGTTAGAACAGATAAAAGGAAATACTTCTTCACCCAAAGAGTGATGAATACATGGAATTCACTGCCACAGGAGGTGGTGGCAGCTACAAGCATGGACAGTTTCAAGAGAGAATTAGATAAACATATGGAGCAGAAGTCCATCAGTGGCTATTAGCCACAGGGCATAGATGGGAATTCTCAGTCTGGGGCAGGTGATGCACTCTATCCTTGGTGCTGGAGGGGGCAGCAATGGGAGGGGGCTTCTAGTGTCCTGGCCCCACTGCTGGACCTCCTGATGGCACCTGGTATATTTTGGCCGTTGTGTGACAGAGTGTTGGACTAGATGGGCCATTGGCCTGATTCAACATTGGCTTCTCTTATGTTCTTATGAGTTCCTGCTACAAAAAGAGCCCTGGTGGTCATTAATTCATTGGGTCACCATAGGCTGAAAGTGACTTGAGAGCACTTAACACACACATACAACATTGTGAAAGCCACACTGGAGGCTCATAGCCAACTCGCAGCTTCTAGGGTAACCACAGAGGAACATTAAGAAGAAACCTTGAATTGAATTATCTTCCAGGAAGAAGCTGGATCTGTTGCCAGATCTCCTCACCAAAATGGCAGGAGAGTTGATTTGAATTGACTCTATATTGGAAGGCACAGTCTTCACTTTGCAAGACCTGAGACAGCCCTGGGGTCACCATGAATCTGTGGCGACTTGATGATATATTATTGTAGTCGTGGTAGCAGTAGTGGTAGTGGTGGTAGTAGTAGTAGTGATAATTGTGATAATAATGCTAGTGCTAATAGACCATACATTGAATATGAGTCAGCTTTGTGACGCGGTAGCTAAAAAGGCAAATGCGATTTTGGGCCGTATCAACAGAAGTGAAGTGTCCAGATCACACAGAGTGATGGTACTGGTTTGCTCTGCTCTGGTTAGACCTTACCTAGAGTATTGCGCTCAGTTTTGGGCACCACAATTTAAGAAGGATACAGACAAGCTGGAATGTGCCCAGAGAAGGGTGATGAAGATGGTGAAGGAGTCCGGAGACCAAGTCCTACGAGGAAAAGTTGAAGGAGCTGGGTATGTATAGCCTGGAGAGGAGACAACTGAGAGGGGAAGGGCTGTCCTGTAGAGGATGGTGTGGAGTTGTTTTCTGTTGCCCCAGGAGGTCGGACCAGAACCAAGAGGCTGAAATTAAATCAGAAGAGTTTTCAGCTAAACATTAGGGAGAACTTCCTAATAGTTAGAGTGGTTCCTCCGTGGAACAGGCTTCCTCGGGAGGTGGTGGGTTCTCCTTCTTTGGAGGTTTTCAAACAGAGGCTAGATGGCCATCAGACAGCAATGCTGATTCTGTGAACTGAGGCAGATCATGAGAGGGACGGAAGGAAGCGTTGAACTCAGTGCTTAGTTCTTGTGGCCCTTTTTTTACACACCCAGGGAAATGCTGATCTCCACTTTGGGGTCAGGAAGCAATCCTGGAGGGGTTTTTTGTCATCTTCTGGGCATGGGACACTGTGGGTGTGGGGGGTATTTATGAATTTCCTGCATTGTGCCGGGAGGTTGAAGTAGATGACCCTGGAGGTCACTTCCAACTCTATGATTCTGTGAGTCTATGATCCTATTCTATCATTATCAGTAGTATTAGTATTGGCAACAGATCTTGGAATTGCTGTTGCTGCCAGAACTGTGCAAACTGGTGGCAGCAGCAATGAGAAGAGTGAGGCTTTGTGGCTTCCTGAAATCTTTGTTCCCCTTCTCCCCAGTTTTGAGCCACAGAACTTTCAAGAAATAACATTTTGCTGCGCTCCAGTATCAAGGAATGATGCTCACAACGCTCCTGAGACTTCACTTCTGAGTGCAGATTTCATCGTATTTGATGAATGTGCACCAAAGACAGGGATCCAGCCTTCACAATGGAAGATCTGGAAGAGTTTTGCAGTGAATACCTATGTAAAGTGCCATCAAGTTGCAACCAACTTACGACACTTCCTTGTGGGGTTTTCAAGGAAAGTGAGAAGCAGGGGTGGTTTGCCATTGCTTCCTTCTGCAGAGCCTGCTTTGGTGGTCTCCCATCCCAGCACCAAGCCTATTAGGCTTCTGAGATCTGGATAAGAAGGAAGGGGCTGTGGCTCAGTGGAAGAGCCCCTGCTTGGCATGCAGAAGGTCCCAGGTTCAATCCACAGCATCTCCAGTTAAAAGGATCATATAGTATGTGATGTGAAAGACCTTGGCCTGAGTCCCTGGAGAGCTCCTCCCAGTCTGAGTAGACAATACTGACTTCGATGGACCAAGGGTCTGATTCAGTATAAGGCGGCTTCATGTGTTCACCATGCCACCTTAAGAGCATAAGAACATAAGAGAAGCCCATGTTGGATCAGGCCAATGGCCCATCCAGTCCAACACTCTGTCACACAGAGGCCAAAAATACCAGGTGACACCAGGAGGTCCACCAGTGTGGCTAGGACACTAGAAGCCCTCCCACTGTTTCTCACCCTCCCAGCACCAAGAATACAGAGCATCCCTTGCCCCAGACCGAGAATTCCTATCTCTACCTTGTGGCTAAGAGCCACTGATGGACCTCTGCTCCATACGTTTATCCAATTCCCTCTTGAAGCCGTCCATGCTTGTAGCCACCACCACCTCCTGCGGCAGTGAATTCCACGTCTTAATCACACTTTGGGTGAAGAAGGACTTCCTGTTATCTGTTCTAACCCGGCTGCTCAGCAATTTCATTGAGTGCCCATGAGTTCTTGTATTGGGACAAAGGGGGAAAAAGGACTTCTTTCTCTACCTGCTCTATCTCATGCCTAACCCTGTAAACCTCGATCATGTCACCCCTCTGCTGTTGTTTCTCCAAGCACTTTAACCTTTCTTCATAGGGAGAGTGTTACAACCCTTTTATCATCCTGGTTGCCCTTTTCTGCACTTTTCCCAGTGCTATAGTCTCCTTTTTGGGGTGTGGTGACTAGAACTGTACACAGTATTCCATATGAGGTCGCACCATTGATTTGTATAGGGGGCCGTTCCACTGCCTTCTTGGACTGCCCACCTTTTAGACAAGACGGAAGGCCGGCCAGCATTAATTACGAGATGACAATCGACGAGTTCTGGGGAACTAATTGAGATATGCAGTCTTTTGTCAATGGGGTCAGCCTCGGTTCAGGAGAACAGGTGGTCGCCGCGCACTTTCCTAACGGCCACTTTGATATCTGGCTCCGAAACGTCCCCAAAGTTCTCGCGGGGAGGGCCAAGATCATTATCCAAAGATTGCTTTGAGAGGTGGAATGGAGACTAATGGGGAAACAGCTAATTACCACCTCATCTTCCAATTTTGGGAAGCAATAAAATTTAAATAAGATTGGCAAATGATCGACCGTTTGATGAAGAAACCGTCCCCTCTGCCTCCTACGGTCAGCTGTTCTCCTCCGGGCCTGGAACCTTCTCAGCACTGAAGAAATATGTACTTTCTGTTGCATAGATCCATCATTTAGAGGGGGCAGACCTGGGCTGTCTCCACCCCCCGGTACCCTCATTTCTTCTCTGCCCTGCTCAGGGGCATCCTGCCAGCCTGATGGCTCTTTTGGCTGTGGCATTTCACAGGAGCAGTTCTTGCAGGAGCTCAGAAAAACCACGGTCCTCAGTTTGCGAGACCTGATCGGAGCCAGTTTGGTGTAGTGGTTAAGAGCGCGGACTCTGATCTGGGAGAACTGGGTTTGATTCCCCACCCCTCCACATGCAGCTGCTGGTGGGACCTCAGGTCAGTTACAAGTTTGTAAAGTTCTGGGTTTGCCGCATGGAAACTCGGACTACGGCATGCGTTCAGATGCGTTTATTGTACTTCACTTAACACACACAACACAAACGGACCTGCAAGGGCCAGCTATATATACCCCCACCTGGTACCCCCATAATCCCATGTCTGTGTACACAACAAAGTTCTTTCAGAGCTGTTCTCTCACGAGCAGTTCTCAAAAGAGCTCTTTCAGCCCCACCTACTTCACAAGGTGTCTGTTGCGGGGAGGGGAAGGGAAAGGAGGTTGTAAGCTGCTCTGAGACTGAGATCCTTTCCGCACTTGGATCTCATCTCTAGTTTTATCAGAGTTCAACTCGGGATGCAATACCTTGCATTTATCCCTGGTTATGACAGCATCCATTTATCCTGGGACAAGAGTGGGGCGAAACTGGGGTGACCTCAAAGTAATGTGGAAACAAAAAATACCCTGAGATAATTACAGGGGTGAACTCAAATGTAGTGTAGAATGTAAGTTTGGGGACAGGGTTGAACCAGGATTTAAGGTCTAGGGTGGAAAGGACCCAAATGAAGGGTGGGGTATATATCCAATTTCTTCTTCTTCTTCTTCTTCTTCTTCTTCTTCTTCTTCTTCTTCTTCTTCTTCTTCTTCTTCTTCTTCTTCTTCTTCTTCTTCTTCTTCTTCTTCTTCTTCTTCTTCTTCTTCTTCTTCTTCTTCTGAGCAAGTCTGTTAATGGGATGTTTTGGAGGTCATTAATTCATCGGGTCGCCATAAATCAGAAGCAGTTTGATGGCACTGAAATCACACATATCCAGAAAAGCTGCCATAAAGTTTATTCACAAGTTAATTCCAAGATACTTGTGTTATGGTGTACTCGCAAGGAATGATCACATGAGAAAGAAAGAAAGAAAGAAAGAAAGAAAGAAAGAAAGAAAGAAAGAAAGAAAGAAAGAAAGAAAGAAAGAAAGAAAGAAAGAAAGAAAGAAAGAAAGAAAGAGAGAGAGAGAGAGAAAGAGAGAGAGAGAGGAAAGAGAGAGAGAGAGGAAAGAGAGAGAGAGAGGAAAGGAAGGAAGGAAGGAAGGAAGGAAGGAAGGAAGGAAGGAAGGAAGGAAGGAAGGAAGGAAGGAAGGGGTGCAAAACATCCATGGAGATTTGCCAGTCCCACTTAATTTAATCTCTGATGCTTCTTTTTCCTCCCCTAAAGGACAGATCTCTGTGTTCCAGTGTAACTTGCATTGTGACAACCGTATTTATCCTGCGATTCAGCCCAGAGAGAAGGAAGAAGATGGAAGGGGGCAAAAGAAATCACATTTGGAAGTGCCTACTTCCATACAAAGCAAGAATCATCACGTGGAGTTATTAAATGCCAAAAAACACATCATCTCTTGAAAAACACCAGGCTCGGAGTACTTGAATAACTTTACATTTTAATGTTCAGATGTGTTCCCTGTCTACCCCCACACACACAGACACAGAGTTGCTGAAAGTCGCAAATCATTTGGCATTTTGTCGGCGACATAAATGCATTAGGAAGATGCAGCGTAATTTATTAAAATGTATTAAAGGGAACAAAGAATGGGATTAATTTTCTTCTTCTCTTTTAATTCCAGGGCACCGCTGGGGCATTTAATATGGGTTAAACCACATTCAAAGCACTTTTCATTAGGCGTTTAACATCAATGACTAAGGGCTTAATCAGTACATACCGTTTAAGGCCTCTGAATGGGGGAATTGGACTGTACATTGCATTATAATTTATGGGTTTTTTTGTTTTTTTGATTACATAAGGGAAATGCATTTTTTATGCCTTGAAAGTGTTCTTTTGTGATGCTCGGAGGAGGTGGGGGGAACGTACGATATTGTTCAGGAAATGGTGTTTCAATTTGGTGGCAAAGCTGGAAGTCACTGGAGTGGAAAAGATAACTAGGAAATTCCTTCCAAGTCTTGCTGTTTGTATTCCTTTTTTTTTAAAGAGAAGGGTTTTTGTTTTGTTTTGTTTTGTTTAAGTCCCTTTCTTCTTTTAGGCCCAAGAGTCCAGACGATGCTTTCTGTCTTCCGCTGTGCAATGCTTTGCGTCCTTTTATGATGGCCCCTCTCTGCCGTGTGTGCACACAACCAGCTCTAAAGTCCAAGTCTTCTTTTGGAATACGGTTTAATCTAAGGATTATTTTGGATTTCTTGTATGTGCTATTTCATTGAACTTATTGCCCACTTTGTAGAGCAGGCGCTGGGTGATTTACAACACTTAAAACAGTTAAAAATAGAAGAAGAAGAAGAAGAAGAAGAAGAAGAAGAAGAAGAAGAAGAAGAAGAAGAAGAAGAAGAGGAAGAGGAGGAGGAGGAGGAGGAGGAAGCTGAGGAGGAGGAGGAGGAGGAGGAGGAGGAGGAGGAGATTGGATTTATACCCCACCCTTCACTATCCAAAGGAGTCTCAGAGCGGCTTACAAACTCCTTTCCCTCCCCCTCCCCACAACAGACACCCTGTTGCAATGTTCCCTCTAAGCCATGGAGTCTTGTGAGCAAAAATTCTATTTTGCGAGCAACTGGCATTAAACCTGTGAGTGAGCCATTTGGCTGCTGCATAGATCAGTTTGCTCTGGAGCCACTCTTCCTGAGCTAAGACAAAAATGGGTGAGCGGGGGGCTAAAAAACTGTGATCTAGCTCACACTAACTCAGCTTAGAGGGAACCCAGACTGGGCAGGGCTACTGTGAGCTAGCTCACACTAACTCAGCTTAGGGGGAACCCAGACTAGGCAGGGCTGAGAGAACTGACAGCAACTGCTCTTTTTCAAGGACAAGCTGTGCCAGAGCTTGTGACTGACCCAAGGTCACATCAGCAGGTGCAAGTGGAGGAGTGGGGAATCAAATCCGGTTCTCCCAGATTAGAGTCCACACACTTCACCACTACACCAAACGGGCTCTGATACAGCTGATATATAACTAAAATCATAAATAATAAACATGAAGTTAGAACCAATCAGGATGGTGATAAATAGGCCTCCATTGCTGGCCACAGGGCAGGGCAGGGTATGTGGGGACCACAGAGGGGGGGGGAAAAGACAGAAAGGGTGCCAGTCTTAACCTCCCATCCCTGCCCTAACTAAAAGCCTGATAATGCCAAAGTCAATAGGGAACCCTTAGTGCACAAGAAGAGCCACGAATAATACCTGCCAAGGGAAGACCATCTGCAATCCACAACAATATATGCTCAAAACTGTATATTACATTCACTGAAGTACAAAATCGGGTTAGTGGTCATAACCCAATCGTAGGCACATATCCAAACAGATAGCTCTTTAAATAGACTTTACAAAAAGGACATATTCAAAACCACCATTAGGCTCCTCTGCAATTCCATACATAAACAGTGTCCGTAGACCTCTGAACAGAAAGTAACTGCAGCAGAAAACTGCCCACTGTGGAAAGAATAACAGCTGGACGCCTCTCCCAGGTATAAATCAAGACGTTTCAATGATCTTCAACAGTGGCTGGTAAAACGGAACCCGGTTTACAAAACAATATAGGCACGGCTCAGTAACTTCAATGGAATCCTTGGGTTCCACCAGGTTGGGGCCAGGACCGAAAAGGCCCGGGACCTAATCGAGGACAGCTGGACTTCCCTAGGGCCAGGGATCACCAGCAGGTTGCTATCAGCTGATCTCAGCGTTCTTCTGGGGACATATCGGAAGAGACGGTCCTGAAGGTACACGGATCCCTGAAGGTACGTGGGGTTCAAACCACAAATCCCCATTTTGATTTTCCTTATCCCATTATGGAAACTGAATGCTCGATTCTTGATTTTCCTGTCATTTGCTTTGCTTCTTTGCACTGATTCCCCCCTAGGCTTACCAAGAACTTACCGCATGGGAGCGGGGGATGGATATGTCCTCGCAGAACCATCCCCGGGGGAAGGACAGGCGTGGAGCACCATGCTGTCGCCAGGAAGTGACGCTAGGCGATGCTCTGGCAATGCAGCTGGAAACTCGATGGTACCATCGAGTTTTCAGCCCCATTGTCAGAGCATCGCCTGGCATCACTTCCTGGCGACGGCATGGTGCGTTACAAGGAGGACTGGTCTGGCCGGGAAGCATGCGTCCCCTGCTCCCACGCGGTAAGTACTTGGGAACCCTATGCCCCCCCCCCAAGTTTACAATGCCCCATTGTTATTTGTGTTGAAAATATAGTTGAAATACTTAAATTACTCAGAGGTTGCAATGGATCTTTGCTTCACTGGAGAGGAGACATTTCTTTGTGTTTAAAAAGCTTTATTTCTAAGGGTAAAGGTACACAAGAAACCTAACAAAATAATAAATGTATCTAAGAGCTACATTTCTACATCTTGCTGGTAGGAAAGCATGGTTACACTACGGCACGGAAACAATGGAGAATCTTCTTCTTCTTGACCCCTAGAAATGAAGTCACCTGAAACTAGTAACCAATCAGTATTACAATACAGATCACTTTTCATTGTGTAAACTGAATGCTCGATTCTTGATTTTCCTGTCATTTGCTTTGCTTCTTTCCACTGATTCCCTCCCCCCACCCCAGTTTACAATGTCCCATTGTTATTTGTGTTGGAAAATATAGTCAAAATACTTAAATTACTCAGAGGTTGCAATGGATCTTTGCTTCACTGGAGAGGAGACATTTCTTTGTGTTTAAAAAGCTTTATTTCTAAGGGTAAAGGGTACACAGGAGGCCTAACAAAATAATAAACATATCTAAGAGCTACATTTCTACATCTTGCTGCTAGGGAAGCATGGTTACACTACGGCACAGAAACAATGGAGAATCTCCTTCTTCTTGACCCCTAGAAAGGAAGTCACCTGCAACTAGTAACCAATCAGTATTACAATACAGATCACTTTTCCCGGGCTATTTTCCCATTGGCTCTGAGCCAGGTTTCCCTTCCAGGTCAGTCTAAATGATAACACTGGAGTCAACAACAGGTTGACCCTATAATGACTGGAATCTGAGACCTTGCAAACACATCCATTGCCAATGATTTGTGCGTGAATTGGGTCCTAGAACGTCATTCCCACTGCTGGACCTTTTCTACCCATGCAAGACCAGCATCCTCCAAGGAGCAACAAGTGTTTGCATAGGAGGAAGGCATGCTGTGGCGGAATACAACCTGCACAGCGGCCGAAGAGCTGTGTGAGAGGAAAGAGGGTATAGGATCTAAGTGGGGCTTCTAGAATCCATTGTGTGGCCCAAGGTCCCATTGCTGATGCTCCAACTGGCAGTGGTGCTGGAAGTTCATAGAATAATAGAATCACAAAGTTGGAAGGGGCCATGAAGGCCATCTAGTCCAACCCCCTGCTCAAGGCAGGATCAGCCTAGAGCTTCCCTGACAAGGGTTTATCCAGCCGCTGCTTCAAGACTGCCAGGGAGGTGTTAGGCCTCGAGCCCCTCCTCACTTGGAAGGATGAGCTTGGTACCTATAAACAGGTGACGCAAGCAACCTTCCCTCTCCTGGCATCTCGCAGAGTCACTCATTCAAAACTCGTCCCTGGCCTGCAAATAAGAGATCAATTCAATTCAAAACCTTTATTGGCACAGATCAAATCATAAACAGTCGCCATTCAGTTCATAGGTTTAACACACATCTTCTTCCTTATAAGGTGGTTACAAAACTTACCAACCACTTCAATAACGGCTATATTTTGTGAAGCCAGTAAATGGCACTGTAATGTATCCAGCTCGACTAGGCTCAACCACGTGCTCCAGCCAGCACAGACCGGTGGAGCACGGGGCTAGCCAAGGCTGAGCTTCGTTCCAGGAGAACAATAGAACAGGGGTTCCTCAAGCCCCACCAATCGGGCCTCAAATATCTTAGGAAGTTAAGTGGATTAGTTTGAATGATCCTATCACGGGCGTGGTAGGAGTTGGGGTGTGGGTTTGCTGGGGAATATAAGCCGGCCTGCGAGCCGCTATTTTGTCTTGTTCCTGTTATAATAAAGTATGTGAGAGCTGAAATCACTCGTCAGTCTCAGTACTTTTCAGGTACATCATTCTATCGTCGGATTGCTTAACGTCATTCTTAAGAGCGGCTTCTAAACGGACTTCCCGGATGTCATCATACAAATGACAATAGAGGAATACGTGTTCGGTGGTTTCAATCTCCCCTGAATCACAATCGCAAAACCTAGCAGATAAGAGATCAAAATAGATGCCACAGTCACATGGAATGTGTGCCATCGAATATTGGCCAGAGGCATGTCTGAAAAACTGATAAAGGTGTAAAGGTTTCTGGCAGTGCTCTTCCCACTTTTAATGCATGTTTTATAGATGGTATATTACCCCAGATAGGTTATCAAAATTTGATGAAAAATGCTCTAATAAGTGTTGGAAATGGAATGTCAAAGTGGGTTCGTTTTATCATATGTGGTGGACTTGTGAGAGGGTCAAAAAATACTAGATATGGGTGCATAGATTGATGCAGAATATTATAAAAGGTACTATTTTGTTTAAGCCAGAGGTATTATTGCTGGGAATACTTCCAAAAGAGGCGCGGAGAGAAGAGAGATATTTGATAACATACATAGCAACAGTGGCTAGAATTTTATATGCAAAGTACTGGCGAACTATGGTGGTACCAACTGAACAGGAGTTGATTGAGAAGATAATGGAAGCAGCAGAAATGGACAAACTGACTTTGATGTTGAAAGGATACGATGAATCAGCCTTTGCAAACACTTGGCAACGCTTTTATGACTGGTACGATCGGAGAGAGAAGGATGGAAAGAAATAAGGAGGAATGGCTATTATTAACTTTATGCTAATTAGAATTGAATAAGTTAGAAAGTTAGAATTTAGTGGATACAGAAGCAATGGTATAATACTTAGATCGGTAAGGTGGGAGGGGTAAAACTGGATGTGATGAGAATTGTACCCCCCCCACCCCCCGTAAATGTTTAATGTTGTGGTTGTCTTTGGAGTGTAGTGTGTATTGTTATGTATTTGGTGTGTTGTCTATTATGTTGTGTAACGTGGTAGTTATGTCTTTGGTGGGAAAATAATAAAAATGCCTCTTTTGGGGGTGCTTTTAAAACAAAAAAAGAATATTGACCAGAGGCATGTCTGAAAAACTGATACAGGTGTAAAGGTTTTTGGCAGATCTCTTACCACTTTTAATGCATCAGTGCCAAAGATTGATTTTCTCAGAAAAGGGCCGCAACTCTAAGCAACTCCCGACCATGCCTGGCCTTCCCCTAACTGGCCATCCTAAATAAAAACCTAGTGGAAACCATTTTCATCCCATAATCCTTTGTGTGATAATTGATTTGTCCAATGCTCCCTCTAAGCTGTGGAGACTTCTGAGCAAAAATTCTACTTGGTGAGCTACTGGCGTTACAGTTGTGAGCGAACTATTTGGCTACTGCATAAATTAGTTTGCTCTGGAGCCCATCCTTCCTGAGCTAAGACAGAAATGTGTGAGCCGGAGGCCCCACTGCTGGACCTCCTGATGGCACCTGGTATATTTTGGCCGCTGTGTGACAGAGTGTTGGACTGGATGGGCCATTGGCCTGATCCAACATTGGCTTCTCTTATGTTCTTATGTGAGCTGGCTCACACTAACTCGTCTTAGAGGGAACACTGTTTTTGTCCTGCTAAATTAGAGGTCACTCGGCACAATAGACATTTGACATAAAAGTCAAATTGCACTTGCAATTCCACCCCCCCTGGGCAGCTGATTCCACTGCTGCACAACTCTTACGATCAAAAAAGTTTTTCCTAGGATCCAGCCGGTACCTTCCCGGCCTTCGTTTAAACCCATTCTTGCGAGTCCTGTCCTCTGCTGCCAACAGGAACAGCTCCCTGCCCTCCTCCAAGGGACGGCCCTTCAAAGACTTCAAAAGAGCCATCCCGTCCCCCCTCCACCTCCTCTTCTCCAGACTAAACATCCCCAAGTTCTTCCTAGGGCTTCTTAGTCTCCGGGCCCTCGATCATCCTCGTCGCTCTCCTCTGCACACGCTCCATTCTGTCCACATCCTTTTTGAAGTGAGGCCTCCAGAACTGCGCACAAGACTCCAGGCACGGGACTATCACATTTCACCTTAAAGTTTCCAGCGACTCATAGAGCTACCCTTTGTGACTTCTACGGTAACTCTAGGAATCACTGGAAACTCCAGTTTTATCGCAGAGGTCCCAGCGATTCCAAGAGCTGTTCTTTGCCACTTTTTATTTATTTTTTATTTTTTTACTGGAAGTGACCTAGTACTGCACGCAACATTGTCGCCCCTTTGGCACTGCCCACAATCCTCCTGCCAGTTGATAGAGTTTCCTGTGGGTCGTAGAGTTACCCTTGGAAGTAACAGGGGGTAGCTGTCAGAATTACTGGAAGCTTCATGGCAAGAAATTGCAGCACTGTATTAAAAAAAAAAAAAATTCCCACTGCCTGGCAGTGCTAGATCTCAGACACACTGTAAATGAAAATGAAAATGTGCGTTTGTGAATTAACATCAAGTCACTTTCACCTTATGTAAAGATAAAGGTAAAGGTTCCCTGGCTTGAAAGCCAGCCGAATCCGACTCTAGGGTTGTGGTGCTCATCTCTGTTTCAAAGCCGAAGAGCCAGCACTGTCCAAAGATGTTTCCGTGGTCATGTGGCCGGCATGACCTTATGGCGACCCTGTAAATTAACAACCTCCAAAATACCCTGTTGTTAACAGCCTTGCTCAGATCTTGCAAACTGAGGGCTGCTAGGGCTTCCATGATGTAGATGATCCATCAGTCAGGGCTCTTTCTGTAGCAGGGACTCCTTTGCATATTAGGCGACACCCCCCCTAATGTAGCCAATCCTCCAAGAGCTTACAGGAGCCCTTGTAAGAAGAACTCTGTAAGCTCTTGGGGGATTGGCTACATTAGGGGTGTGTGGCCTAGGGTGCCTAGGGGTGTGCAAAGGAGTTCCTGCTAGAAAAAAGAGCCCTGATCCATCTCATGTTGGGTCTTCCTCATTCCCTGTTGCCTTCAACTTTTCCTAGAATTATTGTCTTTCCCAGTGACTCCTGTCTTCTCATAAGATGACCAAGGCCTTTTCCGCACACTGGAAATACACCTGATTTTCTCGGGAGCCATTCTTCCACTGGGAAGTACAATACCTTCAGTTTGGTCATTTTAGCTTCTAGGGAGAGTTCAGGCGGGATGTACATTGTACACACAAGTACTGCGTACATTTTTTTTTTCTTAAAAAGCATCTATGTCTACACAATGTAAAGAGGACCTAAAGAGCCTCTTGCTCAGGATGAAAGAGGAGAGCACAAAAGTGGGCTTGAAGCTCAACAGCAAAAAAACTAAGATCATGGCATCTGACCCCATCACTCCTTGGCAAATAGAAGGGGAAGTCGTAGAAGTAGTGACAGACTTCACATTCCTGGGATCCCAGATCACTGCAGATGGTGACTGCAGCCATGAAATTAAAAGACGCCTGCTCCTTGGGAGGAAAGCGATGGCAAACCTAATCAGCATGATAAAAAGCAGAGACATCACCCTGCCAACAAAAGTCCGCATGGTCAAAGCAATGGTATTCCTCGTAGTAATGTATGGCTGCGAGAGTTGGACTATAAGGAAGGCCGAGCGCCGAAGAATAGATTCTTTTGAACTATGGTGCTGGAGAAGACTCTTGAGAGTCCCTTGGACTGCAAGGAGATCAAATCAGTCAATCCTAAAAGAAATCAACCCTGATTGTTCCTTGGAAGGCCAGATCCTGAAGCTGAAGCTCAAATACTTTGGCCACCAAATGAGAAGGGAGCACTCACTGGAGAAGACCCTGATGCTGGGAAAGACTGAAGGTCAAAGAAGAAGGGGACGGCAAAGGATGAGATGGTTAGACGGTGTCATCGATGCAACCAACATGAAATTGAGCAAACTTCAGCGGACAGCGGAAGACAGGAGGGCCTGGCGTAATCTGGTCCATGGGGTCGCGAAGAGTCGGACTCGACTGTGCGACTGAACAACAACTACACGATGTAAACAAATCTTCGAAACCAGCCCCCAAAAAGCAAAGAGTCTAGCTGAGACTAGAAAGACGGGTGCCTTCGCTCGTCCCGAGTAAACCCAGACGAGAAAAGGGATATTATTTTTCTGGCAGGCTCCAAGCAGAAACACCAAAGTGCCTCAAAAATGGTCTATTTCTGTATCGTTCAGCTGTCGTCAACGAGCAATTCCGTCACCACTTAAACAGTACCTGGGGTAACTGCACTCCCATCAGCTGTTCCATCCGAGGTGATTACAGCAAATTAAACGGCTGTTTGAGGCAAATGTGGATTCCGTTGTGAGGATCTTTATCAAAACGTTAAGGAATGATAATATTCCAAGAAGCCACGGTTCTCGTTTCTGTTTGCCTTCGGCAATGCTGTGGATTGCCAGCCGTGGTGAAATGAAGAGCGCGTTCCTTTCTCCTTTCATCCAAACGCATATTTTTTTAACCTTTTGCTCTGCTGATATCTTTAGCACAAAGTGGTATCTTTTCCCCTTATCCTCAAACGTTCTTATCAGTAGAAAAGTAAGACAAGGAAGCATCTCAGCCACAGTGTTTGTTTGGTATTGGGGTAGGGGAAACATCTAGGTCAACCTCTCAGATCTTTGCTCCTTATTGTTCAGGGAAACGTTTGGAAAGCAACCTCTCGGTCTGCATTAAAGCATTTTGGTCACGTTGTGCGTTTGCAACCATAGATCTGTGTATCACAGAGGGCTGCCTCAACTCTGCACACTTCCTTCAGCACATACCTGCATTTTCTATAATGGCACCACGGTGGCAGAGTTCGATGCTTTCTGTGATGTTGCCATCATTGGCTGTCTGTGATGTTGCCATCATTGGCTACTTTCAGCAGAGTTTTCAGTGTCGTTTTTTTGCTTCCCGTTTGCCCATCTGGTACAGGAAATTGCCTGCACCCAGCTCCAATTTTACCAGCCTGCCCCCGGATAATTGATAAGTGGGTGGAGGAAAAGAAGAAAAAAAAAACAGCTTCCACACAGTGATGCTCTAGGAATTTTCTTTGGTCTCTATGGTAAGGATGTCAAAGACTAGGGGGAGCAGGCTAGAGCTCCACCCAGAAGTGACATCACATCCTCTTCAAACTCTGCCAGCTCCAGGTACCACCTCCAAAATCTCCTGGCATCGGCAGGGGCAGTGTTGAGAAGCAAAAGGGTTAAGAAAACTAGCCTCAGGGCGTGATCACACACACAATTAGCCCAACCACAGGTTCAAATGCCGGGCAGATTTAATGGGCGCGATCAGATGCGAGCATCTGGGAAGAGCCCCACACCTGTCAGCAACCTGTTTTGCTCTGCTGCAGAAGTGGAGTAAAAAGACACTGGGGAAAATCCAGTAGTAAATGGGTTGCGACAGGCCACGGACCGAGTTTGCCATGTCTGATCCCTCCAGCACATTCTCATGACATCAGGATGGTCTGAACTCCATGCCGTTGTTTCCCCCCCCGCCCCCGATATGCATGTCATCACAAACTCCATAGGGAGACCTCAGTGCAGAGATGCGATTCATCTATTCCTCGTGCAAGCGCATCGGAAACAAACAGCTGAAGAAAAAACGACTCACCCACAGTTGCATCTGATCACACAGTGGCAGGCTATGCCTGCAGCTTCTGAGGACTGTGTGATCACGCAACTGTGGGTCAAATTTCTCCTGCAGAAATAGCCTCGTCCCCCCCACCCACACACTTTATCTCGCACATGTGACTGCCCCCTCAGAAATACACAGATTTTAAAAAGCCCTAAAAGTGAATAATAATAGTAATAATAATAGTAGTAATAGTAATAATAGTAATAATAATAAGAAGAAAATATATTAGGCAGTAGGCAGCATAAACCATTAAAATAATTGCTTCGCTATAAATATGTGGATTTCCTAGGGTTACCCTATAAAATAGTAAAAAGCCCAGTAGTACCTTAAAGACTAGCATGCTTTATTGTAGCATGAGCTTTCGAGAAACACAGCTCTCTTTGTCAGATGCATGGCTACCCTGTCTCACTTCTGGGTTCTCCCTGGACAAGATGTAGTGGCACAGACAACGTCTCCTCCCCCATTTCCCCCCTTGCCACCTCTTCAAGCAGCGGTGGGTTACTAATGTTGCCAGCAAAGGTTTGCCAACCTCCAGGTAGTTATATCCAAAAGAGAGCTCACAGGAGGAGGTTGTATCAAAAGACAAAGAAAAGAAGAAGAAGAAGAAGAAGAAGAAGAAGAAGAAGAAGAAGAAGAAGAAGAAGAAGAAGAAGAAGAAGAAGAAGAAGAAGAAGAAGAAGAAGAAGAAGAAGAAGAAGAAGAAGAAGAAGAGGAGGAGGAGGAGGAGGAGGAGGAGGAGGAGGAGGAGGAGGTGGAGGAGGAGGTGGAGGAGGAGGTGGAGGAGGAGATTGGATTTATACCCTGCCTGGCCTTCACTACCCAAAGGAGTCTCAGAGTGGCTTACAATCCCTTTCCCTTCCCCTCCCCACAACAGAAACCCTGTGAGGTAGGTGGGGCTGAGAGAGCTCTGACAGAAACAGCTCTTTTTCAAGGATAGCTGTGCCAGAGCTATGGCCTGCCCAAGGTCATCCAGCAGGTGCAAGTGGAGGAGTGGGGGAATCAAACCCGGTTCTCCCAGATTAGAGTCCTCACACTTAACCACTACACCAAACACTCCGTGAATAACTTACGAATAGAAGGAGAAAGAATACATTATCCATGGCAATTTTAGCAATTCTTAACAGTTCAACTATTTCTCCAATGGAAACACTCTTATGATTTCTTAAAGGGTTAGGATCCAATAGTACTTAATACAAAAGACAAAATCCAAGCATTTTGTATTAAGTACTGTTGGATCCTAACTCTTTAAGAAATTGTAAGAATGTCTGCATTGGAGAAACTGCATTGGAGAAATTTCTACTTCTATCCGTAAGCAGGGCTATTTTGGGGCAGGAACGCACGGGAACGGAGTTCCGGCTGGCTCCCGAGTTGGCCATGCCCAGCAGGAACTCATTAGCATAATAGGCCACACCCAACAGCAGAAACTCATTAGGATTGGCTACATTAGGGGGGTTTGAAAAAAATATAGATTAATTCATGAAGGACTAGATTCAATCAAATTCATGAAGGACAGGTCCATCAATGATCTCATGGAACCTTCAGAGGCAGCAATGCACTAATTGGGGCTTGGCCAAGCCCTTGGTTGTATGCTTTCATAAAACATCTGGCTGGTCAATGAGTGAAAGAGGGCTATTGAATATACGAAGCTGCCTTATACTCAGATGATTGTTCTGTTGGGGATACGCGTTAGTTAATACAGCAGGGTCGCAGCGTCATAGAAGCGTGGCATGGAGTGCAGCAAAAGAGCTCCAAAGTTGCACGTTGCAAAAAAGACAGAACTTACATTTAGTAAGGTAGACTCAATTCACTTCAACATTGAAGTCAAAAGGTGAGAGAGAAGCCTAACAAAGAATAGTTTCCCCAATTACGAGTGCCTAGACTTGGATGTTTATTGATTGATTTATTAACTTTATACATTGCCCTACCTCCTCCTCCCCTCCTCTTCCTCCTCTCCTCTCCTCCCCTCCTCTTCTCTTCCTCCCCTCTTCTTCCTTTCCTCCTCCTCCTCCTCTCCTCCTGTCCTCCTCCTCCTGTCCTCCCCTCCTCCTCTTCTCTTCCTCCCCTCCTCCTCCCCTCCCCTCCTCCCCTCCTATCCTCCCCTCCTCCTCCTCCTCTCCTCCTCCTCCTCCTCTTCTTCTCTTCCTCCCCTCCTCCTCCTCTCCTCCTCCCTCCTCCCCTCCATCCTCTCCTCCCCTCCTCCTCCTCCCCTCCTCTCCTCCCCTCCTCCTCTTCTCCTCCTCCTCTTCTCTTCCTGCCCTCTTCCTCCTCTCCTCTGCCTTCTCCTCCCCCTCCTCCTCCCCCTCCTCTCTTCCTCCTCCTCTCCTCCTCCCCTCTTCCTCCTCCCTTCCTCCTCTCGTCCTCTCCTCTCCTCCCCTCCTCCTCCCCTCCTCCTCCTCCTCTTCTCTTCCTCCTCCTCCTCCTCTCCTCTTTCTCCCCTCCTCCCCTCCTCCTCTCCTCCCCTCCTCCTCCTCCTCTTCTCTTCCTCCTCCTCCTCCTCTCCTCCTTCTCCCCTCCTCCCCTCCTCCCCTCCTCCCCTCCTCCTCCTCTCCTCCTTCTCTATAAAGTATGGCTCCCAACTTTGGGTTGGGAAATTCCTGGAGATTTGGGGTGTGGAACTTGGAGAAGGTAAGATTGGGGAGCAGAGAGACTCGGCACAGTATACCACTTTCACCAGGTATCTTTTAAATGTGGGTTGGCTATAGTTGGGGAACGCCAGGCAGATGTGCCTGTGTGAACGCCCCCTTTAATCCGGTTGTGAGATGTTGCTGAAACGTGCCTGTCTCGGGGCAAACTGCCAGTCTGAACTCGGCCCCAGAATGAGTGATCCGAGGTGCGGGGGTGGGTGGGAGGGAAGGAGGAAGGATGAATCATAATGTGAACACAGGCAGAAAGTTATAAACCAGCCGGGGGGGGGGATGGATTAGAAAGACCCAAACCAGCTGAAGTTGAAAGCCTGAACATCATGCAAGAAAATCAAGGGGCATTTATAAGCATTTTTAAAGACTGTTTTGCCAGTAGAAAGTGTCTCCGAAACGGAAGCCGGCAAAAGGCACACAGCAGCGAAGCGTCTTTATAGACCTTGTTCATGGTAGTTGTTCGCCGTCACCATTTTATCTCTCTACCTCAGTTCGGGGGTCTTTCTGTCTCCCCCTCCCCCTTTTCCCCCTATTTTTATTGAAAAGGGGGAAAAAAAGTTTTTAAAAAATATGAACTTAGGAAAAAGCCAATTTCATGTGCTGTTAATTTAATTCCCAACATAAAACCTCACTTCTTCTGATGGAAAATGAAATTACCCTTTCTACATCCTTTTTATCTGTCAATTAAATTCCCCGCACACACCCTTAGCGCCCCCCCGCTGCCACCGCCCCCCATCCACCTCCTCCCAGATACGCAAATATTGGTAATATTTCCCAAGCCTACGAGAAAATGGAAATTCAAAAAGAGGTCGCGTTTTTGATAGTATTGCAAAGACCTGCCTGCTTTTCATGTTAAGCGGCTGTAGTGATTTCCTCTGAGGGCAAGCCCATTTGGGAAGCTTGCCAACCTCCAGTTAGGGACTGGGGATCTCCCAGAATTACAAACCCGGGCAGCAGAGATCGGTTTCATTGGAGAAAATGGCTGCTTTGGAGAGGGGAGAGACCTCACATTGGTATAACGCTATAGGGTTCATCCTCCAAAGCAGCCATTTACTCTCAGGCATCTTGGATTGCCAACCTCCAGGTGAGGCCTGGGCATCCCCTGGAATCACAAATGATCTCCGAGCTACAGAGACCAGTTTACCTAGGGAAAAAATGGCTACTTTGGAGGTTGAACTTTATGTTATGATACCCTAAAGAGTTGGTAACCCTAAAGGAAACTGATTTCTGTTGTTTGGAGATCTCCAAGTCCTGCCTCGAAGTTGGCAACTCCGGCTCGGTTTGTCAGGCAATTGTTTTTAAACGCCCATAAAGTTAGCCATGCTTCGTATGAGTCAGCCAGAAATAAACGCTTTAAAAACCCGACCATTTGGCATTCATCTATCAATGTTAATGGCTGTCAATCTGTTTGGATTGGCAGGGGCTTTTCACATGCAACGTTTTGCAAACCAAAAAAAAAAAACATTTTGCAAAGACAGCTTAAAAAGGAGATTGGATAAACATATGGAGCATAGGTCGAAGAATGAGTATTAGCCACAAAATATAGATGGAACACTACATCTGGGGCAGTGAGGCTCTATATTCTTGGTGCTTGAGGGGGCAAGAGTGGGAGGGCTTCTGGAGTTCTGGCCCCACTGCTGGACCTCCTGATGGCACCTGGGTTATGGCCACTGTGTGACACAGAGTGTTGGACTGGATGGGCCATTGGCCTGATCCAGCATGGCTTCTCTTATGTTCTTATGTCTAGGGCAGTGATGCTCTTATATTCTTGGTGCTGGGGGGGGGGCGAGTGGGAGGGCTTCTGGAGTTCTGGCACCACTGGTGGACCTCCTGATGGTTTTGGTCACTGTGTGACACAGAGAGTTGGACTGGATGGGCCATTGGCCTGATCCAGCAAGGCTTCTCTTATGTTCTTATGTCTAGGGCAGTGATGCTCTTATATTCTTGGTGCTTGGGGGGGGCAAGAGTGGGAGGGCTTCTGGAGTTCTGGCCCCACTGGTGGACCTCCTGATGGCACCTGGGTTCTGGCCACTGTGTGACACAGAGAGTTGGACTGGATGGGCCACTGCCCTGATCCAACATGGCTTCTCTTATGTTCGCCTGAGGCAAACCTGTTTGGCACTCATCTGAGGAGTCATTTGGTGGCCAGCCAAACACATCCAGCAGTCAACTCACATTTGCTCGTCACCGTCGAACACAGTAAGTTTGGTTGACAAACATGGTCACCTCAACGTCTGTCGCATCTTTACATGAAAGCATTCGACCCATGAGGAAAATCACATTGCAAGCCGTTTGGTTTTTCTCCTTGTTGTATTCCGGGGACAGAATATATCGTCTGTCTGGGGACAGAATATACTGTCACGTGGTGTGGTGGATAAGAGCGGTTTGATCCCCCACTTCTTTGAATGAAGCCTGCTGGGTGATCTTGGGCCAGTCACAGCTCTCTCAGAATACTCTCAGCCCCACCAACCTCACAAGGTGACTGTTGTGGGGAGAGGAAGGAAAGGCGATTGTAAGCTCAGAGACTCCTTAGGGTAGAGAGAAGCCAAGTATAAACACCTACTCTTCTTCTCCTTCTTCACATAGTGACTGTGGTACATTCAGAAAGTTGTGGAGCGGGGGCGTGGCTCAGTGGTAAACCATATGCTTTGCACATGGAAGGGATGGGTGCTTTTGACCTGCATGGTTATAATATGGCGGTAGGAAGTGCTGTCAAGTCATGGCCAGTGTGAGGCATCCTGTAGCGTTTCCAAGGGAAGACACAAAGAGAGGTGGTTTGCCATTTCCCGCCTCTGTGCAGTGACCCTGGACTTCTTCAGTGGTCTCCCATCCAAGTACTGACCAGCGCTGACCCTGCTTAGCTTCCGTGGTCAGTTGTTTAGTAGCTCAAGTTTTTTAGACTCCAGCTCACCCATTTTTGTCTTCGCTCAGGAGGAATGGCTCCAGAGCAAACCAGTTTATGCAGCAGCCAAACTGCTCGCTCACAATTTGAATGCAAGTTTTATTATTTATTGTATTTATTATTTAGAAGTGTGAACACGGCATGGCAGGACCGCGCAGGCATATAATGGCAGGCCCCCCGAGAAGAACACTGGCCCCCTGAGCAAAAAGTTGTTAGCGACGGGGCTGCTGTAATCCGTCATCCATGTTCTCCAAGGAAACTGATCTCTGTACTCTGGGTAAAGGTAAAGGTAAAGGTAAAGGTTCCCTTGCTCGAAAGCCAGTCGAATCCGACTCTAGGGTTGCGGTGCTCATCTCCGTTTCAAAGCCGAAGAGCCAGCGCTGTCCGAAGACGTTTCCGTGGTCATGTGGCCGGCATGACTAAACACCAAGGTGCACGGAACGCTGTACTCTGGAGATGAGCTCTAATTCCAGGGGGATCCTCAGGTCCCACCTGGAGGCTGGCATCTCTATGCCCCAGCATCTACCCTAGTGGTTGAGTGTGTGGACTCTAATCTGGGAGAACCGGGTTTGATTCCCCACACCTCCACTTGCAGCTGCTGGATGACCTTGGGCAAGCCATAGTTCTGTCAGAGCTGCTCTCTCAAGGATCATGGGAGGTGGTCATTCCGCTCTATTCTGCTATGGTCAGGCCTCGCCTGGAGTCCTGTGTCCAGTTTGGGGCACCACATTTTAGGAAGGATGTTGACAAGCCCGGGCATGTCCAGAAGAGGGCAACCAGGATGGTGAGAGGGTTGGAATCCAAGTCTTATGAGGAAAGAGTTGGGTATGTTTAGCCTGGGAAAGAGAAGGCTTAGAGGGGACATGATGGCAGTCTTCGAATATTTGGAGGGCTGTCATGTCGAAGATGGAGCAGACTGCAAGACCTAGATCTAATGGGTGGAAATTACAAGGGAGTCGATACCGGCGAAATATCAGGAGAAACTTCCTAACTGTAAGAGTGGTTGAACAGTGGAACAGCCTGCCTCGGGGGGGGGTGTGGATGCTCCTTCGCTGGATGTTTTCAAGCGGAGGCTGGATGACCATCGTTCAGGTATGTTGTAGGGCTCTCTTTCGGCTATACTCCTGCAGAGTGCAGAGGGTTGGACTAGATGACCTGCAAGGTCCCTTCCAACTCTAACATTCTATGATTCTATGTATTATGGTAAGTATAGTAAAGGTAAAGGTTTCCCTTGCTCGAAAGCCAGTCGAATCTGACTCTAGGGATGTGGTGCTCATCTCCATTTCCAAGCTGAAGAGCCAGCGCTGTCCAAAGATGTTTCCGTGGTCATGTGGTTGGCATGACTAGACACCAAGGTGCACGGAACGCTGTTACCTTCCCACCGAAGTGGTACCTATTTACCTACTTGCAGTTTCTTGCTTTCAGACTGCTAGGTTGGCAGGAGCTGGGGCCAGAGACGGGAGCTCACTCCGTCATGCGGCACCCGGGTCTCGAACTGCTGAACTACTGACCTTCTGGTCTGCAGCTCAGTGTCTTAACCACTTGAGCCACCGCAGCCCTATGGTGAGTCTACCAGTTTACAAATGGCTTTCCCCATACCTGGGAGATATCAGAAGCACACGTTTGCCATTCTTTGTCCTTCCCTGAATGCCCAGAGTAAATCATGCCAATGGATATGAGAAATCCATTGCACATATGCTTTTATTTCTCTCTCCCTTTCTCTCTCCCTCTGCTCCGGCTCCCCGCGCCGCATTTTTTAGCATAATCAAAATGCAAAAAAAACCCCACATTTGGAGGAATTAAACGAGAGACACAGGCGTGAATCATGGACTCGATTTGCATGTTTGGCCCCTTGGATCATTAGAGAGTTCAGAGTTTTTCCAAGAGGGAAAGTGTCGCATTTACATATTGTCACGCGGGCATGCAAATGTTACCCAAAGACAATCATTTATGCAAGGTATTACCGGCTCGCGGCTGCCAAACAGTAAATCCGGCCTTTAAATAATATGTATTATTTTATTTTTATTTTTTTTGCAAACTTGGCATAATGTGGATTGTATTCGAGAACTGGCCACTGGGGCCATATCTGGAGATGTCAGCGTTTCCATTATAAGCTTGTACATCAGGGGAAGGGGGCGGCGGTGGCACGTCTATTGTAGGTCAGCCAAAAAACCACCAGCTGAGACAAAAACGAAACATCTCTCCAGGCGTTCCCATCATCCTCTGAGTGTCACAGCAAATTTCTTTTTTTGCAGATTTAGAGGGGAGGGGAGAAAGTTCAGCAAGGCCATGCCGCTAAAGCGGTTGCAACAGCTCCGCGGCCACAGCGGAATGATCTTTTATTGTCGTTCGAAGAGGGAACCGGCCTCTCTCCCCCCCACACCAGCTTTACTAAAGTTTAACCTTGAGGTCAGGCTGGGCTTGACCCCAAAATTACTAGGTGAATTTTTATGACCTGTGTTACAAGGGAGGTCACCTGAGATGCTGATAATGGTCCCTTTTGGCTTTACGGATCCATCAGTCTACGAAACTACCTAAATTGCTCGGCCTCGCAATCTGACATCACACACACAAAATTGCTTGCCATTACAGTCCATAATGGGAAGTTGTAATGCCTTGGAGAATTAAAATAATACTCTTGGATCCTGAATGCACGCCGCTGTTGCTACGTTATTTCGGTTTGGAAAGTTCAAAGCCAAACCTGGTCTTCGAAAAATAGCAGAGACAGGGGGTAATTTCTGAAAAGGGAGGAGTTGAGGTTCAAATTGACCTCAAGCGATGCCCTCTGTCCACTAATCTCAGACGTGATTATTGCCTAGTGACATTATTTCATGTTTTTCACAAACGTTTTGGGCAGCATACCCTCTTCCCCCCCCACCCAAAAAACCCACCCCTTTTTTTCTGACAATTTTTTAAAGCGGAGGTTCATGAATGATTTAACATTTCGTTTGCCGGCACTTGACCTCAGTGATGTCAAGATGCAGCCAACTATAACTGTCTTTGTAGCATTGTGGCATTCATTCTGTGATCCCTGATTGGGTGGGACACTCGTGAGACTAAATTGGGAAGGGGAAATGGCAGAGTGTCTTATGGTACCCAAAGAAGCAGTGGCTGGGGGCATGGGATGAAAGAATCATTGATAAGTGAATTATATAAGTATTTTGGAATCAATTTCCATCTCAATGTAGTCAGTGTTTTCAATCAGGAATGCTTATTCCACTGAGCGGGCATGTGTCCTACTCAGTGCTTGTGATCGGAGAGACTATTGTTCGCCAAACTATTCAAATAGGTTTCATTTGAATGACTACTCACTGTTTTCTCGGAACATCTACCTTCTATCACCCTTTTGGCATCACTGTCTCAAATTCTTAGAAGATACAGTCTTAAAACAAAAGGGAAAAAAAAGACTATTTGAGATTTTTAAGCTCAGACTTACTACTTTGGTGTCTCGGTGTGCTACCTGACTCTGTCATTTAGTGACTGCCCATAAACCAAAGTTTCTGTTCTTGCCAGCAAATCCTGCAATTACTTCATAATGCTGGTAACTACCCTGACATCCATCTCAGAGCTCTTGGCATCCCTGAAAATCATGCCTGCCTGCAACAGAGGCATTAGGATCATAGCTTTAAGAGTTCGAGAACTGGATAGGCCTTTCAACTTCGAACCTTTTCTTCAGTTTGTTTCCAAATTAGCACTCACATCCTGGCAGTCAGCTGGCCCATGATGTCTCCGTGTTGTCCTGGAAGCTCGCTGGGGGAGTCTGTGGCTGTCACACACTCTTGGCCTCACCTACCTCACAGGGGTGTCGTGAGGACAAATTAGAGGAGAGGAGAGAACAACGTAAGATGCTTTGGGTCCCCATTGGGAGAAAGACAGGAGATAAATGAACAAATGAAAAATGAATGACGGAACAAGCAAATGAACGAACAAATGAATTGAATAAATGAATGCATGCAATTATTAAATCATATGTAGCATCACATGTAGGGTCGCCAGGTCCCTCGGCTGAGTGAATGGGGAATGAGGGGTGCACTTACTGGGAGGGAAGGAAGAAGCAGGGCATAAATGCAATGTGAGGAGGAGGAGGAGGAGGAGGAGGAGGAGGAGGAGGAGGAGGAGGAGGAGGAGGAGATGACTGGATTGATACCCCGCCCTTCACTCAGAGCTTCAGAGCGGCTTACAAACTCCTTTCCCTTCCCCTCCCCACAACAGACACCCCTGTGAGGTAGGTGGGGCTGAGAGAGCTCTGACAGAAACAGCTCTTTTTCAAGAACAGCTCTGACAGAACTATGGCTTGCCCGAGGTCATCCAGCAGCTGCAAGTGGAGGAGTGGGGAATCAAGCCCGGTTCCCCTAGATTAGATTCTGTTCACTTAACCACTACACCAAACTGGCTCTCAGGGTTTGGGCAGAGTTTGGGGAGGAGGGGGCTTCAGAGAGGTATAATGGCATAGAGCTTGGTTTTAAGGGGTGACGAGTTTACTCTTTTTACATATCTGAAGGGCTCCTGTTTAGAGCCGCGGTTCTCAGCCACAAGTCCAAAGTTACTTGGTTTGGCTTGGCCCAAGGTTGGGTTTGTTTGTTATTTTGATGTCCTAGGCAAACGATGACCTTGGCATACGTCTAGATTAGCATTCCGTTTTCCACAGTGGCTAAACCAGGTGTTTTTGAGAAACTAGCAAACATCGTAGAAAAGGAGAAGCTGCCCGTTATGAGCCGCAACTGGGTGGCGTGCTGCTAAACAGACCCTCTGAATGTTGAAGTTACGTTCTATCCTTTGACCACCCCTCTCCTTCTGCAGGAAAAGCCCAGCAGGAACTCATTAGCATATTAGGCCACACCCCCATGTTACCAGAAGTGTGGTCATCCAGCCACACCCACCTTTTGCTTCTTATTCTGTTTACCTGGTTCATTGTCAAGACCCAGGGCTTTTTTTGGAGCAGGAACTCCTTTGCATGTTAGGCCACACACCCCGTAATGTGGCCAATCCTAATGAGTTTCTGCTCTTGGGTGTGGCCTATTATGCTAATGAGTTCCTGCTGGGCGTGGCCAACTCGGGAGCCAGCCGGAACTCCATTCCTGTGCATTCCTGCCCCAAAATAGCCCTGCTTGTAACCATCAGGACACACTTTACTTGATCAACATGTATAGAAGAAGAAGAAGAGAAGTCCCAGAGTGGTTTACAGTCTCCTTTCCCTCCCCACAACAGACACCCTTTGAGGTAGGTGAGGCTGAAAGAGCTCTTTTGAGGACTGCTCTTGAGAGAATAGCTCTGACAGAACTGTGACTGACCCAGGGTCACCCAGCTGGCTGCATGTGGAGGAGTGGGGAATCAAACCCGGTTCCCCAGATAAGAGTCTCTGCTCCTAACCACTATAACAAACCAGGGTCCCAGTCACACATGGCAGAAAACACGGGGGGGGGGGAGGCGTGGCTATTTGTGCCGCCACAATCTAAGCTGCCGTTACCTGATCCAATGGCAGCAGCAGCAGACTGGGGTTGTTTCTGGCTGCGCAAGTTCCTGGGGCACGTCAACGCCACAAAAGGAATATGCTGGAGCAATCAGACAGAGGAGTTTCAGAGGTAGTTTTTTAATTCACAGTTTTGGCCAGGTGGTATGGGTTGGGGGCGGGTGCATGGCGCTTTCCAGATGTGCCCATGTGATCATGCCCATTAACTCCGCCTGGCATTCATCCCTCTCGCATGGCTAATGGTGCGTGTGATCGGAGCCGTTGTTCCAGATGACATAGGCACATCAGGGACATGGGGGGGGGTGACACTCTCGTTTGTGGACAAAACTCTATGATAAAATTAGCTTCAAACCTTAAATTTTTGCCCCGAAGCCAAAGCACTGCCCCCTGATGTCACAGACATAAGAACATAAGAACATAAGAGAAGCCAATGTTGAATAAGGCCAATGGCCCATCTAGTCACACAGCGGCCAAAATATACCAGGTGCCATCAGGAAGTCCAGCAGTGGGGCCAGGACACCAGAAGCCCTCCCACTGCTGCCCCCTCCAGCACCAAGAATAGAGTGCATCACCTGCCCCAGACTGAGAATTCCCATCTATACCCTGTGGCTAATAGCCACTGATGGACTTCTGCGCCATATGTTTATCTAATTCCCTCTTGAAACTGTCCATGCTTGCAGCTGCCACCACCTCCTGTGGCAGTGAATTCCAGGTGTTAATCACTCTTTGGGTGAAGAAGGACTTCCTTTTATCTGTTCTAACCCGACTGCTCAGCAATTTCATGGAGTGCCCACGAGTCCTTGTATTGTGAGAAAGGGAGAAAAGGACTTCTTTCTCAACCTGCTCAATCCCATTCATAATCTTCTAAACCTCGATCATGTCACCCCTCAGCCGTCGTTTCTCCAAGCTAAAGAGCCCCAAGCGTTTTAACCATTCTTCATAGGTCATGCCTATCACATGAACGTGCCAACGTGATGTCGCCACCTAGAGGTGACATCATCACTCAAGGCATATTGCAGGAGGGCGCTCTATCATTTGAGGGGGGGAAAAATGCTATGGTTTTTCCTCAAATGATAGCGGTCCCACCCACAATGTGCCCTGCACAATGATGTCACTTCTGGGCGATGTCATCATGGCACTCGCACTTTGCATGCATGCTGAGGAAGTCCCGGATGAGGAGAAGGACTCCACTCCTTGCTGCAGCCCTGGCAGCCCTAATGTTCACCTATATTGACTAACCCGCTCCTATTCCCACCATTCCTAGTTATGGCCTAACCAATACACAGACCAAGTTGATTTCTACCACCCCCTAAAAGAAACACAGGCTGAATGCAGACTGGCAGTTTGCCCCGCTATAGCCACGTGTGAGCAACGTTTCACAAGCGGATTAATGGGGCCGTTCACACAGGCACATCTGCCTGGCGTTCCCCACCCGTAGTCAACCCGTCGTGTACCGCTTCAGTCCCACGTTTAAAAGATACCTGCTGAAGGTGGTAGAAAATCCTGGAGAGCGCGTTTATCCCACTTCATTCTGCTTCCGGGAAGTGTGAACGCTAACCCAAAAAGCAGAGAACAACCCGCGTTAACAAGGTCCGCTGGGTGTTTCCACGCATAAGGTGCACTTGATTGCCCTGGAGAGGCAGCAGCAATATGATTGGATGTGCTCCGCTCTACCGCCCAATGCGGTGCTGATGCAACAGGATCCTCCCCAAATCGCCCTGATGTGCTTATGTGCATGAGCGCATATGTGCACATGCACACATAGCTGAATTACCAGGAAAAAGCCGTTTACAGCCACACCTCCGGGCCAGCAGTCGGAACACTCCCTTGCGCCTCCTCCTGGTATGCTCCCACATCAGTCCACGCAGTGTGACCAGGAAAACCCAGAACAGTTTGTTCCAGGTCTTTTTTGCCACGACTCCCTCCTGCTTCAAGCTGCCAGTCTGAACTCAGCCACAGAGAAGAAGAAGAAGAAGAAGAAGAAGAAGAAGAAGAAGAGGAGGAGGAGGAGGAGGAGGAGGAGGAGGAGGAGGAGGAGGCGATTGGATTTATACCCCGCCCTTCACTGCCCAAAGGCGTCTCAGAGCGGCTCACAAACTCCTTCCCCTTCCCCTCCCCACAACAGACACCCTGTGAGGTAGGTGGGGCTGAGAGAGCTCTAGACAGAAACTGTTCTTTTTCAAGAACAGCTGTGCCAGAGCTTGTGACTGACCCAAGGTCACACCAGCAGGTGCAAATGGAGAAGTGGGGAATCAAACCTGGTTCTCCCAGATTAGAGTCCGCGCACTTAACCACTACACCAAACTGGCTCTCCAAGAAGGCAGGTAATATTCCCTAATAGGGCTACCAATCTCAAGGTAAGGCCTAGAGTTCTGGAATTGCAAGAGATGTCCGTACCGCAGAGAACCGTTCCCATGGACGGAATGGCAGCTTCGGAGGGGGCACTTTATGGTGCCACATCCCCGCTGAGTTCCCTTCCCAAATGCCACCCTTCCCAGAGACTGCCCCTAAATCCTCAGGAATTTCCCAAGTACTCCCTGAGCCACAGCCCTTCCCATCAGTCATGAACCACCAGTCATACAGTAGATCTTTGGGGGTAGTGGTCATCTGGGAGGAGTCCCCTGCCGCAAATTCCTCCATCCCCTCATTGAGTGAACATGGAGTGTTCCATTCCCAGTCAAGAAGCTGGGATAACAATTGCCCTGACCTGGATAGTCCAGGTGAGCCCGGAATCTCGGAAGTTAAGCAGGGTCGACTCTGAAAGTACTTGGATGGGAGATCTCCTTGGAATACCCGCAGTGGGGAGGTGGGGGCAGGCTTTACACTTGGTATCTTTGCCCACTGCGTGACAAGACAGTTCCCTGGACGTTTTCAAGTGGAGGCTGGACGACCGTCTTTTGGGTATGTTGTAGGTATGTAGGGCTGTCTTTTGGCTGTGCTCCTGCAGAGTGCAGGGGGTTGGACTAGATGACCTGCAAGTTCCCTTCGAACTCTAACATTCTATGATTCTATGAACTATAAAGTGCTTGAGCAGTGGAAGAGTCTGCCTTGGGAGGTGGTGGATGCTTCTTCCCTGGATGTTTCAAGCGGAGGCTGGACGACCATATTTTGGGTATGTTGTAGGTATATAGGGCTCTCTTTCAGCTGTGCTCCTGCAGAGTGCAGGGGGTTGGACTAGATGATCTGTGAGGTCCCTTCCAACTCTAACATTCTATGATTCTATGAACTATAAAGTGTTTGAGCAGTGGAACAGTCTGCCTCGGGAGGTGGTGGATGCTTCTTCCCTGGATGTTTTCAAGCGGAGGCTGGACGACCATCTTTTGGGTATGTTGTAGGTATGTAGGGCTATCTTTCAGCTGTGCTACTGCAGAGTGCAGGGGGTTGGACTAGATGACCTGCAAGGTCCCTTCCAACTCTAACATTCTATGATTCTAAGAGTGTTGGACTGGATGGGCCTTTGGCCTGATCCATCGTTGGCTTCTCTTATGTTCTTATGTACTTAGCCACCTGTCTGAATATCCTCCAGGCCCCCGGTAGGTTTCAGTCACCAGAGGTCACCATGACTTCCAGGTGCATACATACACATATGAAAAACACACAAACAAACAAAAATAGAGAGAGAAAGAAATTGGAATGATATAGAAATTAAATCACCAAAAAAAAAGAAAGGACCCGGTAATTAGGGGCGAGTTCAGACTGGCAGTTTGCCCAGAGAGAGGCGCATTTCAGCAACATTTCACAAGCAGATTAAAGGGGGCGTTCACACAGGCACATCTGTCCGGCGTTCCCCAGACGTTCTCGACTCTTCTTGTAACGCTTTGTTCCCAAGTTTAAAAGCTACCTGTTAAAAGTGGTATCAAACCCCAGAAAGTCTATCCCACGTATATCCCGCGCCAACACAGTGTGAACGCTAAAATCCACATTTTTGCTTGTGGGCTTATGCGCATAAGAGCATATCTCCAGATTAGCAAAACAGAAAGCCATGCCTTACAGCCATGCCTTTGGGCCAGCAGTGTGAATGCTCCCACGCGCTTCCTCCCTGGTATGCTCCCGCATCAGTCAGCAAAGTGTGACCGGGGAAACCCGGAACAGTTTGTTCCGGGGCTTTTTTGCCATGACTGGTTCCCACTTCAAACTACCAAAAACTCAGCCTAGGATTGCCAACTCTGTTTTGGAAAATATCTGGAGATTTAGGGGGCGGAGCCCAGATAGATGGGGTTTTGGGGAGGGAGAGGGTCCTCATTGGCATATAATGCCATAGACTCGAACCACCAAAGCAGACATTTTCGGGGGTGGGGGTGTTCTGACTTCTTTCCTCTTGAGATCAGTTGTAATTCCGAGAGGCCTCCAGGCACCACCTGGAGGCTGGCAACCTGACCGACAATACAAACCAAGAGCTCACATTTTCAATATGGAGAGCTGTTTTTCCAGAGAAGGAGCCCCATACATTTCCTCAGAAAAAAAGATGTCCTCTTCGTACTGAAAACAGTGTATTGTTGTGAGAATTTGGCACAGCTGAAATCTTAGCAGCTGTTACTTTACGTTCGTGATAGAATGTTTAGTGTGCTTGTTG
Source organism: Gekko gecko (assembly GCA_029375565.1). Lineage (NCBI taxonomy): Eukaryota > Metazoa > Chordata > Lepidosauria > Squamata > Gekkonidae > Gekko > Gekko gecko. The sequence goes on along the minus strand of JAPDNY010000007.1, from coordinate 10,430,137 downwards.
CTACTGCAACCTTTGGGGGGAAATTGTTTCTCAAAAACACTATCAGTAGCATGGATTACAACCCTTTTTTGAAGGACTGATTCCACCCACCTTCTAGACGATGTATGGATTTCGAGCTTCAGAAAATACAATGGCTGTGTACTTCAAGGGCCGATTTCATTGTATCAGCGGCATGAGGATTATACTTCAGTTCTATGTGTCTGAACCACACTTTTCAATCTATAATGTTCTTTGAGGCTTTGTTGGAAAGAGATAGAGATCAATGTTCTTTGGCGTACCTCAAATGGGGAGCTAAGATTTTTCAGATCAGAAAAGCCCTTCTGAAAAAATGAAGATGAGTTGGCTGCTAGAAGGATCTGGAATTTGCTTTCCAGTTTTGCATATGCAAAGACAAATGCTGACATTTGCTAGATTTGTGAAGTTCTTGCCAGGTCTATCTGCTTATCAGAAGGAGAAGGAGAAGGAGAAGGAGAAGGAGAAGGAGGAGGAGGAGGAGGAGGAGGAGGAGGAGGAGGAGGAGAAGGAGAAGGAGAGGAAGAGGAAGAGGAAGAGGAAGAGGAAGAGGAAGAGGAAGAGGAAGAAGAAGAAGAAGAAGAAGAAGAAGAAGAAGAAGAAGAAGAAGAAGAAGAAGAAGAAGAAGAAGAAGAAGAGGAGGAGGAGGAGATTGGATTTATACCCTGCCCTTCACTGCCCAAGGGAGTCTCAGAGCAGCTTACAAGCTCCTTTCCCTTCCCCTCCCCACAACAGACACCCTGTGAGGCAGGTGGGGCTGAGAGAGCTGTGACAGAAACTGCTCTTTTTCAAGAACAGCTGTGCCAGAACTATGGCTTGCCCAAGGTCATCCAGCAGGTGCAAGTGGAGGAGTGGGGAATCAAACCCGGTTCTCCCAGATTAGAGTCCGTGCACTTAACCACAACACCAAACCGTGTACCTTATTTGTACCTCCCGCCTTTCTCCACAGTGGAGATCCAAAATGGCTTACATTGTCCTCCTCTCCTCCATTTCATCCTCACAACAACCCTATGAGGTAGGTAAGACAGAGAAAGTATGCCTGGCCAGACATCACCCAGTGAGTTTCTAATGAAAAAGGTGAGGATTCAAACCTGGTTTTCCTAGATGCCAGTCTGACACTCTTTAACCACTACATAGAATCATAGGATGTTAGAGTTGGAAGGGACCTTGCAGGTCATCTAGTCCAACCCCCTGCGCCCTGCAGAAGCATAGCCAAAAGATAGCCCTATAACATACCCAAAAGATGGTTGTCCAGCCTCCACTTGAAAACGTCTAGGGAAGGAGCATCTACCACCTCCCGAGGCAGTCTGTTTCACTGCTCGACCACTCTTACAGTTTCTCCTGATATTTAGCTGGTAACGACTCCCTTGTAATTTCCACCCATTAGATCTAGGTCTTGCAATCCAGAGCAAGAAAGAATAGATCTGCTCCATCTTCGACATGACAGCCCTTCAAATATTTGAAGACTGCAGTCATGTCCCCTTGAAGCCTTCTCTTTCCCAGGGTAAACATACCCAACTCTTTCAGCCTTTCCTCGTAACACTTGAATTCCAACCATCTCACCATCCTGGTTGCCCTCTTCTGGACATGCTCAAGCTTGTCAACATCCTTCCTAAAATGTGGTGGCCCAAACTGGACACAGTACTCCAAGTGAGGCCTGACCATAGCAGAATAGAGCGGGACCACCACCTCCCGTGAACTGGACACAATGGTTCTGTTAATGCATCCTAAGATTGCTTTAGTTTTCTTCACAGCCACATCACACTGCAGGCACATGTTTAACTTGCGATTAACTAGAACACCTAGATCCCTTTCATTCTATATATGAATGGGATTGAGCAGGTTGAGAAAGAAGTACTTTTCTCCCTTTCTCACAATACAAGAACTCGTGGGCATCTATGAAATTGCTGAGCAGTCGGGTTAGAACAGATAAAAGGAAATACTTCTTCACCCAAAGAGTGATTAACATATGGAATTCACTGCCACAGGAGGTCGTGGCAGCTGCAAGCATGGACAGTTTCAAGAGGAAATTAGATAAACATATGGAGCAGAAGTCCACCAGTGGCTATTAGCCACAGGGTATAGATGGGAACTCTCAGTCTGGGGCAGGTGATGCACTCTATTCTTGGTGCTGGAGGGGGCAGCAGTGGGAGGGCTTCTAGAGTCTTGGCCCCACTGCTGGACCTCCTGATGGCACCTGGTATATTTTGGCCGCTGTGTGACAGAGTGTTGGACTAGATGGGCCATTGGCCTGATTCAACATTGGCTTCTCTTATGTTCTTATGTTCTTATATATCTCAAAGCTCGAAGTCCCTCCCATTCTATATCTGTGCCTTTGATTTTTTTTGTACCTAAGTGTAGGACTTTGCACTTATCTGTATTGAAATTCATTTTATTAAGACAGGATGCTGGACCAGATGGACCACTGGTCTGATCCAGCAGGACTCTTCTAATTTTCTTCTGTTAGGCTGAGTGTGGCTGGCCCAAGGCCAGTCAGCAATTTCCCCTGGCATGAGTCCCAACTCGGGCCTTCCAGATCCTAGTTGGATACTCTAACTACTACCAGTCTGGTGTAGTGGTTAAGTGCATGGACTCTAATCTGGGAGAACCGGGTTTGATTCTCCACTCCTCCACTTGCAGCTGCTGGATGACCTTGGGCAAGCCATAGTTCTATCAGAGCTGCCCTTGAAAGGGCAGTTCTTGAAAGAACTCTTTCAGCCCCATCTACCTCACAGGGTGTCTGTTGTGGGGAGGGGAAGGGAGAGGAATTTGTAAGCCGCTCTGAGACTCAGAGTGAAGGGTGGGATATAAATCCAATCTCTTCCTCCTCCTCCACCCCGCTACACTCATGAGAGCTCCGTGGTGACGGGTGGTTCGTCTTCCTGTGTGTCTCACCCCTTCATTAAGAAGCGGGAGCCGCTGCCCTTCAATCATTACTTTATGTCATTTTTACTGTTTTTAAGTAGCACAAAATGGCTTGTAGGAATTATGTGAGTATAGATCATTTATATTTGAATCAGCGTAGAATCATTAAAAAAAAAAAAAGACTCAGCTCTTTCATTTTCTTGCCTTCAAGTCAGCTGTTTTGATTAAAAAATAATAAACCGTGAGAGGCCAACGGGGTCTTTGCAGGTTCTGCGAGCGATCACGGATCCCTGATCTTTGGTGCTAATTTTTCCTCATTAATATTAATAAAAAGAAAACCCCGATAAGCCATCTCAGAGCGCCGCACTGGGAAGGGGAGGGGGGGGAATGCAATTAATTCCTTGTAGTATTTTTAAATGCTTGTTGGGCACAATGAAAAGCGATGTCTCCAGAGCGCAAATATCAGTTAATCAATAATAGATTTGCGGGGGGGGGGGGGAGAACTGCTTTTCCAGTTCCTCCCCCTCTAATTTTAAACTACATTAAAATCAATTACATTTTTAAAATAATAATAATAATAATAATAATTTTAAAATAATAATAATAATAATAATAATAATAATAATTTTAAAAAATTAATAACAATGACAACAACAACAATAATAATAATAATTTCCAGTTAAAAGTGAAACAAAGAATGATCGCCTGCATATATACCTTATGCTTTTCCTCCTAGCTTCTTTATTTTTTAGTAGACTGGCTACTTTGGCTTAGGAGCTTTACCCCCTCATTTAGTGGCTGTCAAGTATGCGACGTCGGTCAGCTCTTAACAACTGATTCAGCTTTATTAGAACATGACAGAAACCGACACGGAAACAGGAGAGCAGAAAGCTCTCTTTCAAACTTTCCGGGCTTGGATAACCACGCCCCCCTAGCGAGTTAAGAACCAATCAGTATGCTTACAGAAAGACCAATGGGCTTTGTTCCCTCCGAAACCTTTCTTAGTCTCTGATTGGTCTGTTACGCAGAATAGCCAATCAGAACGTTTTATTTACAATAACTTAGCTCCTATGGAGTTATGTCCCAAGCTAGACCTTCAGTATGTATTCACAATACATAACAGTGGCAGATATTCAAAACAGTGAATTTGAAGGCAGATGGGGGTGCTAGCCTCCAGACATGGCCTGGAACTCTCCTAGAATTGGAACTCATCTCCGGGCAACAGAGATCAGCTCCCCTTGAAGAAAATGGATGATTTGGAGGGTGGCCTCTATGGCATAGAGATGCCAGCCTCCAGGTGGGACCTGGGGATCCCCTGGAATTACAGCTCATCCCTAGACTACAGAGATGAGTTCCCCTGGAGAACATGGATGATTTGGACCATGGGCTCTATGGTACTGTACCCCACTGAGGTCCCTGTCCTCCTAGGCTCCATCCCAAAATCTCCAGGAGTTTCCCAGGATGGATCTGGCTGGGGGGTGGGGGCGGGCAACCCTATAACCTCATTGAGGTCCCTCCTCTTCTCAAACCCAGATCTCCCCAGGCTCCGCCTCCAGAATCTCTAGGTGTTTCCCAACCCAAGGTTTGGTGTAGTGGTTATGAGCGTGGACTCTAATCTGGCAGAACTGGGTCTGATTCCCCACTCCTCCACATGCAGCTGATGGATGACCCTGGGTCAGTTACAAGTTATCTCAGAGCTGTTCTCTCAAGGGCAGTTCTCAAGAGAGCTCTCTCAGCCACACCGACCTCACAAGGTGCCTCTTGTGGGGAGGGGAAGGGAAAGGAGATTTTCACTCTGGTACTCCCTTGGCTAGCGAACGGAGGGGTATAAATCCAACCTCTTCTTCTTCTAACTATAAAAGAAGAACAGTTGGCTTTTATACTCCACTTTTCTCTACCTGGAGTATAAAAGCCAACTGATCTTCTTTTTTCTTTTTTCACTTTTCTCTACTGCAAGGAGCTGCGGTGGCTCAAGTGGTTAAGATGCTGAACTGCAGGCTGTGGAAGGTCAGTAGTTCAGCAATTTGAGACCCGGGTGCTGCATGACAGAGTGAGCTCCCGTCTCTGGTTCCAGCTCCTGACAACCTAGCAGTTCGAAAGCAAGAAATTGCAAGTAGATAAATAGGTACCACATCGGTGGGAAGGTAACAGCGTTCCGTGCACCTTGGTATTTAGTCATGCCAGCCACATGACCACAGAAACGTCTTTCGACAGCGCTGGCTCTTCAGCTTTGAAACGAAAATGAGCACCACAATCCTAGAGTCGGATTCGACTGGCTTTTGAGCAAGGGAACCTTTACCTTTACCTTTCTCTACCTGGAGGTGTCTCAAATTGACTTGCAATTGCCTTTCCCTCCCCCTCCCCACAACAGACACCCTGCTAGGTAAGTGGGGCTGAGAGAGCTCTGAGAGAACTTGTGACTGTCCCGAGTTCACACCAGCAGCTGCAAGTGGAGGAGTGGGGAATCGAACCCGGCTCTCTGAGATAAGACTCCTCAGCTCTGAACCACTACACCAAATCGGCTAGGCTGGCCCACGATACTGAAGAGCGGGTTATAAATCCAATATCATCATCATCATCATCACCACCACCATCACCACCACCACCTCCTCCTCCTCCTCCTCCTCCTCCTCTTCTTCTTCTTCTCCACCACCTCCTCCTCCTCCTCCTCCTCCTCCCTCTCCCTCCCTGCTAATTCAATTTAAATATAATTTAACTTTAATTTAATTAATGACCCAGCACCGTGGCACCCCCCTGGAGAAATTCCTGGCTATGGAGCTGTCTGGAGATCAGTTGTAATTCCAGGAGAGCTCCAGTCGCTGCCTGGAAGCTGCCAACTATGTGGCCATTCCATCAATTCACCTAGAGATTTCATCTCGTATTTTTGCACTGTGAATATTCTTTGTTAAAGTCAAAACGGCAAAACGAGGTCCAGAAATCTATACGTGAAAATGATACACATCTCGATAGCTGCTACTAGACGTGGTCAACTCATAACCTCTATGAACAGGGTACTGAGCATTGCCAGATCTGGGTTGGGAAATACCTGGAGATTTGGGGTGCGGAACTTGAGAAGGGCGGGGTTTGGGGAGGGGAGGGGTTTCAGTGAGGTATTATGCCACAGAGCCCACCTTCCAAAGTGGCTATTTTCTCCAGGTAAACTGATCTCTGCCGCCTGGAGACCACCTGCAGCCCCAAGAGATCTCCCGCCACCACCTGGAAGCTGGCAACCCTGGCATGGTCCAGATGTTCAGAACGTCCAAGAGGACTCCTCTGGGGGTGAAGACAGCCTCTCTCTTAATGTGACTTCCTTTTGATGTGGGAACCATCTGGCCCATTCTGTGGCTGCCAAGCAATTTCTCTAAACCTGAATTACTGGGCCAGGTACCCTTGGAGACCACCCCCCCTCACAGAAAGCAAACAGAGAATTGACAGTGAGGAGTCTGAGCTTTCCGAAAGGATGCTCGAATGACATCTGAAAGGTCACTGGAGGCCATTTCGCACTTCAGCCCATCACAATTCATATTTATCTGAAAAATTGAGCTGCCCGCCGGTCTTTTCTAATAGCAACATAATGGCATCGGAGTTGGATTTTAATGGCACACCACTGCAGTTCAGGGCGGCTACAGCACCAAGGTATCAATTCTGGGACGAGGCAGTGGCGGGATGACAATATTGAGGTCGTATATTTTTTTTTTTTCTTCCAGAGCTGGAACAGAAGTGCAGATGGGAACTTATGTCACTTTGGGCTGAAAAGTACAGAATCCTGCCACATGTACGAATCATACAATGGCAAAACACCTGCCTTTATATCTTGCCTCAGAAACCCTGTGGGGTCTCTATGAGCTGGCTGCAACTTGACGCCATTTTCCAGCTCCAAAGACTATACCAAACTGGTCTGATCCAGCATCACTCTTCTTACGTTCTTACTAGGAATAAGCCTGATGTGGAAATAAATACAATAAGCTCTAGAACAAGGTTCTTGGCAGGTGCCCCGGCCTTGGGCACTCAGCATCAATTTGCCGTGGTGACCTCAGCAGAGTATAATGACACAGAGTCCACCATTTTCTTGAGGGAAACTGATCTCTGCCATCTGGAGAGCAGTTGTAATTCTGAGTGATCTCCAGCCCTCACCTGGCGATTGGCAACAATGGTTCCCCAGGAAGAAATTTCTCCACAGTGGGGACCAAAGCAGCTTACATCATTCTCCTCTCCCTCTTTTGATCTGCACAACAACCCTGTAAGGTGGGTTAGGCTGAAAGTCTTTGACTGGTCCAAAATCACCCACTCAGCTTCCACAGCAAGAACCTAGGTCTCCCCCTGGAGAAAATAACTACTTTGGAGGGTGGACTCTATGGCATTCTATTCAGCTGAGGCCTCTCCCCTCTCCAAATTCTGGCTTCTGTGGACTCCACCACAAAATCTCTAGGAATTTCCCAACCTGCAACTAGCAACCGTAGTCAGAACTGACCTCAGTGAGTTCCCCACAAAGGCCAAAGCAGGCCTGGAAAGGGCCTCCTGCCCCTGTCTTTTTACTGACAGAACCAAGCTTGGTTTACTGACAGAACCAAGCAACAGCCACTGAGGGGAAAGTGAGTCACACAGTAGTTTTGGCAGTTTATTCAGACAGGGAATGACCAAGTCAGCAGTGGGCGGGGGAGAGGGGTGGACCCAGTACCCAGCCAATGGCACGTGAGTACTCTTGAGTGGCAGTTGATGAGCCAATGGCTGATGGATCGCACAGCACAGCCAATGGGAGAACCAGAAAGTGCAAGTATGCTGGGCTTTTATATATACATCCTGCACAGTGTTCCCTTTCAGCTGAGTTAGCATAAGCTGCATCTGCATGCATACAACTGATTGTATGGAACAGCCAACATGCGGTCACTTTACAAATAAAACTGGAGACCAGTACCTGGATCAATGTTGGGGTTAAATCACACATTCAGCTGTACATGTGCTGAATGTTACATGAGAATTACCCAACATGGGTGTAAAGAAAAATCTAAAGTTCACTGTAAACGGGTCGTATTTGTGTTCACTTCAACTTGTGAACAGGGCTAGACCCAGAGCGCTGGTCTAGAAAGGTCAGCATTTTCAACTCTGGCAGGCGGTGGCTCTCCTGCATCTCCGGCAGCCCATTCTATGCTCACAAAAAAAAAATGACAGTTTTTAACTGCCGCTATAAAACGGAATCAATACATTTCAAATTAAGTAATTATGTTAATAAAAGCCATTCAGCTGTCAAGGTGGCAACGTTTTGGTATTAAAAAGTGTTCACAGGTGATGCATCAGTTTCCAAGCCGACTGAGTGGAAGATGAATATCATAGGTCATTTTGCACTTGCAAATTAGACATTTGCCATTTGTTGCTATTTCCTCCCTCTAATACCATCAAGCTACATAAATAGAGACATTTCCAAAGCTCCCTGCCCAAGGGGGGGCCAGAGTCTCTGAGACAAGAGAAACTAAGTAAAAGGGAGCACATGGAATGAGAGGCATGGGTAGGATTGTCGGGCCCCTGCTAGTGGTGAGGTATTCGCCACTCTAGGGCCCCATCCCCAGGGTGCCTATCAGCTGTCTGGGAGAGGACTTAACCAGCAGCAGAAGGAGAACTAGGCCTGTTTCACCAGTGCTATGGTGATGTCGCTTGTGGCACATACCGGAAGTGATATCATCATGTCACTACTGACATGGCGGCACTCTGGTATTTGGGCAAAACTCTATGGTAAAAATGTCTTCTACCACAGAGTTTGGGCCCAAATCCCAGATCACCCCTCCAAAATTGCGGACAACACAATGACATCACTTCCGGTATGTGCCAAAAGTGACATTGTCTCATTGCCGGCAACGCCAGCCTAGGCCTTGCTTTGCTTGCCTCCAATGTATTTCGGGTGGGAAACCGCCCACTCTCTACACATTGTCCCATCCCGTTGATGGTAGCATGTATTGATTTGGGGATTAATTGAGATCCAGACCACATATCTCTGATAGCACCACTAAGCACAGCTGAGAAACAGGCCAAAGAAATACATATTTACTGACCTGCCAGTTCGCGGCACTATTTATAGCTAGACACCCCTGAGGTAAATTGTGACAAAGTTTCTGAGGTGCACACTCTGCCTTTCATTAGTAAACACCCTGGTTAACCTTTTCCGCCCTGGATTAACATGGAGGAAAAGAGAGATTCCTTCCTGTTCTGAGGGTCCTGATTGGCCACGGCAGGCTTTCTTCACCAAACCATCTAGGTCCAAAGAGGATTGGCAGACATGAAAAGGGGGAAGGGATTCTGTCACAGAAGACTTTAAAGAGCCTTCCCATCGACCCCTTCCATTGGGTCACCTGTACGAGGCAGCCCAGCCGGTCCAATCCCCTGACATCTTCCTGTCAGAAGCAAGGCGGGACCAGGTCGCACTCCAAAGGCCCGCCATGCGTTACTGATTCTTTCTCAACTTCGGAGCGTTTCGACAATCCCCTTGACAGGCAGATCTGTATTTTGTTTCCTTCATCGGTGTGTGTTTTGCTTTCTTTTTTTTTGTGAGCAAATCTTTTGGATTCAAACCAGACAATACCGGCCTCCACAGCCTGAGGGAAATCCTTGTCACTGTGATGATAGCAAGAGGTCACGGCGGAACGGGACGCTGAATTCTTTCTCGTGTGACGGGATCGTGCGTTTCGTACCATCCCGCTTTGTAGTCAGCGAGCGAACAGTCGATACCGTGTAAACATCCCAAGTGTGTCAGCATAAAATGGGGAAACCTTTTGTGCGTGTGTCTGAGGGATCCATTGATCTCCGACAGCAGAGTCCGTCTTTTTGTTATGAAAGGGAATCGTTCCGATACAGCTGCTCCGGTATTTGAAGATGGGGGCTCTTTGATGTTTCAAAGCATCAATTATGTAGGTACCACACAGCTGTGCATTCTATGCCATATTATTTAAAAAAAAAATAACTCAAGTGGCAATGATGTCATGTTTCCTTCAAAGTCTTCGCATTGGTGAAATTAAGACAAAAGGCATCCGTTCCCTCATCTCCAAAGGATCATGGAATCACAGAGTGGGAAGTGGCCATAAAAGCCATCTAGTCCAACCCCCTGCTCAATGCATGATCAGCCTAGAGCGTCTCTGACAAGTGTCCGTCCAGCCGCTGCTTCAAGACTGCCAGTGAGGGGGAGCTCAGCACCTCCCGAGGCAGCTGATTCCACTCTTACACAACACTGCCAGTCAAAAAGCTTTTCCTAACAGCCAGCCAGAGCCTTCCCACCCTTAATGTAAACCCATTCTTGTGAGTCCTATCCTCTACTGCCAACAGGAACGGCTCCCCGCCCTCCTCTAAGGGACAGCCCTTCCAATACATCAAGAGAACAATCCTGTCCCCCCTCAACCTCCTCTTCTCCAGACTGAACATTCCCAAGAAGTTCCTCAGCCTTTCCTCACAGGGCTTCTTGGTCTCCAGGCCCCCAAACATCCTCATCGCTCTCCTCTGCACCCGCTCCATTCGGTCCACATCCTTTTTGAAGTGAGGCCTCCAGAACTGCACACAAAGCTGCCAGATATCACTGCAACATATTCAGAAGCTTGGTTGCCAGTCCTGTGTGCTGTCAATAGAAACTTCACCCCACGATCTCAACCCTGGCAAAATCATATTTGGGACCACTTCGTTATGTCCAAAATATCACTTGGCACACTCAATCTCTCTCCCAGCAAATCTGAAGAAAAATTTATAGCATCCTGGCATTCACTCGTTAACTATATGGTTGAAACTTATTTATTGTGTTTATTTATTATTCAGCTTATACCCCGCTCTCCCTGCAAAACAGGCGCAGGGCGGCTTAGGTGCATTAAAACATATTGCATCATATATAAATAGCAGTTAAAATCCAATAAGATCATCATAAAACAATTCAATACCAAGAGTAATAATAAGTGCTGTTGATGTGTCACTAATTGTGCAAGGCGGCGTACTTCTTTTCAGTTTCTCGGTGTTCTTCGCACAAGCCGGCCTTCAAAGCCGAGGGATGGTGGTGATAGTGGGGGCGGCTCCTAGTTCAAAGCCTGGTGGAAGAGCTCCATCTTGCAGGCCCTGCGGAACTGTGAAAGATCCCACCCTTCTGATGGAATTCCAACAAATCCTTCATACAAAATCAATGATATACTTTTGAAGCTTGAACCTGAAACATTATTTGGCTTAGATCTAAGATAATATCTGAAGTTGCTTTCAGAACACTGATTTAAAATTTCCCCGTAAAGATACGTATTTATTATACCATTGTTGCCTTACGAGATGTTTTGTAATGTGTAATAATAGTTCTCTGGCATCTTCAGCCCGGACACAGTTAAGCATGAATGTTTTTGCTAACCTATTTTTGTACTTCATCGGCAGACATCTATTGAATTTACCTTGTATTGTTATTAAATCCTTTAATAAAAAATATATAAATTAAAAAAGAAAGAACAGGTGCCGCATGAGGATGGACATTATGCGCCTCCTTGGATCACCACCTGTTTATCACTGGTGAACCTGTTCCTGATGCTTCAGGGATGGGTGGACTTATCAAAACTTGTATCAATGTGTAACAGGAGAAGCCCTGGATCTGAGAACTTTACTGCATAATCAAGTCAGAACTTGACTAAGGTATTTAAAGCACAGGGGCTATGGGTGAGGAAAAAAGGAAGATTCCCAGCTATAAAGAGGCCCATGGCAGGAAGGTAGCATGGATTTGCACAGTCTTATCGGAACTCGGAAGCTAAGCAGGGTCAGATCTTGGATGGGAGACCAGCAAAGAAGGTTCCTGCAGAGGGAGGCAATGGCCGACCACCTCTGCTTCTCCCTTGTCTGGAAAGCCCCTTGCTGAGGCCACCATAAGTCGACTGCAGATTAACTGCATGTGCATACTTGTGTGAAGAGGCCTACACGTCATTAAGAAGTCATAGAATCATAGAGTTGGAAGGGGCCACACTGACCATCTAGTCCAAATGCCTGCCCAATGTAGGACCTGTCTGAAGATGTCTGAGGGCACACAAATGCTGAAACCCAGCACAAAACTTTTGTTGGTCTTAAAGGTGCCGCTGGACTCAAATTTTGTTCTGTGTCACCGATGCGATTTCCTAAATTGTGATTAAGAACTGGACAGAGCTGGTTTCGGGAAGACCTTCTGGAAAAGCAAGAGAAAAGAGAAGTTAACAAATTTGTGATTAAATTAGCCAAGGTTTGTACAAAGGTCACTTTGCACAAATGTCTGGAACATCAGGAGGATAGCTTAAGCAATGTTATTATTTAGAATAGGAACTGCTGCTTGAAGCGGCATGCACAGATAGTCTGGCAGAAAGTGGAATAAGGGTGGGTAGGAATTGCTAAAATCTTGCCTAAGCCACGGCTTCAGATGTACATGTTGGAGGTGCGCTTGTCTTGGACTAGAGGTGGTCAGAAAGCACACAGAAAAGATCACAGCAAAGAAATGTTGTAACTAGCGATGGACACGGACCAGGAAAATGGTGGGTCGTGGTTCCTTTGATTACATGAACCACAAACTTTCCCCATTTCCCAAACTGGTCTTTGTGCTTTGTTTGGTTCCTGAGTTCGGAAGGTGGTAGAACAGCCCCCTTGTGAGTTAGAGATGCCCTCCAAGTTTGGCAGGGATTGGATCTGGGATGTCTGAGTTATAGCCTCCCCCCAAAGCCGGTGCCCCAGGAAAGCTCAGTTCCGGCCTCCCCTTAAATCAGCCATGCAGCAAGCAAGTCCTTCTAACTTGTTCTCACACAAGGACTAACTCCTCTCTCTTCCTGCTGCAAAGTGAAAGCGGCTGAGTCAGTGTGTGGTGTACGTGTGTGAGAGGTAGGTGAGAGCCAGTTTGGGGTAGTGGTTAAGTGTGCGGACTCTTATCTGAGAGAACAGGGTTTGATTCCCCACTCCTCCACTTGCACCTGCTGATGTGACCTTGGGTCAGTCACAAGCTCTGGCACAGCTGTTCTTGAAAAAAGAGCAGTTTCTGTCAGAGCTCTCTCAGCCCCACCTACCTCATAGGGTGTCTGTTGTGGGGAGGGGAAGGGAAAGGAGTTTGTAAGCCGCTCTGAGACTCCAAGTGAAGGGCGGGGGATAAATCCAATCTTCTTCTTCTTCTTCTTCTTCTTCTTCTTCTTCTTCTTCTTCTTCTTCTTCTTCTTCTTCTTCTTCTTCTTCTTCTTCTTCTTCTTCTTCTTCTTCTTCTTCTTGGTGGGGATGAGAGAGCCCTTTTAAGGACCACTCTTGAGAAAACAGCTCGGAGAGAACTGTGACTGACCCAAGGTCATTCCAGCAGCTGCACGTGGAGGAGTCAGGATGCCCACTCTGGCATGGCCCTGACACTGGGCCCCCACAGCGCCATGTCCTCACCAAGCAGTTACGGATTTGAACGGGAAAGGAAGAAAGAAGGAACAGAAAAGAGAAAGACCTAAATCTGCTGGAAAGTCGGAGCGACTTTAATTTGTCTGCTTTATTAAAGCCTATTCAGATCTTTGATGGGCTATGAAATCTGGTCTCCCATCAATTATGTTCTTAAAAATTTCTGAGACTTCCCACCCCCACCCCCCACCGAACGGGAACTAAAGTAAGTGATGGGTTTGTCTTTTAAAGTGTGTTTTATTGTGTCATTATTTCAAATAATGCCAGTAACTCAGAAGCAGTTTGAGAGGCTATGGAACATTTGTAAATCAAGGGAGTGTGATTGCCACCGTAGGCCCCCGCATGTGTGTCTATGTGCGCGCATGTGTTTGTGTGTGAGTGCGGATAGATATAGATATATAAGCCTTCAGCCAGATTACATTTTATCGGCTCATGAATTTAGATGCAGTTTCTTTGGCTCCATAATGCAGCTGTCTAGGGGCAGATATATGCAGTTCTCAAGATTGGTTGCTATTGAAAACTCATAGAGTGAAAACTTGATAATTTGGGGATCTGTTTGGATGTTATTAGTTCACAGATGGAAAACATTCCACTTGGTAACAAACTAATGCAGCCAATCGACACATTTGTCCTCCCCGTAATCCTGCGTGCACTCCATTGCACGCTTGGAACCCTGGAATGTAAGAGAAGCTGTGCTGGGTCAGAGCAGTGGTCCATCGAGTCCAGCATCCTAACACCTGAGTCATAGAATCATCAACTTGGAAGGGGACATACAGGCCGTCTAACCCAACCCCCTGCTCAATGGAAGATACACCTAAAGCATCCCTGAGAAGTATTGAGAGCCAGTTTGGTGTAGTGGTTAAGAGCGCGGACGCTGGGAGAACCGGGTTTGATTTCCCACTCCTCCACATGCAGCTGCTGGTGTGACCTTGGGTCAGTCATAAGTTCTCTCAGAGCTGTTCTCTCAAGGGCAGTTCTCGAGAGAGCTCTCTCAGCTCCACCTACCTCACAGGGCGTCTGTTGTGAGGAAGGGAAGGGAAAGGAGTTTGTAAGCCGCTCTGAGACGCCTTTGGGCAGTGAATGGCGGGATATAAATCCAATCTCTTCTTCTTTTGATACGCCCGAAGACCACATTAGCCTTCAAGTGAGTCAGCCAACTCCCCTCATGAGGAGAGATAAATTCTGTAGATCTGAAGCCTTCCACTGAAGGGAACAGAAGAAGAATTTGTGATTTAGAACAGATGTCTCCCTCCCTTAACAGTTTCCACACACAAATCATAGTTACCTTAAACAAGGGGGCTGCGGTCACACACACTAAATATGGGGTGTCGGACTCATTTGTTACGAGGGCCGGATCTGACATAAATGAGACCTTGTTGGACCGGGCCGTGTCCATCATAAAGTGTAATGCCACATAGCGGAGATATAAACTTTATAATAGTAATTATTATAGTAATGTATGGCTGCGAGAGTTGGACTATAAGGAAGGCCGAGCGCCGAAGAATAGATTCTTTTGAACTATGGTGCTGGAGAAGACTCTTGAGAGTCCCTTGGACTGCCAGGAGATCAAATCAGTCAATCCTAAAAGAAATCAACCCTGACTGTTCCCTGGAAGGCCAGATACTGAAGCTGAAGCTCAAATACTTTGGCCACCAAATGAGAAGGGAGCACTCACTGGAGAAGACCCTGATGCTGGGAAAGATTGAAGGCCAAAGAAGAAGGGGAAGGCAAAGGATGAGATGGTTAGACAGCGTCATCGATGCAACGAACATGAAATTGAGCAAACTTCAGCGGACAGCGGAAGACAGGAGGGCCTGGCGTAATCTGGTCCATGGGGTCGCGAAGAGTCGGACTCGACTGTGTGACTGAACAACAACAACAAACTTTATAAAGGACACAAACACAAAGGGTGTTTTTTTAAAAAAACAAAACTTAAAATAAAAACATGCTTAAGACATCAGCACTCTTGCAATATTTTGTTTATTTAATGGTGTCTGATGACTGACACCTCTTGGTCTGAATTATGGCGTCAAAATGTCTGTGCTGTCGCAATCTTGGGCAGTGTTCCCTCTAAGCTGAGTCAGTGTGAGCTAGCTCACAGTTTTTGAGCCTCCGGCTCTCACATTTTTGTCTTTGCTCAGGCCGGATGGCTCCAGAGCAAACTAATTTATGCAGCAGCCAAAAAGAAGAGGAGATTGGATTTATACCCTGCCCTTCACTACCGAAAGGAGTCTCAGAGCGGCTTACAAACGCCCTTCCTTTCCCCTCCCCACAACAGACACTCTGTGAGGTAGGTGGGGCTGAGAGAGCTCTGACAGAAACTGCTCCTTTTCAAGAACAGCTCTTGTCAGAACTATGGCTTGCCCAAGGTCATCCAGTGTCATGGCTCCTGCTGAGCCCGAGCCCTTGGTGCCCATGGAAGATCTAAGTGCAGACAGGGATGAGCTCTCCACATCAGAAACCCACGCAGCTGACAACGCGGCAAGCTCCGAGGCCAGGCCAGCAATAGCTGGGGCAGATCGCTGCTCGAGTGACACGCCCCCTGACTCACTGCCACCGGTGTCTCGTTTATGAGAGCAGTGCCAGCGGGACTTGGCAGCCCGGGAGCACGAAGCACGCCTACGAACCCAGTAGTTGTGGAGCCCTGAGTATTAGCGGGAGCCGGGATGCATTCCGTGCGCCTCGGTGTTTAGTCATGCTAGCCACATGACCACGGAAACGTCTTCAGACAGTGCTGGCTCTTTGGCTTTGAAACGGAGATGAGCACCGCAACCCTAGAGTCAGATTCGACTGGCTTTCGAGCAGGGGAACCTTTACCTTTACCTTTACTAGGATGTGTTTGAGGCGTGCTAATTACCAGCCACTCAGATTCCTATTTAGCCCCTGCTGGCATGACAGCAAACTCATGCCACCAACTAGTCACATCCGCAAAGCTCTGCACCGCACCACTCTGGTTCCTGACGCCTCATTCTTGGTTTGATCCCTCCGGCTCCTCGACCTCGGCTCGTCTTGATCTCACTACTCTACACCTCACACCCTCAGACTCCTGACCCTCGGCTCTCGTACTCTTGACTCATGGCTCTCGTACTCTTGGCCCTCGACTCTCAGACCTCCTGACCATGCTAACGGTTGGTGATTTGGACTTGGCTCCCTGGGTTTCTCGGCTTGTGCGTCTTCTGACTCTGAACTGCCTCTAGACCACCCCGCTCGTCTTACCTCTTGAACTTGGTTATTTGGTCCCGGCCGGCTCTGACCCTGGACTGTGCTCTGACCGCCCCACGCTTGCCTGGCCCTGCACCCCAGCCCATGACATCCAGCAGGTGCAAGTGGAGGAGTGAGGAATCAAACCCCGATCTCCCAGATTAGAGTCCGTGCACTTAACCACTACACCAAACTGGCTAGAAACTCTGGACACACCGGTATACACATGGACTCACCAGTCTGCTGATGGACATGGGTCTTGAGGCCGATAAACAGCCCAGTTAAACACTGTGAGCTATACTTTAGAAAGAGAAGGATAGAGGAGTATACAACATCGGATCTTATCAGTGGCAGACAGGACCTTTCAGGTTGTCCACACCTGGAAAAAGACAGGGTGGATCCCACCCCTACCCTACCGCTCCACTGAGCAAAGGAACGGGTTTCCTTGGGAGGTGGTGGGCTCTCTTTCCAGGCTTCCTCAGGAGGTGGTGGGCTCTCCTTCTTTGGAGGTTTTCAAACAGAGGCTAGATGGCCACCGGACAGCAATGCTGATTCTGTGAACTTAGGCAGATCACGAGAAGGGAGGGCAGGAAGTCATTGCATCAGTGTGTCATTCTTGTGGCCCTTTCTTACATGCCCAGGGAAATGCCAGTGGCCACTTAGGGGTCAGGAAGGAATTTTCTCCAGGCCAGTTAGGCCTGGGATCCTGGAGGGGTTTTTTTTCTTTTTTTTTTTCCCATCTTCTAGGCATGGAGGCATGGACTGCGGTGGCTCAAGTGGTTAAGACGCTGAACTGCAGGCTGTGGAAGGTCAGTAGTTCAGCAGTTCGAGACCCGAGAGTGCTGCATGACGGAGTGAGCTCCCGTCTCTGGTTCCAGCTCCTGCCAACCTAGCAGTTCGAAAGCAAGAAATTGCAAGTAGATAAATAGGTACCACTTTGGTGGGAAGGTAACAGCGTTCCGTGCACCCTGGTGTTTAGTCATGCCGGCCACATGACCACGGAAACGTCTTCGGACAGCGCTGGCTCTTCGGCTTTGAAACGGAGATGAGCACCGCAACCCTAGAGTCAGATCTGACTGGCTTTCGAGCAAGGGAACCTTTACCTTTAGGCATGGAGGTCATTGAGGGTGTGTGTGGGGGAGGTAGTTGTGAATTTCTTGCATTGTGCGGGGGTTGGACTAGATGAGCCCGGAGGTCCCTTCCAACTCCACGATTCTATGAAAGTTTTGGGGGAAGGGATTGTAGCTCAGTGGTAGAGGCCCCAGGTCCAATCCTTGGCATCTCCAGTTAAAGAATGTGGCAGTAGGAGATGTAAAAGACTTCCGTGACTCAGTGGTAGAACATCTGCTGGGCATGCAGAAGGTCCCAGGTTCAATCCCCAGAACCTCCAATTAAAAGGATCGAGTTTTAGGTGATATGAAAGATCTCTGCCTGAGATTCTGGAGCTCCACTGCCAGTTTGAGTAGAAATTCTGATGGTGATAGACCAGAGGTCTGGTTCGATATAAGGCAGTTTCATATGTGCTCACGCTATATATTTACTTATTAAAAGAAGAAGGAGAAGAGAAGAGATTGTATTTATACCCTGCACTACCCAAGGGAGTCTCAGGGTGGCTTACAAACTCCTTTCCCTTCCCCTCCCCACGACAGGCACCCTGTAAGGTAGGTGGGGCTGAGAGAGCTCTGATGGAAATGGCTCTTTTTCAAGAACAGCTGTGCCAGAACGATGGCTTGCTCAAGATCATCCAGCAGGTGCAAGTAGAGGAGTGGGGAATCAAACCCGGTTCTCCCAGATTAGAGTCCGCACACTTAACCACTACATCAAACTGGCTCAAAATACAAACACTCCATCTTTCCTTTTGGCTTGAGTTTGAAGCCCTCTTCTAACCTAAGAAATCTTCTTCTGACCTAAGTGTCTGTTCCACTAGGGGAAGAGCCACTTACGTTGGAGGAGGTGTCCTTAGGTTGAAGGAAGGGTACTTAGAGGATGGTTGGATTCAGTCCAATTTGAAGAACCTGGTCTTCAGCGTTCCCTGGGTCAATGAGGTACTCTTCAAGTTCCAGTATCAATGTGAAACTGCTTAATACTGAATCAGACCATCAGACCATCAAGGTCACTATTGTCCACCGAGACTGGCTGTTGATCTCCAGGTTCTCAGGTCTTTCACATCAACTTAATTTGCCTGGTCCTTTCGAAACTGAAGATCCCAGGAATTGAACCTGGGACTTTCTGAATGCAAAGCAGATATTCTCCCACTGAGCCATAGCCCCTCAGGAACAGGAACCCTCTCCTGAAGAAATACCACTTGCAGGTTCTCATTTGGTTGGAATCCAAGTCTTATGAGGAAAGGCTGAAAGAGTTGGGTCTGTTTAGCCTGGGAAAGAGAAGGCTTAGAGGGGACAAGACTGCAGTCTTCAAGTATTTGAAGGGCTGTCATGTAGAAAGTGGAGCAGATCTATTCTCTCTTGCTATGGATTGCAAGACTCGATCTAATGGGTGGGAATTTCAAGGGAGTCGTTACTGGCTAAATACCAGGAGAAACTTCCTAATTGTAAGGAGAAACTTCCTAACTGTAAGGGTGGTTGAGCAGTGGAACAGTCTGTCTCAGAAGGTGGTGGAGGCTCCTTCCCTGGACATTTCCAAGGTGTGATGTCAGGTTCAACTGCAAATAAGTCCAGGCACTCTTCATAAAAGATATGCTTTATTGGAATACAAGTAAGTTGCCCTCATTAGGAGAGTTATTGTCAGGAATGCCCCACCAAGCATAATGTTCTATAGATGTAGTATGATGCATAAGCTCTATTAGCGAATGAGAACTGAGCGTGCGCATGGGAATACTCCCGGCGGGAGGATACATAATAAGCGGGAGATGTGCCCCCTCCCCTCCTCTATCTAAGGCGAGAAATTTTCCACCAGCTGGGAAATCAGGCCTGTGTCTCTTCTTGTTCTAGGACACTAAGATAGGAAGCATTGGTAGAGAACTCTCCCACAAGTTACAGCAAAGCATTCTATGCACAGGCGTGCCAGCTAATTAAAACAAACAATACAGATACTGTCTGAATGCAGACAGGAGAGATAATGGCAGTGTAACTGGCAGGTGACTGGATGACCATCT
This sequence comes from Gekko gecko, assembly GCA_029375565.1. Lineage (NCBI taxonomy): Eukaryota > Metazoa > Chordata > Lepidosauria > Squamata > Gekkonidae > Gekko > Gekko gecko. Next base: position 10,410,567 of record JAPDNY010000007.1, on the reverse strand, counting down.
TTTGGGTTTGTTGCAGAGCTATCTTTTGGCTATGCTCCTGCAAAGTGCAGAGGGTTAGACTAGATGACCTGCAAGGTCCCTTCCAACTCTAACATTCTATGAATCTATGGTCATGGATTCTGATGGTAGAAAGTGAAGAGGACCTCAAGAATCTCTTGCTCGGGGTGAAAGAGGAGAGCGCAGAGGTGGGCTTGAGGCTCAATATCAAAAAAGTTAAGATCATGGCATCTGGCCCCATCACTCCTTGACAAATAGAAGGGGAAGTCGTAGAAGTAGTGACATACTGCATGTTCCTAGGATCTCAGATCACTGCAGATGGTGACTGCAGCCATGAAATTAAAAGACGCCTGCTCCTTGGGAGGAAAGCGATGGCAAACCTAAACAGCATGATAAAAAGCAGAGACATCACCTTGCCAACAAAAGTCCGCATGGTCAAAGCAATGGTATTCCCCGTAGTAATGTATGGCTGCGAGAGCTGGACTATAGGGAAGGCCGAGCGCCAAAGAATAGATTCTTTTGAACTATGGTGCTGAAGAAGACTCTTGAGAGTCGCTTGGACTGCAAGGAGATCAAATCAGTCAATCCTAAAAGAAATCAACCCTGACTGTTCCCTGGAAGGCCAGATCCTGAAGCTGAAGCTCAAATACTTTGGCCACCAAATGAGAAGGGAGCATTCACTGGAGAAGACCCTGATGCTGGGAAAGATTGAAGGTCAAAGAAGAAGGGGACGGCAAAGGATGAGACGGTTAGACAGTGTCACCGATGCAACAAACATGAAATTGAGCAAACTTCAGCGGACAGCGGAAGACAGGAGGGCCTGGCGTAATCTGGTCCATGGGGTCGCAAAGAATCGGACTCGACTGTGCAACTGAACAACAACAAATGGTCATGGAGGTCCCAAATCCGGCCACATCCTGTCAGACCTCTGCAGGGACTAAAAAAAAAACCAACACATTTACAAATATATGATTTGTTTCCCTGCATGTTTCAGCCTCTGCCCAAAGGGAAATGTGGTTTTCTGCAAAGGGGGAAAAAAATGTTTAATTTAAATGTCAATTCAGTCCGTTCTCTTAATCTATTTTCATTTAAATTCTCCCCCCCAAAAAAAATAAATAAATGCACAGCAAAAGTGTCTGGAAGAGGATGACAAGCTGCAGAATGGAAATCATTTTTTTTTTGTGTGTCACTGATAATAAATCAATGCCACCTCCCCCTCCCCCCCCCCTTCATACACCTCTGCAAACAAGGATGGCCGGGACCTTTAGATGTTTTAATTGGCAAGCCGTGTGCTAACAAAATCGCCAGCGCTCTAATGCAAAAGTTAGCCACGTGAACTCAGTCAAAGTGTGTATTAACAATGGGGGGAGAAAATAAATCTTTTCATACTGGAAGAAAGAAGATCAACTTCTGGTTACTGCAGATTAGCCCTCGGCTAACAGGATGTTCTTTGTTTTGCAAAAAAAAAAAATAGTCCTGCAAGGAAAGAAAAAAAAACATTGCTGGCCAGCCACAACAAGGTTTCCCGAGGATTATTTTTTTTTTGGCTGCGTAACAGAAAAGAACGAATTCTGTGGACCTAGAAGAGATAAATAGAACATGGTGTCCAATAACCTGTATTTGGTATTGTAGGATATACAGTCTAATCGACAGAGACATTTCCAACAGAGCCAAGACCTACACTGGCGTTACATATTTACAAGTCTCCCGCAGACGAAGCGGGGATGGGAAATGGAATGACAATGAGTATTTACCGGGAAAATTAGTGCTCCGATGTGCTCAGAACCACTCGGCAAGCTGATATCAGTGGACTCCATGAAGGGCTTGGGGAAATGATGACTGAGGGGTGACGTGATCGAAGTTTACAAGATTATGCAGCAGGAGAAGAAGAAGAAGAAGAAGAAGAAGAAGAAGAAGAAGAAGAAGAAGAAGAAGAAGAAGAAGAAGAAGAAGAAGAAGAAGAAGAAGAAGAAGAAGAAGAAGAAGAGGAGGAGGAGGAGGAGGAGGAGGAGGAGGAGGAGGAGAAGGAGGAGGAGGAGGAGGAGGAGGAGATTGGATTTATACCCTGCCCTTCACTTGGAGTCTTGGAGAGGCTTACAAACTCCTTTCCCTTCCCCTCCCCACAACAGACACCCTGTGAGGTAGGGGGGCTGAGAGAACTGTAACACAAACTGATCTTTCAGGATCAGCTGTGCCAGAGCTTGTGACTGACCCAAAGTGGAGGTGCAAGTGGAGGAGTGGGGAATCAAACCTGGTTGTCCCAGATTAGAGTCCGCACACTTAACCACTACACCAAACTGACTCTATCTCTATGAGACAGAGCAGGTAGAGAAAGAAGTCATTTTCTCCCTTTCTCACAATACAATCACTTGTGGGTTCTCAATGAAATTGCTGAGCAGTCGGGTTAGAACAGACAAAAGGAAATCCTTCTTCACCCAAAGAGAATTCACTACCATATGAGGTGGTGGCAGCTACAAGCATGAATGGCTTCAAGAGGGAAGTGGAAAACATATGGAGCAGAGGTCCATCAGTGGCTATTAGCCACAGGGTATAGATGGGAACTCTCAATCTGGGGTAAGTGATGCACTCTATTCTTGGTGCTTGGGGGGGGCAACAGTGGGAGGGCTTCTAGTGTCCTGGCCCCACTGCTGGACCTCCTGATGGCATCCCGGGAGCATCCCGGGAGGAGGTGCACAGGAGCTTTCAGACTGCTGGCCCAGAGGCGTGACTGTAAATGGCTTTCCCCTGGTGATTCGGCTATGTGCACATGTGCACATGAACAAATATGCGCTCATGCGCAGAAGTGCATCCGGCTGATTTGGGGAGGATCCTGTTGCACCGGCACCGCATTGGGCAGTAGAGCGGAGCACAGCCAATCATTGCTGCTGCCTTATGTGTAACAAGGTTTGCTCCCGGCTTTTCGGGTTGGCGTTCACACTTCCTGGAAGCGGAATGGGGTGGAATAAATGGGCTTCCAGGGATTTGCTACTGCTTTTACCAGGTATCTTTTAAACACGGGAGTGAAGCAGAACAGCATGGGTTGACTACAAGTGGGGAACGCCAGGCAGATGTGCCTGTGTGAACACCGTCTTTAATCCACTTGAAAAACATGGCTGAAACATGGTTATAGTGGGGCAAACTACCAGTCTGAACACAGCCATGTAAAGTATTCAGAACAAATTTTCAAAAAACAACAGGTAGAAATTCAGTGGTAAAGTTGAATACAGGTAGAAATTCACAGGTGGAGTTTTTTCCACAAACAATTTGTAACAGGACACAATATTTCCTTTCCAAGACACCGAAAGGCTGGACAACACATCCAATTACCATGTCAGATTACACAGGGAAGCCATTGAAATTCATAAACATAAACACAATTTCAACAGGAAAGAAGAGAGTTTAATTCCTGTCCTGAAAAACACAAAAGGGTCTACATCTGACAATAGCACTACATATAAGATTAGAATTTCAACAGCCATTCCACATGCAAAAGAACCTCCTCAGGAAACAGGAAACCTCCTCAGGAAACAATCCATAGGCAAAAGAACCTCCTCAGGAAACAGCCAATCCATAGACAAAAGAACCACCTCAGGAAAGCTTCTCCATTAGAATGTTTCACAGCCTGGGGAACTCCTACATGACAATGACTCAGCCCTACCCCACCTTCCTGAGTAGAGATAAATTACCTGCCTGCCATTTTTCTTCTCACCTCCGTATTTCTATGTTATACCTCTGAGGATGCCAGTCACAGCTGCTGGCGAAACGTCAGGCCCCACAATGCCAAGACCATGGCCAGGCAACCCGGAAAATCTACAACAGCTAATTTGTAATAAGTTCAAAAAAGTCCTTGATCTGTAAGGATGTAGTAGTGTTTCTGCCAGCTGACTCGACAGACCCCTGGATGTCTACATGTACCTGAAATGTTGGATCCAGCATGATTCTTGAAAAAAAAATATTGAAACAGATTTAGAACTGGGCGTCCGTCAAGTCCTGTGGCTATTGCCACCAGAGCAAGGGGAACAAATATCCAAGTGGCAGATTCACAGTAGCTTTTTTCAGGTTGGCGATCGGGGTTGGAAGAAATCGCCATCTGTCCCTCCTTCCCCATAAAACTGTTTGGGTTGTCAGTTAGTAATAATAATCCAAATGTTTGCCTGTAACAACTTTCTAGAAGGGGAGCCCATATGCATTAACACCCAGCAATCCCCCTTCTTCAGATTTCTGTTAAAAAAAAAACCGGCCCTACAGCCATGCTTTCAAAACGACAAGGAGAAGTTGAATGATTCCTCGCACTGATTGGCAGCGGGCATCAATCATTATTCGCCTGGCAATGCGCGACGGGAGCACATCACTTTGCAGGAAATCTGGCAGGTCTGAATGGGGATTATTTTGGATGGGTTTACCAATAAACGTCACGGCGAAACATTCCCAACAATAAGAATTCATCACCCCTGCCAATCACCCGCTCGGTGCCAATCCCCTTTCGCAGCCTCCCTTGGATGGAGGCGTGAGTTACGCTAATGCCCCAAATATATCAAAGAACATAACGAGCCTTCGGGGTTGAGACAGAATCTGCCAGGCAGGAATTGTCGGGCTGGAGATGGTGGGATACCGTATCGGGAGACAGATGGGGGAAATCAGAGAAAACCGGCGCAGAAAGAGACAAAAGGAAATACTTCTTAATGCAACACCAAACAAAAACTTTTAGATCTCTGTGGGTGATTCTGCATCTGGCATTTGCTCCACATTTTCTCCACACTGTGGAAAAGGTGCGGCTCAAAACCACATGCAGATACCCCCGGGGGCAACGCCGTACTGACTGCAAAGTCACCCCTGAATGGCCATAAATCTGTTATGTCCTAAGACCAGGAACAAGAGCAGGCAGATAGCAGCCAAGCTCCATTCCTGAGAACAATAGGGACTAGGCTCCTGAGCTCACCAAAAGGGAACCAAACTGGCCAATAGGAATGTGGGGCGTCCCCCCCCCCTTACTGTATATAGTTGGCCTCCGGCCGTTACTGTTTGTCTTGTTGTGTGAAGTACGAATAAACGCGTCTTCTCTTATGTCGTCGTCTGAGTCATGAGGCACGGAACCCAGTACTTTACAAAATCTATGCAGAAGGTACCATAAAACCCAATGATCAAAGAAAGTGACAGCAGCATGCAATGCAGAGGAGATTCTCTGTTCCAAGGTGGGTTTGGTCAAACAACGGAGGGGAAAGTCAATGCAGAATTGCCCATTGCCCTCCCCTTTTGCTCTTTCATCGTGCTTCAAAGCTCTGGTTTTGATCGAGCCAGTGGCGGACATTTTCACCAAGATGTCACTGCATCAAGAGATGCTCTAGGAATTTCCGCAATCTCCATGGTAAAGACCACAGAGGTTTTGGGGGATTCCTAGAGTGTCATTTAATATGGTGATGACATTTCCCCCATCCCCCTGCCTCTCCATGGAGCAAGGCCAGGGGAAAGGCAGTGCCAGGGGAAAGGGGATATCATCTTGAACACAGAACTTTTTTACTTGAAGCAGCTCAAAGGCTCAGCTGGGAGCCATGGAGTGATAAATACAGGGAAGAGCAAGACCTGTATTTGTATGTGTGAATTGACTCTAATGGGAAATGTCCAAAGGAGGAGTCGTCTGCCAGAGTAACTTGCAATCTTAATCTCAGGCAGAGTTACTGCAGTCTGATCACATTGATTATAATGGACTTCATCTGCAGGAACTCTGCATAGGATTGCATCATACTGTTAGTCTCTGAAGTGCCTATAAATTGTTATTTAATTACTAGCGGCAAGGCCCGTTGCATGCTCTGATGCAACGGGCGCTAGCCAGACTCCCTCTGGAGGCCCCGTCCCCCTTCTGCACCGACAGCACCTGCAGGACCAGGCCAGGTCGGCCTCCCCCTCCCGGTGTGGCTCCGCAGTAGTGGAGCGGCGAGCAAGGGAGGCCGTGTTGTTGTTTGGGCCAGCCACTGGAAGCCCCGTCCCTCCGCTGCCTCCTCCCCACCATGCAAGGCGTCTCCGGCCCCAGTTGGCCCGAGCTGCTTACCGGGGGGGGTGCCGCAGTGAGGGAGGGAGGCCATCGTTGAGCTGTTACTGCCAGCAGAGACCAGCCAGAGCATCCGTCCGGTCCAGCAGCTGGAGGCAGACTGAGTCCTATAGGCTGTCTGCTGGCCGTGTGGGTGGGACCGAGCCCACACAGCCAGGCACATCAACCAATAGTCAGGGCCCAATCGTGAGTGACAGCCCCCGTGGCCAATCTATTTTGCCACGCATTTTCCCCTTATTTGGGCATGCCAGCCGACCACTACACTTTTATATATAAGGAAAGGATTGCCATACAGTAACCTGGCAATCCCTCTGGAATTATGTTCTGTTTCTGTGCTTACGCAGTTTTTGCATGGAAAAGCATCGGGTTCCCCCCTTCCCAAATATGGAGCCTTTCTTCTTCACATCATGCAATAGGTTCAAAAGGTGATGTGCTGAAATCAGATTGTGCAAAGCCACCATCAGATTGTGTAGTTCCACCAAACTGAAAGCCAGTTTGGTGTAGTGGTTAAGAGCGGTGGGCTGTAATCTGGGAGAACCAGATTTGATTCCCCACTCCTCCACAGGCAGCTGCTGGTGTAACCCTGGATCAGTCATAAATTCTTTACAGTTGTTCTCTCAAAGGCAGTTCTCAAGAGAGTTCTCTCATTCCACCTACTTCACAGGATGTCTGTTGTGGGGAGGAGAAGGGAAAAGGGATCGTAAAATGCTCTGAGACTCTGAGCGGTGTGGGGTATAAATCCAATATCATCTTCCTCCTCCTCCTCCTCCTCCTTTGGATCTGGATTTCAACAAGATGGTCTGAATGATTCAAGTGGGCTTTTCTATGCAAGCAATAGTGTCACACTGTACTAAATGAGTCACACAATTACTTGGAAAAATTACTAGGGACTGTGGTCCATGCTACTTTGTTTAGCTTGTAGAAACTGGAATCCTGCTATGGAAACTTTCATTGTTTAAGGTGTGATGTTAATACTTCTGCTTTGCTTCCATCCTGTTCTTTAGACTTCTGGTTGGTTCTACAACCCTAATCCTATCGTATTGTTTATTGACTGTCCCATCTGTCAATTGTATTGACTCACTTGGTGTAATCCACCTTGATTCTAAGTGAGAAATGCAGACGATAAATAATGCAAATGAATAAATAAATAAAATTATCATAGCTTCTATGCAGTCAAGGCTGAATAGGCCATCTATGAACAGCCAAGCCATTAGGGGCCCGAGCTAGAGAACAGACTAATCTAAAAGCATTTGGGCATCTACTCTTCATTACCACCACCCCATCGACCCCATCCACAATTCACCTTATCTCTTCTCACTCTACGAGTCCATGTGATACATGTCAATCAGGACAATGGCAAAGAGGAAGAACAGACTTAGGTCCTTTCGGCACTAGACCTTAAATCCTGGTTCAGCCCTGTCCCCAAACTTACTTTCTACACTAGATGCAAGCTCACCCCTGTAATTATCTCAGGGTATTTTTACATTCTACACTACACTTGAGTTCATCCCAGTAATTATCTCGGGGTATTTTTACATTCTACACTACACTTGAGTTCACCCCTGTAATTACCTCGGGGTATTCTTACATTCTACACTACACACGAGTTCACCCCTGTAATTATCTTGGGGCATTTTTACAATCTACACTACACGCGAGTTCACCCTGTCATTATCTCAGGGTATTTTGACATTCTACACTGCACGCGAGTTCACCCTGTAATTATCTCAGGGTATTTTGACATTCTACACTACACGCGAGTTCACCCCTGTAATTATCTCAGGGTATTTTGACATTCTACACTACACGCGAGTTCACCCTGTAATTATCTCAGGGTATTTTGACATTCTACACTACACGCGAGTTCACCCCTGTAATTATCTCAGGGTATTTTGACATTCTACACTACACGCGAGTTCACCCTGTAATTATCTCAGGGTATTTTGACATTCTACACTACACGCAAGTTCACCCCTGTAACTATCTCAGGGCATTTTTACAGTCTACACTACATGCGAGTTCACCCCTGTAATTATCTCAGGGTATTTTTACAGGCTACACTACACGCGAGTTCACCCCTGTAACTATCTCAGGGTATAGTCTACACTACACGCGAGTTCACCCCTGTAACTATCTCAGGGTATTTTTACATTCTATACTACACGCAAGTTAACCCCTGTAATTATTCTTTGCTACCACATTACATTGAGGTCAGCCCGGCTTCGCCCCACACTTGTCCCAGGATAAACAGATGTTGTTATAACCAGGGATAAATGCAAGGTATTATGTCGCGAGTTGAACTCTGATAAAACCAGGGATGAGATCCAAGTGCCGAAAGGACCTTAGTCTCTGTTTATCTGAGGTGAGCGGGACAGCATTCCTGCCAAACACGTTCCCCCTTCTCCTCCCCCTCTGATGCGATTACTTTTTCTACTGCCACCTGACAAAGAGCCTTACGATTCACAGTGATACACACCAGCGTGGCACATGTACAGCTTCAAAGAAAGGGAGCCAGGAGAGACCAGCTGAAGGTATTTTTTTAATGAGGAACAATCAAGAATGATTGCCGTCAGAGTTGAGCACATCCCGGGATGGATGGCCTGTAGAAATGCTGCCCGCTCCCCTCTCGCTCTGTTGGAGGGCCTTTGGTACATGTGGCGGACAGTCTGCTCCGGAACAATGTCAATAACAGCCGTTATTGCTTGGAGATTGGGAAATCACAGGCTGAGCCCCCTCGTTCAGGAATGCTATAAACTCTTAATGAAAGTTTTTAGAAGACAATGAAGGACATAAAAAAGAAAAAAAATCCTTATCTGCCCACCACAGTTTCAGATCTAGGTTTGGATCTTGCAAGTTACCAGTGGAAAGCATTGAGAATACAGGATCTTTCCAGTTCTCCCCTTGCCCAGATCTGTTTCTGATCTCCAAATTTAAAAAGGAACAAAAAACAAAACAGGTTTGAGGGACTTGCAGGCATTAAGAACATAAGAAGAGGTGTGCTGGATCAGACCAAGAGTCATAAGAACATAAGAACATAAGAGAAGCCAATGTTGAATCAGGCCAATAGCCCATTTAGTCCAACACTCTGTCACACAGCGGCCAAAATATACCAGGTGCCATCAGGAGGTTCAGCAGTGGGGCCAGGACACGAGAAGCCCTCCCACTGCTGCCCCCTCCAGCACCAAGAATAGAGTGCATCACCTGCCCCAGAGTCCATCTTGTCCAGCATCCTGTCTCACACAGGGGAGAGGAGGAGATCGGATTTATACCCCGCCCTTCACTCAGAGTCTCAAAGTGGCTTACAAACTCCTTTCCCTTCCCCTCCCCACAACAGACACTCTGTGAGGTAGGTGGGGCTGAGAGAACTCTTGAGAGAAACTGCTCTTTCAAGAACAGCTCTGAGAGAACTGTGGCTTGCCCAAGGTCATCCAGCAGCTGCAGGTGGAGGAGTGGGGAATCAAGCCCGGTTCTCCCAGATTAGAGTCCGCATACTTAACCACTACACCAAACTGGCCAATCAGTTTCCCTGGAGGTCCAACAACAGGGCATAGAGGCCGAGGCCTTCACCTGATATTGCCTCCTGGCTGGGATTCAGAGGATTAGTGCCTTTGAACATGGAGGTTCCCCTCAGTCGCCATGGCTATCGACCAATGTCTAATCACTAATACCTGCATGGGTCAGGTGGCTGTCAGGGTGAAAGGGAAAGGAACGTGATCTCTCTTTTTGCCTTTTTAAAGAAAGAATTGCAACCTCCAAATGAAAAAAAAAAGGAATAGCAACAATGGGTGATAAGTCATAAACATCTGCAAAATGTCTGCAAAATCCGTCTATACACAATTGGCACGTATATGCCACACACTCAGATGTTGATAAGGTTGTAAGGTCCTCAGTCCATTGGAGTCTGTGTGTGTGTGAAGTGTCATCAAGTTACAGTTGATTTATGGTGACCCTGTAGGATTTCCAAGGCAGAAGACGAACGGAAGCGGTTCGCCATTGCTTGCTTCTATACAACAATCCTGGACTTCTGCTGTGGTCTCCCATCCAAAAACTAACCATGGCTGTCCCTGCTTAGCTTTTGAGATCTAACTAGTCTGGGCCATCCCAGTTAGGGCATCAGATTATGGGTGGCAGGTATTTATGTCTCTTCAAGAAGGGGAGGAGAGATTTCCTTCCTCACAGCAGAAGCTATTCCTACATGCAAGTCCCTCGACCCCAGGAACAAAATTTGACTGGATTGAAAACAGCTCCAGGAGGTAGAAGATGGTGGAGAAGATCCCCTGTTCCTTGAGCCCAACCTTGAGATACACGGAGGACACAAGAAGGGAAGGCGAGGGTACACAGAATCCCCGGGGCATGTGTTTCTACGAATCACTGTTCTAAATTGCAGGCAGATGTTGGGACCTTCAGAGCACTTTATGAATGCAATTATTTACTGCTATCTTGTCGTGAGCCGCCCTGAGCCCTCTTGCAGGATCGGGCGGGATGGAAGCTGAATAAAATAAATAAATAATTCAGCAAGCTCTAAACCAGGGGTGCTGAACTCATTCATCAGGGAGGGCCGGATCAGACATAAATTGGACTGTGTCGGGCCGGGCCACGTGTGTCATAAAATGTAACGCCGGGTAGCGGAGATATAAAGTTTATAAACGTTAGCACCCTTGCAATATTTTGCTTATTTAACCGTCTCTGATAACAGACACTTCTTGGTCTGAAGGATTGCAACAAAATGTCTGTGCTGTAGCAATCGGGGAGGGGGAGGGGCCTCGGCCCAGTGCAGGGAGCAGAAGCTTGCCGATCTATCTCTCCTGAGCGATTGAGAGAGTCTGGGAAAGCAAGCTATGATGCAACGGCAGCAGCAGAACTGGAGTAAGAAGCAGGAGGCAGCCAGTCCCTTGTGGGCCTGATAAAAGCCCTCTGGCGGCCTGATTCAGCCCCTGGGCCGCATGTTTGACACCTCAGCTCTAAACTAAGCAGATCGCTTCAGGGTTTGAGAGTGACCCGAAGCTGTCCAAGAGAGAGTTCCAAGCGTAATTATCCTAGTGGGCAATCACACATCAGCAGAACCCCATGTACCCAGAAGTGACATCATCACCACCAGGGAACTCCGGGGACATCATGTCTGGGCTCATGGAGAGTGATGTCGGTACATCGCCGGTATCATTATATCACCACCGAGGGCCTCTTGCTGGTTGCTAGGGCCCACCTGGTAAATGTATGCACGGATGATGTGTTGTGTTCGGAGCATCATGCTGTGCAGCGCGTTCGACGCATTAAGGAATCAGGAAACGGCGCGATAATCAGCACATGGTTTACTAGTACACAACAGAACAGAGAATCCCGGCCAGATGGCCAACTATATACAATCCCCGTGGACCACCCCCAGGTCCCATTGGTGGGTTTAAACTTCCCGCCAAGGTTCCTGTTGGTGACCGCTTGAGGTTTCAGGATCCTAGTCCCTATTATCTCTTGCGCTCCAAGTTCTGGTAAATGTCGCTGTCACCTAGTGACAATCAGTGGACATAACCAGGGTTGGCCCCAGGTGTTTTTGCACACTAGGCAAGGACACCTTCTAGTGCCCCCCCCCGGCATTCTTTCCTTGGCAAGGGCCAAGGAAGGGAAGGAGGTTTAACCCCCCTTCCCTTCCATCTGAGTGCCAGCTTGCCAGGTGCCCTGCAGCTGTGGGGTGCGTCGGCATGCCAGGGAAGGGGCAGGGTTTTTCGGTGGGGCTTTTGGCGGGGGCAGGGGGCTTTTGGCGCCCCTAAGGGCCGGCGCGCTCTAGGCGAATGCCTAGTTCGCCTAGTGAGCAAGACGGCCCTGGACATAACAATCAATTCTGCAGGCTTGGCTTGTGACATAGGGTGACTCTGCATTGGCTTTTCCCTCCGTCGTTTCACCAAGCCCATCTCGGAACAGAAATTCCCCTCTGCATTGCAGGCTGCCTTCGCTTTCTTTGATCGTCGGAGTTTATGGCACCCTCTGCACGGCATGCTGCTTTTGCTTTCTTTGAGCATCGTTCAGGGGTGACTCCTCAGTCAGGACGGCATTGCCTCGGGGTATGCGGATGTGGTTTTGAGCTGCACCTTTCCCTCAGCATCGAGGAAATGTGGAGCAGATGCCAGATACAGGAATTGCCCGAGATTGACAGCGAAGGAAGTGAAAATCACAGTGGTGTGCGTGCACATGGCAAACCAGACCAGAACAGTTTACGGCCTCTCTGTTTTATACTGACCCCCTCCCAGGAAGAGATTAGAAAGATTCCTCTCAGTTGCCCACAATGAAAAGGTAATAAACAGCTTCCCGGCCACCCCCTTCCTTTCGCGGCTCCAAACCTAATGTGTCATTCGGCAATACCCTATTTGTCCAGTAAGAATATAATGGAATTATTCATTACCTCACTTGATGCCCCAAAGATTGAAAAATAGTTGTTACACACCAGAAAATGATGGCGCGCGAGAAGATTAATAGGCACGAGGATACACCAGCTGTCCACTTTTGTTCGGAAAGGGGGGAAAATGTATGTAAATCACGGCGCTGGCTGGCACGGAGTGTTGTAGAATTTGCGCCTGGCGTCAGGGTCACAACAATAAAAGCGGCACGGGCACGTTTATGCCTCCTTCTTAAGGCCGGGGCCTATGATTAACGGCACTGCTGGCACCTCAGCCGGGAGTGAACGGCTTGACAGGGCGGCCATGTGGCTTTCAAACCCCCCCCCCCGGACTTTTAGCACTTCATTCAAACAATCCCTTTGCCCGCCTGCGAGGAAAAGTTTAAATAAAAACCTGTTCCAGGCGGCCATATTAAACTGAGCAGTTGTCCTGGCCCTCCTCTCCTTTTTCCTCTGGAAAGGGAAGCTCTCCCCCACCCGCTTCCCAAACGGTCCCTTGCAAATCTATCGCTCGCATCTCTCGTATTACGACATGATATGGTTTTATCTGCCGGAGAGTTTTGCTCACCACCCCACATTGGCCTAAGCTGCGCTTGAAAGTTGAGTGTTGCCCAATACTAAGATTAATAAGGAAATGATGATGTGGGGAAATGAAGAAGAAGAGAAGAGAGAAGAGATTGGATTTATACCCTGCCTTTGACTCAGAGTCTCAGAGCAGGTTACAAACTCCTTTCCCTTCTCCTCCCCACAACAGACACCCTGTGAGGTAGGTGGGGCTGAGAGAGCTCTTTCAAGGACTGCCCTTTCAAGGAAAAATCTTGTCAGAACTATGGCTTGCCCAAGGTCATCCAGCAGCTGCAAGTGGAGGATAGAATCATAGAATCATAGAATGTTAGAGTTGGAAGGGACCTTGCAGGCCATCTAGTCCAACCCCCTGCAATCTGCAGGAACATAGCCGAAACCCCTACATACCTACAACATACTCAAAAGATGGTTGTCCAGTCTCCTCTTGAAAATGTCCAGCGAAGGAGCATCCACCACCTCCCGAGGCAGTCTGTTCCACTGCTCAACCACTCTTACAGTCAGGAAGTTTCTCCTGATATTAAGCCGGTAACGACTCCCTTGTAATGTCCACCCATTAGATCTAGTCTTGCAATCCGGAGCAAGAGAGAATAGATCCACTCCATCTTCTACATGACAGCCCTTCAAATACTTGAAGACTGCAATCATGTCCCCTCTAAACCTTCTCTTTCCCAGGCTAAACATACCCAACTCCTTCAGCCTTTCCTCATAAGACTTGGATTCCAACCCTCTCACCATCCTGGTTGCCCTCTTCTGGATTCACTCAAGCTTGTCCACATCCTTCCTAAAGTGTAGTGCCCAAAACTGGACACAGGACTCCAGGTGAGGCCTGACCATAGCAGAATAGAGTGGAACGACCACCTCCCGTGATCTGGACACAATGCTTCTGCTAATGCATCCTAAGGCTCTGGTCACACTGCAATTGACATGTGCTTTGTTCCCGGTTTATTTAACCCGGGAACATTTTTATTCGCATTGGGCTGTCTACATGCAACCAGCCCCTCTTTCCCAGCACCCACTTGCCTGCTGCTGCGCCATCCTTCCAGGCGATCCTGCCAGCCACGGGGAGGCTTGGGCGGCTACTGCTCCTGCCGACACTTTGGGGGGGGGAGGGTGCTGCCGCCACCGCTGCCGCCATTTACCCACAAAAATAGGCTCCGCCATCTCCACCATCCTCCTGGCCAGCCCCATCCAGGCTGCCGTAGCCCCCACCTCTTGTTCCCGCCTCCAGGGCTGTCATTGTGCCTTTAAAAAAAAACAAAAAACCTTCAAATGGATTTATTAAGCGCATGTTTACTCAAGCGCTCAAACCGGAAGCTTTTAAAAAACAACAACAACCCCAAGAACATTCAGACAGCCCTAATTGCAATCCTTGCGAGAGATGGGCTGTCCACATAGGCGAAATCGCGCAATCAAAGCAGACGTGCCAGGAAAACACTAGTTTTTCCAGGGGTCAGGAAAACCCGGAAGCATTGCGCAAGTAAGCCCGCTTCGCGGCGGGAGGCGGATTGGCGCGTGTGAACGTGAAACTGACATGCGCAAGTAAACAGCAGCGAATCCCGATCAAAACGGCAGTGTGACCGGACCCTAAGATTGCATTAGCTTTCTTCACAGCCACATCGCACTGCAGGCTCATGTTGAGCTTGTGATCAACCAGAACACCCAGATCCTTTTCACACGTGCTGCTGTCAAGCCGAGTCCCTCCCATTCTATATCTGTGCCTCTGATTTTTTTGTACTTAAGTATAGGACTTTGCACTTATCTCTGTTGAATTTCATCTTATCTGCCTCAGCCCCCTGTTCCAGCCTATCTAGGTCATTTTGAATCCTGACTCTGTCTTCTTCAGAATCAGCAATCCCGGCCAGCTTCGTGTCATCTGCAGATTTGATAAGCATCCCCCCTATGTCTTCCTCCGGGTCATTTAGGTGAGCCGAGGGGAAGGTTCTGCACTTTCTATTTGAAATTTTGGAAAGGAAATACAGAGTTGGTAAGGCAAATATTCAGCAATCTGTAGCCTTTGGCACCAAAGACTGAAGCCAACTTAATCTTTTGTACTCTTCTGATTTTTCAATGGAAGTTGACTACTCCTGGTAAACTTTGTTAATTGAATAAGACAACACACCACGGATGTTCTGCTGAACGCTGTTTGCATCAATTTTACTTCTGATGAAGTCTGGAAACGAAGAGATGTGATCCGGAAGCTTCGTTAATCCTTTGGAAAATATTTGGACAGCGTTGATATATATATTGATTTTCTGTAACTTTTGATGAGTTCTGTGAGCAATTCTTGTTATAAATATTTTTGTTGTTTTAATTAGTAGCTGCCTTGGTGGCCCAAACTGGCAGAGAGGCAGGGTGCAAAACTTGTAGTCAAGTTGCAGCTGACTTCATAGGTTTTTTAAGGCAAGAGACATTCAGAGGCAGTTCACCATTGCCGGTCTCTGTGCAGCAGGACCAATCGTCCCTGGTTGGCTCCCATTTGAGTACTAACCGGGGCCAAGCCTGCTTAGCTTCCAAGATAGGATAAGGTCATGCTAGCAATGGGCCACTCGTGTCTTGGAAAGAAATCAACAAAATTTTTTTAAAAAATGTTTTAATTAAAAAATAAACTAGGAAAGGGACGATTGCATCCACCAGCCCATGTAAAATATGAGAAAGAAAGAAAGAAAGAAAGAAAGAAAGAAAGAAAGAAAGAAAGAAAGAAAGAAAGAAAGAAAGAAAGAAAGAAAGAAAGAAAGAAAGAAAGAAAGAAAGAAAGAAAGAAAGAAAGAAAGAAAGAAAGAAAGAAAGAAAGAAAGAAGGAAGGAAGGAAGAAAGAAGGAAGGAAGGAAGGAGGGAAGGAAGGAAGGAAGGAAGGAAGGAAGGAAGGAAAGAAAGAAAGAAGGGAAGGAGGGAAGGAGGGAAGGAGGGAAGGAAGGAGGGAAGGAGGGAAGGAGGGAAGGAGGGAGGGAGGGAGGGAAGGAGGGAGGGAAAGAGGGAGGGAGGGAGGGAAGGAAGGAGGGAGGGAGGGAAGGAGGGAGGGAGGGAAGGAAGGAAGGAGGGAAGGAAGGAGGGAGGGAGGGAAGGAGGGAGGGAAGGAAGGAAGGAAGAAGGGAAGGAAGGAAGAGGGAGGGAAGAAAGAGGGAGGGAGAAAGGAAGAAAGGAAGAAAGGAAGAAAAGAAGAAAGGAAGGAAGTCAGCTAGCTGGGCAGATGCTCAAAGCATAAGGTGGAAGCCAGGACTGATGCCTGAATCAACATTTGCCTCATTCCTTTATGTTGGTTGGCGGCCAGGGTCAGGGCTTTCTAGGTGGTGGCTCCACTCTGGTGGAATGAGCTCCCAGAGGAGATCAGGGCCCTGCAGGACCTTGTGCAATTCTGCAGGGCCTGCAAAACAGAGCTCTTCTGCCAGGCCTTTGGAGCCGCCACCGCCGCTAACCACCACCGTTAACCACTAACAACTGATAGCTGAAGGTGAGAGAGCCCTTGTCTCCCGGAACTTCTAGTGACAGTTGGCGTCAGTTGCCAGAAGGATATCTATCAGAAGATCGAGGAACCAACGATAAGAAGAGTGGATTTTGTCATCACAGCCATCGGGAATTGTTGTTATTAGCACTTTTTGAGTTGTACACTTAAATGATTTTAGAGTTGTTTTAATTCAAATTAGTCATGTTTTATTGTAAATTATGTATTGATTTTATGTAAGCCGTCCTGAGCTGGCTTTGGCTGGGAGGGCGGGGTAAAAATCCAATGAATGAATGAATGAATGAATGAATGAATGAATGAATGAATGAATGAATGAATGAATGTTAGGGGGAAATAAAACGTTTCAAGAAATGGGGTTGCCATCAATCATGTCCCCCATGGCAAGCTCCCCATCTTTTCCCTGCCCTTCCATAGCTGAAAAGCCATTGCCAGTGTTGGAGTTTGATTGTAAATGAGTAATTTCAACTCCCTCCTCAGCCATGAAGTTTACTGGGAGGCCTTGGTCCAATCCCTCTAGGTCGGTTGGAGTTTTCTGAGAATGCAAGCAAAGAGGAGAATCTTGTATACCATTTACGAGCTCTTCGGAGGACTCTGAAGATAACAAGCCTGTATGCCAATACCGTTGTGCTTTGGGTTTTCCCATTCACCTCCATCAGCAGCTCTAAAACCATAATTCTAAAGTTCGTGATTTAGAAGTCTCCCTCCCTTAACAGTTTCCACACACCAATCATAGTTACTTTAAACAAGGGGACTGCAGTCAAACACACTAAATCAGGGGTGTCAAACACATTTGTTATGAAGGCCGGATCTGACATAAATGAGACCTGGTTGGACTGGATCATGTGTGTCATGAAATGTAATGCCGGGTAGCGGAGATATAAACTTTATAAAGGACACAAACACAAAGGGTGTTTTTTTAAAAGAACTTAAACTAAAAATATCAGCACTCTTGCAATATTTTGTTTATTTAACGGTGTCTGATGACTGACACCTCTTGCTCTGAATTATGGCATCAAAATGTCTGTGCTGTCGCAATCTTGGGCAGTGTTCCCTCTAAGCTGAGTCAGCGTGAGCTAGCTGACAGTTTTTTTAGCCTCCGGCTCCCACATTTTTGTCTCAGCTCAGGAAGGGGATGGCTCCAGAGCAAACTAATTTATGCAGCAGCCAAATCGCTCGCTCACGACTTTAATGCCGGTAGCTCACAAAGTAGTAGTAGTAGTAGTAGTAGTAGTAGTAGTAGTAGTAGTAGAAGAAGAAGAAGAAGAAGAAGAAGAAGAGGAAGAGGAAATTGGATTTATACCCCGCCCTTCACTACCCAAAGGTGTCTCAGAGCGGCCTACAATCTCCTTTCCCTTCCCCTCCCCACAACGGACACCCTGTGAGGTAGGTGGGGCTGAGAGAGCTCTTGACAGAAACTGCTCTTTTTTCAAGAACAGCTCTTATCAGAACTATGGCTTGCCCAAGGTCATCCAGCCAGGTGCAAGTAGAGGAGTGGGGAATCAAACCTGGTTCTCCCAGATTAGAGTCCGCACACTTAACCACTACACCAAACTCACAGGATTTTGAGTATGCTGTTCAGATGTGTATCTGTAAGCTGCAAACCTACGATGATGCAGCAGAAGAAGAACTGGAAGAAGAAGCAGAAGACAGCCAGTTCCACCACGGGCCTGATAGAAGCCCTCTGGGGGCCTGATCCAGCCCCCGGGCTGCATGTTTGGCACTCCTGCGCTAAATAACCCACTTTCAAACCACTTTCAGTGCACTTTCCAACTGGGTTTTACTGTGTGAACTGGCAAAATCCAGTTGGAAAGTGCATTGAAAGTGGACTGAATGTGGATTATTTAGTACGTGTGACTGCAGCCCGGTGTTAAGAGTCTAGGATTAAGGTTCTAACTGCCCAGCAGGGCAGTCTCGCTTCCCTCTTTTGCTTTCCACACATCCTGCACCCTTCCGCCTCTAGAAGCTCCACCCCTTCCTGGTCCATCCCATTCCTTATGACATCTGCTTATGCCTGTCCATCATGGAGACTGAGGCTGAGTTCAGACTGGCAGTTTGCTCCGAGATAGGCACTTTTCAGCCACGTTTCACAACCGGATTAAAGGGGGCGTTCACACAGGCACATCTGGCTGGCATTCCCCACCTGTAGTCAACTTGTCCTGTGCTGCTTTGCTCCCGTGTTTAAAAGATACCTGGTGAAAGTGGTAGCAAATTCTGAAGAGCACATTTATCCTGCTTCATTCCGCTTTCAGGAAGTGTGAATGCTAACCTGAAAAGCCGGGTGCAACCTGCGGTAACGCATAAGTTGCACCTGATTGCCCTGGAGAGGCAGCAGCGATAGGATTGGATGTGCTCCGCTCTACCATCCAATGTGGTGCCGGCACAACGGGATCCTCCCCAAATCATCCTGATGTGCTTGTGTGCATGAGCGCATATGCGCACATGCGCAGATAGCCAAATTACTATGGAAAAGCCATTTACAGCTGCACCTCCAGGCCAGCAGTCTGAACGCTCCCTCGTGCCTCCTTCCAGTATGCTCCCGCATCAGTCGGCGCAATGTGACCGGGAAAACCCGGAACAGTTTGTTCCGGGGCTTTTTTGCCACGACTCACTCCCGCTTCAAACCGCCAGTCTGAACTCAGCCTGAGAAAATGGAACCAGTGAAAATGTCACTCCAACTTCCCTTTAAATCCTGTTTCTGCTTTGCTCCTCACAAGGCCGGTTCAGGATCCAAACTCGTGTTGATCCAAAACAATCTGCAGAGTCTTCTGCACTGAGCTAAACAGCATGAAGCTTACAGCGGGAGTTTCAACTAGGGGAGAGGAATCTTGAGAATGTGTCCACCAGCTGTTAGAGATCTGGGCTGAGCTGCTGTTTCCCTGAGCTGCCACTGCATTAAAGCCGTACACATGAGCCAAAGGATGAAAGGGTATGTGGCCCTTGACTTTCAGCACTATGGAGTCTCCTGGGTGAAGCAACCTAGTGGACCCAGGACAGGTCTAGACCAGTGTTCCCTCTAAGCTGACTTAGTGTGAGCTAGCTCAGTTTTTTAGCCTCCAGCTCACAGATTTTTGTCTTAGCTCAGGAAGGGACGGCTCCAGAGCAAACTAATTTATGCAGTAGCCAAATCGCTCGCTCACAACTTTAATGCCAGCAGCTCACAAAGTAGATTTTTTTGCTCACAAGACTCCACAGCTTAGAGGGAGCATTGGTCTTGACTTTCTTTCTTTTCCCCCAGTTTGTATATCTGACTAAATTATATCTAGTGCATAAGGGTTTTGCATCAATTCCAGAAAAAAACAACAACAGAAGTTACGTCATGCCTCTCTAAGGAATCCTCAGAAATTCTGAAGTAAGTCCATGGAGTTTTCAATGATTTCTAGAGAGGCTTTTGGGTTTCCCAGAAGTGATGTAACACTGTTGTGTCAACTACACCTACTATGTCCCTGCCACCCTAGACTCCACCCAGCTTCCAGATGTAGAAGGAGAAGGAAAAGAGGAAGAAGAAGAGGAGGAGGAGGAAGAAGAGGAGGAGGAGGAAAGGGAAGGGGAAGGAGAAGGGGGAAGGGTAGAAGAGTGGGAGGAGATTGGAAGAAGAAGTAGAAGAAGTAGAAGAAGAAGAAGAAGAAGAAGAAGAAGAAGAGGAGGAGGAGATTGGATTTATACCCCGCCCTTCACTACCCAAAGGAGTCTCAGAGCGGCTTACAAACTCCTTTCCCTTCCCCTCCCCACAACAGACACCCTGTGAGGTAGGTGGGGCTGAGAGAGCTCTTGACAGAAACTGCTCTTTTTTCAAGAACAGCTGTGCTTGCCCAAGGTCATCCAGCCAGGTGCAAGTGGAGGAGTGGGGAATCAAACCCTTGTCCTTCACTCAGAGTCTCAGAGCAATCTTCTTTCCCTCCTCCCCACTACAGATGCCCTGTGAAGTAGGAGGATCATAGAATCATAGAATCATAGAATGATAGAGTTGGAAGGGACCTTGCAGGCCATCTAGTCCAACCCCCTGCACTCTGCAGGAACACAGCCGAAACCCCTACATACCTACAACATATCTTAGAGCACTGAGAGAACTCCTCTTGAGAGAACAGCTCTGAGAAAACTTGTGACCGATCCAAGGTCACACCAGCAGCTGCGTGTGGAGGAGTGGGGGAATCAAACCCGGTTCTCCCAGATTAGAGTCCGTGCTCTTAACCACTACACCAAACCGGCTCCCTGTAGGGGCAGAGGGGGGCAGATGTGGGGGGCAACTGATCCCCGTCTTGGCTGTTTGGCCCAAAGTCCATTCTCCCGTCCTGCCCTTGTTATTTTCACTCTGCACTTTGGTATATCATTATTATTATCCCCACCATTTGGATGCCATTGCACAGGCTAATTGCCCTTCGGATGTGTTGAAGGACCTCCCTGTGAGCTCCCGGGCCTTTCCTTGGCTAATCGCCGTGCCCTGCGAGTCAGAAGCGATTGGGCCAGGGAATAATTGTTTTGTTGACAATGTGCTGCAATCGCCGTATAATCACAAGGCAATTATGCATCATTTGCAAGGATATTTGCGCCTCGCCATAAACAGAGCTAGCAAATGCAATTTACCTTTTCCCCGCCCCATGAAGAGGACACTTCCTTAAGGTCAAAAAGATTGGCTCCCCCTTAGGATTTTTTTTTAAAACATATTACGTTTGTAAGTACCATTAAATTGACCCAAACCCACACTCCCGCCAGTCATTAAATGCCTTTCTTCTCCATCTCTGATAGTGGGGAAGAACAATGTGTGCAGGCCAGGGTGGGGTGGGGGGGGGTGGAGAGCGCCTGTCTCAAATATTGCAAATAAGCAAATGAAAAAGAATGTCGCCCGTCGAGTTCTATCTGTCTCCTGGTGCCAGTTATCCGTTCGTATCAAGCACCAACCAGGTGCAGGGTGATTAAGACGGCCCAAAATAAAACTATTATCTATCAAGTGAACATTTCCCCCCACATGGTCAGGAGCTGCACATTGGCCGGCGCGTGGGCTCTCCATCATGTGCAATGCGCGATTGGGTGACAACTTGGAGATGAGCCGTTCTGCCACAGATTAGGAAGAGAAGCGAGGCTTGGCAGGGCAGAGAGAAAGGCCTGGACGCCGTGCCAAGGGAAGTGGAGCTGATGAAGTGCGGATGTAGGCTTCCTCAAATGTAGGTATGAGGGGCCCCGTCCACTTCCTTCCCTCGGAGAGAAGATCTTCCCTCTATTTTTTCTTTCCCTTCTGTGACTGAGCCACCCTGGTTATCTGTTTTCTCCTTTCCTGAAGAATTCTGGCTGTCCCGCCCTGTCACAGCATGATATTTTGACTGTTGGCTCAGCCCAGGACCCTGAGGGAAGGATTGAGAGCCCCCTTCAACTTATACGACTTAAATGGCACTTGAGAAGTTTTTTTGATATTCCAAATTAACAAAATATTTTATTCAACATGGAGGGGAAAGGTCAGGTGAAATCAGGGGTAAAAATCCTGAGGTAACTCAATATAGAGAACTCTGAGGTAAAATCAGTACAGGCACAAACTTTAGTTCCTATATTTCAGGCTAATGAGAGGAGAAGAAGAAGAAGAAGAAGAAGAAGAAGAAGAAGAAGAAGAAGAAGAAGAAGAAGAAGAAGAAGAAGGAGGAGGAGGAGGAGGAGGAGGAGGAGGAGGAGGAGGAGGAGGAGGAGGAGGAGGAGGAGGAGGAGGAGGAGGCTGGATCTATACCCTGCCCTTCACTTGGAGTCTCAGAGCGGCTTACAAACTCCTGTCCCTTCCCTTCCCCACAACAGACACCCTGTGGCGTAGGTGGGGCTGAGAGAGCTCTGAGAGAACTGCCCTTGAGAGAACAGCTCTGACAGAACTATGGCTTGCCCAAGGTCATCCAGCAGCTGCAAGTGGAGGAGTGGGGAATTCAAACCTGGTTCTCCCAGATTAGAGTTCATGCACTTAACCACTACCCCAAACTGGCTCTCAGAGTTTAGGTAAGCTATTCAGAGTTACCTAAAAACTTTATGTTCAGAGGCTTTTGTTCCAGTGTTTTCCCCAAACACTCCAGTATACTTTCTTTGAGTATTCTCTTACCCTTTTGCTTTCCAGACGGCTGGAACCCTCTTTCCAGTAGCCAACCCCCTTCTCTCTCTCTCTCTCTTTTCTTGTGGCTATTTTTGTCTGTGTGTACGTGCGCGTCTGTGTATGTGCACACCTGGAAGTCATGGTTGACTTCTGGCAACCCCTAGTGGGGTTTGGATGTTTCAGAGAGGTGGCTTACTTTTGCCTCCCTCTGCATCCCAACCCTGGTATTCCTTGGAGGTCTCCCATCCAAGTACTTGCCAGGGTCATCCCTGCTTAGCTTCCAAGATCTGATGAGATTGGTCTTGCCTGGGCTATTCAGGTCAGGGCTCCAAACCCCTTCTCTTAAATCATACCAGCACTCAGGGCTAATTTTGAGCAGGAACGCACAGGAATGAAGTTCCCGCTGGCATCCAAGTTGGCCACGCCCAGCAGGAACTCATTAGCATAATAGGCCACACCCAACAGCAGAAACTCATTAGGATTAGCTACATTAGGGGTGTGTGGCCTCACATGCAAAGGTGTTCCTGCTACAAAAAAATCCCTGGATTTTGACAACAAGCAAGGTGAACAGAATAAGAAGCAAAAGGTGGGTGTGGCTGGATGACCACACTTCTCGGAACACGGGGGTGTGGCCTAATAGGCTAATGAGCTGTGCTGTTGGGCATGGCCTAATATGCTAATGAGTTTCTGCTGCTGGGTGTGGCTAATGAGTTCCTGCTGGGCTTTTTCTACCAAAAAAGCCCTGCCAGTACTCATCTTGACTTTTAAACTGACTCTTAAGCTTTCTACAGTCAGTTTCTAACCACATCAGACTAAGGATGTCTAACAGTGTCTTGTGCCTTGTTGAATGTCTCTTTCCTCTTTCTCCCCCTTGAACTTCTCTGGCCTTTACAGCAGAAAGCCGAAAGGGAGGGGTAAACCAAACATTTCTCGGGGAACTCGCACATTATCCTAGGAAAGACGTTCTTCTGATATTCCAACACGGGTGAATGACGCGGTCTGCCATTGCTAATACGGTTCCAATTCAAATACTAACCTTTGCTTAGCTTCCAAGATTTGGAAGATTTATTGTGGGTGATGGATGCTAGAGGGTTTCTTACATGATATGTATGTGTCTGTCCCCAACGTCATGCAGTTTCAGTTGATGAATATCTTTAAAATGTTTTCAGCTATAATTGTACCTTATTTGGTGGGGGGGGGGATTTGCCTGTTAGGTCTTGGTAGTAATCACTCTGTTAGCCTATTGTATGAGACTATGGAAACACCTAGGGGTGCCAGTTTCCCTCTGTCCGCCAGTGGGTGAAGGAGGGTAGGTTTGCCAGATCAGGCTGGGAAGCCCCTGGAGATTTGAGGATGGTGCTTGGAGAAGAGGACAGGGACCTCAGCGGGGTCCAACGCCACAGAGCCCGCCCTCCAAAGGGGAGTGTATGGGAGAGTGTGAAACTGAAAAGCTTTCGCTTTTGCCAGGTTGCTTTGAAGTAGCATGCATCCTTACCACCTCTGAGAACCCAGATGTCCTTGGAACTCAGCTTTCACAGCTTGGCTTCATCTTGCACATCAGGGAGATGTAAAGGGGCGGTTGCTAGCTGTTGCTTTTGGCGGGTGGAATACTATGGGGTGGATACTTTAGGGTCCCTGCTTGAACCTTGTATATCTATTGCATTCGCGCCTTTGCCCTCAGTTCTAACACAGCCAGCGTTGGGTCTGGATCCTATCAATGTCTCGATAAACGTTATCATTCCCCAGAGTGAATGTTGGAACACCTTCCCTATGAAGAAAGGTTAAAACGCTTGGGGCTCTTTAGCTTGGAGAAACGACGGCTGAGGGGTGACATGATCGAGGTCTACAAGATTATGCATGGGACTGAGCAGGTTGAGAAAGAAGCACTTTTCTCCCTTTCTCACAATGCAAGAACTCGTGGGCACTCCATGAAATTGCTGAGCAGTCAGGTTAGAACAGATAAAAGGAAGTCCTTCGTCACCCAAAGAGTGATTAACATATGGAATTCACTGCCACAGGAGGTGGTGGCAGCTGCAAGCATGGACAGCTTCAAGAGGGAATTAGATAAGCATATGGAGCAGAAGTCCATCAGTGGCTATTAGCCACAGGGTATAGATGGGAACTCTCAGTCTGGGGCAGGTGATGCACTCTATTCTTGGTGCTGGAGGGGGCAGCAGTGGGAGGGCTTCCAGTGTCCTGGCCCTACTGCTGGACCTCCTGATGGCACCTGGTATATTTTGGCCGCTGTGTGACACAGAGTGTTGGACTAGATGGGCCATTGGCCTGATTCAACATTGGCTTCTCTTATGTTGTTGGGAACTGATTTATCCAGGAGTCTGACATAGAGAGGAGCTGTAATTCCAGGGGATCCCCTGGAGGCTGGCATCCCTCAAGAAACCCCATCACCTCCCCCTCTTCCTTCCTAGTAATGGCGGGGAAGATGGTTCATAAGCTGGTTTTTCAGAGCAGCGGTTCTTAGGCACTGGAACAAACAATGAACATAAGAACATAAGAGAAGCCAATGTTGGATCAGGCCAATGGACCATCCTGTCCAACACTCTGGGTCACACAGTGGCCAAAAATACCAGGTGCCATCAGGAGGTCCAGCAGTGGGGCCAGGGCACCAGAAGCCCTCCCACTGTTGACCCCGCCCCCCAAGCACCAAGAACACAGAGCATCACTTGCCCCAGAGTCCCTATCTATACCTTGTGGCTAATAGCCACTGATAGACCTTTGCTGGATGAGAAGTTTTCTCTCCACTGCCATTTTGAATCCCTTTTCGCAGCTACTGGATGACCTTGGGCAAGCCATAGTTCTGACAAGAGCTGTCCTGCAAAGGGCAGTTCTAGAAAGAGCTCTCTCAGCCCCACCGACCTCAACAGCAATGCTCCCTCTAAGCTGTGGAGTCTTGTGAGCAAAAATTCTGCTTTGTGAGCGACTGGCATTAAAGTCGTGAGCGAGCGATTTGGCGGCTGCATGAAATAGTTTGCTCTGGAGCCATCCTTCCTGAGCTAAGACAAAAATGTGTGAGCTGGAGGCTAAAAAACTGTGAGCCAGCTCATACTAACTCAGCTTAGAGGGATCACTGCTCAACAGGGTGTCTGTTGTGGGGAGGGGAAGGGAAAGGAGTCTGTAAGTTGCTCTGAGACTCCGAGTGAAGGGCGGGGTATAAATCAGATCTCTTCTTCTTCTTCTTCTTCTTCTTCTTCTTCTTCTTCTTCTTCTTCTTCTTCTTCTTCTTCTTCTTCCTCTTCCTCTTCCTCTTCCTCTTCCTCTTCCTCTTCCTCTTCCTCTTCCTCTTCCTCTCCTTCTCCTTCCCCTTCCCCTTCCCCTTCCCCTTCCCCTTCCCCTTCCCCTTCCCCTTCCCCTTCCTCTCCTTCTCCCTTTCCTTCTCCTTCTTCTTCATTTGTGTCTATACCAGCTGAAACCTATTTCAACCATATGCTATTTTGCCACTGAATTATGCAGATCACATCTGTTAACACACACACACAGGTTATAATTTCTGCAGCTAACTCTAAACTGTTATCAGTATTACCAGGAAAGTGATGAAGCTTTATTCCCCCCCCCAATTTCTTTCCACGTCCTTCAAGAAAATTGTCCCTTTATTTATTTTTGCTGTAGCCAAGAGTGGCAGCTGATTGTGAAGTGGCAGGCCATTATTTCTTCCTTCCTTTCCTTCTCCCCCCTCCCCACTTTTTTGATGTAACCATTTATTGCAAACGGGATAAAAATCAATGTGACATTTTGAGAACAATGATAGATGAATATGATGAGTGGTCTTTAAATGCGGGAGGCTAATTTTTTTTTTTTAAAGAAAGAATGTCACCAGTGTACTATTTCAGAGTTTGTCAAAGATTTAAAAAAAAAAAACAATAAAAGTTATAGATAGGAAAACCAGTAATATTTCACACGCACGGCTGATAGATAAGGAATCCATGAAGAACGTTCCGTTCATACATCTCTCTACATGTAACGTCGTTAAGGTAATCCCCAAGAAAACTGCCTTATATAATAATATCTCACATTTGTCTGGCTTCTCAGGAGCTGCACAGATAACATGTGTGGAAGATGTATGTATGAACATGAGAACATAAGAGAAGCCAATGTTGGATCAGGCCAATGGGTCTGTGTCCAGTCCAACACTCTGTGTCACACAGTGGCCAAAAATACCAGGTGCCATCAGGAGGTCCATGAAGAAGGTCCCTTTGAAAATGGAAAAGAAGAGAGGCGGGACTTCCGGTCCGGGTATTCCCCCTCCCGAGCCGACTGTCAGTCAACAGACAAGCGGGCTACTGCACCCTCTGCTGGTCCAAATACAGAAAATCAGCGAAACCTTAACTAATATGGAAGGTGTTCTCAACAGTCAACAGAAGCAACTAACAGAAACGTCAAAGAAGATGGAAGAGATCGCACAGAAATATTTGGTCTCGTCGGAAGACATTGGAAAAGTGAAGAAAAGGGTCAATAAGTTAGAAAAGCATCAGGATGTACAAGAAAAAAGAATTTTGATGTTGCAATTGGAGAAATCGAATCTGACCCTCCGATTTCAGGGCATTAAAGAAGAGAAGGAAGATCTCAGATCTATACTTGCGAATGCCTTGGCACCCGCGACTGGCAGAGATCAACGTGAACTAAAAGAAGAAATGGATAAGGTCTATAGGGCCTACTCCACATTTACAAAGAAGAATAATCTGCCAGCTGAGGTGGTTGTCAAGTTTGTCAAGCAGAGTACCAGAGATCAAATCTTGCGTGCAGTTTCAGCGGTGCCCTTGAAAATTGGGGAGCAGACTATTAGAACATTGAAAGATGTGCCTTACGAAATCCGGATGAAAAGGAAAGCCTATAAAGGATTGACCACCTTTTTACAAAGAAAACAGATCATATACAGATGGACTTTCCCTGAAGGCCTTTTGTTCAAGTACAAGGATAAAAGAGAAAAGATTGACTCCATCTTCAAGGCGCAAGAATTTCTGAAGAGACACGCCAGTTCAGAGGAAGAGGCAGCACTCGCAACGTGGACAGATTTGAGTAGTGAGGATGACAGCGGCTCAGAGGAGGGAGGTGCCGGAGCAGGAGAAGTGAAAGTCAAAGGAGGCCCATCCTACAACCTGAGGGACACCAAAGGAAGACAAATTAAGAAATAACTGTTCGGGAAGCGTCAAAAAGGAGTTGATTAACAACTAACCCCAAAGGACATTACTAACTTCATTAACAGAGTTATTTTGAACTTTTGTTAGATGAAAAGAAGACTCTCTAATCACAGTGATTGCCAAAAACTGTATTTACATTGATTTAAACTAACCTTTATTAACAGAATACTCACTCCGCTCTTTTCTTTATCCCTCTATATACCCTACCTTTTTCCATAAAAAGAATAAACTCCTCTCCTCTTTAGGAGGGTTTTTTCAAAAAAAAAAAAAAAAGGAGGTCCAGGACACTAGAAGTCCTCCCACTGTTGACCCCCAAGCACCAAGAACACAGAGCATCACTTGCCCCAGACCAAGAGTGCCTATCTGTACTTTGTGGCTAATAGTCACTGATGGCCCTCTGCTCCATATGTTTATCCAGTTCCCTCTTGAAGCCGTCCATGCTTGTAGCTGCCACCACCTCCTGTGGCAGTGAATTCCATGTGTTAATCACTTTTTGGGTGAAGAAGGACTTCCTTTTAACTGTTCCAACCAGACGGATCAGCAATTTCATAGAGTGCCCACGAGTTCTTGTATTGTGAGAAAGGGAAAAAAGTACTTCTTTCTCTACCTGCTCTGTTGTTGTTGTTGTTGTTGTTGTTGTTCAGTCGCAAAGTCGAGTCCAACTCTTCGCGACCCCATGGACCAGATTACGCCAGGCCCTCCTGTCTTCCGCTGTCCGCTGAAGTTTGCTCAATCTACCTGCTCTATCCCATGCATAATCTTATAAACCTTACATAAGAACATAAGAGAAGCCAATGTTGAATCAGGCCAATGGCCCATCTAGTCCAACACTCTGTCACATAGTGGCCAAAATATACCAGGTGCCATCAGGAGGTCCAGCAGTGGGGCCAGGATACTAGAAGCCCCCCACTGATGCCCCCTCCAGCACCAAGAATAGAGTGCATCACCTGCCATAATGCAGTCTAGACAAACACACTCAGATGCTCAGTTTGGTGAAGTGGTTAGGAGCGTGGACTCTAATCTGGGACAACTGGGTTTGATTCCCCACTCCTCCTCCACATGCAGCTGCTGGTGTGACCTTGGGTCAGTCACAAGTTCTTTCAGAGCTGTCCCCTCAAGAGCAGTTCTCAGAAGAGCTCTCTCAGCCCCACATACCACACAGGGAAGGGAAAGGAGATTGTAATCTGCTCTGAGATTCATAAGAACATAAGAACATAAGAGAAGCCAATGCTGAATCAGGCCAATGGCCCATCTAGTCCAACACTCTGTCACACAGCGGCCAAAATATACCAGGTGCCATCAGGAGGTTCAGCAGTGGGGCCAGGGCACCAGAAGCCCTCCCACTGCTGCCCCCTCCAGCACCAAGGATAGAGTGCATCACCTGCCCCAGACTGAGAGTTCCCATCTATACCCTGTGGCTAATAGCCACTGATGGACCTCTGCTCCATATGTTTATCTAATTCCCTCTTGAAACTGTCCATGCTTGTAGCTGCCACCACCTCCTGTGGCAGTGAATTCCATATGTTAATCACTCTTTGGGTGAAGAAGTATTTCCTTTTATCTGTTCTAACCCGACTGCTCAGCAATTTCATGGAGTGCCCACGAGTTCTTGTATTGTGAGAAAGGGAGAAAAGGACTTCTTTCTCAACCTGCTCAATCCCATTGATAATCTTATAAATCTCGATCATGTCACCCCTCAGCCGTCGTTTCTCCAAGCTAAAGAGCCCCAAGCATTTTAACCTTTCTTTATAGGGAAGGTGTTCCAACACTTTTATCATTCTAGTTGCCCTTCTCTGCACTTTTTCCAATGCTATAATATCCTTTTTGAGATGTGGTGACCAGAACTGTACACAGTATTCCAAATGAGGTTGCACCAATGATTTATACAGGGGCATGATGATACTGGCTGATTTGTTTTCAATTCCCTTCCTAATAATCCCCAGCATAGCGTTGGCCTTCTTTATTGCAGCTACACATTGTGTAGACATTTTCAGCGAGTTATCCACTATGACTCCAAGATCTCTCTCTTGGTCCATCTCTGCCAGTTCAGACCCCATCAACGTGTATTTATATTTAGGATTTTTGGCTCCAATGTGCATCACTTTGCACTTGGCCACATTAAACCCCATTTGCCACGTTGACGCCCACTCACCCATCCTCAACAGATCCCTTTGGAGTGCCTCACACTCCTCCCTGGTTTTCACCACCCGAAACAACTTCGTGTCATCTGCAAATTTAGCCACTTCACTGCTTACTCCCAATTCCAAATCATTAATAAACAAGTTAAAAAGCATTGGAATGAGTACTGATCCCTCTGTTTCCTATTGATAAGCCAGTTTTTGATCTACAAGAGGACTTGTCCTTTTATCCCATGACTATTGAGCTTACTTACGAGCCTTTGATGAGGAACTGTATCAAAAGCTTTCCGGAACTCAAGGTAAATAATATCTATTGGGTCCCTCTTGTCCACATGTTTGTTCACTCCCTCAAAAAACACTAACAGGTTAGTGAGACAAGATCTTCCCTTACAGAACCCATGCTGAGTCTGCCTCAATAGTTTTTGTTCATCAATGTGCCTACTAATTCTTTCCTTAATAACAGTTTCCACCAACTTACCCAGTATCGATGTCAGACTGACTGGCCTGCAATTTCCCGGATCTCCCCTGGAGCCCTTTTTAAAGATGGGAGTGACATTAGCTACCTTCCAGTCCTCAGGAATGGAGGCAGATTTTAAAGAAAGATTACATATTTTTGTCAGGAGATCCACAAGTTCACAGGTAGTGTGAAGGGCAGGGTATAAATCCAGTCTCTTCTTCTCTTCTCACTTAAGCAATTCTCCCTTGTGGAGATTCCTAACAATTTGGAGGGCAGACATCCTCCTCACCACCTTTGGAAGACTATCCCAAGTACGGACACAGAGAAAGACTGAGTTCACAGGGAGACACTTTTATTTGCCTTCAATAATGGCACCATCAATGAGGCCTGAAATTGAGGTTGACAGCACTGCCTCAGTGAATGCCAGGAGATTTTGAGGGTGGCGCTTGGGAATGGTGGAGTTTGGGAAGGTTGTGATGCGACTTCTGGGTGAGACTCTAGGAGTTTCCCCTAATTTTTATGGTAAAGATCATAGAGACACAGGGAAATTCCTAGAGTGTCACAATGCAGGCCATTTTACTGCTGATTTTTCTCCCTCTCCTACATTTCTCATTGATGGGAGATTGGGACTGAAAGTGGGGGTTTACCTGCAATGGCCAACCTACTTGAAATGAAGACTGAAGTTGCCACACAGGTCTTTATATTGTATAACGCTGGTTTATTGATGCAAATAATGTGGGGAAGTGTATCTTTGACAAGATACATTCCATACAAGGAAACAAAAAAGGCTTGAAAATAAACACCGCACAGATTTGATTTGTGCATGGGACAAGAGAACTCGAAAAGGAAGAACTTTCAGGTCGAAATGGCCAAGATAAAACATTCAAAACTGTTGCTACTCTTGGCTCTCTCGCCAATCCAACATCATCTCTTTTATTGTTCCAATGAAATGACACCTTACCCCTCTGCTAGGCCATCTAGGTCAGAAAACGAAAAAGAACGGGTGGGGGAAAGGGAAAAATCATTTCTTTTTTCATCTCTAGCCGGGGTTCAGAAAGGGAAAGAAAATGAAACATGTTTTCCTGGAGACTTTTGCAGAGACTTCAACTTCATAAAGGAATTATCTTAATCATATCATCAAAGGGGGAAAGGCCTGAAATACAATCTCGGATGAAAACTCCAACCCGGGGAAAAGTACGGCATAAATTTCTCAGCACTCAAGCCTGGGAAATTACAGCCCTTATTCTATAGCTCGGCCTCTTGAAAGGAATAATAATTACTCTGCGGCTATTTGTCAAGGCCGGGCTTCCACTGGAGGGAACGTCTCATTCAATTGGGGAGCAGAGGAAGCACCATGGGCAGGATATTAAAGTTCGGCAAAGAGCGGGGTGGGGGGGGAAGGTACATAAAACGAAATGGAGAAAACAGATCTAGTGTAAAGGTGAAAAAGGGAAAAACAAAACAAAAGGAGAGTCAAGCAAAATGTTGTTTGTGTGTGTCAGCCTAAAGCTGACATTTGGATGATGTTTCTTCTGGCCAGTTTGTGGAATATGAGCTGCTCCTTCAGTCCAAGGGTTACCAGTCCCTCCTGGCAGGGGGCAGGGAACACTTACCGGGAGAAAGAAGGAAGGGCCAGGCCACGCTGCCGGCGTGGCACAGGAAGTGACATCATCATGCTGCAAAATCAATGTGGCAGTATGGTATTTGGCAGGGCTATTTTTGGGCAGGAACGCACAGGAACAGAGTTCCGGCTGGCTCCCAAGTTGGCCACACCCAGCAGGAACTCATTAGCATAATAGGCCACACCCAACAGCAGAAACTCATTAGGACTGGCTACATTAGGGGTCTGTGGCCTAACATGCAAAGGAGCTCCTGCTCCAAAAAAAGGCCCTGGGTTTTGACAAGAAACAAGGTAAACAGAATTAGAAGCAAAAGGTGGGTGTAGCTGGATGAGAACACTTCTGGTAACATGGGGGTGTGGCCTAATATGCTAATGAGCTGTGCTGTCAGGGGTGTGGCCTAATATGCTAATGAGTTTCTGCTGTTGGGTGTGACCTATTATGCTAATGAATTCCTGCTGGGCTTTTTCTACAAAAAAGCGCCCTGGTATTTGGACAAAAACACCCATGGTACAAACAGCTTCTACCATAGAGTTTGTGTCCAAATACCAGAGTATCTCCTGGGCATTGCTGGCATAATGACATCACTTCCTGTGGGGTGCCAGCAACATGTCCTGGGCCTTCCTCTTTCTCCTGATAAATCCGCCCCCCATTGGCCGGCTGATCATTGGTGGGGAGGAAGTCTGGCCATGGGGGACACACTGTGATCAGTACCGCTGGATGGGGCCGAGTAACATCGAGATACTGGGGAGTCCATCTTGCACATCTGATTCCATCTTGCTAAATTTTGATTGTAACTATTGAGCACTTTATCGTTGATTGTTTTATCCTGTTTTATATTGTTTTATGCTTTGGCACATGGTGCCCTATTGTAATGCCGCCCTGAGCCTGTTCACGGGGAGGGCGGGGTAAAAATGTAAATAATAATAATAATAATAATAATAATAATAATAATAATAGTAATAATAGTAATAATAGTAATAATAGTAATAATAGTAATAATAGTAATAATAGTAATAATAGTAATAATAATAGTAATAGTAATAATAGTAATCATCATCATCATCATCTCGTTAGATCTTGGAAGCTAAGACGGGTTTGCCCCATGAGTACTTGGGCGGGAGGCCACTAACAAGTCCAGGGTAGTTAAGCAGAGGCAGGCAATGGCCAACCACCTCTGAACGTCTTCTGCCTTGACTTGGATGGCCCAGGCCGCTTTCCTTCACCACAGTTCGTTGGGACTCACCCAAGTTTTGCCCTCACTTGGATGGCCCGGGCTAGCCTAATCTTATCCAATCTCAAAAGTTAAGCGGGATCAGCCCTGGATAGTATTTGGATGGGAGACCACCAAGGATTGCTACTCTGAGTCAGGCAATGGCAAACCATCTTGAAGTCAGGCAATGAAAATAGCCCACCTCTGTTCATCTCTTCCCTTGAAAACCCTCCTGGGTTGCCATTATTCAATGGCCACTTGATGGCGCTTTCCATTACCATGCCTATTGAAGTCTCCTAAGTGAGGCGTCATAAATGTATCCAGCAGGCGAGGGGTTTGAAGGCCATGGGAGAGCCAGTTTGGTGCAGTGGTTAAGTGCGCGGACTCTAATCGGGGAGAACCGGGTTTGATTCCCCACTCCTCCACATGCAGCTGCTGGATGATCTTGCAAGTCATAGTTCTGTCAAGAGCTGTTCTCGGAAGGGCAATTCTCTCAGAGCTCTCTCGGCCCTGCCTACCTCACAGGGTGTCTGTTGTGGGGAAGGGAAGGGAAAGGAGTTTGTGGGATCTAAATCCAATCTCCTCCTCCTCCTCCTCCTCCTCCTCTTCTTCTCCTTCTCCTCCTTCTTCTTCGTCTTCTCCTTCTCCTTCTCCTTCTCCTTCTCCTTCTCCTTCTCCTTCTCCTCCTCCTCCTCCTTCTCCTCCTCCTTCTTCTATCTCTAGCCCACAAAGTTGGGTCCTGCATTATACATTTAAAGTCTGTCCACATTTGTCCAGCTTTGTCCGTAATAATTATGAACTGTATCATGGATGGAGTTTGTCTACTTCCGTGTACGCCTGTTCAGAATTCTGCGATCAGCCCTGTCCAGTGTAAAAAGCCATATGTGGCCAAGAAGGGAAACTGGAGTCGCCAACCTCCAGGTGGTGGCCGGAGAACTCCTGCTGTTACAACTGATCTCCAGGTGACATGGATTGGTTCACCTGGAGAAAATGGCCTCTTTGGAGGTTGGACTCTATGGCATTGTGCCCAATATCCTGCCCTCCTTAGACTCCACCCCCAAATCTTCGGGTATTTCCAAACTTGGAGCTGGTAACCCCAAGGGAAACTGTTTCTACAGGTAACCCCCCCTCTCTCAAAAGGAAAACTATCCAGGATTAATTGTTTCCGGCACGGCATATATGGAGCAGCATTATTTTGTCTTCATCACTCTGAACGTTGAAATCTCAGTGCAGAATAATATTCAATGTAGAATAATATTAGAGGCGATGATAATTATGGCGATGGCAGTGCAGAATTAAGAGTCCGTGCTCTTAACCACAACACCAAACTGGCCCTACACCAAAGGTTTCGCTGGACTCAAACTTTGTTCTTGCTGCACTAAGCAAAGTATTTTCTTGGCAACGGAGTTGGGGGAGATAATTCACTTTCCGAGAAGCTAAGGTGCCGGCAACGCTGGGGCTAATTAGTTTGCAGAGGATCGCACTGGATTCCTAATCGGAGAGCGTGGAGATAACGGGCCCTTTGAAATGCTCCCGATTTCGGGCTCTTCTTTTGTTCGATGTAGGAGCCGTCGCTTCCCTTTAGAATCCATTTGCTTTCGGAGCTGATGTACGCCTCACTCGGGCCTCTCAGTGACTGAGTTCAACAGTGTGTGCGGCAGCTAAGCGAACCGTGCCAATCACCTATTTAGGTACACTGTGCCGCTGTTGTTGTCGTTTTTCCTATCGGCTGGGGTGCTTTCATTGCTTAACTTGGCTACGTGGAACACACCCGTTAACTCCTGGCACTCTGAGAACACCGTCAGAGGGGGAATGCGCCTTGATCAAGCGCCCTCACATCCATGGCATGCGAGCTCCTGATTAGATAAACCTCAAGGGTTTATCCTCTGAAATTCACTGTGCCAAGAACATAAGAACATAAGAGAAGCCAATGTTGGATCAGGCCAATGGCCCATCTAGTCCAACACTCTGTCACACGGCGGCCAAAATATACCAGGTGCCATTAGGAGGTCCAGCAGTGGGGCCAGGAAACCACAAGCCCTCCCACTGTTGACCCCACTCCCCAAGCACCAAGAATAGAGTGCAGCACCTGCCCCAGACTGAGAGTTCCCATCTATACCTTGTGGCTAATAGCCACTGATGGACTTCTGCTCCATATGTTTATCTAATTCCCTCTTGAAACTGTCCATGCTTGTAGCTGCCACCACCTCCTGTGGCAGTGAATTCCATGTGTTAATCACTCTTTGGGTGAAGAAGGACTTCCTTTTATCTGTTCTAACCCAAAGTTTCGGGTCTGTAGCCAGCGTGGTGTAGTGGTTACAGTACAACAGGGCTTGAGTCCAGTGGCACCTTTAAGACCAACAAAGTTTAATTCTGGGTATGAGCTTTGGTGTGCAAGGCACACTTCATCAGATACATTGAAACAGACTTCCTCAAGCCTTATATATAGGTAGGGAGAGGATGCCCTGACCTGGATAACCCAGGCTAGCCCGATCTCGTTCGATCTTGGAAGCTAAGCAAGGTCATCCCTGGCTAGTATTGGGATGGGTGACTTCCAAGGAATACCAGGGACATGACACAGAGGCAGGCAATTGCAAACCTCTGAAATGTCTCTTGTCCTGAAAAAAGAAGCCTAGCTCACCACCTAGTGGTGCATAATGCTAAATGAGCGAGAGCTTTTGACTGCCAGACAATCTTAGGATCTCCTGGCTATACTACACAGACTGCCATATGATGATGATGATGAGGAGGAGGAGGAGGAGAATGATGATGATAATGATGATAGTGATGATGATGATGATAATGACAATGATAATTATTATTATTATTATTATCATTATTATTATTATTAAGAGGGTGAGGTGGTTTGTTGTCAGGAAGGGCTAGTTAGAGTCAAGATGCACACAAAATGTTATATCTAGAATTAAACTTCGTTGGTCTTAAAGGTGCCACTGGACTCAAAACTTTGCTCTAGTCAGGCTGAGGTCAGACTGGCAGTTTGCCCCAAGATAGACGCGTTCCAGAAACGTTTCACAAACGGATTAAAAGGCCGGTTCACACAGGCACAACTGTCCAGCGTTCCCCAGCTGTACTCAACTCTTCTTGTAATGCTTCCCTCCCGAGTTTAAAAAATACCAGGTGAAAGTGGTAGCAAACCCTGGAGAGCGTGTTCATCCTGCTTCAGGGATGTGTCAACGTGAACAAGCTGATGCGGTAAGAGATGCGCTTACGTGCATGAGCGCTTATGCGCATGAGCGCATATAACCGGTTAACACACAAAAAAAGCCACTTACAGCCGTGCCTCCGCCAGGGGTGGGCCAACAGTGCAAACTCTCCCTTGCGCCTCCTCCCCAGTATGCTCCCACAGCAGCCGGTGCAGTGTGACCGGGGAAACCCCAGAACACTTTGTTCCGGGTCTTTTTGCCACGACTCCCTCGCGTTTCGAACTGCCGATCTGACCTCAGCCTCAGTCTAGGATTTGGGAGATGGAGTTCAAATCCACACTCTGCCAAGGAAGCTTGCTGGGTGACTTTGGGGTCAGCCACACACCCTCCGCTTAACCAACCCCACAGGGTTGTTGTGTGGATAAAAACGGAGGAAAGGAGAGCAACGTAAGCCACTTTGGGTCTCCTTTGGGGAGAAAGGTGGGGGTAGAGACAAAGTAAATAACAATGGCCCTGACCTGGGCAGCCCAGGCAAGCCGCATCTCATCAAATCTTGCAAGCAGCAGGGGTGACCTTGGCTAGTACTTGGATGGGTGACCTCCAAGGAATACCAGGGCCGAGATACAGAGTGCAGGCAATAGCAGCCACCTGTCTGAACATCCCTTGCCTCCAAAGCCCCACTAGAGGTTTCCAGAATTCGAGCATTACTTAGAATCATAGAATGTTAGAGTCGGAAGGGACCTTGCAGGTCATCTAGTCTAACCCCCTGCACTCTGCAGGAGCAGAGCCAAAAGATAGCCCTACAACATACCCAAAAGATGGTCATCCAGCCTCTGCTTGGAAACGTCCAGTGAAGGAGCATCCACTACCTCCTAAGGCAGTCTGTTCCACTGCTCAACCACACAGTGAAGAAGTTTCTCTTGATATCTAGCTGGTAACAACTCCCTTGTAGTTTCCACCCATTAGATCTAGTCTTGCAATCCGGAGCAAGAGAGAAGAGATCTGCTCCATCTTCTACATGACAGCCCTTCAGATACTTGAAGACAGCAATCCTGTCCCCTCTAAGCCTTCTCTTTCCCAGGCTAAACATACCCAACTCTTTCAGCCTTTCCTCATAAGACTTGGATTCAGGGGTCTTTTTTAGGGGGAGCGCACCGGAGCGCAGCTCCAGGAGCTCAGCAGCCAAGCCCCGCCCCCAGCCGGCGTCTCGGGGAGTCTTTCAGGCAGCCGAATGTCAATTTCAGCTCCATTATATCCTATGGGCCATTGAAATCAATGGTGAAAACATAGGGTATATTCTGGGGGCTGGAGGGGAGGGTTTGAGGGAGAGGCTCCAAACTCACAGGGTAGCTGATGGAGCCTCTCCCCAAGATACCCACCACGTTTCAAGAACATTGGACCAGGGGGTCCAATTCTATGGGCCCCCAAACAGGTTGCCCCTAGTCCCTCCATTGTTCTCTATGGTGGGAAAAAAATAATTTTATTTCCCACCATAGAGACCAATGGAGGGAATAGGGGCAACCTGTTTGGGGGCCCATAGAATTGGATCCCCTGGTCCAACGTTCTTGAAACTTGGTGGGTATCTTGAGGAGAGGCTCCATCAGCTATCCTGTGAGTTTGGAGCCTCTCCCTCAAACCCCCTCCCCTCCAGCCCCCAGAATATACCCTATGTTTTCACCATTGACTTCAATGGCCCATAGGATATAATGGAGCCGAATTGCCGCGGAATTTCTTTCATTCCCTCCGTTCCTTCTCTCTTTTTCCTCTTTCCCTCCTTCTTCTCTTCTCTCTTTCTTTCTTTCCCACCTTCTTCTCTTCTCTTTTTCCCTCCTTTCCCTGTTTCCCTCCTTCTTCCCTCTCTTTCTTTCCCTCCCCTTTCCTTCTTTTTCTTTTCCTCTTTCCTTCCTTCTCTCTACTCTCTCTCTTTCCTTCCCTCTTTCCTCCTTCTGTGGCCCAACTCTCATGAGAAGGAGTTTAAACTTTAAACCCCTTCTCTCTTAGCTCCCCCACCCAGACCAGCTGGGGAAGGGAAGGGGAGGCTTTTGAAGATGCCTCCCCCCCTTTTGCTTCCCCTTCGGACATCACTTCCGGTGATGTCAGGGGGCGTGGCATATGCTAATAGCCTAATAACTCATTAGCATACCATATGCTAATGAGCTCCTGCAGCTGTTTTTCTGCAAAAAGACCCCTGCTTGGATTCAAACCCTCTCACCATCCTGGTTGCCCTCCTCTGAACACGTTCAAGCTTGTTGACATCCTTCCTAAAGTGTGGTGCCCCAAACTGGACACAGTACTCCAGGTGGGGCCTGACCATAGCAGAATAGAGCGGAACGACCACCTCCCGTGATCTGGACACAATGCTTCTGTTAATGCATCCTGAGATTGCATTTGCTTTCTTCACAGCCACATCGCACTGCAGGCTCATGTTTAGCTTGTGATCAACCAGAACACCCAGATCCCTTCCACATGTGCTGCTGTCAAGCCAAGTCCCTCCCATTCTATATCTGTGCCTTTGATTTTTTTGTACCTAAGTGTAGGACTTTGCACTTATCTCTATTGAAATTCATAGACTTTAGGGTTAGACTTCCAGGCACACGTGCACATGCGCATACACACACACAATTGTTGTTGTTCAGTCACACAGTCGAGTCCGAACCCCCCCCCCCCAAAAAAAAAAAAAGAATGATGGTACAGGTCAAATCCTTGCAATAATTAAAAAAAAAAAATCTGTTAGTTTGCTTCTATGCAGTCCATAGTGTTGTTAAACACTAGGAGAGAAGCAGGGATGTGCCAGGCTCCTGTGGTTGTTATGGCGGCCTATATGCCAAGCTCACAACCTCCGGAAGTTCATCCCCTTTTTTCACCTGTACAGTCACATCCAGTGGCGTCTCTTCACGAAGTGATCCTGAGAACGGGCTGCAAGATTCATGGGCAGACCTTGAGTGTCAACACAGACATCCAAGTAGTAAGTCACAGCTCAACAACATCAAATGGATTTAATCCCCCCTGCTTTTAACTCTGTGCCTTTTACCAATTAAGAGGCAGCAGTGGCAGATGGGGGGTGGCAGTCACAAGACGGCGGTCTCACTGTGCAGAAGCCGCATCCAAATTCATTTCGATGTGACTGAACAGCTGGGCGAATGATCGGCTCTTTTATCACGTCCAGTGAGCGGGCATCAAGCTGAAGCAGCGTTTGATTGAGTATCCCTGCTTGAGAGGAGGGCAACGTAGCGGCAATCCTTGCTGATGCCTTTAAAAGACGGGGCAAGAAGTAATGACCCGTGCCATTTGCATGCACAGTTCCATTCTCAGTGTAGCAAACAATATCTTTTCATTGTCGCTCTATCCCAAATAACATCACTCTGCCTTTGGGCTTTAATCGCCAGCAACGGCAAAGCAAATCCCCCGCGGCCTGCTTGAAGAATTATGGTAAAAATATTTAGACTAGGGTCCCTGGTTTGCCTGCGCAGGTTAAACCAAGGACAGTGAGTTTTTCATAACCAAGATATAAAGGTATCCATTAGAAAGCCCTGATTGTGAAATTGCACACTCTTTGTCATATCATCTTAATGCATGTGGCATTAGAAAGGGTTTTTTTTTTTTAAATGTCACTATCTCCGTTACGACTGAGAATCCCCTGTCTTTAATTAATGTGCCCCATTCCTGTTATAGTTATTTAGAAATTGCTGAAACCTCAAGTGCCGTAAATTTCCTTTACAGGTCTTTGTGGTGTGAACTTTAACAAAACAGCCATAAAGAGGTAATAGGGATGAACAGGAGACCACATAAAGCAGAATAAGAAGGCGAGGAAAACGGGGACTTATTTTTTTTCCCTGCCAACGGATTTAAAAGGTTTCATCCCTGTCACTTTGTTTATTTTTAATTTCAGATGGCACGGGGAAAGGGAGCACGC
Source organism: Gekko gecko (assembly GCA_029375565.1). Taxonomy (NCBI): domain Eukaryota; kingdom Metazoa; phylum Chordata; class Lepidosauria; order Squamata; family Gekkonidae; genus Gekko; species Gekko gecko. The sequence goes on along the minus strand of JAPDNY010000007.1, from coordinate 10,370,379 downwards.
GCACATAAAATCCCCGGCAAATGACGATCTCTTGTTTATCCGGTGATTAAATACATATTTCTTGCCAATCTTGAGCTCGGTGAGAAATTTTAAGAGGAGTCATGCATTTACTCCTAACTGCCTTATCTTTATTTTCCTGATGGCGCTTGACAAATGCCCGGCCACATAAATGTGAGTGCAAGCTGGATTCGGTTAGCGAGGGGAACAAAGATCCATGTGCTCGAGCTCTCTCTACCGCCCCCCGCCCCCCAGTCTAATCACTAATGCCATTCACAAAAGATCACACCTTCTTGCCCTGGGTTAATCAGCCCAGAATAGAGAGTTAAGAAAAGGCATTAATAGCGAGAATGAATGGGATATTCAAATTAATCGCCGCCATTTTCACCCTTCCCCTTTGGATTCAGACAGACTTGATTTGTTTGGGTCGATCCCGTCTCGTGATAGCAACTACTGCTAGTTCTTCTTTTTATTCCGTTAATTAAAATATTTTTTTTTTATGCTGCCTGCCCCATTCCCCTAATGCAAACAACAAGAAGAAAACATGGGAATGATTAAAAGGAAGTTAAAATTATAAAACAGTTAGAAGAAGAAGAAGAAGAAGAAGAAGAAGAAGAAGAAGAAGAAGAAGAAGAAGAAGAAGGAGGAGGAGGAGGAGGAGGAGGAGGAGGAGGAGGAGGAGGAGGAGGAGGAGGAGGAGGAGGAGACTGGATTTATACCCCGCCCTTCACTCGGAGTCTGAGTGTGGCTTACAAACTCCTTTCCCTTCCCCTCCCCACAACAGACACCCTGTGAAGTAGGCGGGACTGAGAGAGCTCTGACAGAAACTGCTCTTCTTCAAGAACAGCTGAGCCAGAACTATGGTTTGCCCAAGGTCATGCAGCAGCTGCAAGTGGAGGAGTGGGGAATCGAACCCGGTTCTCCCAGATTAGAGTCCGCACACTTAACCACTACACCAAACTGGCTCCGGGGTATGCCACATGAAACAAACAAGTCTTCACCTGCTGGTAAAATACAGCAATAGAGGGAGACAGATGAATCCCCCTGGGTTCAGAGTCCCAAAGTTTTGGTGCCACAACCAAGAAGGCTCTTTAGAATCATAGAATCACAGATTGGGGAGGGGTCCTACAGGCCATCTAGTCCAACCCCCTGCTGAATGCAGGATCAGCCTAGAACATCCCTGGCAAGTGTTTGTTCAGCCGCCACTTAAAGACAGTCAGGGAGGGGGAGCCCACCACCTCCCTAGGCAGCTGATTCCACTGTTGAACAACTCTTACTGAGACACAGTTTGGTGTCGTGGTTAAGTGCGCGGACTCTGATCTGGGAGAACCGGGTTTGATTCCCCACTCCTCCACCTGCAGCTGCTGGATGGCCTTGGGCAAGCCATAGTTCTGTCAGAGCTGTTCTCTCAAGGGCAGTTCTGAAAAGAGCTCTCTCAGCCCCACGTACCTCACAGGGTGTTTGTTGTGGGGAGGGGAAGGGAAAGGAGTTTGTAAGCTGCTCTGTGTCGCGGGTTCGAACAGCAGAAGTGGTAGGCACGGAGTGGGCCAGAAGAGAGTGCGAGTATCCAAATAAATACTGGAGGCTTCAGCTAGGTGCAAACTATACATTTATTTACACACCACAGCCACCATCAAACAGAGTGTCAAAGTGCTCTGCTGCAATCATACAAATGAGGAGGAGAAACTGTACATCACTCACTGTACATTTATACAAACACCAGCCAATCAGGCTTCAGTGCTGAGTCACTGTGATAGCAGTGGCAAGACTGCCCTGAACCAGTTATAGCCAGCTCTAACAGAGATTCCTGGCTGACAGCTACCTGTCACTAGATCAAATCCATCTAGCCAGACTTACAAGACATGTGGATCTCAACACTCTGAGACTCTGAGTGAAGAGAGGAGTGCAAATCCAATCTCATCCTCCTCCTTCTCCTTCTTCTTGTCAAAAAGTTTCTCCTGTTATTCATCTGGTACCTTCTCTCCTTTAATTTAAACCCATTATGTTGAGTCCTCTCCTCTGCTGCTTTCTCAGGTTGCAACACATTGAGTCTCAGATGGTGGGGGGCAACCAAAGGAGGGCCTCCAGAGATGGGTAGAATCATAGAACCATAGAATGTTAGAGTTGGAAGGGATCTTGCAGGTCATCTAGTCCAACTCCCTGCACTCTGCAGACGCATAGGAGGAGGCAGTTCATAGCACCTGTTGTTTCCAGGTTGTACAGGGCTTTAAAAACCAGCACACTGAATCAAACCCAGAACCAAACTGGAAGCCAGTATAGGTGGAACGGGATGGCAGCGATTCGGTCCCCACGACTCCCTCCAATCAACGCTGCCTGCAGCACTCTGCACCACCTGTACCTTCCGGACAGTCTTCAAGGGCTGCCCCGCTCTGATCTGAAACAGATCCTCCAAAGATGACTAGAGTGAGTGGGAAGGTCCGTACGCAGCTGCTACTTGCCGCTGCTGTACAACTACCAATACGGCACCGACAACATTGCTACTTTCGCTATTTTTATTTCGTGCCCGAATAAGAGGAGAATAGGTTTGGCCAGGATCTCTTGCCTGGAATGAAAGATGGAGCGTGTAAGGCAGGAACATCTGGACCCACTGGCTTCTTGCGCACTGTGCCCAGTGGATGAAAGGCCTACTTCTCTTGATTTAAGGCTGTTCTGCCTCCGACGGCCACGTCGCGCTTGGCATCTCCCTCCCCTCCTGCAGCAGGGTTGACAATGAGGAATTAGCCAGTCGCCATTTGAAGGATAAGCTGGCATCGTCAGGGGTTCTGTCCCTTGCATACTGCTGCAGCTGAGGTGCATCCGGTTAAATAGGCCTTGTGGGAAAACTGGTGATGCCCTAGCTAGGTTGGCAGGCATCATGTGGGTTGCTGTAATGTAGGGAGGGGACTTTTGCCCGCCCCCTGAACCATGTAAGGATGAAGAGGAGGGTGGGCAGCTCTGGGCTGTAAAAACCCTGGAGATTCGGGGATAATTCCTGGGGTGGACATAGTTCGGGGATAGTTCCTGGGGTGGAGTAGGAGGAGATTGGATTTATACCCTGTTCTTCACCACCCAAAGGAGTCTCAGAGCAGCTTACAAAATCCTTTCCCTTCCTCTCCCCAAAACAGACACCCTGTGAGGTAGGTGGGGCTGAGAGAGCTCTCTCAAGAACTGCCCTTGACAGAACAGCTCTGAAAGAACTTATGACTGACCCAAGGTCATACCAGCAGCTGCATGTGGAGGAGTGGGGAATCAAACCTGGTCCTCCCAGATTAGAATCCACACTCCTACTGTACCAAACTGGCTCTTTCTGTATGTGTAATTACTATCGTATGACAATTGTGTGTAGTATAGCCAGGAGATCTTAAGACCGTCTGGCAGCCTTATGTTCTCGCTGTTTTAGTGGCAAGCTAGACTTATTCTGGGGCTGGGAGAGCTCTGAAAGAGCTGTGACTGACCCAAGATCACCCAGCTGGCTTCATGTGGAGGAATGCGGAATCGAACTTGGTTCTCCAGATTAGAGTCCATCACTCTTAACCAGTACACCATGCTGGCTCCTCGTGGATTGGTAACTATACAGTCATATAGGCCACAGTCCCTTTACCAATGCAACTTCCCGACCATTTCATTATAGTATAGTCCTATTTACCTGTGAAAAAGGGTAATTCTTTTTTTTTAAAAAAAAGAAATTTTATTAACAGGATATAGTAACATGTTCCATAGTTGATAACCAAATCTTAACATATCCTTTTCTACAATTTCCACCCCCTTCCCTGGCTCCCAGCGATGCTCCGCCCCCATTAATATTTCAGTCAGTATCCTCTTACATTCAATTCTTACTCAATAATCAAATCTGCATTTTAAACATTTTCCTTTTCTATTTCTCCCTCTTAGGTAACATATTGAATACAATCCATTTCTTATACTACTTCAATTCTTAATAATTATCAAAGCAAAATAATCTATTTTTAACATCCTAAGTAAACTTTAAAGTTTTTCCAATCGGCTAAAAATTCTTCATCTTCTTTTCCATTAAGTTTTTTAGTCAATTTGTCCATTTCTATCATAAAAATCATCTTCTTAATCCATTCCCATTTATCTGGTGTCTTCTCCTGTTTCCAAAATTGAGCATAAGTCATCCTTGCCGTTGTAATTAAATACCATAACAATGTTCTCTTTGTCACTGTGATTTCTTCCATTTTAAGCCCTAGAAGTAACATTTCCGGCTCTTTTTTCAAGGTACATTTCAGGATCTTCTGAATTTCATTATGAATCTCAGTCCAAAAAGCAGCCGCTTTTTCACACGTCCACCACATATGGTAAAATGAGCCCTCTTTTTTCTTACACTTCCAACATTTGTTAGACATGTTCTCATTCATATTAGCAATTTTTTTTGGTGTCATATACCATCTATACATCATTTTATAACAATTTTCTTTCACATTAACACATGTTGAAATTTTGATCGATTTCTTCCACAAACCCTCCCATGATGACATATCTATTTCTCTATTTATATTTATAGCCCATTTCACCATTTGCTCTTTTACAGTCGCATCTTCTGTGTACCATTTTAACAAAATCTTATACATTTTTGAAATCATTTTTTTACCTTTGAAAAAGGGTAATTCTTGAATAATTCCATTTTGCATAGTTTTCAGAAAGCCAGGAGAGCGAGACCCTTCCTAACCTCATCAGGGAGGTAATTCCATAAGGCGGGGACCAGAACAGAGAATCCACAAGTATGGGCGATTATCACTTTTCCCCTTTTGCGGGTGGCCCCTGCAGAAGGCCCTGCTGGGATGAGCAAAACTCTCATGGCAGAGTATAAGAGGAGAGACGGTCTTGCAGATACAAGACTGTGATGGATTACACAGAAAAGTAGGCTTTTTAAAAATGCTGCGTGTGTCAGGGAGTCTGGGAGTTCATGAGTTAATCTTCCCTGGAGAGAAGAGCTTATGTGATTGGCTGCTCCACTCACTCTCTGATTGGCCAACATCAGCTGAGAGAGGAAATAAAACAGCTGATCTGGAGGGGGGGAAAGGTCAGTTTGGGGAGCCACTGCCAACCTGAGTAGATAACATTGACCATGGTAGATCCGTGGCCTGATTCAGTTCAAGGCAGCTTCATGTGTATGTAGCCCTCTGATCCGATTCAGCCAAGCTGCTTCTGTTTTGGTTTTGAACGTGTGAAGCTGTCTTATTCAGAACCATACCGTGGCCCATAACTACGGCGGGGGCATCTCGGGGCCCCGCCCCTAAATTTACAGCCACGCCCCACCAAATTCTCTTTTAGAAAACTTTTTTTTTAGGTAGTTATTTGCACCAATTCAGCTGCGCGACTCTAGCAGAGGTGGATTGCTCGCTGCAGCACTTCCCAAAGTGGAGACGCACACCCCGTGTTTCCTCTCTCTGCCCCCGGAGCTCTCTCTCTCTCCCCCCCCCATCCCCTTCCGCTTATCCCTTACACTTCCCACTCTCCTAGATCTCAGGCTGAGGTCTTTACCTATGACACTTGATCTTTTTAGCTGGAGATGCCAGGGATTGAACCTGGGATCGTCATACTGAGCAGATGCTCGACCACCGAGCCCTAGTCTCTCCTCTCTCCCCCTCCACGCAGTGCTCAGAACACACACAAACATTAAACGATAAGTGGCAATTCAGTTGCAGGGCTTTTTACATGACGCTTCCGTATTAGATCCCTTCCAGTCTGGTTTCCACATGGGTCACGGGACAGAGACGGCACTGGCCGCCCTCGTGGATGACCTCAGGGGGCACCTGGATCGAGGCGGAATGGCAGTGCTGTTGTCATTAGACCTGTCGGCCACGTTCGACATGGTCGACCGTCAGCTACTGAACTGCCACCTCGCTGACATGGGGGTTCAGGGACTGGCCTTGCAGTGGCTTGTTTTCTTTTTCCAAGGTCGGGGACAAAGAGTGGTGCTAAGGGAGCAACTGTCCCAAAGGCACCCACTGGAATGTGGAGTGCCACAAGGGGCAGTGTTATCCCCAATGATCTTTAGCCAGTTTGGTGTAGTGGTTAAGTGTGGAGACTCTAATCTGGGAGAACTGGGTTTGATTCCCCACTCCTCCACTTGCACCTGCTGATGTGACCTTGGGTCAGTCACAAGCTCTGGCACAGCTGATCTTGAAAAAAGAGCAGTTTCTGGAATGAGCTCTCTCAGCCCCACTGACCTCACAGGGTGTCTGTTGTGGGGAGGGGAAGGGAAAGGAGTTTGTAAGCCGCTCTGAGACTCCAAGTGAAGGGCGGGGTATAAATCCAATCTCCTCCTCCTCCTCCTCCTCCTCCTCCTCCTCCTCCTCCTCCTCCTCCTCCTCCTCCTCCTCCTCCTCCTCCTCTTCTTCTTCTTCTTCTTCTTCTTCTTCTTCTTCTTCTTCTTCTTCTTCTTCTTCTTCTTCTTCTTCTTCTTCTTCTTCACATCTATATGCGCCCTCTTGCCCAGATTGCCCGGAGGCATGGGCTGGGTTGTCACCAGTATATGGATGACACCCAGCTCTATCTGTGGTTGGGTGGTCTGTCCGACTCCGAACCAGAAGATCTTGACCGGGCGTTGCAAGCTGTGGCTGGTTGGCTTAGGCTGAGCAGACTGAAATTGAATCCGATGAAGACGGAGGTCCTGGGCCTGAGCCGGGGTGGTCTAGGGGTAGGGATCCCACTCCTGGCCTTTGATGGGGCACCACGGGTGGCAGCGCTGGAGGTTAGGAGTTTGGGAGCTCTCCTTGATGTCTCCTTAACAATGGAGGCCCAGATAGCAGCCACGGCCAGGTCGGCCTTTTATCACCTCAGGCTGATTAGACAGTTGGTTCCCTTCCTCGAGCGCAATGACTTGGCAACAGTGATCCACACAATGAAGAAGAAGAGAAGAGATTGGATTTATACCCCACCCTTCACTTGGAGTCTCAGAGCGGCTTACAAACTCCTCTCCCTTCCCCTCCCCACAACAGGTACCCTGTGAGGTAGGTGGGGCTGAGAGAACTCTGACGCAAACTGCTCTTTCAGGAACAGCTGTGCCAGAGCTTGTGACTGACCCAAGGTCACATCAGCAGGTGCAAGTGGAGGAGTGGGGAATCAAACCCGGTTCTCCCAGATTAGAGTCTGCACACTTAACCACTACACCAAACTGGTCACCTCGAGACTGGATTACTGTAATGCCCTCTACATGGGGCTGCCCTTGTCCCAGATCCGGAAGCTGCAGCTAGTGCAGAATGCGGCGGCGAGGCTGTTGTGTTGCCCTGTGCAGGAACACATCCAGCCCAACCTGAAAGAACTGCACTGGCTGCCTATAGCATACTGGATTCAGTTCAAGGTGCTGGTTATTACCTTTAAAGCCCTTTATGGCCAGGGACCTATATACCTGAGGGACTGCCTTTCCCCATATGTTCCCCAGAGAGTGCTGCGATCTGGGACCCAGAATCGCCTGGTCCTCCCGAACATCAAGGAAGACTAGGGCCTTCTTGGTGGCTAAGGCCTTCTCGGTGGCGGCTCCATTCTGGTGGAATGAGCTCCCGGAGGAGACCAGGGCACTGCGGGATCTGTTACAGTTCCACAAGGGCCTGTAAAATGGAGCTCTTTCACCAGGCTTTTGGAGCTGCCACCACCACTGCCACCACTGACATCTGACAGTTATGGAGAGTGAGCCCGACCCCTTGAGTCCCCCCAAATATAGCCTGACCCGAGTGCCTGGGACATCTGAATGAGACTAAGAAGCGGATTGTACATTGAGGAATCAAATGCTAGCATTTTAATAAGTTGTATAGTTATGGTTTTAAACTCCTGTTTGATTGGATTTTATATGGTGTTTTGTATTATTATATCGTATTCTTTTACATTGTGTTGTAAGCCGCCCTGAGCCAGGTCTAAAAGCTGGGAGGGTGGGGTAAAAATCTAATAAAACAAATAAATAAGGCAGCCACTAACTCTCCCTACTCTGGCATGGAAGAGAACTGAGCCGCCAGTGAGAAACAAGAGCGGTTCCCAGGTCCCTTCCAGGGAAGCAGGCTTGTTTTGGTAATATCGTCCGTCGGCCACCATATTGCAGTCGGTTAAAACCCCCGCTTCTCTTCCAACACTTTCCGCTTCCCGGCTTTCACAGCCAGCTCCCTGCATGAAGCAAATAAATAAACCAACAAACCAGGGAGGGAGTCAGGAGGCCAGGAGACCAAGGGAAGGAAGGATGGGAGGAGAAGTTTTGACAAGACCACAGGCCTTGAGACGCTCCCATCAGACAGTGCCGGTTTAACCTCCTGGTGCCGAGGAGCTGACTCGATTTCGCCGAGCAGTTCCTCGATTTCGCCGAGCAGTTCTGAGCAGAGGGGGCTGTTGGTACCCATCGCAGTGTATGAGGTCCAGCTATCCAAATGTCCCGGGTTTGGTTTTTTTAAGAAAAGAAGAAGAAGAGGAGGAAATGGGTATGCGTGTGCTACAAAGCCAAGCCTTTCGACAAGCCCTGGCATGAGCGTACTCAGAGGGATTCCATTAAATGAACTCATCCGTCATCTTGCCTTTTATTGATGAGCGGCACTCTTTGGCGGCGAGTGACACGGCAGAACAAATAGCACCGGAGACCGGGCTTCCTCTTCATCTCGGGCCGAGGCGCCCGGACACCCACCCACCCGCCCCCTCCCCGAAAATGAGCCATTACTTATTACATCCATTATTAACTCAGCTCAGGGCTCATTAGGCATGGAAATTGAGGAGAGCAGAATCGGGAGCTAAGTTGCACGGAGTGCCCACCCGTCGAAGGGAGGGGTGTGGTGATGCGTGGGAAGCGGGGGTGGGGGGTGGACCGGGATGGAGAGAGAAGGGCAGTTAAAGCGGCGACTCAGCATTTGTGACATTTCGAAATCCTGAGGGCCGAGGGTTGTTGATGGCTGCCTTCCCCTTTTCTGACATGATTGCGTTGAGGACCATGTTGGAAAGGGCCGGGGACGCGGCGCAGGAATACGAGAAGCGCATCATTAGCTCCCGCGAAGACCTTTGTGAGAAAGTTTGCTCAGTGTACAGCGTGGTTCTATTGCAGTGGAAGGAGATGGTGGGAAGGCACTCAAGAGAAGAGAGACGAGAGAAGTCACTGTAAAAAGATACACAGATAAATTTGAAAGGGAATTAGGTAGATTCGTGGAGGGTAGATCTACCACTGGCTACTAGCCAGGTTGACTTGAGAGAACCTCCATGTTCAAAGGCAGTCGATATGTGAATCCCAATGCCAGGGGGCAGCATCAAGGGAAGACCTCAGCCTCTATGCCCTGTTGTTGACCCTCCAGAGGAACTGGTTGGCCACTGCATGAGACAAGATGCTGGACTAGACAGACCATTGGTCTAATCCACTTGGGCTCTTCTTATGTTCTTAATTCATAAAATAGAGTTGCCACAATTATTATTGTTGTTGTTGTTGTTGTCGTCACCATTGTCATCATCATCATCATTGTTATTATTATTAATACTACTACTACTACTGAATTGTCACAGTCAGATATTTAACTGGTATATGGTGTTCTGTAATTTGAGATGTAGCCAAGTTCTTGGGAATTGCAGATGTATCTTTGCAGGATGCTTGGTGTTCCAAGCAACACTGTTTTCTGAAGCTGAGCTGGTGTAATTTGCTCAGTGCCCAAAAAGTCCAGATGTTTCTTGAGACATCTAGGTACTGCTCCAAGGGCTCCAGTGACAACTAGCATGATGGTAACTTTCTTTTCCCAGAGGTGCTCTAACTCTATTCATAGGTCTTGGTATTTTTCAGTCTTCTCCTTTTCTTTCTTTCTTTCTTTCTTTCTTTCTTTCTTTCTTTCTTTCTTTCTTTCTTTCTTTCTTTCTTTCTTTCTTTCTTTCTTTCTTTCTTTCTTTCTTTCTTTCTTTCTTTCTTTCCTTCCTTCCTTCCTTCCTTCCTTCCTTCCTTCCTTCCTTCCTTCCTTCCTTCCTTCCTTCCTTCCTTCCTTCCTTCCTTCCTTCCTTCCTTCCTTCCTTCCTCCCTCCCTCCCTCCCTCCCTCCCTCCCTCCCTCCCTCCCTCCCTCCCTCCCTCCCTTCCTCCCTCCCTCCCTCCCTCCCTCCCTCCCTCCCTCCCTTCCTCCCTTCCTCCCTTCCTCCCTTCCTCCCTTCCTCCCTTCCTCCCTTCCTTCCTTCCTTTCTTCCTTTCTTTCTTTCTTTCTTATTCTGCTGTCTCCTAGGGTTGCAATGTCAATGATCCACACCCTTTTTCTCATTTTTATACAATTGTTCTATCTGTTTGTAAACAGAAGTCACAAAGAGTCTTTGTTTCATCATATTCCATGACCGTGTCTGTTTTGTGTTCCCATAAATTTCTGGCTGATAGTAAGCTCATCTGAGCTGGGAAGCTAAGCTAGGTCAGCCATGGATAATACCAGGATGGGAGACCACCAAGAAAGACCGGGGCTGCTATGTGGAGGAGGGTGATGGCAAACCACCTCTCCTTGTCTCTTGCTTGGAGTGCCCCAGAAGAAGAAGAAGGAGAAGAAGGAGAAGAAGGAGAAGAAGAAGAAGAGATTGGATTTATACCCATCCTTTCACTTGGAGTCTCGGAGCAGCTTACAAACTCCTTTCCCTCCCCCTCTCCACAACAGACACCCTGTGAGGGAGGTGGGGCTGAGAGAACTTCTGACAGAAACTGCTCTTTCAGGAACAGCTGTGCCAGAGCTTATGACTGACCCAAGATCACATCAGCAGGTGCAAATGGAGGAGTGGGGAATCAAACCTGGTTCTCCCAGATTAGAGTCCACACACTTAACCACTACACCAAACTGGCTCTCATGGATGGGGTCACCATGAGTCAGTTGATGGTGTCTTCTTCTTTATCATATCTATGATGTTTTTCAACTCTAAAGGTTTAGAGTTGGAAGAGGCCTTTTATAGACCATCCAGTCCCACCCCAAGTCAGTGCAGGAAATCAACAGCCTGAAGAGCCAGTTTGGTGTAGTGCAGTTTGGTGCGCAGACTCTAATGTGGGAGAACCGGGTTTGATTCCCCACTCCTCCACTTGCACCTGCTGGATGAGCTTGGGCAAGCCATAGTTCTGTCAGAGCTGTTCTCTCAAGGGCAGTTCTGGAAGGAGCTCTCTCAGCCCCACCTACCTGTTATGGGGAGGGGAAGGGAAATGAGTTTGTAAGTCGCTCTGAGACTCCGAGCAAAGGGCGGGGTATAAATCCAATCTCTTCTTCCTCTTCTTCTTCTTCCTCAACAGGTGAGTCTCTCCAGCCTTAGCCTAAAGTTGTCTACCAAACTGGAGCCCAACATCCACCCAAGATGATTGGGTCCATTTTTCCCCCATTTTTTTTAGCTTTCCTATTCTGGGATTATCATCCCTAGAAGCTAAACTGAAGCTGTCATATCATGAGAAGACAAGACTCCCAGGAAAAGACAGTAATACCTGGAAAAGTTGAAGCCAATGTTGGATCAGGCCAATGGCCCATCCAGTCCAACACTCTGTCACACAGTGGCCAAAAATACCAGGTGCCATCAGGAAGTCCACCAGTGGGGCCAGGGTACCAGAAGCCCTCCCACTGTTGTCCCCCCCAAGGACCAAGAATACAGAGCATCCCTTGCTCCCGAGTCCCTATCTATACCTTGTGGCTAATAACCGCTGTTGGACCTCTGCTCCATATCTTTCTCCAATTCCCTCTTGAAGCTGTCCACGCTTGTTGCTGCCACCACCTCCTGTGGCAATGAATTCACTCAGTTTGCAAGACCTGAGCAAGGTTATTAAAGACAGGAGTGTCCCCCCTCCGCTGTCAAGCCGCAGCTGACTTTGGGTGACCTCATAGGTTTTTCAAGGCAAGATGTTCAGAGGTGGTTTGCCATTGCTGGTTTCCACATCATGGCCCTGGCATGCCTTGGTGGTCTCCCATCCAAATACTGACCGAGGTTGACCCTTCTTAGCTTCTGAGATCTGATGAGATCGGGCTAGCCTGGGCTGCTCAGGGCAGGGCTAGGACATTTGGGAGTCATTAATTAATAGGGTTTCCCGAAGTCAGAAGTGACTTGATGGCACAGGACACACACATGCTAGATGGTGTCCAGAGGAGGGCAACGGAGATGGTGATGGGTCCGGAGACCAAGTCCCATGAGGAAAGGTTGTCGGAGTTGGGTACGTCTAGCCTGGAGAGGAGACGATGGAGAAGTAATAGGATGACCATCTTCAAGTACTTGAAGGGCTGTCATCCAGAGCAGGGGTGTCGAACTCATTTGTTACGAGGGCTGGATCTGACATAAATGAGACCTTATTGGGCCGGGCCGTGTGGGTCATAAAATGTAATGCCAGGTAGCGGAGATATCAACTTTAATTTTTATTTTATTTTATTTTATTTTATTTTTTTAAGAAAATTCCAACAAATACAGAACATCATGTGAAACATTCATGATATAAGAAAAGAAGATAAATGTCGATTCAAGTCAATATACAAGAACAGGTAAGTAGGAACGTTGATAATAATGATAACAAAACACAAAAGTACACCATATGTTTCAATACAATAATACAATTACATAAATATAGTAACCAGACAGCCATAGAAAAATTGCTGAGTTATAGGATTGAAAGGTATCAAAGAGCTGAAATGATTTCTAGGTATTTTTGTGGAATAGCTTCTACAAGAACAGTATTAGTAGGAAAAGCTGTTTCTAAAAATGGCATCCATTTAGCTAAGAAAGAAGATTGAGACTTATAAGAGTTAGAGGAGGGTAAAGAAGTCGCTATTTCCTCCATTGTATAGTATTCCCATATTTGCATGTACCATTGGTGTAATGTTAATGAATTAGTACTCTTCCAATTCCTAGAAATAACAGATTTGGCAGCTGACAAAAACAAAGAAATTAAACTTTTGCTTACATTGGGGATATTAATGTCCTCCCAGAGATCAAGTAACACAAGAGAAGGTGAGAGAGGTAAATCTATATTAGTTATTGTCTTAATAGCTTGCAGAACGGAGGACCAAAAAGATCTAATTTTGTTGCAAGTCCACCAACAGTGGAAGTATGAGGCGGTTTCTCCACATAATCTCCAACTTTATAAAAGATGCAAACGCAAAGGGTTGTGGGTTTTTTTTTTTTTTAACTTAAAATAAAAACATGCTTAAAACATTAGCAGTTGTCAGGTAACCCTGCCATAAGGGTGAAGGGAGAGCTGGAGGTGCCAGTGGGTCTGCCTGTGTATTGTCTGGTATGTGGGGAGGTGCCGGAGTTGCCTGGGCAACGCAGAGATTCACAGCCCGGGTTATCTCCACATGGGCCAAATGGCCTTGAGTCGCCAGGCTGTTTTCTTCTTCTTTCTTCTTGTGAGAACAGCTAGGCCATGGGAATTTACAGCTTTTAGAAAATGTAGCACCTTTCGCTTTCCCGTGCGCGGGCTCCTTAGCTATTGGTAGAATGTTACTTCAGGAGGGTATATCCAGAGATGTTTCTTTGAGTGGGTCATTCCTGACAAGAGAATGTTACCGTGCCTTTAGAACTGCAGTATAAAAAACACTATCTTCTCATGAGGCCTGGTGTTTGCCTGACTTTCTGAAGCCCTCCCGCTGTTCTGAAGCGCCTGACAGCAATCTTGCAATATTTTATTTATTTAACGGTGTCTGATAACTAACACCTCTTGCTCTGAATGATGGCATCAAGATGTCTGTGCCGTCGCAATCTTGGGTATGCTGTTCAGGTGTGTCTCTGTACACTGCAAACCTACGATGACGCAGCAGCAGCAGAACTGGAAGAAGCAGCAGCAGACGGCCAGTTCCACTGCGGGCCTGATCCGGCCCCCGGGCCGCGTGTTTGACATCCCTGATCTAGAGGATGGTGTGGAGTCGTTTTTCTGCTGCCCCAGAAGGTCAGACCAGTACTGATGGGTTGAAATTATATCACAAGAGTTTTCGAGTAAACATTAGGAAGAGCTTTCTGACAGGGAGAGCGGTTCCCCGGTGGAACAGGTTTCCTCGGGAGGTGGTGGGCTCTCCTTCTCTGGAGGTTTTCAAACGGAGGCTAGGTGGCCATCGGACAGCAATGCTGATTCTGTGAATTTAGGCAGATCATGAGAGGGAGGGCAGGAAGGGTTGCCTCAACGCTTAGTTCTCGCGGCCCTTTCTAAGACGCCCAGGGAAATGCTGATGGCCACTTTGGGGTCAGGAAGCAATCCTGGAGGGGTTTTTGTTGTCTTCTGGGTGTGGAACAGCGGTCACTGCGGGTGTGGAGGGGGAGATATTTCTGAATTTCCTGCATTGTGCAGGGGTTAGACTAGATGACCCCGGAGGTCCCTTCCAACTTCATGATTCTATGCTGTCATTGTGAGCCTTTTAAAAAAAAAATTACCCACTTTTGCTGGTGTTTCCAATTCATTTCTCCCTTTTATGCCTTTTTAAACTACCGTATGCCAGTTTTACACTCCTTATACATTGCGCCTTTTATATACCATTTTTATGCCACTGTGTTTGATACAAGTGATGTAAAACAGTATGCTAAAAATGTGAATATTGAATGGGGGGGGAAATGAGAGGGAGGAAACAGAAAAAGGCACAGAAAGAAAGGTTCCTGGGTTCAATTCACCAAAGGGGGAGGGAATGAAAATAAACTGGTGCTCTCCCAATCCAAATGACTGGCCTGTAAAATTTGGCAGCCCCTCTAACACGACGCAAAACGTATGGATAAATTGAGAACATTTCATCTTTAGTAAGATCTGCCGTAATTGAAAGGGGTTTCTACTCAGCAGAATTCTGAAGAAGGCCCAAAAAGTTTGGATTCGATTAGAAACATTTATCAGGAGGAGAAGGTTAAGATGGATGGTCATCATATTCTACTTGAAACAAAAGCTAAAACATCTGGGGATATCTGACGGGAAGCCAAAAAGAGTTCTGACAGAAATCCCCAGAATTTCCCAGAGAAGGATCACCTTGGGCAAGAGCTGTGTTGCATCTCCATATCTTTGTAATTGCTGCGGTTCTCTTCTATGCGCAAAGATTTAGGGCATGCGTTTTAGAATCACATAATACAGAAGAATCAGGACAGTCTGCCTGGCAAATAATAAAGGTTTAAAGGACCTGAAATTGGATAGTCAACATTAATGATGCATAGTGGAAACATGCAGGAAAATGGATGTATTCCAATGAAGTCTGGGTATAAATTGTAGATGCATGGACAACAATGTGTGTTCATTGTCATATGGGGAATTAATGAATTAATATTGCATGGTGTTGTGTGTGGAATAGCCAGGAGATCCCGGGAGGGATTGTTTGGCTGCCGAAGCTGTAGCTGTTTTTTGGCACCACTAGGTGGCGAACTATGCTTATATTTAGGCTGAGAGTGCTTTGCTTGCCGAAGGTCACCCAGTTGGGCTTCAAGTGGGGAAGTGGGGACTCGAACCCAGTTCTCTAGATCAGAGGCCACTGCTCTTAACTACTACACCAAACTGGCTGTCATCACATTGGGGTCTGGGAGGACCAAGAGCACATTTCGGTCTCAGTTATGGAAATGAAATGGTTTAAATGTGTTTCTTTGGAAGGAATTCTTACTGGCATTGGGAAGCTTCTTCCAAGCAAGGATCTGAGGAACATAGCCTCAAGATAATGACCATAGGATCTGCTTCCTTCCCACACAGAGTTTGGCAGTGCTGAGTGTGACAACATGGAGTTACGATTTGCATGTGTGAATAACAATCAACTGCCCTGGGCAAAATGTTCGGAAAACTTCATATCACTCCCAACACAAAATGCTCATCTTCCTTAGGAGTCAACAAGTCCATTGCACTTGTCCTCATTATGAGGCACATCCTTTGACCCCTGTCTCCTAAATGGAGGATCTTTCTCCAAGGGAGGAAAGCTTCATTTGGAGGTGGAAGGTCCTTTTGACAGAGCAAATTTCCATCCACAAGACAAGGCTCCTGATACAGCAGCAGGAGGAGGAGGAAGAAGAGAAGACTGGATTTATATCCTGCCCTTCACTCGGAGTCTCAGAATGGCTTACAATCATTCTGATGATAAGTATATGGAGCAGAAGTCCATCAGTGGCTATTAGCCACAAGGTATAGATTGAAGGTCAAAGAAAAGGGGCCGGCAAAGGATGAGATGGTTAGACAGTGTCATCGATGCAATGAACATGGAATTCAGCACACTTCAGAGGGCAGTGGAAGACAGGAGGGCCTGGCGTGATCTGGTCCAGGGGGTCGCGAAGAGTTGGACTTGACTGTGCAACTGAACAACAACATAGACAGGAACTCTCAGTCTGGGGCAAGTGATGCTCTGTATTCTTGGTGCTTGAGGGGGGCAACAGCAGGAGGGCTTCTAGTGTCCTGGCCCCACTGGTGGACCTCCTGATGGCACCTGGTGATTTTGGCCTCTGTGTGGCAGAGTGTTGGACTAGATGGGCCATTAGCCTGATCCAACATTGGCTTTAAGGAATTTTGTTTGAAATGAGGCATTCATCCAATTATTTGATATCCACAAGATGGTGGATATCCAATAGTGCCATCAAGTCACAGCCAACATAAGGCAACCCTGTAGGGTTTTTAAGGCACGAGATGTTCAGAGCTGGTTTGCTATTGCCTGCCTCATGACCCTGGACTTCCTTGGGGGTCTCCCATCCAAGTACTAAGCAGGGGGACTTGGCTTAGCTTCTGAGATCTGATGAGACTCAGATAGCCTGGGGTATGGAGGTCAGGGGACTTGCTGGCAACCTCATTTTCCAGGGAACCCTGCTCAACTTTTCCGCCGAAGGGGAGGAAAACAAGAGTACATGTTGAGTGTGGTGTAGTGGTTAGGTGCGTGGACTATAATCTGGGAGAATCGGATTTGATCCCCCACTCCTCCACTTGCACCTGGCTGGATGACCTTGGGCAAGCCATAGTTCTAATAAGAGCTGTTCTTGAAAAGAGCAGTTTCTGTCAAGAGTTCTCTCAGCCCCGCCTACCTCACAGGGTGCCTGTTGTGGGGAGGGGAAGGGAAAGGAGTTTGTAAGCCGCTCTGAGACTCCTTTGGGTAGTGAAGGGTGGGGTATAAATCCAATCTCCTCATCCTCCTCGTCGTCGTCCTCCTCCTCCTCCTCTTTTCCTCCTCCTCCTCTTCTCCATCTCCTCCTCCTCCTCCTCCTTCTTCTTTTTCAGTTTGGTGTAGTGGGAGAACCAGTTTGTTGTAGTGGTTAAGTGCACGGACTCTAATCTGGGAGAACTGGGTTTGATTCCCCACTCCTCCACTTGCAGCTGCTGATGTGATCTTGGGTCAGTCACAAGCTTTGTAAGCCACTCTGAGACTCCTTTGGGTAGTGCAGGGCGGGGTATAAATCCAATCTCCTCTTCCTCCTCCTCCTCCTCCTCCTCCTCCTCCTCTTCTTCTTCTTCTTCTTCTTTTTGCTGTAGTGGGAGAGCCAGTTTGGTGTAGTGGTTAAGTACGCGGACTCTAATCTGGGTTTGATTTCCCACTCCTCCACTTGCACCTGCTGATGTGACCTTGGGTCAGTCACAAGCTCTGGCACAGCTGTCCTTGAAAAAAGAGCAGTTTTTGTCAGAAGTTCTCTCAGCCCCACCTACCTCACAGGGTGTCTGTTGTGGGGAGGGGAAGGGAAAAGAGTTTGTAAGCCGCTCTGAGACGCCTTTGGGCAGCGAAGGGCGGGGTATAAATCCAATCTCTTCTCCTCCTCCTCCTCCTCCTCTTCCACTTCCTCTTCTTCTTCACGGGTCTCTCTCATGCCAAGCTTACCTATCAACCTGCAGTGCTGAGGACTCCCAGTCTCACGTGACTTTATTGCGACGTTGGGATCAAAAACTTCTTGTCTAAAAGAAGTGGAAAAAAGTCCATGCGTCTTGTCAGGCTCTCAGGAATGACTTCAAAGTTTTCTCGTCTTTAATTGAACATGTGTAGGCCTCACTCAAGCCTAATACAAATTGGATCCATTATTCATGGAAATCCGAAAGTGGCATCTAATTACACACGAGCTGAAACCAGTCATTTCCTAAACAGGCTCTTTTCTTTTTTTCCCCTTTTTTTTTTTTACCCACGATGCCTTTCTTGAACCATGAATTAGAGATGCTAATTGGATGCTGGAAGGAAGGAAAGGAAAGGAATGGGTTTTCTCTCTAGAGGTACGCTGGGGAAGTGGAGGTAATCGGGGAAAGTACAGAATGCCTTCCAAGTCCTCTCTGGCACAGAGTGACTATTCCTCCTGCTAATTAATTCAAGGGAAGACGGGGGGGGGGAAACTAAGCAGAAGAAAGTGTCATTTCTTGACATCTGCCTTGAATATCAGAGTGTCAGAGTCAGTTAGCCCATGTCGCTGATCATGGGCTTTCAGTTTCTAAGCTTGTCAAGACGGAATCAGCCAGAGGTTGTCGGTTTGGTCTGCAACGTCGAGTAAGACCAGTTGAAACCCTTCCAGTTCAGCGGTGCGAAGCCATCTCAAAAACCTACTAGCCCACAAAAAGCTTTTATGATTCAATGAGCAGCCAATGTAGACCACCTGCGGCACATCGGCACTGGAAGAAGAAGGAGGAGGAGGAGGAGGAGGAGGAGGAGGAGGAGGAGGAGGAGGAGGAGGAGGAGGAGGAGAAAGAGAAGAAGGAGAAGAAGGAGAAGAAGGAAAAGAAGAAGAGATTGGATTTCTACCCTGCCTTCACTCGGAGTCTCAGAGTGGCTTACAAATTCCTTTCCCTTCCCCTCCCCACAAGAGACACCCTGTGAGGTAGGTAGGGCTGAGAGAACTCTGACCGAAACTGCTCTTTTTCAAGAACAGCTGTGCCAGAACTTGTGACTGACCCGAGGTCATCCAGCAGGTGCAAGTGGAGGAGTGGGAATCAAACCCGGTTCTCCCAGATTAGAGTCTGCGTACTTAACTGCTACACCGAACTGGCTCTCACACCAAAGAGGAGGAGGGACAGCAACTTCTTTCCAGCCCCACAACAAAATCAAGTACAAGCTCTGTCCCATTTCTGTTCAAGTTGAGGTCGCCAGCCTCTAGGTGGGACATGAAGATCTCCTGGAATTACTACTGATTCCCAAAATAAAGAGGTCTAGCATGGCTTCTCTTACATTCTTATGTCTAGGGCACTGATGCGCTGTATTCTTGGTGCTTGGGAGGGGGCAAGAGTGGGAGGGCTTCTGGAGTTCCTGCCCCTCTGGTAGACCTCCTGATGACACCTGGGTTTTGGCCACTGTATGACACAGAATGTTGGACTGGATGGGCCATTGGTCTCATCCAACATGGCTTCTCTTATGTTCTTATGTCTAGGGCACTGATGCCCTGTATTCTTTGTGCTTGGGGGGGGCAAGAGTGGGAGGGCTTCTGGAGTTCCTGCCCCACTGGTGGACCTCCTTGATGGCCCCTGGATTTTGGCTATTGTGAATACAGGGTGTTGGACTGGATGGGCCATTGGCCTGATCCAACATGACTTCTCTTATGTCCTTAACTTTAGTCATACCATCAAAGGCTCATTCACATGACCATCTGTGACATGCTCTCATGTACTAGCAGTGTGCTTCTGGAAAAAAAACAAACAAAACAGGATATAGATTCTACCCAAGAGAAGAAATGGCTACAAATCAAACGTAAACAGGACAATCCCAAGCGGAGTTATACCAAGGGCTCTTTTTGTAGCAGGAACTCCTTTGCATATTAGGCAACACACCCCTAATGTAGCCAGTCCTCCAAGAGCTCTTCTTACAGGTGCTACAGTAAGCTCTTGGAGGATTGGCTACGTTAGGGGTATGTTGCCTAATATGCAAAGGAGTTCCTGCTACAAAAAGAGCCCTGGTTATACCCTTCAGACCCATTGAAATTAATGGACAGAGAAGGCCACAACTCCCCTTGGAATTGCACTAAAAATTTTTTGACCCCATACAATGTTTCTGCTTGTGTAGTACTCCCTCCACTGTGAAGGTAGGGTTTTTTTTCAGCTGCTGAGCATGCTCCCCTGCTGGTTGGTGTTATTATTCATGCCCCTACAATGTCTTTCAATAAGCAGGAAGGGGCTAGAACCAAAGACGTGCATTCTACAGAACAGGACTGCCCCAATGTAAGCAAAGAATCGCAGAATCATAGAGTTGGAAGGGATCTCCAGGGTCATCTGGCCCAACCCCCTGCACAATGCAGGCAATTCACAAATACCTCCCCGCCACACACACACCCAGTGATCCCTGTTCCACACCCAGAAGATGCCAAAAACCCTCCAGGATCTCCAGCCAAACTGGCCTGGAGAAAAATGGCTTCCTGACCCCAAAGTGTCGATCAGCATTTCCCTAGGCGTGTAAGAAAGGGCCACGAAAACTAAGCCCCAAGAACCAAGCCCGTCCTGCCCTCCCTTCTCATGCTCTGCCTAAGTTCGCAGAATCCGCATTGCTGTCAGATGGCCATCTGGCCTCTGTTTGAAAACCTCCACAGAAGAAGAGCCCGCCACCTCCCGAGGAAGTCTGTTCCACTGAGGAACCCCTCTAATGGTCAGAAAGCTCTTCCTAATGTTTAGTTGAAAACTCTTCTGATATGATTTCAATGTGTTGGTTCTGGTCTGACGTTCTGGGGCAGCAGAAAATGACTCCACACCATCCTCTAGATCAGAAGTGTCAAACATGTGGCCCGGGGACCAGTTCAGTGGAAGTTCTTCCTAATGTTTAGCCGAAAACTCTTCTGCTATAATTTCAACCTGTTGGTTCTGATACGAACTTCTGGGGCAACAGGAAATTACTCCACACAATCCTCTAGATGACAGCCCTTCAAATACTTGAAGATGGTTATCATATCACCTCTCAGTCGTCTCCTCTCCAGGCTAAACATACCCAGCTCCTTCAACCTTTCCTCATAAGTCTTTGTCTCCAGAACCCTCTCTATCTTCATTGCCCTCCTCTGGACACATTCCAGCTTGTCTATACCTTTCTTAAATTGTGGTGCCCAAAACTGAACACAATCTAGGTGATGTCTAACCAGAGCAGAGGAGCATCAGTGGAAGCAAGGCACTGGATGCAAGCCTGAAAATTAAAAGTCAGTGGAGAAACATTTCAAGGTCTCTGGACATTCAATATTATCTGCAGTACTTCAGCAGGGAATTTTCGAAACGGAGGCTTCACTCACAATCTGCGAAAATGACATCCCTATGCTCGCTTGTAATTGCCAAACCCAGAACCAAAAGGGGCTCCCAAAACTCTTGCGGGTTTTCATGTCGGGCATGCATTGATGTAATATCGAATCAACCACTAGAGGGAGTGAAACACATGGTGGGAGAAAAACATCAACAACAACCCCGAAGCAATAGGGGCACACAAACAAGGAGAATAAAAATGCAGAAGAGCCATTTGATTCACTACCCCTTCGACTTTTATGCATGCTCCTTTCTGTGCCTTCTTCTTGTTGTTCAGTTGCACAGCCGAGTCCGACTCTTCGCGACCCCATGGGCCACATCACGCCAGGCCCTCCTGTCTTCCGTCGTGCTCTGGAGTTTGCTTAATTTCATTTCAGGCCTTCTCAATGCCTGCTTAATGTGCAATAAACAAAGTCTTTGAAAAGCACCATCACTTTCCCCTGTGGACTCTGTAACAAATACCCTAAGCTTTGATCTACTAAACAGTGAGGGACAGACACACACACTGAGGCTGATTTCCCACTACAGCTGCCTCGGGGTTGCGCCGCCGTTTGCCCCGATACTATTTGTCAATTTCACACCCGAAGCCGTGGGGCTGCATTTTGACCCGCGGCTTCGCCCGATTTCCACCGCAGTTTCGTAATCCTCAAAAAACAGGATCAGGAAACTGCGGGGGAATCGGGCGAAGCCGTGGGTCAAAATGCAGCCCCACGGCTTCGGGTGTGAAATTGACGAATAGTATCGGGGCAAATGGCAGCGCAACCCCAAGGCAGCTGTAGTGGGAAATCAGCCACATACTATTAGGCTGGGGTCTATCCCTATCCCATATGAACATAAGAGAAGCCAATGTTGGATCAGGCCAATGGCCCATCCAGTCCAACACTCTGTCACACAGTGGCCAAAAAGACCAGGTGCCATCAGGAGGTCCAGCAGTGGGGCCAGGACACTAGAAGCCCTCCCACTGCTGCCCCCTCCAAGCACCAAGAATACAGAGCCTCACTTGCCCCAGCCTGAGAGTTCCTATCTATACATCAGACTAGGCAGTAAATGCCAGCTTAATCCCTGTTCAACAAAGTTCCTGTTTCTTCTTACTTTGTCTCAGCAATGTCATTCAGAAACTTTAGTTCCTGTAGATTTTCCGGGCTGTGTGGCCGTGGTCTTGGCACTGACGTTTCACCAGTAGCTGTGACTGGCATCCTCAGAGGTATAATACAGAAAGACGGAGTACTCTCTGTGTCATTCAGTATTCAGAAACACTGACAAAGAAACCACTCCCAATCTGGGTGGCACCACCCAGTTTTCCACACACACACACAGTTGATTATGATATGGCTGGTAACATTTTAGAGGGTCTGGGGAGGGCATTTATATCTAGAAAATGTCTCAAGCTAATCCTGGAAGGGAATTGAGCATAAATATCAGTTTGTGGGTTAGGGAGTTCATATTGAAGTAGTTCCGGGGAGTGGGGTTGTTGTGAAAAGTCTGGGAAACAAGTTGATTCCTAGAGTGATCCCTGATTGGCTAGGATGTCCCAAGAGACCTTTACAGGACATGGATTAGTTGTCCCTAAGGATGTTCCGTAGACAGGAGGGCCTGGCGCAATGTGGTCCATGGGTCACGGAGAGTTGGACTCAACTGTG